>CM022298.1:56591237-57191237 GCA_011799875.1 Thinopyrum elongatum
TTCTTTATTCCTATTCTCTGTTTTGTAAATTGTGAGGCCTCAAAATGACTTTTGTAAAATATGAGACCTAGCCCATAAATCACAGTGCATTATACTCTATCTCCAAAAACTAGTTTGGGCAAAACATAATTTCATATTTAATTTAGATTAAATAAAAGGTTACTAAATGTTATTTCAGCCACTGTTTTAAGTTGTTTGAGTCACTTACCAACTCCAATGATGTGGTTACATTTTAGAATTGTGTCTAGAATATTTGTTATCTATTGAACACTTTAGTTTTATGTTGGACAACTTTTATTTTCCACTTTCATTTAAATTTGGAATTGACTTAGGAGTGTGAAAAGCATTATGATGCAAATGATGCTCATGCAGTGTTAATCATGCTGACTTGGCATTACAAATGGAATTACTGTGGCTAACCACGGGGGGTGTGTTAAATCTCCTCCACTAATAAGAATTCTCCTCCCGAGAATTAAGAGGTAGAAGAAAAAGTTCGGGGTATTCCGCACGAAGATTATCCTGCGTTCCCAAGTGGCTTCATCTTCAGTATGATTTGACCACTGTACTTTGAGGAACTTGGTAACTTCTGACGGGTCCGACGTTCAGCTTCATCGGAATGCGGATCGGATGCTCCTTATAAGATAGGTCATCTTGCACTTCGAGCACCTCGTGATCCACTGCTCGGTGCGGAGATTCCTTGAAGCATTTATGAAGTTGCGACACGTGGAAACGTCGTGGATATGAGAGAATTGCGGCGGCAACTCCAATTTATACGCCACCTGACCACGTCTAGCAATAATGCGGAAGGACCAATGTAGCGTGGCCTAACTTGCCCTTGATTCCAAAATGGTAGTGCCCTTCATAGGGTGACACGTAGATAAGCTTGATCACGAGGTTGATAAGTCAAACCCCATCGTTTGCGATCATAGTTGCTTTCTGGCGGTCCTGAGCCGCCTTGAGATTTCTGGACAATACGAACTTGTTCTTCGGCGTGTTGAATAATATCCGGACCCACGAGCGGTCGTTCCCTAGTTTCTGACCAATTCAGAGGGGTGCGAACTTACGTCCATAGAGTACTTCGAGGGGGCCATTTTCAAACTGGCTTGATAGCTGTTGTTATAAGAGAACTCGGCATACGGGAGAGATTCTGCCCACTCTTACCGAACGATATAACACAAGCCCGAAGCATGTCTTCAAGCACTTGATTGACTCGTTCGACTTGGCCCTGGATTGGGGGTGATGGATGTGAACTCCAGGTAATAGAGTTCCCATAGCTGTTTGGAAACTTTCCCAGAATTTGGAAGTGAAAGAGGCCACGGTCCGAACTAATCTCCTTCGGAATACGTGGAGTGATACAATTCTGGAGATATACAACTCTGCTAACTGACTAGCAGTGTAGTTTTTGACAGAGGAAAGTGTGCAACTTTAGAAAGTTGATCGACGACGACAAGAATAGCATCGTGACCCTTCTGTGACCTGGGAATCCTGTAACGAAATCCATCTGAACCTTATCCCATTCCATAGAGGAATAGGAAGTGGTTGCAGAATTCCAGCTAGTTTCTGATGTTCTGCTTTAACGTGACGACACACATCACATTCGGCAACATAACGAGCAATGTCCTGCTTCATTTTAGACCACCAGTACCTTTGACGGAGATCACGATACATCTTGGTGCTACCCGGATGAATTGACAGCGGGGGTATCATGTGCCTCCTTCATGACCTGTCGTCATAAGCTCGAAGCGAGGTACGACAATGCGGTCTCTGAATACAAGGTTCCATCTTCAGACAGCGAGAAATCCCTGTACTTTTCAAGGTGAAGATTTTTCTTCATCAGATTAATTTCAGCATCTTTAGCTTGCGCATTCTTAACGCTTTCTCAAGATCTGTGTTGTATCACAAGGTTAAGAGAGCCCTGTGGAACATACGCAGATTTAGCTTGCACAGTTCTTCAAAAGACGAGGTTGAGCTCGCCTAACATGAGGTTGTCGCAATAGGACTTGCGGCTAAGGCATCAGCCATCACGTTAGCCTTGCCAGGGGTATAAGAAATACCAAATCATAGTCCGCAATGGCCTCCATCCATCTTTGCTGACGGAGGTTTAGGGATGGTTGAGTGAACAGTACTTCAGACTTTTATGATCCGTGTAGATCTCGCAACGATTACCGAGAAGGTAATGTCGCACAACTGCAGTGCATACATGACAGCAGCTGTTCTAGATCATGTACCGGATAATTCTCTTCATGTGGGGCGCAACTGACGAGAGCCATAAGCAATCACTTTACGCTCTGCTTAGGATACAGCCTAACTCTCCACGGATGCGTCACAATAATACGAAGTCTTTGCGGGAATCTGGAGGAGCAAGTATGGGGCAGATGTTAGCTTGTCCTTGAGTGTTTGAAAACTTTCCTGACATTTGTCTGTCCATTCAAACTTAACGCCCTTGTGAAGCAGATCAGTCAAAGGCTTAGCAATCTTAGAAAGTTCTCGACAAATCGACGGCAATAGCTTGCAAGGCCAAGAAAACTTCTCACTTGCTTGAGTTTTGGAGGAGTCCAGTCAAGAATAGCCTGAACTCATTCTGGGTTAATGGCAATGCCATCTTTCGAAATCACATGGCCAAGATATGTCACTTCAGATAACCAGAACTCGCATTTGGAGTATTTGGCATACAATGGTGTTCTCGGAGCCTTTCCAGTACAAGGCGAAGGTGTTCGGCATGTTCTTCCTTATTCTTCGAATATACCAGAATATCATCCAGATATCCACGACAAATTTGTCGAGGTAATCCATGAAGATGTAATTCATCAGACGGGGTGAATGTGGTGGAGCATTTGTTAGGCCAAATGACACGACGGTGTATTCGTAGGAGCCATAACGAGTAACAATGCAGTCTTCGGAATATCCTCTTCAGAACACGGATTTGATCGTATCCCAATCTCAAATCAAGCTTAGAGAATACGAGGAAACGGCAAGTTGATCATACAAATCATTGATCCGGGAAGCAGATATTTGTTCTGAATTGTTGCTGGTTGATAGGTCGGTAATCCTGAACCAATCGATTAGTTCCATCCTTCTTCTTAACGAAGAGTGAAGGTGCTCCCAAGAGAGGAACTAGGGCGGATGAAACCTTTCTAAGTGACGTGTCAATTTCCTCCTAAGTTCAAGAAGATGATGCGGAGGCATCTTAAGGACGCTTCGCAATAGGGGTAGTGCCAGGTTTCAAGTCGATGACAAACTCAACAGCTCTGCAGGGGGTATTCCTGGAAGTTCTTCTGGAAATACATCTTGAAAATCACGAACAACTGGAACGTTGTCGATGCCTTCAAGAGGTGAAGCGTTCAATGCATTCAGAACATATATCTGGCTCTCAGCATCTTGAGCTATTCGGGCTGAGTATTTGACTATCTGGCCAGAAGGATGTGTGAGCTGGACTGTCTTAGTAGCACAGTAATCAAAGCATTATGGGCTGTCAACCAGTCCATACCGGAATAATGTCTATGTCGGAAGGTCCAAGTACAATGAGAGAAACCGGAAAAAGTAGACCTCAATCTCGATGTGGTTGTGAGGGCTTAGCATTATGGTTGCCACTTGGATCTCGGGGACTGAACCATTAGAGGAGTGGGTAATTCTTCAAGTATAACTCATGTGACTGAGCAAATGTTGGGACACAAAAGCATGCGATGCTCCTGAATCAAAGAGAACAGAGGCCGGTACTGAATTCACAGGAGTGTTCCCAGCACGATAGTCGGTTCTCTGAGCCTTTTCAGCATTGACGTGATTGGCATAGCCAAGTACACAGCAGACGGTATGGTATTACGGTTTTTGAATCGGTGGTTTCGACAACCCTTCTTACGACCATTAGGAGGACGTGGCGCAACTTGATGAGAATCCATAGCATTAGGCAGTCCATATGAACCGTAAGCTGTCTCGGCGGTGAAGGACAGCGAGGTGCAACAATAAGACGGTCTTGGTGTTGGAGCAGGTGGTGATGAACATTGTGTGGGATCCAGACTCGACGTTTCTGAACAGGCTGACCCGAGGATGAGCCAGCTCCATGAGTGCGCTTGAGCGACTCCTGGTACTCAGTCAGAGCTGTTTCATTTGGAAAGATTTGCTGACAAGCGTTGCGAATTCTGTGCAATCATGGACAGCAAGTGCAAGTTTTATATCAGTACGTAGTCCTCCACGGAATTTCTCCTGTTGCGAGTGTCGAGTGTCGACGTCATCCGCAGCATAGCTTGATAATTCAAGGAATTTCCTCTGATATTCATCCACAGTCATGGTGCCCTGTGAGAGTTTACGGAACTCCTGCTTCTTCTGGTCCATCAGACCTTGAGGAACGTAACGTGCATGAAAAGCTGACTGAAATTCCTGCCAAGTGGTTACAGTCTCTGCAGGCAACTAGCCTTGTGGCTTTCCCACCATTGAGCAGGGACCCTTTAAGTGGAATGTCGCAAAGGGTGACGTGACTGTCAGGAGCGACATTAGCTGATTCCATCTCAAACAGGATGTCACGAAGCCAATCATCAGCATCCATAGGATTGGTGGAGTTGCGGAAAACGGACGGGTTGAGGCGCACAAATTCTGGCAGAGTTATTGGAGCATTCGTTGCTGAACATTCTGAGTTGGGAATTGAGCCAATACTCCGGTCATAAACTGACGGTTAAGTCAAACTGCTGACGGTTGAGTTCAAACTGCTGCATCATGGCGGCATATAGGGTGAGGTTGAGGATCGTCAGCCATCCTGCCAAATCAACAGGGCAGTTCAACAAGTAGAAATGCAGATGTATGGAATTTCATGAAGTAGCACGCACGACAGAAGGAAGTGCAATAGATACATCATCATAGTCACACCAGTATTCAAATCCACACATAGCCTCGGTTAGTATCCGGCATTACGACAGCTGAAAGGGGAAGGCTAGACATCTAGGCGGCGCGCAGGCACGCGGTAAGGAAGTACACAACGAGACAAGCAAAGGCTACATCACGTCGGAGAAAACATTGGAGCGAGGGATCTGCAAGTGAAACACAGGGTGCCCTCGATAAAAGGATCCTGTAAGCAGAACCTGGCCCAAAATCTTGAAGCAAGGGGGGATATTTTCGGAACCGGGTGGATGTGAGCACGAGAGCTAATGTTGGAGTTAGTAAAATATTTATATCCGAATAGGAGAGAGATCAGAGTCCCAGATTAAAGGTCGAGGAGTAAAGATACTAATACCACCCAATTGGCGACGTGGGCCTGTAAGCCACACAGCCAAGTTAGTAAAATAGTTTTGGACCACTAGACTCAACTTCGGCCAAGGAGTTGGAAAGGAGGGTTCCTACAGTCAGTCGGCTCTGATACCAACTTGTGACGCCCCCGCCCAATCGTGCACTAATCTACACGCAAATGCACACAATCAAGCCTAAGGACTCACGGAAAGATATAACAACACAACTCTAAACATAAATAAAGTCATACAAGCTTTATATTACAAGCCAGGGGCCTCGAGGGCTCGAATACATAAGCTTGCGTAAAGCGTCAGCGGAAGCATCAGATATCTGAGTACAGATATGAAACAAGAAACAGAAAGGCCTTTAGAAAGGCGGGGCAAAATTAAAACACTACGATCGAAAGGCGAAGGCCTCCTGCCTGGGACCCTCCGATCCTACTCCTGGTCGTCAGTCAACTCGTAGTAGTATCCATCCTCTGGGTAGTAGTAGTAGTCGATCGACGGGGCATCTGTCTCAGGGGGCTCCGTCCTCTGGTCGCGACAAACTGATAAGGGGAGAAAAGGAAAACAAAGCAACCGTGAGTACTCAGAAGTACTCAGCAAGCAAGGATCTACACACACATATGCAACATTTTCAAAGGGAGGTGTATCTGTGGACTGGGCTGCAGAAATGCTAGAATAGAGAGAAGGCCTAGTGCTATCGAAGACTAGCATCTTCAGCGGTCTTGCAGAAATAGAAGAGTGTAGAACAAGTACAATATAATGTAGACAGTATCATTAAGTCGCAACCTCACCCAGAGATCCTTTCTCGATCCCTGCGAGAAAGCAATCCCAGAGCCATATATCCAGGTATCCAGTTCTAAAATTGTATCAATCAGGATACAACTCCGAGTGTCCTTTACCGTAGGACCGGCTACGATAGAAGTATTTTCCCTGCAGGGGTGCACCAACTACCAACACGCTCGATTAACTCCGGCCGGACACATTTCCTGGGTCATGCCCGGCCTTGGTCAAACGACACACCGCAGCCCTACCTAAAGCTCAGCGACAGGTCCCCGCCGGTCTACATCCTAAGCACTCAGGGGTCTTGGGCCATCGCCCTGTGTACTCCGGGTCGTGTGTGCAGGGTGGATACCAGCACCGCCTCGGAGGGTCGGTACGATCCGACCGTGCCACAATGTGAACTGGACGTCTGACAGAACTTTCGGCTGATGCTACGATGCAGAACGCCAACTATGCCCACGTGATGGTTAGTGCTATCAGACCAGAGGCCTGCTCGGATCAAATATCCAAATCGTTAGGTCTAGGGGCTTGCGGTACGAGCAGAGACTCACGAAAGATGTGACCCCGTCGTCCCGTCTCGAGGACTTGCTGCCAGGGTAAGAATGCCCGGCCGGCCTCGTATTCACCACTCGGGCACCACATGGCACCCGTCTTCACAACACTCGCCACTTAGGCGCACGCGGGTACCCCTCAGGGTCGACCCGCCTTTCCAAGTAATCAACAGTACAGTCCAAGTATCCGTGTGTCCAAAACATCAGGGGAATCTGAGGTATCACCCTCGTTTGATTTCCCACTCTATGTATCCGTCAAGGTGAACTCGGAGGAATCACCCGTTGGGTTCACACTCGAGGTGTTGTACGACAGCGTCGTTACCGGAAGTGGTGAAGGAGGAATCACCCTCGATGACCACGACCGAATGCTACTCTACAGAGTTAACATCAGAAGTGCTACAAGAGGTTTCACCCTCAGCACTCGATAGTAACGCTGCAGTGTCATTACAACTAAAGGGGGTGATGTGCGGTGTCGGGGCTGGTCTTCAATCCCGTTGATCGGGTCTTCTGACAATCCACCGCGGCAGTCGGGATAAGTGGGGTCACTGATAGGTCTCTACCCAGCCTTACTAAGCAGTTTAGGATATGCAGGTAATTATCAACAGCATGCTACAGTAAACAGGCTATGCATCAGAATAGGTAAAGAGTAGAGCAGCAGCAATTCTAATGCAAGCATGAGAAATAGAAAGGGCGATATCGGTATGCTCAGAGGGGGGGGCTGCCTGGTTGCTCAGCGGCAAGGGCAAGGTCGTCAATGGTGTCTTCTGTCTCCGGAGCTGCGTCGGTCTCGGGCAACTGCGTCGGGGTCGGGGCTACCGAGAGGAAGAGGGGGAGGAGACAGTATAAATACACAGCGAACAAGCGCAGCACAAAGCATAACATGGCAATACGCGGTGACGGAGTGACCTAACGCAGTGCGGGTGATACTGGCGAAGGTGGGATTCATCGGAATGTTTTCCCGTTTCCGGACATTTGCCAGACAGATGACCGGAGAGGAACGGTTGCATGTTCGGATAGTTAGGGACGTGTGACGGCCGAACGGACCACGTAGCCGATTCGTCTCGTCGTTCTGGCAAACTTTCATGTATAAAGTTTTTTGATCGAGTTACGGATTAAAAGATATGATTTTCTAAAGTTTTAATAATTTCTGGAATTTAAATTAATTATTTAAATTAGAACATTATCCGAAACAGTGATTGATGATGTAGCATGACATCATGCTGATGTCAGCGGTCAACCTGACAGGTGGGGGCCACCTGTCATTGACTGTTTAGTTTATTAGGGATTAGCTAATTAATTATTGTTTAATTTAAACTAACTAATTAATTAGATTAACCTAATCAGAGTTAATTAATATAATTAATTATTATTAATTAGCTAATTATTTGTTTTATTAATTCATTTTTTTAAACGTTCCAGGGGCTGGCCCCGGTGTCATTGGCCCTAGGGGCCAAACGGGCGTTGCTTAGCGGGCGCGGGCGCTGGGCTAACCGGGGCTTCGCCCCGGTGGCAGGCGCGTGCGCCGGGCGCCGGAGCGCGCGGCCAGGGGGAAGGGGCCGGCGCGTGGCAGCGCCGGCGACCGTGGCGGAGGGGCAGCGTGGCGAGGCCAGCCGGAGCGGAGGAGAGGGCGGTGGCATGTGCGCGGGGCGCCAGAGGCCCGGTTAGAGGCGGCGATGCGCGCGGGGTGGGGGCTTGCGGCGCGAGCGCAGCGACAGGGCAGAGCTGGGCCGCGGCGGGCGGGGCGCGCGGCCCGGCGGGCGGCGGCGGTGGCCGTGCCTGCGGAGGTGGGCGCGGTTCACGAGCAGGAGGCGGGAGGCAGACGTAGAGCGCGGTGATGTGGTGAGCAACGCGCAGCAGGGCAGGCTGGCACGTGTGGCGAGCAACAGGGGACGAGGCCGCGTCGGGGGGCGCGCGCGAGAGGGACGGCTGCTGGCGATGGCCGATGCGGCGGTGGGGCGGAGCGAAGCGGGGAAGCAGGGGCGGGGCGCTGCGGCTCAGGGGAGCACGCGGCAACGGGAGCGGGGGCGGCGCGGGTGCGAGTGGGCATGGGGCGTGGGGACGACACGGTGAGCGCGGGCGGGGAGAGAGAGAAGAGGTCGGGGCTCACGGCGGTTCGTAGGGTCAAGCGCGGGGGAGGGTCAAGGAGGAGGACGGGGAAGACGGCGAGCGGCGACGGGGCGCGGCGTCAGCGGGGCGGACGGCGGCGTCGAGCCCCGATCCCGATGGATAGGGAGAGAGGGAGTGAACGAAGAAGGGGGGGGAGTGGCGCGGGCTAGGGTTTTCGGGGTGGGGGGTTATAGGCCAGAGGTGGCCGCCTGGTGGGGTGGCCGACTGGGCCAGCGGGTCGAGGCCCAGTGGGGGGGGGGGGAAGCGGGGGTTCTTTTCCCTTTTTTTTCTTTTTCTTTTCTCTTTTCTTTTCTTTATTCCTATTCTCTGTTTTGTAAATTGTGAGGCCTCAAAATGACTTTTGTAAAATATGAGACCTAGCCCATAAATCACAGTGCATTATACTCTAACTCCAAAAACTAGTTTGGGCAAAACATAATTTCATATTTGTTTTAAATAAATTAAAATGTTACTAAATGTTATTTTCAGCCACTGTTTTAAGTTGTTTGAGTCACTTACCCAACTCCAATGATGTTGGTTTCAATTTTAGAATTGTCTCTAGAATATTTGTTATCTATTGAACACTTTAGTTTTTATGTTGGACAACTTTTATTTTCCACTTTCATTTAAATTTGGAATTTTGACTTAGGAGTTGAAAAGCATTATGATGCAAATGATGATCATGCACTGTTAATCATGCTGACTTGGCATTATCAAAATGAAATTACTGTGGCTAACCACTGGGGGTGTTACAGTAAATGATAAAAACATATATTTTTGATGTGAAATGCTACCTAACATGTTTTAATCATGTAATCATTTGTGGTTTGAATATTGGGAAGCGATTGAATTAAAGCACTATTTCATTGATTTGATATCGTTCAAATGGTCGACAAATGGAATTTCTCTTCTTTATCACGGATGCATCCATGTGCACTTGTCTGTTTCGGCGTAGAAATGGTTTTCATACCACCTTTTAGCTCATGTGTAAGCGTATCTACTATTACCTTCGTCCGTAATTAGTCGACTTAGATTTGCCTAAATACTGATGTATCTAACACTAAAACATATCTAGATACATCTGTATAGAGACAAAACTGGGTCAACTAATTCTGGACGGAACAATTAGTATGTAAGTAAAATTGAAATAAATAATAAAAAAAGGATTATATGGAATGGGAAATTCAATTTGGCTGTCAGTGCCTTTTTTTTCAAATGTCAAAAAAATTGAGACAAAATTTTTTAGTGATCTTTGTCACATACGAATGCTACCTGTAAATTTTGCGGCAAAAAGGTTAAGCATTTTGGCTTGCGTAAAAAAAAACAAATCGAGGACAAAATGTCACCCCAAATTTGTTTTTTTTTCAACAACGAAACACCGTTGCTCCATTCCACATCAAAACTGGCAAGCATGCTTGCGACACCAACACGATCATCTACAAATTGTCTCAGAATTTTTTGAAAATATTTACTATTATTTTTGGGGTACCGTTAACGCCGCCTGGGAAATTCAATTTGGCTCCCGGGGCCATTTTTTTTTCAAATGTCCTATTTATTTTGTTAACACAGTACAGACTCATACATCCGCATATACACTCACCTTATAAATGCACACATACACACCTTACCCATATGAGCAACTTCTAGAGAATGAGCTACAAAAATTGCGAGCACAATGTCAAGTCCAGGATTTGAACTCTGGTGGGCTAGCGATAACACTATCTTTCTAACCATCCAACCACAGATTGATTCGCTGCAACCTTATTTCTTATGGAAAGTAATTTCTAACTGTTTCTAGCTTATTCTTATTTTCCAAAGTATATGATGTTCTTATTTTCCAAAGTATAAATGTTTTCTTTTTTTTATTTTTCTTTTTTGCGTGGGATGGGAATTGGGATAAGTACTAGCTTTTTAAATTAACTTTTTTACCCTGCAAAAAAAAGTACCCTTGCATATGATTTGGACTACTCCTGAGATCAGACACACAGTGTGGGACAAACGATACCAAGTTCGTTGATTTGTGGTGTGTGTTACTTCGACGGCCAGCTCTCCCTTGTGTGGTCTACCTAGCCTCTCACCATGTTTTGCACAAGCACGCTTGTTTTCCAAGGACGGCTGCACCCAAGCCCGAGTCTTGTTGTCACTGCCTTTCGCCAAGTGATTGCTTCACTTCAGTACCTTAACGCACGATAAGGACTACTCCTTAGACCAGACAAACGGTGTGAGACAAACAAGACGAGGTTCGTTCATTTGTGGTGTGTGTAGATTTGTCAGCCATCTCTAGCTTGTGTGGTGTACCTAAGAATAACCTCTCACCACGTTTTGCACAAGCACGCTTGTTTTCCAAGGACGGCTCCTACCTAGACCATGTCTTGTCGTCACTTCGCTTCGCAAGTGATTGCTTCGCTTGAGTACCGTAACATATGATCTGGACTGCTCCTGAGATCAGAACACAGTGTGAGACAAACAATACCAAGTTCGCTCATTTGTGGTGTGTGTAACTTTGTTAGCCAGTTCTTGCTCTCTCGCAAGAGTGATTGGGCAACCCTCAAGTGTAAGGATGAAGTAATCTAGCAATAAGTATTTCTCTTGTTTGGGAACCAAGGTTTATCAAATCAGTAGGAGTTTCCGTAGCAAACAAAATCCTTGGTACCTGCACGCAAAACACAAGACACCCTTGTTCCTAACGTTTCAAGAAGGTTGTCAAGATTCTTGTCCTGCTAGTTATAAGGATAAATTTCACGGTATGGCACGATTTGATAGATAGGTAAAATAAATATAACAGTTAACAAAGAAAAATAATTGCAATGAAGCTTTCAATAAGAAAAAATAGACCCAGGGGTCATTGCATCACTAGAGGCATCTTTCCAAGCAGATAAATGTGGTGTGGTGAAAAATTACAATTGAGCAACTATTAGTTGCAATATTTATATTTATGACTTGGATCATTCATGGCATAATCTTACATAGGTATTACGTCCGCGGTATGTAGACCGTTTACCTAACAGCATCTATAACTAATACTCCACCCCAAGATTGTTATCCAGCATGCGCCTCCAAGTATTAATTTATAACAAACAGGGCATTGCAATAAATGTGATGACATAATGTGGACAATAAAACTATCAGCCAAGTGTGATAAAGAAAGCATCGTTTTATCGTTATAGCAACAATACAATATGTGCCCTGTCCCTTTCTGTCACTGGGATGGATCACTGCAAGATTGAGCCCACACCATGCACATCTCCCTGTTAAGAACTAACCATCAACCCTGGCCA
Organism: Thinopyrum elongatum; assembly: GCA_011799875.1. Lineage (NCBI taxonomy): Eukaryota > Viridiplantae > Streptophyta > Magnoliopsida > Poales > Poaceae > Thinopyrum > Thinopyrum elongatum. The sequence goes on from CM022298.1 coordinate 56,603,172, forward strand.
AAGAAGACAAATAGATCAAAAAGCATACATGACTACATAATTATGCAGCACAAAAACTTCAAAAAATTCAATATAATTAAATGAAAAATCTGATCACATCATATGGATCCCGATCATGTGAGGCAGCTCACGAGAACTTTGTATTGAATCACAAGGGAGAGAGGATGCCTTCTAGCTACTGCTATGAACCCTAAGGTCCTAAAGATATACCTCACATATGGTTACTGAGGAAGCAAGGTTGATGAAGGTGGCTCTGGTGATGGATTCCGCCTCTGGCAGGAGTGTCAGAACAGACATCCACATTGGATCTCCCTGGAACAGGAACTTGCAGCGGCAGAAAAAATTGTGAAAATATTGTATGGAGGGCTTCAGGATATTTGGGACTTATAGGCGAAATAAGCAACATAAGGGGGAGTCGGGCCCCCAAACGGCGCCCGCACATGGGTGGCACCCTGGTCGCGCCACTTGGCCGTGTAGGGGCCTAGGATGGCCCCCGACCGCTTCTTGTGCTTTCTGGAACCTTCATCTTCCGAAAAAAAATCATTAAAAATCCTCATGGTATTTTGAGCTATGTAAATATTGATTTTCTGAAATGTCAAAAACATGCACAAAACAACAATTAGCTCTGGCACTGAATTAATAGGTTAGTACAGAAAAATAAAAAAATTGCTATAATAAGTATTTAAAAGTGATATTATAATAGCATGAAACAATCAAAAATTATTAGTACGTTTGAGACGTATCAGCCAGGTCTAAGTTGTGTGCTGTACCTAAGCATAGGCTCTCACCACGTTTTGCACAAGGTTGTTTTTGAAGGACCACTGCTCCCAAGCCCAACTGTTTTGTTGGCTACCCTTCGCAAAGTGATTGCTTGACTTCAGAACCCTAGCGTACGATCATGACTACTGAGACCAGACACGTAGTGTGAGACAAAACAATATCAAGTTCGTGATTTGTGGTGTGTGTAACTTTGTCAGCCAGCTCTAGTTTGTGTCGTGTACGTAAGCATAGCCTCTCACCACGTTTTACACAAGTTCACTTGTTTTCCAAGGACGACTGCTCCCAACCTCAACTCTTCACGAAGTGATTGCTTCACTTCAGTACCCAACCATACGATCTGGACTGCTCCTGAGTCCATACACGCGGTGTGAGACAAACAATACCCATTCAAACAGTCGACAAACGGAATATCTCTTCTATTGCTCGGATGCGTGTGTACTTGCCAGTTTCAACTAGTAAAATTTGTTTATTTTTCTAAATCTTCTATTGGTTTATTTGTGCATAAATCGAGTGTACCTTCTATTGGTAATTAAATAAACATAAAATAAATCATGCAAAAAGAGATTATATGCAACCTTATTTTTTATGAACAAAGTATTTTCTAACTGTTTATTGCTTAATTTTATTTCCCAAAATTTATGATCTTTTTTTATGTTTGTATCGTCTTATTTATTTATTTTTTGCGTCTGACGGGAACTGGGATAAGTACTTGCCTTCAAGCTAAGTTTGCAAACAAAGGCTTTGTTCTAGATAACCTGGCCTAATGGAGCTACGCATCAGCCTTGCTATACTTCTAGCTTAACTTAATTTTGAAGAAAATAAATCTTGAGGGGCAATCTTTTTGTACTAGTTGTAACTGAATACTAATATCTTTGAATTTCACGATTAAACTCTATATTTCATACAGATGTTGTCTTAAGAATGATTAAGGGTTAAGCTTGGCACCGGCAAAAAAAGGGGTGAAAGTTCGCAAGATTTTATGGGGGCATTTTACATCCAATATTTCATAAGTTAATCTTTATATTCTCAATATTTTTATTTGATTGTCCCTGTAATTACTAATAACTACTCCCTCGGATTAAAAAAAGTGTCGTGGCTTTAGTCCAAAGTTTAACTAAAGCTGAACTAAAGCCAATACACCTGTTTTGGATCGGAGGGAGTAATTAGTTGCAACATGTATGAATCTCCTTGTCTTCTTTATTTTGTTGCATATCAGCTACAAAATGGGGAAGTTAATTGATTTCGTTGTTCTACTCAAGACATGGAGCAGTTGAATTTTTGGTACGTGACTAGGCAAGGATCCATAAGGAAATATACGACCACGGTTACTATCGCTCGTGGATAGCCCCATATTGTCAGACCAAAAATCTTTTGTGAATGGACTGTCAGCCGTATGCCCCCACTAACACTAATCCACATGATAAAAGATCTAATTAAGGAGAGGGAGGATGAGGTTAGCCATTTCCACCTACCGCGGTTCATGAATTTATCATTCAAAACACACAACTGTATCAAGAGTAAAAAAGAAAGCTCGTGGTTTGCTATCCTATCGTCACCCATTTTGCACAAGTATATTTATTTTATGCTACTATATATATGTCTACAGGAATTCTGTAAATGAAACTACAATTTACGATGTATGATTTTATATTTAAAGATAGATTTTTTTATGGTGTTAAAAAGAGCAAGTATATATTTCATATTTTCATTTAGCTACATTCACTCAAAACTATGAGTATAGTTTACTTGTTGTCTGAAACTTCAAAACTAGGCAAGTTTGAACAGACTCTCAATACCCAACACGTAAAGCCCTATCCACAGATGAAGTTATGTTGTTGATGTAACGATGCATCCACACACGTGTAGTCAGTTGGAAATCTTCGAAGAAAAAAATCATCCTAGAAAAACGAAAAATGTAAAACAAGCTATCAGTTTTCTTACATACTATGATTTTAAATCATTTTCCTTGCAAAAAATGATGAAAATTTACAATTGGAAAACTAATAGTATGAAAAATATATGACTCACAAATTATTAGTGATGCGTCAGATATATTCCAGAGAAAATTAGTAATGAAATATTTAAAAATAAACAATTCAGAATACATCAAACAAGATTAATCGCAATTAGAGTAAACAGGGAATAAAAGGGAATGTTAAATAATGTAAGGGTGTGGCTAGATCTCAGTCGACTAAATTTAACCAAGTCTCAGTCAAGTGACACAACATACAAAAAAGAAGAGAGAAAAAATATAAAAATAATTGCACGGATCTTCACGTAAGATCTCATGAATATATAAGTGATCCTAAAGATTTGAGATTTTTCACAATGTTTCGAAATAAATGTTAGTTTTTGTCAAGTTTCTTGTTTTCCCGGTTTATTTATGGTTTTCACTTCAGATTTGTGAGCTTCTTAGTTTTTTGGGAAAAACGTATATTGTTTCCAGTAAATTATCCGTTATCCTTTCAGAAGTAGTGTTTTTTCTTAGTCTATTTCCCATATACTTCTGCTTTCTTGTGTTATACAGTGTGCCACTTGTGCAAATCCATCGTCATGTCATTGGTCATAGTACGTTGTGTATGGTTAGGGACCGGAAGGCCCTCGAGCAGCACATCCCGTTTTGACCGGCCTCTGGTATGCCTCATGGTCGCCACCTCCACCACCAGGAGCTCGGGCGAGCTCCTACCGCGGCCATGGGGAGTCTGGGGAGGGGAGGGGAGGGTCGTCGCCGGCTTGGAAGGGGAGGGGAAGGTCGCCAGCTCGGGAGAGAGATCACAGCAGGATAGGTGACAAAGATCAGGGAAGAGAGGAAGAAGAAAGAGCAGGAGAAGCTTACATGTGTGCCTGACATGTAAGTTAACGGTCAAAAAATGGTTTGTTTATGAGCGGGCCCCAACTACCATAACCGCGATCAATTGATAAGCACTTCGCGATTTGGGTTTTTTTTAAAACAGGTGACCACACTTTTGGTAGGTATTAGTGAAAACCAAGTTTCTGGTAGTTTTTTGAAATCCTAACCCGAAAAATGGTAGTTTTGTGCTATTTACTCTTATTTGAATGTACTAGTACCTCTATAAACTAATATAAGACGTTTTAGATTACAGAGGGGGTAGATGATAAAATATAGGATAATTATATGTACGTAGACGATTCATGGATCCCTGGACGAACTTCAGCCAAGCTAGCTAGCTAGCTCCCCGGCTGTCTTATAAATACCCCTGGAATTAACCAAGATTGATGCACCGAGCAAGAGTCTCTTCGAACACAAGTCTTAAATATTTCTCCACTACTCCCAACCTATTGATCTTATAGACAACTTCCTGTCCATCCTACTTCATATAACATTATGATCATCTCAAGCAATATGACTCTAGCTATGCTAGTCGTCATGGCCACTTTGCTGGTGTATTTCCTCTTCAAGAACAACCGAGTGATATTGCACCAGCAGCAACGGGAGCGATGCAGCCGGCTCCCGCCCGGTCCTTCCACACTTCCCATCATTGGCAACATGCACCAGGTGATTTGGAACAAGCCGGCGGTATTCCGATGGATCCATCGCCTGCTCAAGGAGATGAACACAGACATCATGTGTCTTCGTCTTGGACCTACTCATGTCATTGTGGTAACATGCCCAGAGATAGCCCGCGAGGTACTACGAAAGAATGATGAAGTTTTCGCCTCCCGTCCCACCACCTTCGCATCCGGTTCATTCAGCTTCGGTTACAAGGGCTCCATCTTGTCACCACACGGAGATCAGTGGAAGAAGATGAGGTGAGTCCTTACCGTGGGGGTCCTTGCCTCATCAATGGAGAAAAGGTTCTACCACCTCCGGAAGGAGGAGTACGACCACCTTGTGAGGTACATTAATAATACTGCTTGTTGCAGCGACATGGCATGTCCAAACAACATTGTTGACGTGCGCCATGTAGCCCAACATTTCTGTTGTAACATAATAAGAAAGCTTGTCTTCGGTAAGAGATACTTCGGCGGCCTATCTGCTTTATCAACTAGTGGGCCAGGACATGATGAGGTGGCACATGTTGCTGCTCTCTTCATGGCCCTCAACCATGTATACAACTTCTGCGTGTCCGACTACTTCCCGGGCTTGGTAGGCGTCGACTTGGATGGCCATGAGATGGTTTCCAAGGATATCATGGGAGTACTCAACCGGTTGCATGATCCCATCATAGAGAAGAGTATCCGTGAAAGGTCAACTACTGTTGAGAAAGGTGGTGAAAAGAAAGAGGCCAGAGACTTTTTAGATGTCCTGGTCCATCTTGACGATGCAGATGGACAACCGTTGTTGTCCCTACAAGAAATCAGAGCACAGACAATGGTTAGTACAATGTATCAACGGCCATAGAAAAATATTTAATTGTTATTTATTCTCCTATTATATATGTACTGAATTTTTTGTTGTACATGTCACATTAATTGCTTTGTTTATTCTCTGACATCGATCATTGTAGGAAATGATGTTTGCAGCAGTCGATAACCCATCGAATGCTGTCGAGTGGGCACTCGCTGAGATGATAAACAGGCCAGAGATCATGCAAAGAGCAATCGATGAACTTGACGATGTTGTCGTTAAATATAGACTAGTGCAGGAGTCTGACATTTCGCAGCTGAACTATCTCAAATCATGCATCCGGGAAGCCTTCCGCCTACACCCATACCATGCTCTTAACGTACCCCATGTTGCCATGGCGGATACCACTATCGCTGGCTACACCATTCCTGTGGATAGCCACATACTTCTAAGCCAACTTGGACTTGGTCGGAACCCCAAGATCTGGAATGAACCAAAAGAGTTTCGGCCCGAGAGACATTTGAACACCCCAAATGTACTTCTCACTGAGCCAGGCCTACGTTTCATTTCATTTAGCACTGGGAGGAGGGGTTGTCCTGGGATTTCACTTGGCACCTCCATCACAATGATGTTGTTCGCAAGGATGTTGCTGGGATTCACTTGGGCAAAGCCTCCTGGCATCAAGAGTATTAGTCTCCAAGAAAGCAATTCCAACCTTGCCCTAGCTGAACCCCTTGTTCTGCAAGCTAAACCACGGTTAGCTGGGCATCTCTATGTATGAGCCAATTAAATAGTTTCATACGTTTTCTCAATTATATAATGGTGATATGTACATAATGTGGTTAGATGTCACTGGTGGCATTCAGTGCTTCTAAACATAATGATACGGCATGTATGTACAAATAATGCGACAAACTATGATCGCTGCTATAGTTAATGTAATGCTTGTACTTATCAATATGTTACAAACCTCACTATTAGACACTATGGTGTACCATGCAAACAAATCCATCTAATTGCATACAAGCTTGATGTTTATATTGTCCTCATATTGTTAAAGTTACGCCACTCATGCATAAGTATGTTATATATTGCTAACTGGTTATTCTATGAACTGACTTTTTTGGGGTCCATTTACTAGGTTTCTATAATTGTGAGAATTTTTTTCCTCACGAAACAACATTTGTATTATCCTTGAACTGACACAACATTATTAGAACATGTACGGGAAGCCCCATCACCAAAAACTAAAAGAACTTCAGCCTGAATAAACTGAGTCGACCTAATCAGGCTCAAAGCCCCACTCATTGTGGATGTGAAACAACCAAAGCACCGAAGAACTAGACATTCATAGAATTGACATGGTGTAGACCCTTCCGAAGAAAAGCTTAGGGCTAGACGCCACGGGGCCGCCAGAGAGGGGGGGGGGGAGGGTAGGGGCGCAAGAAATCACCTGATAAAGCCTTGGAACCGATCCTCCTTCTGCATGGATTCCTAACATTGATATATAAGCGTGCTTTGATGAGAAAAAGTCAATGCACAACTTTGAATGGCACCTTATTCACAAACCGGACCATCCCACGAGAAGATCCATGGCTTCAGTTCGAACCTCCCCCTTCCGGTGCCATCGATACAATTCCTGCTAGGACATGGCCTCTCTTTGTGTTTTTCCTGATCCTATGACATACCCCAACACAAACCAATACTAAAAGTAACATCGGGTGGCAGCGGGGCCTGCCGGGGAGGGGGCGCAAGAAATCGCTCGACGAAGTGTCGACACAACTCTTCCTTTTGCATGGAGTCTTAACATGTGTATACAAAGGTGGTGTTAAGAGTACAAAGGCAATAAAAAACTTTGAAGTAGCGAAATGATGGTAAAGAGAGAGAGCGGGAAAGTGGGGGGACATAAAGGGCAGCGAAAAAAAATGATAAATGTTTGTCAGGTGGCTATTAGATGAAACAAGTACCAGAAATATCATAGGTACAAGTACTAAACATACCGTATACATCTAAGCATAAAAACCATTGCATCGATAGATATAGCAAGTAAGTCATACAACAAAAATAACAGTACTTCATGCATACTAGGGTATCCACAAGCTGGACCCTCAAATTAAGTCTATGAGCAGCATATATGTACTACAATAGGAAAGTAGCAATTTCAGTGAATGCGCGGCGGGGTGTGGTGCGGTGGCCTTCGGTCATCGTCTGCGATACGAATCAGCTAATCCGGGAAGCTTCCCAACACCTGCATCGGGTCAGCCCAGGCCATCTCTGGGACGGTATCACGGTATCAGCCTGATCAAACTGTACCAACCCACCCCCCACACCCCCCCCCCACCACGCGAGTAGCCAGGAGCACTAGGTACTAAGGCCCAAACACATTGCTGATTGACGTTCTTGGACTCATCTTCGTCCATCGCCCAGTAACGGATCTCAATTCCAATGGCCGAGTCACCATCGACAGAAACCATACATTGTCGCTACTCATCATTAGCACATGCGACAACATAGTTCACCTCATACATCATCTCCTTTAAGGTTTGATACCCGGAAGCGACCTCCTTCAGCTACGCCAACTTGCCGGCATCGCCTACGCATATGCCTGAAACATCCAGTTCAATCCCGCACTGCCATCCGTCTTCACTAAATTATACGAACAGACCCTTATGTGTCATCAAAAAATAATAATAACATGCATGTAACATAGCACTCTATACCACACATATTCACATTTCAATAAAAGATAGTAATTTTTACTACTAACTTTTTTCTTTTTTAATTTTCTTTCATTTTCTTTCTCTTTCCGTATTGTAAAATCTACTACATATCAATTGATCTATATCTGCGAACCAACCTGTGGTTGGATGGTTAGAGGGACTGTGGTATCCCCATCCCACCAGGGTTCAAATCCTGGTGCTTGCATTTATTCCTGGATTTATTTCAGGATTTTCGGCGATGCGCATTCAGTGGGAGGAGACGTTCCCGTCGACGACGAGGTGCCTACGGCGACTTCAGAAATTTCAAAATGATATGCCGGCTCAGTCTTTCGGAGGTGCTCATAGGGGTAGGGTGTGCGTGTGTGCGTTCATAGGGGTGAGTGTATGCGCGTGTATATGAGCGCTTGTGTCTGTACTGTGTTAAAAAAAAATTGATCTATATCTATACAAATTAAAATGCTACATCCTCTCCTCTCCTCTCTTCTCATTCTCTTCTCCTCTCATCTCCTTTTATCTCCTCATCTCACGCTGTCAATCATACAAAGCATTCACACATATGACATATCCTCTCAAACTCATGCAGCCATATCAATTTATAAAGCAGAAAATTAAAAAATTATCCATATCATATCAATATAGATAACATCCATATGTCATACCATCCATCCAAATTATCCATATATATTAATATTATCCATATAAAATTTCTATATTTCCATGTGCGGTGGTATGACCATCATGGCAAGTGCTTCGCTGAGTCTCGCGTGTTAGCTGATAGGTTTCTGCATAATATGCTGAGTACGTTTTGTAATCCGTGTGTTTTTTGGCTGTGCTCAGACTTATATGGGACTAAGCCAAGGGCACTTCAGTTCTTATATGGGACTCAGCGAAGGGTGGCGTGTTTTTATTAGGCGCTAGGCTTATAGTCTTTTAAGCCGAGTAGCCGGGAAACAACACTCGGCTTATGGTAAAACACCAGGCATCAAATATTGTTTTTTGTTTTTTGCATAGTGTCATGACCAACCATGTGCTTCGGTGGATGAATGATTCGGGTTTGGATTACGCCATACGATTAGCCTCAACGAAATTCATTGCCAGCCATAATACGTCCCTTGTTCATTATCAGTGTACTAGAAGAGTTAGGCGCGCTTTGCTGCGCCGTCATGTTATTGGTATTCTTAACGAAAAATAACTCACTTTGTTTCATCAAAATATGAGGTGTATTACTTTTTTGAAAAGTCAAACCTTTTATGTTTGATCAAATTTCTAGAAAAAATATATCAAAATTCATAATATCAAATCAGTATGATTAGATTTATCATGAAATGAAGTTCCATATTTTATTTAATATTGTCGATGATGATTTTTTTTCTTTGAACTTGGTCAAAGTTAAAGAAATTTGATTTTCCAAAAAACTAATACCCCATCTTGTTTGTGGAATATTTAGTTTGGTGGGTGGGGGAGATGAAGTGTGTTTATTTTTATTGATAATGTAGTGATTTGATGAGGCTTTCATGGTGTGATTCTGTGTTATCCGCTAACCAACTTATATATATGTGCAGAAATTGATGCACCGTTGGTTGTATGTACTATATTAGTGCTATAGTATCACATGCTAGCACAGTGTGCACGGGATTAATACGTTTTTATAGGCCGATTGCTGTTGATTGATTTGAAAAATTGTTGGTCCGATCAAAAGCGTAAACCAAATCAAAAATTAAATACCTGAATGAAAGATTCAAAATTAGAGAACACAGTGAATTAAAAGAACTGAATGAGCGAGCTCCTTGATAAATTATTGATCCGGTCAAAATCAAGTGATCCAATTCTAAATTGAAGACCTCAATTAACTGTGTGACTTAAAAATTATGAAGCATAGTGTATGATACAAAAGAATTGAATAAGAGAGTTTTGAAAAATTGTTAACTCAGTCAAAATCGGACGATCCGATTCTAATTGAAGACATCAATTGAATTGAATGTGGGCTGTTATTGGCTAGATCGATTCTGTGAAGGTTGGGATACAAGAATCGATAGGCAGGCGGATCGAGTAGTGAAGCCGGAAGCTAGCTTTGTACGTGCCTGCGCCTGTTGGGGAAATCAAGTCCGCTAAGCTTGTGGAGGATGGCGACCGCGGGCGACCTCGAGGGCGACTCCCTGGGCCTGGCATCCGGTGTGCCGTCTGGCCCCGTTCCTCCCTCGCATTTAGGGTTCCTCTCACCCCTGGCGCCGTCGTCTGCCCCTATTCCCTCCCCCGCGCCGCAACTGCTCCCCCCTCCTCCCTGCCCCCGGCCCCGCGCTCTCAGCCTGGCCGGAGGCCATGGCCTGTGAAGCCGGCAACGGGACCTCGCGCCCCAAGCGGCAGGCGGAGGACCGTGACGGCCCACGCCCCTCCCCGGATGGCGAACGCAAGGAAGCCGAGCTTCGGGCCTCCATGCTCCGTGGCAAAGAGCCCGCTGCGGCTGAGTCCTCGGGCTGGAGAGGTGAACGGCCGCGCGACCGGTCCCCGGAGCAGTGGTGTGGTCGCGGGCACGATCGGGACCGGCGCTCCCCGCCCCGTCAGTCGCGTTCTCTGGCGAGGTCTGGGCGCTCGGAGGTCTCTCCTCCCCGTTGCTACGATCCCCCACGGCGACAGGCGCAGTTGCCCCCGGCGGCCCCCAAAAACCGCAACGGTCGGACTGCCTTTGCGAAGAAGAAGAAGAAGCGGGGTGCACAGCACCAAGCGGGGACTGTCGCTGGCCCGACGTCCTCCATCTCCAACCCCAATTTGACCGTGGCGCCGTCGGTGGTGGCGCCATCCACCGCGGTGGCTTCGTGCTTCAACTGTGGAGTGGAGGGGCACTGTCAGGTGGACTGCAAGCAGCCCCTGCGTGCTTCAACTGTAAGCGGTCGGACCACCCGGCGGCCCTTTGCCCGGATCATCCATCCGTGGGGACGCTTGGCCTCTTTGGATACGCACTCGATGACCTGGGATTCTTTCAGATGGACCTCCCCGAGCCAAAGACCACCCCTTCCCTGACCGCTCTCATCTCGGTTCTTGATGTCAAGACGGCTTCCCCGATAGTCATATTCGATGAGCTTCGCCACCTCTTCAAGCCGGATTGGGACTGGGAGGTGACTCCCATTTCTGATCACGAGATCACGGCGGTGTTCCCGGACCCGATCAGCCTTCGCTATGGTACACACAGCGCACGGCTCACGTTGGCGCTCAACCAGCTCTCTGTCCGCATTTCTGTGCCATCTATGGACCCCCTGGCGGTGGCCACTCTCATGACAGTGTGGATTCAGATCCGCGGGCTCTCCCCGAACGCCAAAGATGAGGTTGTCGTTCAAAGCATGTCGCGTCTCCTGGGCAAGATCGTAGCTGTCGATGTTCCATCTTTCGTCCGGGGACCGGCGGTTCGCGCTCAAGTCAAGACTCCCGACCTCGCCAAGCTACATACCATGATCAGGATGTTCTTCAACGATGTTGGCTACAACCTCCGTATCTCGGTCGAGGTGTTAAAAATATGCCCTAGAGGCAATAATAAATTAGTTATTATCATATTTCCCTGTTCATGATAATTGTTTATTATCCATGCTAGAATTGTCTTGATCGGAAACTCAAATATATGTGTGGATACATAAACAACAACATGTCCCTAGTAAGCCTCTACCGGACTAGCTCGTTGATCAAAGATGGCTATGGTTTCCTAGCCATGGACATGACTTGTCATTTGATAATGGGATCCAATCATTAGGAGAATGATGTGATGGACAAGACCAAAACTATAAACGTAGCATGTGATCGTATCAAGTTTGTTGCTATCGTTTTCTGCATGTCAAGTATATGTTCCTATAACCATGAGATCATGCAACTCACTGACACCGGAGGAGTACCTTGTGTGTACCAAACGTCGCAACGTAACTGGGTGACTATAAAGGTGCTCTCCAGGTATCTCCGAGGGTGTCTGTTGAGTTGGCATGGATCAAGACTGGGATTTGTCACTCCGTATGACGGAGAGGTATCTCAGGGACCACTCGGTAATACAACATCACAAGAAGCTTGCAAACAATGTGACTAATGAGTTAGCCATGGGATCTTGTATTACGAAACGAGAAAAGAGACTTGCTGGTAACGAGATTGAACTAGGTATGGAGATACCGACGATCGAATCTCGGGCAAGTAACATACCGATAGACAAAGGGAACTGCATACGGGATTAGCTGAATCCTTGACATCGAGGTTCGACCGATAAGATCTTCGTAGATATGTAGGAACCAATATGGGCATCCGGGTCCCGCTATTGGTTATTGACCGTAGAGGTGCCTCGGTCATGTCTGCATAGTTCTCGAACCCGCAGAGTTTACACACTTAACGTTTGGTGATGATATAAGTATAGTGGAGTCATTATGGTGGTTACCGAAGGTTGTTCCGAGTCCCGGATGAGATCTCGGACGTGACGAGGAACTCCGGAATGGTCCGGAGGTGAAGATTGATATATTGGACGAATGGTATTGGAGTCCGGAATTGTTCCGGGGAACCGGGTGATGACCAGCATGACCCAAAGGGGTTTCGGGGGGTCCCGGCAAGTGTTCGGGGGCCTCATGGGCCAAGGGGAGGGGGAAAACCAGCCCACTAAGGGGCTGAGCGCCCACCTCACCCCATCTCACGTAACCAGGAGGGTTGGGGGCGCCCCCTAGGGCTTCCCACCACTTTGGCTTGGGGGCCAAGTCTCCTAGGGTTTCCCTCTTGTGGCCGCCGGCCCTAGATGGGATCCCCTAGGGGCGCCCCCCTCTCCCCCTTCGCCCAATATATAGAGAGGTAGAGAGAGGGCAGCCGCACCCTTCTACGCCACGGCGCTGCCTCTCCTCTCCCTCGCATCCCTCTTCCTCTCCGTAGTGCTTAGCGAAGCTCTGCTGAGATTCCGCCACCACCATCGCCACCACGTCGTCGTGCTGCCTGAGGACTCGAGCTACTACTTCACCATCGCTCGCTGGATCGAGGAGGTGAAGGCGTCATCAAGCCGTACGTGTGTTGAACGCGGAGGTGCCGTCCGTTCGGCACTTGGATCGGGAGTTCGCGTGATGGATCGTGATTGGATCGCGAAGACGTTCGACTACATCAACCGTGTTTCTTAACGCTTCCGCTTAGCGATCTACAAGGGTATGTAGATGCAATCTATCCTCTCGTAGATGGTCATCTCCTAGAATGGATCTTGGTGAGCGTAGGAAAAATTTTGTTTCCCATGCAACGTTCCCCAACACGAGGAGGGGACCCTGGCTGATTCCACTGCTCCTGGTGGTGGGGGTGGAGCGGACACCGACAGGGGCCGCCGTGATGGGGAGGGCGGCGATGCGAATCACTGCAACCCCCATCGCCCGCGCAGTCGCTCCCCCGACGCCGAGGCCTCTGATGAAGACTCCTCTGGTCAGGGTGACCTCTCTCCTCGCACTGACACCGGCACCGCTCCCTCTGCTCCAACCGACCACCCCGACCTGGGGGCGTCTCCTACTATCTCCGGGGACGAAGATGAAGAAGACCTCGAGGCCATCACTGCCATGCTAGACGAGGCGGCGACCCTCCCTCCTGGCGCATCCCTGCCGCCACCATTCCTCTTCACTCCGGTGACCTCGTCAGACGAGGAGGGGAGCGGACCAGTAGCGTGGGCTTGGTAGTCCGACCCTCGTCCTCGCGCCCTCGTCGAGTCTCCTGTCCTGGTGGCCAGCGAGTGCGCTGAACCTGCTCCTCCCACCCCGCAGGCGGCGGTGGTGGCTGTTCCGGATGGTTCCCCAGTCAAGCGTCCGTGCACCTCGAAGGCCAAGGGACGGCCCTTCTCGGCGTCGACGTCGGCCTCTTCGGCCCGGAAGAGCGTGCGGTTGGGTGCAGCTCGGCTGGACAGCACCTCACCGAACGTGGTGGAGAAGGCTGTGCGGCGCGCCGCGGTGCGTAACCTCGAAGCAGGTTCGTCCAACCCTCCTGTGCCTTCCATTCATGCTACTGATGATTGCCTCGATGACTCCTTCTGGGCTTTAGCAGGGGTTCCTTTGGGCCATTTGGCTAAAGTAGTTGTGGATTCAGCGATAGTGCTTCGTGGGGAAAAAGGACCGGCATTAGAACAAATCGCGTCCCTCCAGGCCAAGGAGGTACTGGAGGGCCACCTCGCGGCGGCCCGTGCTCGCGAAGCGGCAGCAACAGAAGAAGGACCACCGTTGACGCCTCGGCAGGTTGGTAGACAGGGCCACCTTGAGGTCGTCCCCGATGAGATTCGTGGAAGAACTAGATCCCTTACGGCGCAGCTGCATCGCGCGCTTAGCGCATCCACTGCTGTCGGGTCCAGAGAGGACCCCCTGAATGAGTAGTCATGCGGGCTCTTTTCTGGAATCTACGCGGCTTCGGCCATGATGGCCGGCGTAGACAACTGATCGAGTACATGCAAGAAGAATCTGTTGATGTGGTGGCAATCCAGGAAACGATGAGGACAGACTTCTCCCTAGTCGAGCTTGAGCGCCTCAGTAGGCACTTGTTTCAATGGCACTGGCTGGCATCTAGTGGAGTGGCGGGACACTCCGGTGGCATCCTTCTTGGGGTGAAGATGCCACCTTCGAAGTCGGGTCCATGGACCGAGGGGACCACATTGTTAGTATGGAGGTTTGGGAGCGGGATGTGAACTTCAAGTGGGAGATTATTGTGGTCTATGGTCCAGCCGACCACAGTCGATCGCCTGCTTTCTTGGATGAGCTCCGGACCAAGATTGCTTCCGCATCTCTTCCAGTGGTCGTGGGAGGGGACTTCAACCTCCTTCGTTCCACAGCGGACAAAAATAATCATCGTGTAGATCTAGCGGAAATGCAACGGTTTAACGATTGGATTGTGGACCTAGGTCTACGGGAACTAGATAGGGTAGGCGCCAGATTTACCTGGACTAATAAACAGGTGGCCCGTACCCGTAGTGTTCTCGATCGGGTATTCATGTACCCCGTTGGGAACTTCGGTTCCCCTTAGCGACCCTTCAGGCTATTACGCTCATTGGCTCCGACCATGTTCCCCTCCTCCTTTCTTCGACGGATGAGCGTCCGCGCCCCCCTCCACGCTTTCGTTTTGAATCCTTCTGGCTTCGCCAGACGGGCTTCATCACGGCGGTTCAGGAACATTGGGCGCTCGCTAGGACCGAACCCCACAGATCCATGTCGATCATGGACGAGTGGCACTACTTAGCCAAAAGATCCAGACAATTTATGAAGGGTTGGGGTGCTAATGTGGGGAGGGATCTCTGGATCCAGAAGGCGGCCCTGCTTGCAGAGATCCAAGCCTTGGATCTCCGTGCGGATTCATGGGGCATCTCCTCGGAGGAGTGGGCCCATAGATACAATCTTGAGGACACGCTCATGGATATTTACTCCAAGGAAGAGGAATACTGGCATCAGCGTGGATCCTGGAACTGGGTGTTGTTTGGCGATGCCAACATGGCCTACTTCCAGGCCGTCGCCAATGGCCGGCGTAGACGTGGCATCATCCCCCTTTTGTGGGACGGTGCCCAGATTATCCACGATCCGGATGAGATCTGGCATCATGTTGACGGGTTCTACAAGTCTCTATTTGCGGGTAGACCTCGGGGAGGTGTTGCCTTAGCAGATGACATTTGGACGGCCCACCAGCACATCTCCCCGGAGGAGAATGCGGCTCTCCTCACGCCTTTCGATGAGACCGAGGTCGCGCATATCATTAAGTCCATGAATCCTGCATCAGCCCCTGGCCCTGACGGCCTTCCAGTTCGCTTCTTCCAGGCGTTCTGGACTACCGTCAAGACGGAGATCCTTGCCCTATTCCTAGAATTTTCTAGAGGAACTCTGGATGTATCCTGCCTAAATTACGGGATAATCTCATTGATCCCGAAGGTTCAGGGGGCTTCGGATATTAGACAGTTTCGTTCGATTACGGTGCTCAATGTGATCTTCCGTATCCTAGTGAAGGGGTATGCCACTAGGGCGGCTGCTATTGCTCCCCGGATTCATCATCGGAACCAGTCAGCATTCACTAAGGGCCGATATATTCTCGATGGGATCCTTGTTCTCCACGAGGTCATCCACGAAGTCAAACGCAAATACCTCCAAGAGGTGTTCTTCAAGATTGACTTTCACAAAGCCTATCATACAGTTTATTGGTCCTTCCTTCGGGAAGTGATGATAACGTGTGGCTTTGACTCACATTGGATAGCTCAGGTGAAGCAGCTAGTCAGGAGTGGACACACTGCCGTCAATATTAACGGGGAGGTGGGGCCATTCTTCCCCATGGCCCAGGGTGTCCGGCAGGGCGACCCACTATCCCCCTTCCTCTTCAATCTAGTGGTGGATTCACTAGCTACGATCCTTGACAAGGCCAGGCGCGCCGGGCACATTAGGGGTATTTGTCCCCATCTCATCGGAGATGGGGGCCTGACCCACCTTCAGTACGCCGACGACACAATACTGATGGTGGAGGGTTCAGAGGAGGATATTATGCATCTAAAGTTCCTCCTCCTCTGCTTCCAGGAGATGTCTGGCCTGACGATTAACTTTGCAAAAAGCAAGGTGATGGTTCTTGGATACTCTGCGGAGGATGCACTCCGAATTGTGAACCGGCTGAACTGTCGCTTGGGATCGTTCCCAACGACCTACCTCGGCATGCCGATCAGTGATGTCCGTCTTCAGGTAAAGGACCTCCGCCCCTTGGTGTCCAAACTCCAACATAGGGTGGAACCTTGGCAGGGGCGGTGGTTGTCCAAGGCAGCTCGAGTGGTTCTCATGAACTCCTCCCTTATCAGTCTACTGATGTATCTCATGGGATTCTATAGTTTGCATGAATCCCTACATCACGAGATCGCGAAGTACCTGTCTTGGTTTTTTTGGGCCGGTGAAGGCGATAAGCAGAAATACCACATGGTCAAGTGGTCCGAGATCTGCAAGCCCAAGGACCAGGGCAGCCTTGGGGTAATCTCCTCCAAGCGTATGAACATTGCCCTCCTTGCGAAATGGTTATGGCGCATTGAGACGGGCAATGGCGGATTATGGCTGGACATCATTTGTGTGAAATACCTGCGTGGGCAACCCCTGGCGTTTGCCACCAGAGTAGGGGGATCCCCATTTTGGCAGTCAATTACCCAATTGATGCCGATCCTTCGGATAGGGACCTCGATTAGTGTGGGATCCGGTACCAATACCCTTTTTTTGGGTAGACCGAT
The DNA here is from genome assembly GCA_011799875.1 of Thinopyrum elongatum. Lineage (NCBI taxonomy): Eukaryota > Viridiplantae > Streptophyta > Magnoliopsida > Poales > Poaceae > Thinopyrum > Thinopyrum elongatum. The sequence continues at coordinate 56,620,180 of CM022298.1, forward strand.
GGTCTGGAGCCTGACCGTTCGCCGAACGGTTCTATGCTTTATTTTCAATTTGCACCCACCCACATCTGACTGTGGGCGCCGCGTTGGAGAACTTGGGGTCTATCGCCTTCCGTCGCACCTTTGGGGCGAGTGAACGGGAGCAATGGGATGAGATGTTGGAGTGCATAGCCTTGCAGACCCCCACCCTCGAACCGGACTCCATAGCTTGGCACCTCGAGCCAAGTGGCGTGTTTACCATGAAATCCCTGTATCACGCCATTGTGGCTACTCCGGGCCCCTCCGAGCTTACGGTGCTATGGGAGATCAAATTGCCACTGAAGATTCGTATCTTCCTGTGGCAATGGGTTCGTGGTCGCCTGCCTTCGGGCATAGAAGTGCTTAAGCGGAATGGCCCGGGTGATGGGCTTTGCCCCTTGTGTGAAATCCCGGAAGACTCCAACCATATTTTCTTCCGGTGTCCGGCAGCAAGGTTCCTCTGGACTTGCTTCCGGGAGGTAGTTGGAGGGGTATGGTGCCATGATAACCTCCCGGACATGTTCCGGGAAATCCATAGTTTCCCTTGTAGGAGGCGCCCCTCTCTATGGATGGCCATGGGTGCTCTTGCCTGGACCCTCTGGAACATGCGCAATAAGCTAGTCATCGAGCACGTGATACCTTGCCGTGTGACTGACGCCGTTTTCAAATTGTGTGGATTCTTACAGCTATGGAGACCGCTTAGCAAGTGGTGCGACCAGGACAGCATTGACGTCATCATCACGGGTCTTCGCTCCACTGCAGCCAGGATGGCACCGCCGCCTCCACCACCTCCCCCGGAGCCGGATTAGTTCTTCGTTTTTCTTTGTTTGTATTGGGGCTTGTTCCGCTGTGCCCCCAGCTGAATCCTCCTTATCTCCTGGCTGCTACCATTACAGCTTTCTGCCTTACTTTTGAACCTTTCTGTTGTTGGATGCTTGGTGGTCGTGCTTTATAATATGAAGTGGGGGGCAACCCTTTTTCATAATGTGGGCTGTTTAAAACTATGGAGTATAGTGTTATAGAGGATGTACGTAAGCATAGGGCTACAGAGAGACAATATTTGTGGACGAGACTGCCTCCGGACAGTGAAGAGAAAAGCTACGGCCAATCAAGTCCGTGGATTTGTGGTGCCTGTAACTTTGTCAGCCAGCTCTAGCTTGTATGATGTACCGTGTACGTAAGCATAGCCTCTCACCACGTTTTGCACAAGCATGCTTGTTTTCTGAGGACGGCTGCTCCCAACCCCAACTCTTGTTGTCACTGCCCTTCGCCCCAAGTGAGTGCTTTACTTCAGTACCCTAACGTACGATCTGGACTGCTCCTGAGTCCAGACACGCAGTGTGAGACAAACAATACCCAATCAAACAGTTGACAAATGGAATATCTCTTCTATGTCTCGGATGCACATGTCACATGTGCACTTGCCAGTTCCAACTCGTAAAAAATGTTTTCTTTTATTTTCTAAATCATCTATTAGCTCATCTGTGCATCATTGAATGTATCTTCTGTTAGGTAATTTCATAAACATAATAAATAATACAAAAATAGATTATATGCAACCTTATTTTTTATGAACAAAGTATTTTCTTACTGTCTATTGCTTAATTTTCTTTCCCAAAATTTCTGATCTTGTTTTATGTTCATGGATTCTTATTTCATTTTTTTGCATCAGATGGGAACTGGGATAAGTACTTGCCTTCTAAGCTAACTTTGCAAACAAAGGTTTTGTTCTGGATAACCTGGCCAAATGGAGCTAAGCATCAACCTTGCTATACTTCTAGCTTAACTAAATTCTCAGGGAAAAAATCTTGAGGGGCAGTCTTTTTGTACTAGTTGTAACTGAATTATAATATCTTTGAATTTAACGATTAAACTTTATATGTCATACAGATGTTTCTTTCAGAAGAATGATCAAGGGTTAAGCTTGGCACCCCCAAAAAGAAAGGGTTAAGCTTGGCCAGATGTTATGAGGGCATTTCACCGACGCCAATCTTTGGTGTCGGGTGTCAATGCACCAGAATTGAAAAAAGTAACTCAGAAAATTCAACAAGAGTCAAAAATTCCTGAAACTTTTTGGAATCAAACATGAATGTATGGCAAACACAATGCGTGGCTATTAATTCTCCGTTCGGAAGAATACTATTGGCCTCCCTCTGTACATAGACTAACTTAAATCCCTTAAAGTGCGAGAGATAAGAGTGCACATGTCTAAAAACCTGTCCTCCCAGTGATCTATCATCACCTTGGTTGCACATGGTGCAAACATTTTGACAATCAGTCTCTATGATAACATGTGAAGAGGCTCTCTCCATAGCCAATCTCATAGCATCCCGGCATGCAATCAACTCAGCCGTAAATGGGTCATACAATTCCCATGATCTATACTTCTGCGCTCTGCCAATAATGAACGAGGCAGAGCTATCTCAAGCCACCAGCGTTTTGATTTTCGGTTTGAGAATTTTTTCGCCCCAGGCCGAGATGGCCGAATTTCGGCCATTTTCAAAAATTTCGGCCGAAATTTGACCAAAATTTGACTGACATTTGAATAAAATTTGATCAAATTTTGCCAAATTTGACCAATTTCGGCCGAAGGATAGATTTCGCCCCTGGCCGAGATGGCCGAAATTCGGCCGAAATCCCTTTTTTTCGGCCGAAATTCAAAACACAGCAAGCCACACAACCAGCCCCTGCTTCACAAGAGACCCACCCACTCTCCGGTTGTTTCCTACTTGATTTAGGCCCCTGATGCACCGGAGGAACCGGCGTTGGAATATACAGCGACCTAATCATCTCATCTATAATCTCCATAGGTTTATGCAGCTGATACTGGATTTCGTCATGAGTATACTTATTTCTGCTGCTCCATATAGCCCAGATGACTGAAATAATAATCGCAGCCTGATCTTTCTTCACACCGGATCAAGCAAATCCCTAGTCCAAGTGGCTGGATGAAGTTTAGGCAACTTGACTTGAAAGAATTCCTGCACAGCATTCCAAAATAACAGTGCATGATCACACCGTATGAAGGCATGAAATGACGACTCACTGCCATGTCCACACATCAGACACCACCCATCATCCCCAATGTGGCGCCGCTCCAATTCACCATAAGAAAATGAAGTCGATCGATCATAGAATTGTCCTATTATTATCGTAGCCCATAGTAGGCACATTTCAGAGTATTTTCTTTAATTTGCTCATAGTACGTAGTACTATTTTTATCAGGGGAGATGGAACATGGAAATCATGTTCCACTTAGTTTTGCGAGTCTAGCTAATAATAGTGCAGGCTATTTTTTTTAGTGCTAATAAATCGTGGGAACCATCATATACAGGAGCCTTGGCCCTCCTGCTGAGGCCACCCGCTTGCCCCTCGCTCCACCGGTGGCCGGATAGCTATAGGACGAACAGGTTCATTCGGCGTGCCCGCCGGCCGGTACTAGCATGCCACCAGCCACCATGGAGGCTGGGACCACCCCATGGTCCACGGGCCTGTTCGACTGCGCCGAGGACCAGGGAGTCTGCTTGCTGGGGTGGTGCTGCCCGTGCATCGCGGTGGGGCGGATGGCGGAGATCCTGGACAAGGGGGCGACGTCGAGCGGCGCCGGCGCGGCCCTGTACATGGCGATAGGGGTCCTGTCGGGGTGGCAGTGCCAGTGGATCTACTCCTGTGTGTACCGCACCAAGATGCGCGCCCAGTACGGGCTCCAGGAGACCCCCTGCCCGGACTGCTGCGTCCACTTCTGCTGGCTCGAGTATTGCGCCATCTGCCAGGAGTACCGCGAGCTCCGCAACCGGGGCTTCGTCATGGACATCGGGTGGCACGCCAACGTGGAGCTGCAGAAGCAGCAGGGCCGCAGCGACGGCTCCATCGTTCCGCCCGCCACGCAGCACATGATATGACAGACACGTTCATTGTCGGTCGGTATATATATCGGTGGTGCTAGCTAGCTTAGCTATGTACCTGTTGGATTGAATCCATATATACTTAGGCTTTGCCGATAGCAGATCGCAACGTGTATGTACGTTGTGGTTGGTTTGCTTCTTCCATTTAGTAGGTAGGCATCCTTGTTACGAGGTTTCAGGTTTTCATGCTGGTAGGTGGTAACCATGTACTATCACAGTGAGATATGATGTAACTTTTGTGTGGCATCAAATCTTTAATTCTCTCTTTTGCTCCCCGGCCATCACTTGTTTGTCACGATGTTGCTTGGGTAGGAATATGAGAGTCGGTAATTAAGAGGGAATTGGGGATTCGGGGACCAGAACCTATACTAGCCTAGTCGGTGCCTAATTGTAGTCCCAAACGGACAAAGACATGAACAAAGAATTGGGAGAGCACTCCGGTGCGGCTAAGGAAATTGTTGCCTCGGCGAGAATGTAGTATCCACGATTCAGCCGCGAAAAGTTCACTGTGTGGTCGACCATGATGGAGTGGGCACTCGAGGCTAGTGTAATCCTGGAAGCCGTCGATCCTTGAGGAGATGTGTACCTGAAGGATGGTTCCTTGGATCCTGAAGGCTTGTCGTCTTTCTTTAGCTTGTCCTTCGCGAAGAGCATCATCTGCATACAGGATACTGGCAGAGCGCTGCACAATCTGAGATAGAATCCCTTCATCGGTGGCTTTGTGCAAGTTGCGCTGCAAGGGTTCCATAGCAAGGATGAACATCATAGGTGAAAGAGGGTCCCCCTGCCTGAGACCCCTGTGGTGTTGAAAAGGTTGTGCCGACAGGCCTGAGACCCCATGTGGCGGCGGTGTGCATACTCAAGGTCTGAAACAGGCTTTTGGCGTCGCATTTTCTCACAAGCCAAGAGCATTTTGCATTATCTTGCTGCGTTAAGAAGCGCCGGTCTTATTTTTAACCCTCGTCTCTTTCAACAGTCATTTTTAATTAAAAAAACAACCGTTTTAAGACAATCCCTTTCTACATTGATGGCTAACTCTAATTGGTAAAACAATCTTGGGGCCTGTACGAATGTAATTTTTGATCGAGGTATATAAAAAAAAAGATAAAGGGTTTCCCCCTGCTTTATATTATAAAGCAACCACCCGATACAACAAACTCGCTGGGGCGCAGCACAACGAAGCCCAAAGGGAAAACGAGAGAGAAATAAAAAGAAAACAAATGACAACACCGGCAGATCAACGAAACGAAGATGACTGGCAACCGCTGCGCCCTCCGGAGATGTCCCACCGCACTCCTAGCACTCTGAAGCGTCGCGTACCGAGCAACACCTTGAAGAAGGAATGTGACGACGACGCCACTGCTGCCCGGACTAGTCCTAGGGTTTCCCCCTGTATGCGGAGGGCGGTGTGGAAGGGGTATACCCGACGCCCTTCAGGAAGGAATGGCGGCGCCCGCAAGCGTCACCGCGTCGGTGACGACAAGCCGCCAGGGATTTCTCCCAACCCAGACAACTACCACCACCCCGGACGCTCCATCGAGCTCCACCCTGCCGGCCGCCCACCAGCATGCGCCACCACGGTCTTGGAGTCATCCTTGTCGTCTCACTGAGGTCATCAACACAAGGCCAAGAGGAAGAAGAAGAGGACACCGGAGTCGGGGGTAGCAGGACCACAACCAAGCGGGAGGGAACATCCTCCACCGCCGCAATGGCAACTGACCGGACACGTCAACCGGGGCAAACCAGGGCCCTAGTGGCCCGGTTGGGCCCAAAACGGGCCTGCGAAGCCCGGTCGCCCCGCTGCAGCACAAGATGCAACTAAGCAAAGTAGGAGAATGAAAAGCACATGCAGCTAACCGTCCATGCTTTAGAGGCTTCACTACACAGTGTGATCACCAGAACTTGTTAGATGGAAAAACGATCTACCAATAGGGCACCTCAAGCATGCATGTGTCATATGCTTTTTACCTGCACAGTCCACACCAGCCGGCCATACGGGATGGGAGACTCATGCAGATCAGATAGATATGCATGACAAGGAGATGTATGCATGACCAGGAGATATATGCATGAAAAATGAGGGAGCTCTGTGCCACTGTGATGTGATATGTACAGCTCCCTCTATATATATCTTTCCTCGGAGATATCACGTCTTCACCACATCGAAATTTTGGTATCATATCCTTCGCCATCTCCAAATTTAGCTGTTGTGAGATTTTGGAGGAGACCAAATCCAGGACCATGCTACAGTTTTCTTTTATCTCATAGCTGCTAGAATACAAACAAGATGAATTACATGTCCTTTACAAACTTGAACACCAGTGTATTACTGCTTTGTATCGAGCACCACGATAACAGTGAGAATGCTCTGAAGTTCCTTAAGAGATGTACAGGAGTCCACTGGAGCTGACCAACATCAAGCCCCTGCAATGACTCGGGTACGAGGCCTTGGTCAGCGCGCCGGACGGACGCTGCAACGCAATGCTGTACTATGAAAATGTTCACTTCTTAACCCTTCAAATCATGCTCCACCTGCTGCGCCATCCGCCCTGGAGAGTCGTGCTCAGTGCATGCATGCGAGGGCATACCTAGAGTGCATGGTTAGCACGCTCGACGGCGACGCCCATGCCACCAAGGAAGCAAGGAGGATAGATCGTTCCCTGCCGCATTGAGACTCGCGCTTGCCGATGTGTTGCCGAGGCTCATGGCAGCGTTAGCAGAGATTCGCGTCTAAGGGGTGGGAGTGCGACCAGTTCCAATCTTTGGCAATCTGAGAAATGTAACAAAAAAGGCTGCTTCGGGGACTGTTATGGCAGCCTATGATATCCTAGTAATAGCATATTGCTATCTTTTGGATCGATTTGGTTACTACTACGGTACGTAGTGCCAGCACGTTATATTGAAGGACCCTGCCGCCATACTGCACCCACGCCATTGATTCTTCAGTCGATTATTCTCCATGCATGCTTGTCTGATTCCCCTTTTGACATTTTCCTAGTGATCAAAAAGTGCTTGAGATCGGGGAGAAGTACTGCAAACTCCTGCACGTCGAGGAGTGGAAGAGAGAGCGCTGATGAGTCCATCAGCTGGAGCTTCAACAAAGACCCGGTAATGGTGATGGGTACCTACCACAACCGTGTCGACGACGACGATGGTGAGAATGTTCAGAAGGTCGTCGAAAGATGGCACGGCTCGTCTGCTGAAGCAGAACAAGATCAAGCAAGGCTTTGCTGCCTGAGATACCTTGAATGGCTTGCTATCAACTGACCACTCGCTACGAGGTTTAGTTGTATATTTGTGCTGTAATCTTTGCTCACATGTACCTGTGATTTCCCTCTTATTACGAGTGGTACTTCTTTTTATTCAAGGAATTTAAGAGAATTAAGAGTTGTGTACTTTTTTCTTCAGAAAAAAAAGTTGTGTACTTGACTAGGGGAGCTCCTATGTGCCGCTTATTGCGGCACACAGTTAGGGCTTCGCACAGGGGACCGCCCGACTGGGCCGGCCCAGCAGGGCGTGCCATACTGTAGCATGTAGCGGGGCATGCGGATACTGTAGCGGATAGCGGGCGGATAATCCGCAAAAAATTGTACGCGATGGAGTGGGATCGCACCGTAGACCTCATGTTACGCTTGATAGTTCATAGCCAGTAGACCTAACAACAGTTACTGACTAAAACAACAGCAAACGTGCATATTATTTTGAAACGTAACCTTTTCTCTGCAAACGTGCATATTATTTTGAAACGCGATTTTCTAAAACATTGTAAATAGTATTTTAGAAAAGCAAATTTTTTAAATGATAACCTTTTCAGAAAATTAATAATTTTTAAAAACTCAAACAGTTTTCTAAAACATAAAATATTTTTTGGAAAATCTTGATTATTCTTGAAAACATCAACATTTTTTTAATCATTGATCAATTTTGAGAAACGGGAACATTTTTTCAAAACTTTGAACAAAGTTTGCAAACAGGAATTTTTTTAACTTTGAACAAATTCAAAAATACGAACATTTTTAGGATCTACGAAAAAATAGAAATCAAGTACATTTTGAAATTCCAAGAAAAATTGGAAAAAGCGAACATTTTTTGAAAATGGGAACATTTTAAACTCCCGAACTAAATATAAAAACGCGAACAATTTTTGAAAACATGAATATTTTTTAAACTCCAGAACAAAATTTTAAAATGGGAACATTTTATGGAACTCTTGAATTTTTTAAAAAACATGAACAATTTTGAAAGGACAAACATTTTTTGAAAACGGGAACATTTTAAACTCCCGAACAAAATATAAAAATGCAAACAATTTTGAAAACACAAACATTTTTTAAACTCCAGAACAAATTTTGAAAATGGGAACATTTTCTGAAACTCTTGGAGTTTTTTAAAAAACACGAACAATTTTGAAAACACAAAAATATATTGAAAACGGGAACATTTTAAACTCCCGAAGAAAATATAAAAATGAGAACAATTTTTGAAAACATGAACATTTTTTTAAACTGTTGAATATATTTTGAAAATGGGAACATTTTCTGAAACTCTTGAATTTTTTAAAAATCACGAACAATGTTGAAAAAAAACATTTATTGAAAACTGAAATAATTTTTGAAACTCCTGAAAAAATGTAAACATGAACAATTTTTGGAATTTGTGAACAGGTACTCATTCGTGAAAAAAATTAAAAGTTGGGAACATTTTTTGAAGTTCCCGAACAGTTTTTGAATTCGCAAACCAATTTTCATAACATGAACATGTTCAAATTCGTGAACAAAATTAGAAATTGAGAGCATTTTCTGAAGTTGCTGAACATTTTTTGAATTTGCAAAAAAAAAATTGAAAACATGAGCACTTTTAAAAATTGTGAACAAAATATTGAAAATAGGAACTTTTCTGAAATTCCCCTAAATTGTCGAATTTTTGAACAAAAAATTAAAACAAGAATATTTTTAAAATTTCTGAGAATTTGTTGAAATCAAAAAATAAACTTGAAATCGGAAATAAAAAAGAAAGAAAGGAAAAAGAGAAACAGAGAAAAGAAAAGAAAAATGAAAAATGAAAAACGAAAAACGAAAAAGAAAAATGATAGAAAAGAAAAAGAAAAAAAAGAAAAATCCAATTCAGGAACCTGCTAGATGGTTCCCAAAACCGAAAAAAACCGGCTGGAACCTTCGAGAAGGTTCCGAAAACCAGAATCGTGGAACACACGCGCCGCTTCTAAACGGGCCGGCCCGTCTTGATCAAAGGTGTGTGGTACCCCGACATTTTTACGCAGCGAGTGGCAAATAGGATATTCCCTTGACTAGGGGCGAGCAAGGGCAAATTCTCAAGCGAACCTGGGCCCTCTCGGGGACAGTAGGCCCATCCTAGTGGCCCACAAACTATCCACTATCCATCCATCCAGTTAACTAACAACAACACAACCTAAGTTTCAGGTTAGTAGTCCCGGCAAATCCTATATGGCACCTTAAGCGCCGAATTTAGTATTGTTAGCAAACCGGCGCACACCGCCCTTCACTCCACTAGTTCGTATATGGGCCGCCCCAAGTTGTTTTTTCCACCGCTTTTCAGATTCCACGGTGGTTTTATCGGCGTTTTTTCTTTCGGTTTTTTCCTTCACGGTTTTTTCTTGATCTTTTTTCCTTTTTTTTCTTTTTTACTTTTGCTTTCATTTTCCTTTTTTCCATATCTGTTTTTTGTTTTTCCTTTTAATTGTTTCCTGATTTTTTTCAAATGCACGAATTTTCAAAAATGATGATCTACTTTTTAAATTTTGTGGATTTTATCCAAAATTGTTGAACTTCTTTTAGAATTTCGTGAACTTTTTTGAACATTGATGAACTTTTTGAAAATACATGAACGTTTTTGTGAAATTTTATGAACTTCTTTCATATTTTTTTTTCAATTTGTGAACTTGTTTATATTTTGTTGAATTTTTTTCAAAATCATTGAACTTTTTGAAAATTTATGTTTTTTTTTCATTTTTTAAAAAGTCAAATGTCTACTATCAACAACTGAACGATCGACTGAGGCAGAAAAGAATCGACAGATTGAACAAGCCTTCCTGTCGATGGAGGGATCAAGCAAACCTTCATTTTAATGAGCCGGCCCAACTTGCGCCAGCACGAACAACTGGCGCTTATGGTGCCTTATTGGAGACCCAGCAGTCCCTGCCCACAAAACAATGGTCACGAGGTTGTTGTGTGTGTCTGTTGTGTGACTATGTCACTTCAATTGCCCAATGGGTAATTTAACAAATAATCTATCCAATAACTTTCTACTATGGAGTCACGTTTGAAGCTGTAAATCAGAACATTTATTATTGCTAGTATAGTGGCTAACTTGTGGCTGTCGGTACTTCCTTTCCCGTGACAAGGTACCTTTATGCTTTTGATCTTGACACCGTTCGTCACTGGAGGGTCTGTTCCAATGGGCAATTTGACAATGAACCTATCCAATAAGTTTCTACCATGGAATCCTGCAAAAATATGTTTGAAGGTGCAAATCAGAACATTTAGTATTGCTGGTTCAGTGGCTAAATGTGACTGTCGACGCTTCCTTTCCCCATGACAAAGCTGTCTTCATGCTTTTGATCTTTTTTTAGAAATCCAATCGACGTGAAATGCGTGATCACAGAACTGTTGAAACGATGTACCCTGGCCGGCATGCATCAGCTATTTATATATGTATATGCTTCTTCAGGGATATCAATCCCCCTGTTTTAGTATGATAGAACTCTTTCGAACTTCACTTCCATTTGACTCATGTGAGGTTTTGGAGGAAACCAAAATTCAAGGCCATGTTCTACTGGAAATAACTTCTAGTGCTCCCATGATGCATAGCAGAACACCCATGATAGATTTTACTGCAGTCAAACACCCCATTAAGCCGACTAGTGGAATTTCAGGCCATTCCATCCACTGAACGGTACCAGTCCCGTGTTCTGCTTAAAGTAGGAGTCATCCTACGCGAAGTATGCTGCTAAGGCAGCAAGACAAATCATAACATAATTTTTAAGCAAGAAGGACGACGGAAAGCGACGTGGTTTGCTCTACTACAAAAGACCCGCATAGTTCACCTACAGCAATGCTAAAAAAAGCACCCACCGAGCCAGCAAGCAGCATCATTCAGTGAAGCTCCCAAATCGGCAGATTAATTATTCATGAGGTCATGTAATAGTTTTCAATACATATTTATTCTAGTGACAGTCAAGGTGTGTCATGTACTCATGCTCATGCTCTATTTTCATGGTGGTTTCACTACTTTGAGATTTTGCTGGAAAACTAACGATAACCTATTGCCATCAGAACCTGCACATGCGAGCTTGGAGCCTGTTGTGCACCTGATAGAAGGTGCTATGTCGAAGAGGCTACAGGGCTCGACTAGAAAAAAAAAGAGATAGAATGTTGTTCGATGTCTCTGTAGGTCATGCAAGTGCTATCCCAGAAAAGATAATGTTTCTTTAGAGTCCAATTTTGTTATATAAAACGACATATATTATGTCTGACCGGAAGTCTACACAATATGTAACAATACATGTATATACTAGAAAATGAAATACCTTCTGTCTTTCTCTTTGCACTTCTGCATATCCGGCTAGCTTGGCATCTTGAATAGTGCAGGTGAGAGGAGTTCTGTAATTGTCAGCAGCAAAACTTCCGTGTTGTGTACTTTTTTACAGTATATTGTTTATAGTATATTGCCTTTTTCAGTTCTTTTTCTTCCAAAATCTTAGAGACACCATGTTCTTCATTTAGGTTAGTATACTCCCTTTTGTTCCGAATTACTTGCAGTTCTAACTTTTGGCATAAGTTAAACTTTAAGTTTGACCAAGTATATAAGAAAATGTATGAAATATATAGTATGAAAATATATTTTATAATGAATGCAATGAAACTAATTCGGGGTTGTAGATGTTAATAGATTATTCTTTCATAGACTTGGTCAAACTTACATAAGTTTGACTTAGAACAAAGCTAGAACTTGAAGTAATTTGAAACGAGAGTATGGGCTTTTGTCAAAAGAAAAAGTATTCTCCAACTTGTAATATTTGTACCATCGTCTGTGGTGTATCACTGCACCACTAGCTATGCAACAACACCGTATGATGAACTGATTTATCACTACAATGAAAACATGCGTGTACTATTCCTATTGAATGCTAAAGTTGGGACGGCGGAATATGGTGGCGGTGGGTTCTATAGTGTGCGCATGTAGTGCATGCTGAGGGTCTGCTAGACCGGTTGGTGCTCCCGGCTAACCAACGGGCGGCTAGGTGAGGCCACCAAATTTCTTGGTGTGAGTGACACACGGTCAGGTCACACCATCAACCTTGGTAGGGCGGCAGTTTTAGCCAGAAAGGAGCCTTTGGGATGATTTATGTATTTACTTTCGTAGGCCTTGTTGAATAATGCAATAAGGATGGTTGTATGCATCACTTGATGCAGAGGCCGAGGGTAATCCTCCTTTTCGAGGAAAAAAAACTACTACTATTGTCTATTTCCATATTCTTACACTCATAACACTTTTCTTACAAAACGAGGATAACCCCCAACCTCTGCATCATTCTGTTGCACTCATAATAAAAATGCATTTTCTTGTTGAAAACATGTTTAGACTTTGCTCGACCATGTCCCCAACGTAGAAACCGGTAAACTCGTTTTTAGTTGTTTGGTACAACAATGACGATGCACTTTAGTCTTCCGTGTTAGGGGGGGTTGCTTTGAAGATCGATCTTGCAGCCTGGGTGTCGTTAAAGGCAAGGAGTGAAGATGAAGACTGTTGTTGCATGTCTGAAACAAGCTATGGCCATTAATTGACTGTTTTTCTTTTCCTTTTTAAGATATTATGGATGTATGCACACTCCATGACTCAACAGGTTTATGACATCATGTTGTTTTATAAGACAGGAGCATTTTGTATCATGTCATTTTTTAAACATTTGTACATTTGTACAGTCATTTTTTAAACAGCCCCTTTCTACATTGACTAGTGGTTTGGGCGCCACCCCTGTGGCACCTCCTGATAGAAAGCAGGGGCGATGCCTGGTAGGACACACCCCTTCCACTCTTGTATTTGTACTAAGTAGTGTGTTTTGTGTATTATTTGATGTTGCCGTGAAGGAACCGACGTTTAAAATAAAACAAACCAGCAAAAAAGCAACACATGTAGATAAAACAATCACATTATGGATATCAAGTGCATATAAACCTCATCAGTTACTTGTTTGGTGGTTGGTGCTTTCAGATGACCAAGGGTATTATATCTGGATTAATAATTGCCATATATAGAGAAGAGAATATATTGTTGTGCAATCTATTCAGTGGCGGCAAATAATTTAGGAATAGAAATGCTACATCAAATTTTTTAATCCACCAGTGGGCATAAAAAATAATATAAAAGCTTCATTATTACTGTTCTAGCCAAGAAACCTTTTCATTTTTAGTACCTGCCATCAATATATACAACATAGGCCACAAGTAAGATGGAGTAGGATGACATTATTCAGGCAAAGAAGAAAGGAGTGCACATGTTTGCAGATCATGTTGTGCAGAGCCTGCTGATACTTCAAAATTAGTCAAACCCTCATTGGTTGCCATTGATGCTTTGACAGATAGCTGTGAAACTTAGAATGTCACAACTTCACCATTAGTCATGAACACGGCACTCACTTCCTCGCTGAATAATACAAAAGATACATTGTCAAATTTCTAGATTTAGTTTAGAAATTTGTAAACATTTTGCAAAAGAAGCATCATTTTCTGTTGATTATTAGGTGTATATACTCCCTCCGTTCCTAAATATTTGTCTTTTTAGAGATTTCAAATGGACTACCACATACGGATGTATATAGACATATTTTAGAGTGTAGATTCACTCATTTTGCTCCATATGTAGTCACTTGTTGAAATCTCTAGAAAAACAAATATTTAGGAACGGAGGGATGTATTAAGAGGCACCAAGATAAGGAATTTCAAGTTATATATCAGAAATAAACCATCTACTTTGACGGGTGTATGAAATCCTTAAGGTTTAACATACAACCATGCATGTCAAAATCCAATGGCATGAAAATAATTTGTTCTTACAATCAACATATTACAACAACACGTCGTCCTAAAGATATTCGATGTAACATATTCCATAAAGGAATTAAAGATATCAATCCCATTATCTTATCATCTAACACATGCAAAGACGAAGGCCAACATTTCAAGTAATCATTGTATAAATCAAGCAATATTGTTCGCATCAGCCTAACACAACAAACAAATTTATAGGCTGATCCGTGAAACCTTAGCGTAGTTCCTTATTTAATCTCCTAATCTTGGACATGGTATAGCTGATTAGTTTCCAAACAAGTGACAAATCAAAATTCACCGTAGCTCCATATGCAATCTCCTACTCAGATGCTAATTCTGCTAGTTAACCATTATTCTTTAGGCTGATTTTGACACCTCATTCTAGTAGATGATTTCTTTGTAGTCTAACTAAATGTAGTTAAACCAACTAATAAGGCAGTGGTGTTAGCAAATATGAACAACAAAATATTGGGAAGCGACCATCCAAAAAATATGGACATAATCTCCTAAAGAAAATAGGGAAGTGTGAGACAGAAATAACTTTTATTAGCAAATGAACAAGTTTATGATTAAATGTAGTCTCCTGCAAGCACATATTCCAACCTCCCTGTACTAATTATGGCGCTACACTTTCCAAGATCCGACCTCCAAACAGTTGGTTGGCCTGGAATGCATGGCTAGTGAAGTGGCCTGCTATACAGAAATTTTCGTCTTTAAATGCCAATTTGATCCCTGGTAAGCTATGATGATCTGTTGGGCCCGTGGGACTGGGGGTAACCAGACCCGTATGCCTTCGGCCCAGGACGCGGCGCATGTCAAGAATCCAACCAGTGGCCCACCAGCAAACGCTACGAGCAAGGCCCCTCGCGAGGCCCTCGCCTCGTGAGGCTGCCCCCATCAGCAGGCGCCCTGAGCGAACCAGGCGTCGTCGCCAAGAGCCTCGCGAGGCGGCCTCCTGAGGCACCAAGTCAAGGGCTACTCAGCCGGTCGCGTGGCTTCATGCCTTCACCTGGGTGACGTGCACGGCGACGAGCGACGCCAGAGAACGTGCCAGCAGGCGTTAGGATGAAGATGATTTCCCCTTTAGTGCTAAGGGAGCAGGGCCAGCCCGCTGATTCCCAATGCAATCCCCAAAGGTTTCCTGATCGGTGCAAGAGGACCAAGACGGTGGGTGCGCAGGGGGAGGTCATCACCGAGCCCACCGGCGCGTCATGGACGGCGGCTTTGCAGGCGAAGACCATCTTTTGTCAGCATAGACTACGCTCCTATCTCCCTTCAAACTGTCGTCGTGTGGCAATCCTTCCCGCTAATGTTTTCAGGGAAGAGGACCAAGAGATGTATAAAGAGGGCAGGACGTCGCTGTAGAGGGAGACCGTTCTTTCCCCGAAATGAAAAAACCCTTGTAACCTAGTTCTTCCTCGCCAGAGCAATCCACGAACCAAGCAGGAGTTGGGTTTTACACCGCAAGGGGACCGAACCTGGGTAACCACCGTGCAGTCTCGCCGTAGCTTGCCGCCGGAAAGAGTAGGGCAGTAGGAACGAGTGCACCCTAGAGTTCGAACCTTTGGGTCCCCGGGGCCCCGATTTCGACATTTGGCGCGCCACGTAGGGGTGCACCACCGTTCTTCCGTTTTGCTCCGCTCTCCGCTTCACCAAGCTTAATGGCAGACGCTCACCGCGTGCCTGTTGAGCGCCGGGCAGCTCGCGTCGCCCAGACGGAGCCTGTGGGCCACGAGAGCCGCTGCCGCCCTTCTGGGGCCGCCAACCCTGCCCGGATGGAACCTGAGTGCTGTCGGGCCTTCACCCGCGAGCTGCGCCGGGTAGCTTGGCCTGCAAAGTTCAGACCAGAGCTACCCCCGCGTTACGACGGCGCCCTCAACCCAAAAGAGTTCCTTCTGCTCTATGCACTAAGCATCCTAGCGGCAGGCGGAGACGACAATGCCATGGCGAACTGGTTCCCCATGGCCCTCGGCGACGGCCCGCGCCTCTGGCTTGCGAACCTCCCAGGAGCTTCGATCTCTTCGTGGGTTGAGCTCTATGTCCAGTTCATCGCTAGCTTCGGCCAGCCCGGTGGGGACGCCGGGGGCAACCACGGACCTCACGCGATGGCCTGCATCCTCGGCGGAGCCCAGGCCCCAGCGTCCAGTCGCCACCTCAAGCAGTTCTCCCAAGAGGCGGGTGTCGCCCCGCCGAGGCCAAGGCCTGCACGACCCCATGAATGAGCGCAGCGCGCCATCACCTTCGACTCAAAGGACCACCTCGAGTCCACAACCACTGCTGGTGTGCTCCCCATGCTCTGCACCCCCACCATCAGCAACGTCACTGTCACCCACTAGTAGAAAACAGGGAATCAGTCCCGGTTCCAGAGGGCCTTTAGTCCCGGTTCTACAACCGGGATAAAACGATCGGGACTAATGCCCTCCACTTTTAGTCCCGGTCGTGTTGCGAACCGGGGCTAAAGGGGCTCTAGGTGGCTGCTGTGGGGCGCCCAGGCAGGAGGACCTTTAGTCCCGGTTGGTAACACCGACCAAGACTAAAAGGCAGCCACGCGTCAGCACCTGCCAGGCGCTGGGTTTTTTTTGAAAGGAGCGGTTTAGGGGTTTTGGAGGGTTTAGGGGTTTCATATTGTGTTAGCTAGCTACTACATATAGAGAGAAGTGACCTCTCTTTCTCCGTTCTTGGTCGACGCTAGCTACTACATATAGAGAGAACTCGACGCTAGCTAGTAAGCAATGAAGGAACCATTAATTACACAACATCGCCATGATCAATATATAGAGAGAAGTGACCTCTCTTTCTCCGTGCTTGTTGGTCGAACAACAAGTTTTCGTATATCTATTCAACGCTACTACATATAGTACACGTTGATGCATATATACAATATAACATCTCTTACAATCCCTAACATCATCTACCAAAATCGCATTGCAATTCCCGATGGTATTCTCCGTCTTCAGGTATGATGTGGTCAACAAAGAATCCTGCCAATTCCTCTTGAATTTCTCTTATGCGATCATTTGGTAGGAATTCGTTCCGCTTCTCCCAGATCTAATTTAAAGAAGGGGGTCAATACATATATATGAATGAAACTCAACACAATTGATGGTAAAAAAAATAAAATTGTGAATATTGTTTACGTACTTCATATTGTTGGTTAGATAAGCCCCGCTCAGAGGTCGAGTGGCGAATGAACTCGCAAACATAGTATCGACATAAATTATTCCCGGGTGCCTGCCACAAGCACTTTACGAGAATAGAGTTCAATAAAAATGATAATCAAGCATGATTATGGTATTGAAACTAGAATCAATGAGAGATGCGCGGAACTAGCTAGTACTACTTACTTTGGGATGTGAAAATCGCAGCTCCTTTTTCCATTCACCCAATACCTCGCTGGTGAACTTTTTCCAAACCATGCCCGGCAAAGAAAATGATTACTTGATATCAGGAAATTAAGAAAGTTGCCGATTGGTGCGATAATGATTGAACTTACTTCTGGAGCATTTCACTCATGTCCGCCCACTCCTTTTGCTCTTTACGTCTCGAGTCCAAGACAATTACTAGTCCCACGTCAAGCTTAATAGCAGAATAAAGTGGAACCTGCGCACGCATAACTCATCAATTACACTTAACCTCGAGTAAGCGAAACAGAATGTGCACAAGACAATAATTAACACTCACTTAAAGTTGTAAGGAAGGAGGATTTCCCTTCTGTTTTGAAGTCGAAGTAACGCCCTTAGCAAGTTTTTCTCAGCTTCATCGGTGTTCTTTTGTACCGTATATTCATTTACGGTATTTGGGTTAATGAACCCAATGTCATAGATTTGTCCTCTATTGCATTCGACGATCTTCAATCTGCATAATATAGTGAGGATAATTATACATGCAATGAACAAGGTGAGCAGAGACTTGATTACAGAAATAATACTTACAAACAATAGCAAGTCATGAGAGTTTTGTCGAGGCCGTCTTGATTGTAGAACTGAAATAATTCTTCAAATTTAACGTACAACAAGTCGACTCCAATGAAGTCGTGCTCATCTTTAATTCCCAGCAAGATACTATCGGTCCCATCCTTGCAGGATTTCAGGTACCAGTCATGCAATGTTTGCATCATCGTTGATAGATGCGGGAGCTGCTCAGGTTTGACGAGAGGCTTCCCGTGCTCGTATCTAAAGGGCGCTATTACCTCAGCCATTTCGAATGGTACATTATCGTCTAAGTAATCACCACGAGTGGTACCGGCCACTACCCCCGGATGATTAACGATATCGCTAAACACCTTGAGCGGGGGGGGGGGGGGGGACGATTGCTTTTCCTGTTCGCCGAGCTGGGGAATTGTTTTCCCACTTCGTCTTGCAGCACTTCTAGTACTTCCTGACCACTGCGCTTCATCAAATATCTTTTCAATACAGCGGACATAGTGTGATAGCGGCGGAGGCGGTGGTGGTCGCCTAAGGGCATCCAGAGAGCGCTTCGCTTTTACCGGATCTATTTTCTCCTTCGGAGGTGGACGTTTCGGTGCAAGCTGGCGTTTCACATCTCATATGGTAACTTGGCAGGAGCGTTGAGGCTTGGGCCAGCTCTGAATTTCTTCCCTGTTGTACTGCTAGCCGCCGGAGCGGCGGTGGCACTCTTTCGCCCCTTGCTGAGGAGGCGGAGTCTGCTGACACGGCGGAGGAGCCGGAGTCTGCTGACGCGGCGGAGGAGGCGAAGTCTGCTAATGTAGCGGAGACAGCTAAGGCAGAGGAGCATTCTGCTGAGGGGCCTCCTCCGTCGGAGTCCGCTGACGCGGCCGAGACGGCTGAGGCGGCGGAGACAGTTGACGCATCGGAGACGACTGAGACAGCGGAGATAGAGCTGGACTGTTTGGAGTCTGCTGAGGGGCCTCCGCCGGCTCAGTGTGCTGAGGTGGCGTCCAGTTTGGAAGAAGGATGTTTTCCTTTCTCCATAGACAGGTAGTCCTTAAGGCATTTTCCAGATGAATCTCCCCTTCACCTATAGGGTAGTCAAGCTCCAGCCCCTCAAATCCGTTCATTATTTCATCCACCCCGACAATGGCAAAGCCATTTGGAATCGGAGCACAATGGAAAGTTCCATCAGGTCAAGGAGGTAAGACATAGACGACCGCCACCTTCAAGGGGTAGCGAGGAGCCGTGATATCAGGATGAACGAGCTCCGTGGAAGCCACACTGCTTTTTCGCTGAGATGGTGGGGTAGCTTCGAATGAAGGATCTTCGTGCTGCTGAGAAGCTCGCTGACTGGTATATGCCTCTAGTTTCTTCTTTTGTAGCGTTAATCTTTCTTCCATCTTCTGCATCCGGTCTGCTTCCTCTTCTTTCTCCCTTGGCTTCTATAAGTAGCACTGCTGTCCGGAAACCCATACTTCTACGGAACGGAGCCTTATGTGCCTCATGTTTGTCCAGGGTATTCAGGATTCCCGAGGGCCATTGACAACTTGTCCTTCTCTCTGTCGGGATGGAACCTCCCTTCCTGCACTTCCTTGATTTCTTCTTGAATCTTTGTGACGGGTGTTTCAAGTTGGGCTTTCGTGAAAACACACTTCCCAGTTTTTGGGTCCAAAGTTCCCCCAACCCCGAAGAACCAAGTCCTTGCCCGATCGGGCCAGTTCAATGTCGTTGGTTGGACCCCTTTAGCAAGCAGGTCATTCTCAGCTTTGTCCCATATAGGCCGGGCTTTGCTGTAGCCACCTGACCCCGTAACATGGTGATACTTCTTCTTTACAGCATTTAGCTTATTTGTCTCTGACCTTTTCTTAGCTTTCTCTAATTTCTTGTACGCCAAAAATGCGGGCCAGTGATCTTTTATCTTTGCATATTGACCGGTGAATTCTAGAGTCTCGTCTTTGTCGACAAACTCGTTCAATCTTTTCATCTAGTTCTTGAATAGTTCTGCCATCATCTTAACAGCCCACGACTTGACTTGTCGCTGTATAACTGGGTTATTTGGATCCTCCTCTGGCGATAGGCTGAAATTTGTCATCAGCGAGTTTCAAAGCTCATCTTTCTGTCTATCGTCGACATAAGAAACTTCAGGGTCATTCTTCTTATTTCATTCTTGGATGCTGATCGAGACGCTGTTGTAACATCCCCAGCATCACACTACAGTAATCTCGCCTTAATAGTGGCCATGTCATCATGATCATCATGTTAATCTGCCACTTGTCCAAAATCTGCTTCAAATTCAAATTCAAATTGCATGTCAAATAATTATTTCTTCTGTCATGCAATCAAAATAGTTCATCCTATGGCAAATAAACCCTAATTATTTGTCATGTTGTAACCAACATTTTTGGTATCCAAAAATACCCCTGGAAATTTATTTAGGGGTCCAGCAGCATTTATTTTTGGCCTCTTCAATTTCTAAAAATGCTTGAACAATTCCTTTGGCTCTGAAACTTTTTATGCAACACTACAATGTTCTGCCTGATTTATGTGTTGAGTTTAACATTCAACTAAATTCATATGGTCACTCAAATAAATACAAATCAGTAGCTAGTTAAATGCAGAAAAGAAATAAAAGAAAAAAGGAAACAAAAATGCAAAAAAAAAAGAAAAAAGAAAAGAGAGACCCCCCCGGGCCCCGACCCAGCTGGCACTTGGCCCAACTGGCCGGCCCACCCCGGTCCACCTAACCCCCTACTAACCCCCCCCCCCACTACCCCGTAACCCTAATCCACCGACACCCCCACTCCCCCCCACGCTTCGCTCCTCCCCTCCCTCCCCCCGTCCAGATCGAGATTGGGGCAACTGTGCCCCCGACCCCGTCGACGCCGCCGCCGCCCAGGGGACCACCTCGCCGGAGCTCCCTCCCGCTGGATCTGGATCAGCACCCGACCCAATCCCCGGTGCCAGCGCTCGCCGCCGTTCGCCGTCACCTCGCCGGATGCCTCCTCGTACGCCTCCCCGCCCGGCCGCAACGACCCTCGCTGGACCCCTGCTCTGCAACGGGGGTGAGCAGCCGTGTCGTCCCTCTTTCCCCTCTGTTTCTTCCCGTCGCCGTAGCAACCGCGTCGCCCTCCGCCCGCCGTCATGCCCCGGCCACGCTCACCGCCCCTTCGCCGCAGCTCCGCAGCCGCCGCCACTGCCTGCACTCGCCCCGCCTGCTGCTGCAGCCGCCCACTCACCGACGGCCGTCGACCGCGCCTCCCTGCTCTGCCGCGCGCGGCACTGGCTTCACCTCGCTTCCTCCTTTGCGGCCCCGCACCGCCTGCGCCCCTGCCTCCCACCGCCCTGTGTCGCCGTCCAGCCGACGCCACTGCGGGCTGTGTCTGGGGCTGCCGGTGCCCGAGCGCGCCCGTGCGTGCCCCAGGCACGGCCACGTCCTCGACTCCCCACCGTGTGCGCGCGTGCGTGCACGGCCACACCGGTGGCCACATGGGCCTATGACGATTGGGCTCCACGCCCCTTTTCTGGTTAAAAAATAGAATTAAATATTAAATATTAAATAGTAATTATTTAATTAAAAAATGAATTGATTAACTTAATTAAGTTTGCTTAATTAACTTAACAGTAATTAACCTGCTAATAAACTATCAAAACCTGTTTAGTTAGTCTTAGACAATGACGAATGGGACCCACATGTCTGTTGACCCAGTCAATAGACGGTTGATTGATGACATCATGTTGACATCATGCTGACATCATAATTGCATTTTCTAAATTAAATTAATTCTGTTAATTCTAAAAATGCAATAAAACTTTGAAAAATTAATATAAAATAATCCGTAGCTCGGTTGAAAATAATTTGTACATGAAAGTTGCTCAGAACAACGAGACGAATCTGAATACGCCCTTCGTATTGCTGTCAGATGCCCCTAACTACCTGGTCATGGAACTTTTAAACTGATTTCGATAAATGAGTAGTGCTCAACTTTAATAAAATAAATCCAAATAAATTCCTAAATTAACTAAATCATCTAGTTAGGCAGTAGAACACCTCTACATATCATTTAGGCATGTCATGCATATTGTTTGCATTTTTGCCGTGAATTTATTGTTTCTTCCCCCTCCTTCTCTCTCGATAGACACCGAGACCGACGCCGACGTAGCTCAGGAGATCAACTACGCCCTTGACTACCCTGCCTTTGCCGCCGAGCAACCAGGCAAGCCCCCCCTTGAACAATCCGATATCGCCCATTCCATTCTCTCATGCTTGTATTAGATTTTGCTACTGTATTTGATTGCTCCTATTCTGATGCATAGCCTATTTTTTGTAACCTGCTTATTGATACCTACTTGCTTATCCTAAACTGATTAGTATAGGCTGGGTAGAGACCCATCAGAGACCCCACTTTGTCCCAAGTTGCCCCGCTGGATTATCATATGACTAGATTAGCATGATCGACAACGAGGCCCCGGCACCGCACATCACCCCCCTTAGTTGTACGACACTACTGGGTTACTATCGAGTGCCGAGGGTGATACCTCGTCAACACTTCCGATGTCAACCTTGTAGGGTAGTTAATTGTTCATGGTCATCGAGGGTGATTCCTCCTTCTCCACTCTCGATAACGACGCTGTCATGCAACACCTCAAGTGTGAACCCATCGAGGGTGATTCCTCCGAGTTCACCTTGACAGATACATCGAGTAGGAATCCAACGAGGGTGATACCTCGGATTCCCCTGATGTTATGGACACACGGATACTTGGACTTTACAACTATTACTTGGAAAGGCGGGTCGACACTGAGGGGTACCCGCGAGTGATGTGAAGACGGGTTGACCTAGACGGTACCCGAGAGACAAATACGAGGCGTGGTCGGGCATTCTTAGCCCTTGCCGCAAGTCCTCGAGAAAGGGCGACGGGGTCACATCTATCGTGTGTCTCTGCTCGTTACCGCACTACCAAAACACTAACGTAAGCCTCTGGCCCGATAGCACTAACCATCACGCGGGAATAAATATGGGTACTCTGCATCATGGCATTAGCCGAAAGCTCTGTCCGACGTCCAGTTCAGCATTGCGGCCGGGACGGACCGGCGCCCCCCTGGTGCCTGGCTTCCCCCTGCACGCAATGACCCGGAGTGCACAGGGCGATGGCCCAAGACCCCTGAGCGCTTAGGATATAGACCGACAGGGACCTCTCTGCTGAGCTCTAGGTAGGGTTGCGGTGTGTCGTTTGGCCGAGGCCGGGCATGACCCAGAAAAGTGTGTCTGACCGGAGTTAAGCAAGCGTGGTGGGTAAGTTGGTGCACCCCTGCAGGGAAGAACTAATCTATGCATATCCGGATCCTCGGTAACGGACAATCGGAGTTGTATCCCGATCGATACAACTAGAACTGGATACTTGTGATGAGATATGGATAGTATGGCTCTGGGATTGCTTTCTCGCAGGGAGTCGAGGAAGGATCTCTGGGCGAGATTGATAACACTACTAATACTTTATATTGTACTAATCTACACTCTTCTAATGCTGCAAGACCGCTGGAGATGCTAGTCTTTGATAGGACTAGGCCTTCTCTCTATTCTGGCATTTCTGCAGCCCAGTCCACATATACAGCCTTCCTTTGATAATGTTGCATATGTAGTGTAGATCCTTGCTTGCTGAGTACTTCGGATGAGTACTCATGGTTGCTTTGCTTCCTCTTTTTCCCCATATCCGTTTGATGCCACCAGGTGACGGAGCCCCTGAGATAGCTGCCCCCGCCGATGATCACTACTACTACCCCGAGGATGGCTACTACTACGAGCTGGCCGACGACCAGGAGTAAGTTCGGAGGGTCCCAGGCAGGAGGCCTGTGCCTTTTCGATCGTAGTGTTTTCTTTTTTCTTGCCTTTTAAAGGCCTGTCTGTCTTTCTTTTATATCTGTACTCAGATATCTGACGCTTGTGTGCTAGCTTATGTATTCGAGCCCTCGAGGCCCCTGGCTTGTAATATAAATCTTGTATGACTTTATTTATGTTTTAGAGTTGTGTTGTGATATCTTCAAGTGAGTCCTTAGGCTTGATCATGTGCATTTGCGTGTATGGTTAGTGCACGATTAAGCCGGGGGCGCCACAGGTTGGTATCAGAGCCGACTACCTGTAGGAACCCCCCTTTCCAACTCCTTGGCCGAAGTTGAGTCTAGTTTATGAAAAACTGATTTAGTAACATGGTTGTGTGGCTTACGGGCCCACGTCGCCAATTGGGTGGTATTAGGATCTTTTATTCCTCGTCTTTACTCTGGGAACCTGATCTCTCTTCTATTCGGGTTAAATAATTTTGATAACTCTAACTCTAGGTTCTCGTAAATACTTTCTCTCGGAGAGCCCCTTACTCCAGATGATTGCTTGGTGCACCAGAAGATTCTGAAGATATTCTTCGATGTTTTCCCGAGACCCTTTTGCTCTTCGCCATTGCGATCCCTACCACCAATAAATCCTTAGGTGTAACTACCTGTTGGGTAACGCAGCAGAAAACAAAATTTTCCGACCTACGCACCAGCCCAGGATCACTATGGAGATTGCATACAGGGTTTTTGATCATTTTGTTACCGACTCGTAGCGCAGCGGAAGTAGAGTCGATGACGATCGTCGGTGCAGACCCCCGCAGCTAGGATTTACAACCTCCCAACCACGAGGATGTATTCCCTCATCTGCCCCTCGGACAGCCCTCCGGGAGGTGGTCGGACAGTCCCTCGGACAGTGACACGGACAGCCCTTCGGGAGGACCCTCGAAAATCGGACGGTTACTCTGACAGCCCTTCGGGAGGACACTCGAACAGCCCCTCGGGCAAAAGGACGAAACTACGACCTCTCTACTGGGTTGCACACATACGGTGTCATCTATCCGGCAGGGCTTCGCCGTCCAGAACTAGTTCCCACCGGAACCCAGACAGCCTTTCGGCACTACGAAACTATTTTGTGGGAGGGAGAGAGAATACCAGATCATGCATGGCTTGTGTGAGAGAGTTGGAGTGAGGATGGAGAGCTCCTCTCCACCTCCTTATATAGGGGAAGGAGGGGGTGGGGTGGCTGAAAATTTCAGCCACAAAACATGTGGGGCCTCCCCACAAAACAAGCTCCCACCAAAGGTGGGGAGTTGTCTCATGGGGGCCCCCCCTTTGCCCCATGGCGCCCCCATGAGGAGCTGCCACCTCCTCCCAACATATCCCATAATATGTGGGGGCTGCCCCCCACCATGGGGGGCCCCCCCAACACCTTGTCCACCAACAAGGGGGCTGCCCACTAGGGGGCCCACCCAAAAACAGCCCCCACGAAACGTGCGATCTTGTCCCCCCTCGCTGGGACAAGATGTTTTCCCGCGTGTAATTTCCAGAAAAATTCCCGAAGGTCCCAGAACATTTCCGGCACCTTCTAAAATTATCCGGACGCGCTCCGGAACATTTCCAGTATGGTGGTTTAATTTGAAACCATCTTTGTTTACCCGGTAAACAATTCCGGCAGCTCCGAAAACTTTTTTCGGTTTTTTCTCCAGAAAAATTCCAGAAATTACCAGACCTATCTGGCAACCCCCAAAACATTCCAGTGACAACTTTTCGGATCAATGGTTTTATCCGAAAACTTTTTGGATCAATGGTTTTATCCGAAACAACTTTTCGGTTTTACCGAAACTTTTTCGGTGTTCTCTCCGGAACTTTTCCGTTGTCTCTGAAACTTTTCCAGTGACTTTCTCTCGGACTCCTTGTCTAGTATTCAGTAGATAGATGACCCTTAAGCGTGTGACCCTATAGGTTCGGTGAAGTATAGACATGACCGGAACACTTTCCGATCAATGATCAGCATCGGAGCCGTGGACACCCATATTGACCCCTATACCCACACGAATGAATATTCGAGTGAACCTCCAGTTGCCGTGTGCTATTCCTGTTGCTTCGCGATATGTTACAAATACCCGAGGTGAGACATGTTGGCATTCCCGTGGATCAACAACTTGTCCACTAAGCGAGTTACCTCGTTACCGGTATTGTTCTCTTTTCTCGTTACCGTGTTCCGGCATCCCTGTGATCAAATCACCCTGTGTCTGGCCAGACGATGATGAATACCGTAACACCGAGAGGGCCCAGAGATATCTCTCCATCGCCGGAGGAGCAAATCCCAATCTTGAGCTATCAAGTTACTTGACACACTTTTCCATGAACCCGTAAGCCGCCGTAATAGCCACCCATTTACGGATGACGTTTAACAAACCCCAAAGTTCATGAATCAAGCATGAAGAAATTCGATACTCTCATGGTCTGAGGAATCATGCAAACGTTAACTATCTCTGTGTTATTAACCATTAACTCATGACGAATGTATCTCATAGCATAACATCAATTCGGGTCGATTCAACACAAATGTCCTTCCTGACATTGTGCCCTCAAAGTTGCTGGCATAGACATGCCCATGATTGGGAAAACATAATCATCATGCAACACTTGAGCTAGTCTTAGAGGCACGACTAGGAATACATTTTACTGTTTATTATACCACACGTGCACATGGGTTTTCCCCAGAGCCTTTATGGATATACGGGCTCGGGAACCATAGCAGTTATAGCATGGAATATAAACTTAATTATGAACAAGGAGATAATTAATAACATTTATTATTTCCTCTAGGGCATATCTCCTACAGACTCCCACTTGCACTAGAGTCAATAATCTAGTTGATGGTAATGCACTTTACACCTGTGGCACACCGGTGTAAATATGCTTCTCTTGTGGTATAGCCTGATGTCCAACGGATCTGACGACTTCAGCTCCGTGTGTATCTTTGCATATCCTCGCGTCTTCACGCTTTCACAAAATCCATATTTTGTGTTGACTTGGCTTTGTATGTATGTGAATCACAGGTCGAACCTGGATTCCTCAGACTGAGTTATGGAGCAACTACTTGCAGTAGTGTCCCATTGACAAAAGCCATCTTGGAACCATACTAAGTTCATGAATGAACTATATGATTCAACATCTTCTTTGTCGCTTTAAAAGCGGCAACATACTTCGCACCTGTTATAGAATTCGCCACAGTAACTTGTTTGGAACATTTTCCAACTAACTGTGCCACCACATTGTGTGTTACACAAAACCCTCAATTTAAATTAAAAATCGCACGGAGAAAAGGTGAAGACTGTATCGATGTAACATATCACAACGAACTCTTCATGATTTCCGCTTGCGAGAAAACATGTCATTAGAGCTACTCTTGCACTCAATGACACTTTTCACTGTTGTCCTATGATCAGTACTTTTGATCACTTTGGTATCTATACTCGCAACACCTTGGGAGTATCGGACATATCTGGTTGTTTTACATACCATGGAATACATGATTAATCCAAACACAAGAGTGTGTGGAATCTCCATCATGTATTTTGCTCATCAGTGTTTTGGGACACCGAGTCTTGCAAAAACTCTTTCCATGTGACTTCGCCAAGAATCACTCCTTGGCCTTTTAATGCTAAAAGATTCTAGCATCTTGTCAATATGTATTCATTGCTTAGCCCCATTAGGTAAATCTATCTCCATAGATTATCATGCCTAATATCAAGGCTATTTAGCCCAAGCACTTCATCGAAAAAACTATTTTCAAATGAAGTCCTAATTCATGTCAAGAAATTTATTTCCAATTACCAATGTGTCAAGCACACAAGGTTTTTAGAAATATTATTATGCTCCCACTTACTTTCTTGAATTACAAGCATCTTCGTTACCCATTGATGAAGTCAAAACCCTTTTTGACCATTTCATCAAAACACGAAGATTCTAACTCCACTTTGCTCTCTTCTGTCCATCGCTGAACTCTGAAGTTTGCATACCTACTAGCATCCTCTGGATCGACAAATTACTTTGGACTGTATCACATACAAGTCCTAGGTTTTATTTCCATCAGATGGAAATCCTTTTGTCATCCATGTTTCATATCTCATGATTGAAATATGTCTTAATTGCTAGTTCAACCCGAACTGACTTTAAGCATCACTACGGTGAGACAATCTCATCGTAGTCAACTCCTTGAACTTGTTATTGCAACAAGTCGAGCTTTATGGATAAAACATTTTTATCCGTATCAGTTTTAAGTTCCATAAATATTCGTTAGACTCTAAGTCTTCCGAAGGGTGTATCAAGGTTTTAATCTTGAATCACTTATATGGAAACTAACTCGGATTGTATTGGCATTTAGCCAATTCTGGAGTCAGGGCCCATCAACGCTTCCTTGTGTATTGTAGGTATACTGTTGTCTAACAACAATATCTCGTTTGCGCACCTGAGAGGTTTGCACGAGCCTTGCCCACGTGGTTCAGCTGCAAGTTCGATCGAAGTCCATTCATTTTATTGTAGAGACTTCCGTATCAGTCGCAGTAGGAAACTCTGGAATCACTTCGAAGGTCTCTTTCCTTTGAACTGATGACGAAGATACTGTTTATCCCATCGAGTTGCATTGTTCTCCCACTCACCTTTTTGAAAGAACCATTTTCTTCAAAAAGCATACCGTTCTTTGTGGCAAACCTATTTGCCTCGGTATAGTGGTGGGGGAATACCCAATGACTTGGGATAACCTACAAAGTAGCACTTGTCTGATTTGGAATAGGTTTGTAACCTTTTACACAAGCCCCATATTCCAAATGTTAAGAAAAGATATAACATGGTTGGGCGTACCATACCATGGCGTCATTTCAACAGACCCGATGGAGCTCTTTTCAGTGTAAAAGCCATAGTCTCTAAAGCATCACTCTTTAAAAGGGATAATGGCAAATTGATTTATGTCATCTTTGATCGTACCATGTCATAAATGGTTCGATTACATCTTCACGGACTTTCCACTTGCAGTGGTGTTCCGGGAGGTGCAAGTTATGAAACCCCTTTCACAACTCACCAGACATTCGCTAAACTTGTAACTCAAATATTCTTTTCTGCAATCGAATTGTAGAAACATAATTTTCTTGTTACAATAACTTATACTTCATTTTTGAAAACCTTTCGAATGATTTCAAAAGATCCAGACTTATGTCTCCTCAAGTAAATATCCATATATCTACTTGAGTCATTTCTGAAGATAGATGAATCCACTACTTGCAACAACATTTATTGAACTACATACATCAAAATGTATGATCACCAATAAGTTTGTTGCTCATTCCTTATGGCTTGTGAATGGTATTTCAGTCACTTCACTTTTCGGAGGAAAGTTACAAGTGTCAGATGATCCAAAATCAAACGACTTCAAAATCCATCATAATGGAATTTTCCATGCGGGTTTCTCCAATGTGACCAAATGCAGTGCCACATATGTGTGGTATTCTCTTAGTCTTGCGACATTTAGCGTCAGTGTTATGGATGTATCATATTACCATCAATATTCATAACATACATCCCATTGATGATGGAAGCATGGCCCTTATGTTATTCATAATTCTGAACAACAATTGTTCTTTTCTGAACAACCCTCTTGCATCAAACATTGTGCAATGGCTAGAGTGTATGAAACTCTAAAATGAATTATGAAAGTAAACACAGAGGTAATATTTTATTATCAACATTCATAACATACATCTCATTCATAATGAAAGTATGGCCCTTATGTTATTCATAACACCGAACATCAGAAGTTCTCTTATGAACAACCTTCTTGCAAGATACCTTATGCAATGGGCTAGAGTGTGTAAAACTCTAAATGAATTATGAAAGTAAACACAGAGGTAATATTTTATTATCAACATTCATAACATACATCTCATTCATAATGAAAGTATGGCCCTTATGTTATTCATAACACCGAACATCAGAAGTTCTCTTATGAACAACCTTCTTGCAAGATACCTTATGCAATGGGCTAGAGTGTGTAAAACTCTAAATGAATTATGAAAATAAATACAGACGGTAATACACCGATGGAAGGTATAGTAACATTTACTATGTTCCCTGTGTATACCTAAACCTCATTCCTGGCTAGTCTTTCAGGCCATAGTAGTTCTTACATCGAGTTGCAACAGAATGCAATCGAGTGGGTATCTTTGTGATTAACTCACAATAACCAAGAATCAGCGATTAACAATTTAATCATGATTCCCAAGAACTATATCTTTGACCAGCCTTCTATACATCAAAAAACTTGTATGACATTCATACATGAGCTGGATATTCCAGTCTTCTTTCTTTTTGCCTTTATACTTCTAACAGTTTAACTTTTAGTATTTCTCCTACTCTCAGAAGAAGCACTCAACTTAAGAGTGGCGTTAGCCCCGAACTTCCTGTAGGAGATATGCCCTAGAGGCAATAATAAATGTTATTATTTATCTCCATGCTCATTATTATGTTTATGTTCCATGCTATAACTGCTGTGGTTCCCGAGCCCGTATATCCATAAAGGCTCTGGGGAAAACCCATGTGCACGTGTGGAATAATAAACGGTAAAATGTATTCCTAGTCATGCCTCTAAGACTAGCTCAAGTGTTGCATGATGATTATGTTTTCCCAATCATGGGCATGTCTATGCCAGCAACTTTGAGGGCACAATGTTAGAAGAACATTTGTGTTGAATCGACCCGATTGATATTATGCTATGAGATTCATTCGTCACAAGTTAATGGTTAATAACACAGAGATGGTTAACGTTTGCATAATTCCTCAGACCATGAGAGTATCGAGTTTCTTCATGCTTGATTCATGAACTTTGGGGTTTGTTAAACGTCATCCGTAACTGGATGGCTATTACAGCGGCTTACAGGTTCATGGGAAAGTATGTCAAGTAACTTGATAGCTCAAGATTGGGATTTGCTCCTCCGACGATGGAGAGATATCTCTGGGCCCTCTCGGTGTTACGGTATCCATCATCGTCTGGCCAGACACTTTGTGATTTGATCATGGGGATGCCGGAACACGGGAACGAGAAAATAGAACGATACCGGTAACGAGGTAACTAGCATAGTGGACAAGTTGTTGATCCACGGAAATGCCAACATGTCTAACCTCGGGTATTTGTAACATATCGTGAAGCAACAGGAATAGCACACGGCAACTGGAGGTTCACTCGAATATTCATTCGTGTGGGTATAGGGGTCAATATGGGTGTCCACGGCTCCGATGTTGATCATTGATCGGAAAGAGTTCCGGTCATGTCTATACTTCACCGAACCTATAGGGTCACACGCTTAAGGGTCATCTATCTGTTGAACGCTAGACAGGGAGTCTGAGAGAAAGTCACCGAAAATGTTTCGGAGACAACGGAAGAGTTCCGAGAGAGAGAACACCGAAAGAGTTTTGGTAAAACCGAAAAGTTGTTTCGGAATATATTATTTGCTCAAAAAGGGTTTCGGCACCGCCTGGAAACTTTCAGAGGATGCTAGAATTGGTCTGGGAACTTCTGGGAATTTTCGGAGAGAAAAACCGGAAATGTTCCGAAACTGCCGTAACCGCTGTTAATGCTTTCCGCTGATGAAAACCACCGCACCGAAAATGTTTCGGATCATGCCCAGAATAATTTTAGAGGGTGCCGGAAATGTTCTGGGACCTTCTGGAATTTTTCAGAAAAAGTTTCGCGGAAAACATCTTGTCTCAGCGGGAGGGGATAGGATTCCACGAATCGGGGGTTGCATGTTTGGTGGCTTTTTGTCTAGGGAGCATGCATGTTTCATGGAGACATGTTGGTGGCTTGTTGGGGGCCCCCCCCATGGGGGAGACAAGGTGTGGGCCGGCCCAAGGGCTGCCATGGTGGTGTCCCCTTGGTGCCCCCCTTGTGTTACCATTATGCCCTTTCATGTGTGACATGAAGCTTGGGTATTTTGGTATTTCAACATCCCACCCCACCCCTTGCCTTGGCCTATAAAAGGAGGAGAAGGGGCTGCCATTCTCCCCATCCCTTGCTCTTATACACATGCCAAGATGTTATCTGGCTTCTCTCTCCCTCCCACGAAAAGAGTTTCGTAGAGCCGAAAGGCTGTCTGGGTTCCGGCAGGAACTAGTTCTGGACGGCGAAGCCCTGCCGGATAGATGACACCGTATGTGTGCAACCCTGTAGAGAGGTCGTAGTTTCGATCTTAGTGCCCGAGGGGCTGTTCGAGAGTGCCTCCCAAAGGGCTGTCCAAGTGACGGTCCGAGTTCTGTGAGTCCTCCCAAAGGGCTGTCCGAGTGACCGTTCGAGTTTTGAAGGTCCTCCCGAAGGGCTACACGCGACATCGTCCGGGGGACTGGTCGACCGCCTCCCGGAGGGCTGTCCGAAGGGAAGACGAGGGTATACATCCTCGCGGTTGGGAGGTTGTAAATCCTAGCTGCGGGGATCTGCACCGCCGATCGTCATCGACTCTACTTCCGCTGCGCTACGAGTCGGTAACGAAAATGATCAAACCTTGTATGCAGTCTCCATAGTGGTCCTGGGCTGGTGCGTAGGTCGGAAATTTTTTGTTTTCTGCTGCGTTACCCTACACTTCCTAGGCGTGAAAGTCTTACTAACACCCTTCGGACACTTCCTTTCTCTTTAAGTTGTTGTTTTATTCACCGTTCATCATATGACAGGCGTTCTTCTGGATCCCTCTCTTATCAGTCTAATGCATAGTAAACTCCTTTACTAATAGTTTGCAAACAAACATTGCTTTGGATATCTCATATCTTTTAGCCTTTGTCTGTCTCTGAAAATGATTTTCAGATTCCATGAATATCACATAACTATCCAAACTATCGAAGTTCGGGTCTCATGGAAGCAAACATATTGCACTTGACTGAAAACGGAATTCTAGCTTTTGGATCGAAGGACGAGAGTCACATGATCCATAGCATAAGAGAGAGAATACCAAAAGTATGCGATAGGACAAAGTCCTTCTTGGCACTCTTGAGGACAATCCTCACATTACGTTACCAACCGTAAAGTATTAACCTGATATTTAATAGCTATTCAATTTTAACAGGGAAGGTGGAAACGCGAGCCATTATTCTACAACTATTAAGCAGATCACACATAGACAATGTTCAAAATTAATTGCACTGAGAATTAAAAGAATTAATTCTACAGCGCGCTCCCACTCAAATCAATATCTCTCATAATTGATTGTGAGTGATTCAAGACCCGTGTTTTGATTATTCGTCATTGATGTTAGTCACCACTGATGACGAAAATCTCAACCGGTAGGCCAACCTGCCAATCACATCTCTATGCGACTCTTGTTAATCTTTCGATGGGCGTTTTCCAAGCTCATGACTGTCATGCCTGAACGTCAAAGACAACCAAGTGATCTCGCAGTGAGGTCTGAACTCACCCGCCTCACACATCCCTAATCGTTCGTACCCATGTTAGTCATGGCGCACCCCGAAAAGTTTGGTGCCATGACGGTGCTACACTTGGGAGAACACTATCAACTATGATATTTTTGTGAGAGATCACCCTAATAAAAAGCGACTACCGCGCAATCAAGAAGGGTGCATCATAAGGGATAAACATCTCAGGCAATTCATAATAGCATGATATGGTATAGCCCTTTCTGACGGAGAAGTCTTGTATTTCTTCGTCTTCGGCATTCGCGTCGGTGTTCACCTTCGCGAAGATTGCCACCACCTTGTCGATGCACCAGATAATATTGCTATCTCTATAGCTAATAAAAGAATGCATTACACAAGGTTGACATGCAGGTCATTTAAAGTGCAATCATATGGCTCCAGCCATCATGCCAAATCATGACACGCAGGTCATGTTAATCAATTTACATCATATAGACATCTCATACATAATCAAATTAATTTGAGCATTGCTATACCACATCACATGCACATGCAAACCCTCCTGCGAAACCAAGTTAGACGTCTCTAATCGGTTCATGCAAAAAATTGTTTTTCGTGGCTTCTAAGGTTTCGAAACAAACCGAAGCTACCAACGTCCATCATCAAGTATGATAATTCAAGTCGCTAGATTAACAATGCGGGGTGTATGAAGCACGAGATAATAAAATCTCGAACCCCATACTAAACTTCGTCATACGCATGACCCCCGTGCAGATCATATCTGCATTGCCCTTTGGTCTGCGAAATTTCATCTTTCTTTTTAACTACGGTGGAATTCAATGAACTGTTAGCACTTCGTTGATCAATCAGGATCGCGGATTGCCAGAACATTGAAACTCCACCATACTGTTATCAAGATCAGAAATATGGAAATTCCAGGGAAGCAACAAGAACATCGGGTAACAGATTTCATCTGCTACCCGCACAAATAATTTTCAGTAATAGAACTCATCTACTACCTAATTATATTGTGCAACACCCATACATCTCATGTATTCTAGATCGCAACCTGCATCTACGCATAGCACGGCTCATGATGCCACTGTTGGGTAACGCAGCAGAAAACAAAAATTTTCCGACCTACGCACCAGCCCAGGATCACTATGGAGATTGCATACAGGGTTTTTGATCATTTCATTACTGACTCGTAGCGCAGCGGAAGTAGAGTCGATGACGATCGTCGGTGCAGACCCCCGCAGCTAGGATTTACAACCTCCCAACCATGAGGATGTATTCCCTCATCTGCCCCTCGGACAGCCCTCCGGGAGGCGGTCGGACAGTCCCTCGGACCGTGACACGGATAGCCCTTCGGGAGGACCCTCGAAAATCGGACGGTTACTCGGACAGCCCTTCGGGAGGACACTCGAACAGCCCCTCGGGCAAAAGGACGAAACTACGACCTCTCTACTGGGTTGCACACATACGGTGTCATCTATCCGGCAGGGCTTCACCATCCAGAACTAGTTCCCACCGGAACCCAGACAGCCTTTCGGCACTACGAAACTATTTCGTGGGAGGGAGAGAGAATACCAGATCATGCATGGCTTGTGTGAGAGAGTTGGAGTGAGGATGGAGAGCTCCTCTCCACCTCCTTATATAGGGGAAGGAGGGGGTGGGGTGGCTGAAAATTTCAGCCACAAAACATGTGGGCCTCCCCCCCCACAAAACAAGCTCCCACCAAAGGTGGGGAGTTGTCTCATGGGGGGCCCCCCTTTGCCCCATGGCGCCCCCATGAGGGGCTGCCACCTCCTCCCAACATATCCCATAATATGTGGGGGCTGCCCCCCACCATGGGGGGCCCCCCCAACACCTTGTCCACCAACAAGGGGGCTGCCCCCTAGGGGGGCCCCCCCAAAAACGGCCCAAAAACAGCCCCCACGAAACGTGGGATCTTGCCCCCCCTCGCTGGGACAAGATGTTTTCCCGCGTGTAATTTCCAGAAAAATTCCCGAAGGTCCCAGAACATTTCCGGCACCCTCTAAAATTATCCGGACGCGCTCCGGAACATTTCCAGTATGGTGGTTTAATTTAAAACCATCTTCGTTTACCCGGTAAACAATTCCGGCAGCTCCGAAAACTTTTTTCGGTTTTTTCTCCAGAAAAATTCCAGAAATTACCAGACCTATCTGGCGACCCCCAAAACATTCCCGGTGCTTGCCGAAACCTTTTTGGATCAATGGTTTTATCCGAAACAACTTTTCGGTTTTACCGAAACTTTTTCGGTGTTCTCTCCGGAACTTTTCCGTTGTCTCTGAAAATTTTCCAGTGACTTTCTCTCAGACTCCTTGTCTAGTATTCAGCAGATAGATGACCCTTAAGCGTGTGACCCTATAGGTTCAGTGAAGTATAGACATGACCGGAACACTTTCCGATCAATGATCAGCATCGGAGCCGTGGACACCCATATTGACCCCTATACCCACACGAATGAATATGCGAGTGAACCTCCAGTTGCCGTGTGCTATTCCTGTTGCTTCGCGATTTGTTACAAATACCCGAGGTGAGACATGTTGGCATTCCCGTGGATCAACAACTTGTCCACTAAGCCAGTTACCTCATTACCGGTATTGTTCTCTTTTCTCGTTACCGTGTTCCGGCATCCCTGTGATCAAATCACCCAGTGTCTGGCCAGACGATGATGGATACCGTAACACCGAGAGGGCCCAGAGATATCTCTCCATCGCCTGAGGAGCAAATCCCAATCTTGAGCTATCAAGTTACTTGACACACTTTTCCATGAACCCGCAAGCCGCCATAATAGCCACCCATTTACGGATGACGTTTAACAAACCCCAAAGTTCATGAATCAAGCATGAAGAAACTCGATACTCTCATGGTCTGAGGAATCATGCAAACGTTAACTATCTCTGTGTTATTAACCATTAACTCATGACGAATGTATCTCATAGCATAACATCAATTCGGGTCGATTCAACACAAATGTCCTTCCTGACATTGTGCCCTCAAAGTTGCTGGCATAGACATGCCCATGATTGGGAAAACATAATCATCATGCAACACTTGAGCTAGTCTTAGAGGCACGACTAGGAATACATTTTACCGTTTATTATACCACACGTGCACATGGGTTTTCCCCAGAGCCTTTATGGATATACGGGCTCGGGAACCATAGCAGTTATAGCATGGAATATAAACTTAATTATGAACAGGGAGATAATTAATAACATTTATTATTTCCTCTAGGGCATATCTCCTACACTACCTACATTGTCGTTCATACAGTCATTCCCCGTTGATCTTGTTATTACAAGATACCATGAATTTCCCCTTATTGTTCCGAGAATACCTTGTGCCTACTGCCTTGCAGTTCATTGCCGCATGAATACCCCTACGGATAATTACTCGCTCTTCTCGAGTATCCGTTCATCCCCAGTTATTATTGTGTTTCATAAGATACTTTGTAATACAATCCGAGCTTTCGAGGACCTCTGTCGCCTATTGCTCTAGAAAGTCTTACCTGCCTACACTCTGGTTAATTCCATATGCCTAGCAGTATCCATTGATGCCCTTTTTCGTTATCATCTTGAGTCTTTCGATTTGATATGTTTGTGAATAGTTGCAATCATCAGTTGATCCTTATAGATTATCTTTTCGGCTCAGACGTCTTCCCGAACATGAGCTGGTTCTCGGCCAATCAGATTGCTATCGATTGTGCCCTAAGTCTATTCAACTTATCCATCCTTGATCAGAGCGTTTGCTTCTGATCCCTTGATTTGGAAATCATAATTCCATTGCATTTGAGCCTTGAATTAGTCAGTTGTTTCTGTAATCTCATCTCCTTGCATTCTTTCCTTCTTCTGATCACATTAGATCCATTGAGGACCGCTGAATCCTTTGTTGGAATGTTATCCGGCAGTGTCCTTAATCAAAATTTTGTGCGCTCTTCCTTTGATACATATTGCCTTTGGTAAATTGTATTCTCTGCTTTGTTAACCTTGCTCTACTCTCGAGCTTGAGTTATTTACTCCTGAAGTTCGTGGTATATGTTCCTAAGATGCCCCATTGGGTTGAACCTATGTT
Organism: Thinopyrum elongatum; assembly: GCA_011799875.1. Lineage (NCBI taxonomy): Eukaryota > Viridiplantae > Streptophyta > Magnoliopsida > Poales > Poaceae > Thinopyrum > Thinopyrum elongatum. Next base: position 56,657,437 of record CM022298.1, read on the forward strand.
TTCCCTAATCCGTGTGAACTCACAAGTTATGCGAGTCATACTCTTCTGGTACTTCGCCAGATAAAACTTCCACACTACAATTTCTTCGAAAACGAGGAGTGAATGAAAGGTTATGCATTGAAGAAGTGGGAGTCGACCTTGAACCTTTGTGTTCATGCCCATGGACCCGATGTAGAACTTATCATGGAAGCTGCTCGTAAAAATAATAAACCCTTGTTATAATCCATCTGATATTTTGCTTTGATTCTTTGCAATCGTGGTTCCGACCATATTTCCTTCTTGATTCCATTTCCCGGACAAGTTAAAACACTTGTCCTCTGCAGATCATTTCACCTGTCCAACCTCTATTCTAATCTACCTTCAAGTATTGCCCCATGTCATCCTGTCATTGCACTACCTCTTGTGAATTCCTATTGGAATGATACCCCATCACATCATTCCTAGCCTGATCGGCTATATTTTTATCGTGCCAAGTTTGAACTGTGCTACTTGGTTCTTATGCCCGGAGCAACTTCCGACGATGAGCTAAGCCTACGCCGATCTTCCTCATCTTATCAATTCACCCCGAACAACAAGCTTGACTTCGAGCTTGTGTCGAATCCGTGGTTCTCATAGCCTTTCACTTCATCCTTCCTTTTGCTTGATGTTGTTGCTGCTCAATGGCATCTTCATAGAGTCTCTCGACAAAATTTGTCGTGATCACCGTCAACACTTTGGCTTCTTCAGAGATGTCAATTGAACTCATGGCTAGAAATACCATCCCTGCCCTCGATGATTTGTGATATCATCGACAACCTCCTTGTATTCGTGCCAACACAGACTTGGTTATGTTTTGCTCATACCTTGTTTTCTTTGCTATTACTGAAGTTATTCCCTGTGTATTCTTGTGGCCTTCAGAGCCAACCTTTTCTTGGAACACCATGTTACTGCTACCTCGAAGCATGACTGTGGTATTCCGAATATCAACAAGAACATTGGAAGCGCAACGCTAAATGTTTCTTGATCTAATATCCAAACACCGTTGTATGGGTAATATCATGAATCTTTCCTCGCCCCTTTATCTACATACTTTTGAACTTGTTGTCCTATCATGTATATCCTGCTCCGCTTTTCCTTGAGCAGGAAACACTCCTAATTCTTGTGTATAAACACATTTTCCTTTCCATTGATTTGTTTAACCTTTCTTGTGAACTATATGATATAAGCAGAAATAATCCCCTGCTTAAAAAAAAGAGCCTCGAGGTACAATTCGGTCAGTACGCCCATGTTACTAATGTTGATGACATTCCGGTAACCACCGATGGACGAGAAGTTTGCCTATTGGTCCGCCTCGTTCCACGAGCAGGAAAATGGTTCTCTTTGTCCCTCGCTCTTGGTACCGATGTTGCCACCGACATAACTGACAGACTATCCTCTGACATACCTTGTTGTCTTGACCGGTAAGATGTCACCATCCTCCCTACTCTCGATCGACTTTCATCACAGTCCCATAGGATCGGAACCTGACTCTCCTGTACATCCAGCATTCCCAATTATCATATGCTCTTGGCTTTGTGTGTTACCACGAGCCACCCTCTGAGAGATGATCTATTCCCGAAGCTCTGAACCCCTTCTCACACTGTGTTCAGGTATTGACCGTTTGTCCATTCGCTTGGAACTTCTTATTGTACCTTCATACTTTGATCTCGATATTTTCTTAAGTTTCAACTCGAGAGATATGTCTGCCACATTTCCTGAATTGTTCACCAGATAATTAACCCTATAAGGGTCAGTTCTCCCGAAGTTCCCCTTTACTTCCCCACTTAAACCTCGGGACGAGATTTCTTGTAGTGGAGGAGATTTGTAACATCCCCAGCATCACACTACAGTAATCTCCCCTTAATAGTGGCCATGTCATCATGATCATCATGTTAATCTGCCACTTGTCCAAAATCTGCTACAAATTAAAATTCAACTTGCATGTCAAATAATTATTTCTTCTGTCATGCAATCAAAATAGTTCATCCTATGGCAAATAAACCCTAATTATTTGTCATGTTGTAACCAACATTTTTGGATTCCAAAAATACCCCTGGAAATTTATTTAGGGGTCCAGCAGCATTTATTTTTGGCCTCTTCAATTTCTAAAAATGCTTGAACAATTCCTTTGGCACTGAAACTTTTTATGCAACACTACAATGTTGTGCCTGATTATGTGTTGAGTTTAATATTCAGCTAAATTCATATGGTCACTCAAATAAATACAAATCAGTAGCTAGTTAAATGCAGAAAAAAAATAAAAGAAAAAGAAACAAAAATGCAAAAAAAAAGAGAGAACCCCCCTGGGCCCCGACCCAGCTGGGCCTCGGCCCAACTGGCCGGCCCACCCCGGTCCACCTAACCCCCCTACTAACCCTCCCCCCAACTACCCCGTAACCCTAACCCACCGACACCCCACTCCCCCCCACGCCTCGCTCCTCCCCTCCCTCCCCTGTCTGGATCGAGATCGGGGTAACCGTGCCCCCGACCCCGTCGACACCGCTGCCGCCCGGAGGACCACCTCGCCGGAGCTCCCCCCCGCTGGATCTGGATTGGCACCCGAGCCGATCCCCGGTGCCAGCGCTCGCCGCCGTTCGCCATCACCTCGCCGGACGCCTCCTTGTCCGCCTCCCCGCCCGGCCGCAACGTCCCTCGCCCGACCCCTACTCTGCAACGGGGGTGAGCAGCTGTGTCATCCCCCTTTCCCCTCTGTTTCTTCCCATCGCCGTAGCAACCGCGTCACCCTCCGCCTGCCGTCACGCCCCGGCCGCAGCTCCGCAGCCGCCGCCACTGCCTGCGCTCACCCCGCCTGCTGCTTGCTGCTGCACGGCTGCTGCCGCAGCCGACCACTCGCCGACGGCCTTGCTCCGCAGCGGCCTTGCTCCGTCGCGCGCCGCACCGGCTTCGCCTCGCTTCCTCCTCTGCGGCCCCACACCGCCTGCGCCCCTGCCTCCCACCGCCCTGTATCGCCGTCCAGACGACGCCGCTGCGGGCTGTGTCTGGGGCTGCCGACGCCGGAGCGCGCCTGTGCGTGCCCCAGGCACGGCCACGGCCTCGAGTCCCCATAGTGTGCGCGCGTGCGTGCACGGCCACACCGATGGCCAAATGGGCCTATGATGATCGGGCCCCACGCCCCTTTTCTGGATAAAAAATAGAATTAAAATTAAATATTAAATAGTAATTATTTAATTAAAAAATGAATTGATTAACTTAATTAAGTTTGCTTAATTAACTTAACACTAATTAACCTGCTAATAAACTAATTAAACCTGTTTAGTTAGTCTCTGACAATGACGAACGGGACCCACACGTCTGTTGACCTAGTCAACAGACGGTTAACTGATGACATCATGCTGACATCACGCTGACATCATAATTGCATTTTCTAAATTAAATTAATTCTGTTAATTCTAAAAATGCAATAAAACTTTGGAAAATTAATATAAAATAATCCGTAGCTCGGTTGAAAATACTTTGTACATGAAAGTTGCTCAGAACGACGAGACGAATCTGAATATGCCCTTCATATTGCTGTCAGATGCCCCTAACTACCTGGACATGGAACTTTTAGACTGATTTTGATAAATGAATAGTGCTCAACTTTAATAAAATAAATCCAAATAAATTCCTAAATTAACTAAGTCATCTAGTTAGGCAATAGAACACCTCTGCATATCATTTAGGCATGTCATGCATATTGTTTGCATTTTTGCCATGAATTTATTGTTTCTTCCCCCTCCTTCTCTCTCGATAGACGTCGAGACTGACGCCGACGCAGCTCCGGAGATCGACTACGCCCCTGACGACCTTGCCTTTGCCACTGAGCAACCTGGCAAGCCCCCCCCCTTGAACAATCTGATATCGCCCATTCCATTCTCTCATGCTTGCATTAGATTTTGCTACTGTATTTGATTGCTCCTATTCTGATGCATAGCCTGTTTTTTGTAACCCACTTATTGATACCTACTTGCTTATCCTAAACTGCTTAGTATAGGCTGGTTAGAGACCCATCAGAGACCCCACTTTGTCCCAAGTTACCCCGCTGCATTATCATATGACTCGATCAGCATGATCGACAACCAGGCCCCGGCACCGCACATCACCCCCCTTAGTTGTACGACACTACTGTGTTACTATCGAGTGCCGAGGGTGATACCTCGTCAGCACTTCTGATGTCAACCTTGTAGGGTAGTTAATTGGTCGTGGTCATCGAGGGTGATTCCTCCTTCTCCACTCCCGATAACGGCGCTGTCATGCAACACCTCAAGTGTGAACTTATCGAGGGTGATTCCTCCGAGTTCACCTTGACATATACATCGAGTAAGAATCCAACGAGGATGATACCTCGGATTCCCCTGATGTTATGGACACACGGATACTTGGACTTTACAACTATTACTTGGAAAGGCGGGTCGACCCTGAGGGGTACCCGCGAGTGATCTGAAGACAGGTTGACCTGGACGGTACCCGAGAGACAAATACGAGGCGTGGCCGGGCATTCTTAGCCCTTGCCGCAAGTCCTCGAGACGGGGCGACGGGGTCACATCTATCGTGAGTCTCTGCTCGTTACCTCACTACCAAAACACTAACGATTTGGATATTTGATCTGAATGGGCCTCTGGCCCGATAGCACTAACCATCACGCGGGAATAAATATGGGTACTCTGCATCATGGCATCAGCCGAAAGCTCTGTCAGACGTCCAGTTCAGCATTGCGGCCGGGACGGACCGGCGCCCCCTGGTGCCTGGCTTCCCCCTGCACGCAACGACCCGGAGTGCATGGGGCGGTGGCCCAAGACCCCTTAGCACTTAGGATATAGACCGACGAGGACCTCTCTGCTGAGCTCTAGGTAGAGTTGCGGTGTGTCGTTTGGCCGAGGCCGGGCATGACCCAGAAAAGTGTGTCCGACCGGAGTTAAGCAAGCGTGGTGGGTAAGTTGGTGCATCCCTGCAGGGAAGAACTAATCTATGCACAGCCGGATCCTCGGTAAGGGACGCTCGGAGTTGTATCCCGATCGATACAACTAGAACTGGATACTTGTGATGAGATATGGATAGTATGGCTCTGGGAGTCGAGGAAGGATCTCTGGGCGAGATTGATAACACTACTACTACTTTATATTGTACTAATCTACACTCTTCTAATGCTGCAAGACTGCTGGAGATGCTAGTCTTCGATAGGACTAGGCCTTCTCTCTATTCTGGCATTTTTGCAGGCCAGTCCATATATACAGCCTTCCTTTGATAATGTTGCATATGTAGTGTAGATCCTTGCTTGCTGAGTACTTCGGATGAATACTCACGGTTGCTTTGCTTCCTCTTTTTCCCCATATCCGTTTGATGCCACCAGGTGACGGTGCCCCTGCGATAGCTGCCCCCGCTGACGATCACTACTACTACCCCGAGGATGGCTACTACTACGAGATGGCCGACGACCAGGAGTAGGTTCGGAGGGTCCCAGGCAGGAGGCCTGCGCCTTTTCGATCGTAATGTTTTCTTTTGTCTCACCTTTTAATGGCCTGTCTGTCTTTCTTTTATATCTGTACTCAGGTATCTGATGCTTCCGTTGACGCTTGTATGCGAGCTTATGTATTGGAGCCCTCGAGGCCCCTGGCTTGTAATATAAAGCTTGTATGACTTTATTTATGTTTTAGAGTTGTGTTGTGATATCTTCAAGTGAGTCCTTAGGCTTGATCGTGTGTATTTGCGTGTATGGTTAGTGCACGATTAAGCCGGGGGCGCCACAGCTGTCCCTAACAATAACTCCGCACTGATGTACAAATTTTTCTTTGGTCCGCTTAGGAGCAATTGGTTGGCCATCTGGAGCGACTTCTTCGATCGTGAACCTTTCATCCTAGCCCAACCTTTTCTTCGGGCCTCGTCTCCTTATAGAACTTTGGCTCGATCTGGAGGGCTAAAAGAAGAAAGAAGCATTAATATATGTACATACCAAACAATTAATGCATCTAGTCAGTAGAGGCTTAATTAATATATATATATACCTCGCCGGTCTTTGCAACAGTTAAGGCTCCAACACCGGCAAAGCCGTCATATCCTCCCTCCTCCATTCGTTCACCGGAGCTGTCATGATCTCCTCCCTCCTCCATTCGATCACCGGAGCCGTCATGTTCTCCTCCCTCCTCCATTGGATCACCGGAGACATCATCCTCTCTTTCCTCACCATCGGTGTCATTGAGAAACGACAAGGTGATATCACCTCCGTCGCGGTTTATATCCCCAACAACTCTTCTTTTTGTAAGTCTCTGTCCATAGTTTATGCAAATATTACAACATGGCAATATACAACCATGAGAGATGGATTAGTGGGAAACATAAAACTAATCACAACAAGGAATCATATGCATATGAGTAATGGATTAGTGGCAAACATCATGCAAAGTTGACAAGTTTTATAACAGTTTGTTTCAGACGATCGTCGAGGACTCCTTCCCCTTCATGTCTGATGAGTTGTCCTATCTTTTGAGAGACGATACTTTGCGGACCACCTCTCTCATGCCTGTCCGACGTGCAAATCATATGTTCATATGCCTCAAAATCAAAGTTATCGGGGTTATGTTTTAACGACCCCCCCTCATGTCAAAGTTATCGGGGTTATGTTTTAACGACCCCCCCCCCTCATGTCGAAGTTATCGGGGTTATGTTTTGACGACCCCCTCTCTCATGTTTTCATATGACTCAAAATCAAAGTTATATATCTGGGTTATGTTTTAACGACAAGATGAATACAAGATTTAACACAAGATGAATACAAAATGAATACAAGATTTATACACATGGAAGAATACACAACTCAACAAATGAACCAACGATCATCCTATGAACAAAACTCAACATACAACAAATGGACACCTTTTGTCAAACAGCAGAGGGACGACCAGGGACCAACTCCACAGAGATGCAACAACACAACCTGTAATTCCACCGATTGAAAAAAAATTAGGCAAAACCCAAGTATAGTAGGTCTTGCATGGCAAAAAAAACCTAGTAAAACCTAGTAAAAAGAAGTATATTTGTCACCAAAATACAACACTTGACATGGCAAAAAAACAATTTTTTATGGAGGAGAAAATAGATCATGTTGAACTTGAGCATTTCTCAGACTATGAAATGCTCCTGTTGAACTAAAACTATTTCAATAGGATCAATGCAAAATGCAAAGTTCTGCTACAGATTATGACTTGGTGAAAAACAGAGTACATACATGAGCAGTTAATCTGATGACATGTTGGAGACAAGAAATAAATATGCTACAGTGGTTATACATGGCAAGTAAAAGCATGGCATGGAAGTACTAGTTGCACATAACAAATGATGTTTACTGAACATGAGCATATGACCTCTAGATCAGTGGGATTCATCAAGGCATGCTGACAACAACATCATGATGCTGACTTGGGAGGCACATAACAACAAGCATAACAATTTTACAATTTATGAAACTGACATGAGCATGTAGTAGACATAGCAATCTTTAAATACTCCATCGGCACAAGTTCATATGATGCACAGATCATTTACTATGGATTTTACAAAATGGAACATTCGGTTAACAGGCTGACAGATATAACATGATAGCAACTGGAGAGCAACAACTAAACATGCTACAGCTAGGTAACATAGCAACCAAAAGCATGGCATCAAAGTACACATCACAAACACCAAATCACATGAAGGAATCATATCCATATGATGTCTAGATTAGTAGCAACCAACAAGCAAAGTTGGCAAGTTTTATAACAGACAGTTTAGGACCGAGTGAAATTAACAAGTATGAAAACAAAAACAGTGACTCGGCATGTTTGCAAGCTCATGGAACTCACATCAGGGCATATCATGGCATGACAGAATTACTAGCAGCAAGTACACATAAAAATGATCCAATGTCATGTTGACAAGTTGCTCATATGGTGCATGTATTAATTCACACAAAAATGACAAAGTGACAAACATCAACATTTTTCAACACTTAACATCATTTAGCACTTTTGCAACAGAGCTTATGGCATGAACATGAATCCTAACATGCATTCAACAGGAAGGAGGGAGGAGACGGGTGGAGGTAGTATACCTGGCCGGTGGCGTCGGGGCAGGGGCACGGAGGCGTCGAGGCAGGGCAGGGGCGTGGGGAGCGGCGGCGTCGGGGCAGGGCGCGCGTCGGGGCAGAGGGGCAGGGCACGGCAAGGGCGTCGACGGCGAGGTCCAGCACCCTGACGGCGAGGGCGTCGACGGCGAGCTCGGGCAGCCTGGCGGCGTCATCGGAGGAACTGCAGATGGAGATTGTAAATTTTGGTAAGTGCCACTTATATAGCCCCCTCCCCCCTTAGTCCCGGTTGGTGGCTGGAACCGGGACTAAAGGCCCCCCTTTAGTCCCGGTCCGAGCCATCAACCGGGACTAAAGGTGAATTTCACCAGGTGAATGGGCGGGAAGCCAAGGCCTTTAGTCCCGGTTGGTGGCTCGGACCGGGACTAAAGGGGGGCCTTTAGTCCCGGTGCGAACCACCAACCGGGTCTAAAGGCCTGTTGTTGGCACAGCCGTGGGGCAGTGGAAGTTTAGTCCCACCTCGCTTGGCGAGAGGCGCTCGCAGTGGTTTATAAGCACTGATGCGGCTGCCCTCTCGAGCTCCTCTCTAATGCAGGCAGTACATGCCTAACGTTCCTCTCTCGCTTGTTGGGCCTACTTGCCCTGCGGGCCTGCATCCTGGCCCATGTACAGATGGGTTTCTAGTCGTATGCAGACCGTGGTGGCCTAGTAGGTGACACTTTTTTATTTTTTATGTTATTTTAGTTTGCTATTAAAGTTTTTAACAAAAAATACTTTATGAAAATTCTTTTTGCTATTAAAGTTTTTAACAGAAAATACTTTGATAATCTTAGTTGCATAAATTTTATATAATTTTAAGTTATATTATTTCGATCATAACTTGAGGTTTATAAAAGCTTTTTAGTTGATTCTTTTTGCAATTGAAGAATATTATAGTTCTGTTTTAGTTGATCATAACAAAATGTTTTAATTGATTCTTTTTAGTTGATTCTTTTTGCTAAGTTTTATAAAATATTTTTAGTTTGCTATTAAAAGTTTTTAACAAAAAATACTTTATGAAAATCCTTTTTGCTATTAATGTTTTTAACAAAAAATACTTTGATAATTTTAGTTGCATAAATTTTATAAGATTTTAAGTTAATATTATTTTGATCATAACTAGAGGTTCATAAAAGCTTTTTAGTTGATTCTTTTTTCTATTGAAGAATATTATAGTTTTGTTTTAGCTGATCATCACAAAATATTTTTAATTGATTCTTTCTGCTATTAGAGTTTTATAAAAGCTTTTTAGTTGATTATTTTAATGATTTTTTAACCTAATTTATTTTGATGCATAGACACATAGTGATTCAAAAAAGCCAACACCATTGTTCTATGTTAAGGAGATAGACCCTTACTACGAATCTTAGTCTTAAGAAGATTCATAGTAAGAGTCCATATCCTGAACAAAGGATGCAATGGTGTCAGAAGCTTATCCCTTCTGGACGACCTGGATATTTAAGGTGGTCGACTAGCTCGTCAATTGGTGAGGTGGGACTAAATATGGGTGTGAAAATCTGCGGTAGGCCTTTAGTCCCGGTTGGTGCCACCAACCGGGACTAAAGCTAGGTTTTAGTTTAGTATTTTCTTTTTTTCATGCATTCAATGATTTTTTGAGCTAAATGACCCTGAAATTAAAAAGCACTACAAATGAACTCTGAAAAGGTTGAAACTTGGCATGGTATCATAATTTCACCCACATAGTCTGTGCTAAAAAGTTTAGAGGGTTACGGCAAAAACTGGCTCCTTCGAAGTATCAGGGTTTCGGACGAAAACTCATCTATTACAAAGGGATTTCTTTTTTTTAACATATTTTAACTCCAGACTTTTTGCGTGTTCAATATGCACCATTCAAAGCCACATCATCAATTTTCAACCCTTTTCTGACTTCATGTGCTATTTTTTGACAAGTTCAAGGAGTTGACTACAATGAGAATTTCTCACCCGTAGCGATGCTCAAGTTTGTCGGAATCATGTTAGCAATTGCCGCATTTTATGATTATGAAATCTGGCAAATGGACGTTAAAACTGCATTCCTTAACTGGTTTCTTAAAGAAGAGTTGTATATGATGCAACCAGAAGGTTTTGTCGATCCTAAAAGTGCTAACAAAGTGTGCATGCTCCAACGATCAATCTATGGACTGGTGAAAGCATCTCGGAGTTGGAATATGCGCTTTGATGAGGTGGTCAAAGCATATGATTTTATACAGACTTACGGTGAAGCCTGTATTTACAAGAATGTGAGTGCGAGCTCTGTAGCATTTCTGATATTATATGTGGATGACATATTGCTGATTGGAAATGATATAGAATTTCTAGATAGAATAAAAGGATACTTGAATAAGAGTTTTTCAATGAAAGACCTCGGTGAATTTGCTTATATATTGGGCATCATGATCTATAGGGATAGATCGAGATGCTTAATAGGACTTTCACAAAGCACATACCTTGACAAAGTTCTGAAGAAGTTCAAAATGGACCAGTCAAAGAAAGGGTTCTTGCCTGTTTTGCAAGGTGTGAAATTGAGTAAGACTCAAGATCCGACCATGGCAGAAGATAGAGAGAGAATGAAAGTCATTCCCTATGCCTCAGCCATAGGTTCTATAATGTATGCCATGCTGTGTACCAGACCTGATATGTGCCTTGCCATAAGTATGGTAGGGAGGTACCAAAGTACTTCAAGAGTGGATCACTGGACAACAGTCAAGAATATCCTGAAGTACCTGAAAAGGACCAAGGATATGTTTCTCGTTTATGGAGGTTATGAAGAGCTCATCTTAACGGGTTACGTTGATGCTAGCTTCGACACAGATCCGGATGACTCTAAGTTGCAAACCGGATACGTATTTATATTGAATGGTGAAGCTGTCAGTTGGTGCAGTTCCAAGCAGAGCATCATGGCGGGATCTACATGTGAAGCGGAGTACATAGCTGCTTCGAAAGCAGTGCATGAAGGAGTCTGGATGAAGGAGCTCATATCCGATCTGGGTGTAATACCTAGTGCATCGAGTCCAATAACAATCTTTTGTGACAACACTATAGCAATTGCCTTAGCGAAGGAATCCAGGTTTCACAAGAGAACCAAACACATCAAGCGGCGCTTCAACTCCATTCGCCGATATGTCAAGGATGGAGACATAGAATTTTGTAAAGTACATACGGATCTAAATGTGGCAGACCCGTTGACGAAACCTCTTCCGCAGGCAAAACATGATCAGCACCAAGACTCAATGGGTGTTAGATTCATTACTATGTAATCTAGATTACCGACTCTAGTGCAAGTGGGAGACTATTGGAAATATGCCCTACAGGTAATAATAAAGTGGTTATTATTATATTTTTTAACCATGATAAAGGTTTATTATTTATGCTATAATTGTATTGATCGAAAACTTAATTACATGTGTGTATACATAAACAAATACCAAGTCCCTAGTAACCCTCTACTAGGCTAGCTCGTTGATCAAAAGATGGTTAAGGTTTCCTAGCCATAGACATGAGTTGTCATTTGATAACGGGGTCACATCATTAGGAGAATGATGTGATGGACAAGACCCAACCGTTAGCATAGCATATGATTGGTCAGTTTATTGCTACTGCTTTCTTAATGTCAAATACATGTTTCTTTGACCATGAGATCATGCAACTCCTGGACTCCAGAGGAATGCCTTGTGTGCCATCAAACGCCACAACGTAACTGGGTGATCATAAAGATGCTCTACAGGTATCTCCGAAGGTGTCTATTGAGTTGGCATGGATCGAGAGTGGGATTTGTCACTCCGTATGACGGAGAGGTATCTCTGGGCCCTCTCGCTAATACAGCATCACAAGAAGCTTGCAAGCAAAGTGAGTAAGGAGTTAGTTGCGGGATGATGTATTGCGGAACGAGTAAAGAAACTTACCGGTAACGAGATTGAACTAGGTATGGAGATACCACTAGTGCAGAATTGACCATTAGTCCCGGTTCGTAAGGGCCTTTAGTCCCGGTTCACCAAGCAGGACTAAAGGGTGGGGACTAAAGGCCCCCCCACTCTTTAGTCATGGTTTGTCATGGCCCGGGACCAAAATGCGTACATTAAGCTGACTAGTTGTCCTATTCTCAAGTCTAAGTGCAAGAATATTGAAACCAAAATGTTTTTACCAGGGAAATTTTCCTTCCAACTAGTTTGGGTAATAATACTTCACAAATTTGGAGGGCCATGTTGGACGGATGGGATACTTTTTTTTTAGACTAGAGTAGAGAAGCTCTACTCTGAAGAACCAGTACATTCAGCAATCATCAGAGGACGAAGGCTTTCCAGTACATTTGCGAGCATCTTCTGATTACCAAAGGATCTGGTCCGTGCTGCTAAACCATGCGCCAGGCCTTTTCTACTGCGGTTGACACAGCTAACTGTGAATTCAGAGAACTCAGATAACGCCGCTTTGACATCCATACTCAATCTGTAGCAGGGAGAGTGGGTGGGAGATATATCAGCCAGTTCTTTTGAAATCATGTGATTGTCCACCTCTATATCAACGGGTCCTCTATAGAGGACGGACAGGGACTATAGGCCGACCAGCAATTCACGAGATTCAGCCTCCTCCACGCTGTTACAGTGCGGCAATTTTTGGGAGACCGAGACGATCACAAGGCCGCGGTGATTTCTGGCCACAGCTCCTGTCGCGCTCTCGTCTTTAGCTGCCAGATAAGCTGCATCAGAATTTAGCTTGACAAAATCGCACATCGGCGGTGACCACTTCTCAGTCTGCTGCAGTGTTGGTCGAGGTAGGTCGACTGTGAAAACTTAACTGACATATTCAGAATCATTCCCATCAAGGGCTCCCCCTCTTCTTATTTCCTCCTCGTATTTGACTAGGAACTACACTAAGCCCAATATGGATTCTCTGCCATTGTTCCGGATGCAAACCTCGCGGAGATGCCAGCATCGCCAGATTAGCAGCAGAATTTTTGTATGCATCTCCTCGGGTACAGTGTCCAGTAACGCCTGCAGCCAGTCATTTCCAGTGTGCCAAAAGGATTTCTCCAGGGGCAAATTCCAAACCTCTCTCATCGCAAAGAGAAGGGCTCGACTCTTCGTGTAAGAAATCACCGCATGGTATTCATCCTCTTCCCCATTGCTAGAAATGTTGCACACTGCGTCCGTCTCAATCGTTCTTCTCCACTTGTTTCTTTTGGTTGCCAGCGTGCTGGTTGCTATCCTTCACCCAAAAATTCGTACTTTTCCTGGGACTTTAGCTTTCCATATGAGATCCCAAATGCTCCGATCATTGGCATCCCTTGAAGAACTAGATGAGACCGGGTTAGCCTGGCTGGGAGTAGAGGCGGCTAATTTGTATGCGCTCCTCACTAAGAAGATACCGTTCTTTTCAAAATACCAAGCGATGCGATCTTCAACATCTGCAGATGGGATGGGAAGCTTGCATATCTCGTCTGCATCGAAGGGGAAGAATATATGTCTAATAAGGTCCTCGGTCAAATTTTTTTGATCAGGGAGGATGAGTTGGTTCACCCACCGAAGACGAGACCTCCTGATCAATCCTGCAGACATGAGGCCCTCTTTCCTGGGAATCCATTGGTCTCTCTGAATTTGAATGCTTTTTCCATCACCTATCCTCCAAATTAGTCCCTTCTTGAGGAGCTGCAAACCGAACGCAATTGCTCTCCAGACAGGCGAGGCATTTGAAGCAAAAACCGTATCCAAGAGGTTACCATTTAGGTAATACTTAGACTTAAGAACCCTCGCGCACAGGCTCTAAGGGTTTTGTATGAGTCTCCAACCCTGTTTAGCAAGGAGGTCCTGGTTAAATAGGTGCATATCCCTGAACCCTATTCCACCAGCTCTCTTAGGTTTTGTCATTCTATCCCAAGCCATCCAGTGGACCTTTTGATGCCCCTCTTCCTCTCCCCACCAAAACTCCCTAATCATCATTTCACACTTCTCACAAACACCCTTCGAGAGCATGAAAATGCTCATTGTGAACGTGGGTAGGGCTTGGACCACTGATTTTACATGAACCTCCTTCGCTGCATAGGACATGAATTTCTCTGACCAGTCGCTACATCTTTTGCCAAACCTGTCCATTATCGGTTGAAAATCCTCATCTTTCATTCTACCTTCTGGTGAGTCAACTGTACCCCTAGAATTCTTTTGATTTCTTCTCTTGTATTATCCGGACACACCTCACTAAACATGAGGGAGCATATATTTTCACTCAAAAGTTGCCCGGTGCATTTCTGGAAGATGTGGAGAATCTTCTTAACGGATGGGATACTTTGCCACAAAGCATTATCAAACCAATCGGCACGGGGAAGGAGACAGACCCAAGGATAATTGGCTACCTAGGGAAGGATCACGCGGACCAACAGTTAACCTTTTAGAGAGTGACCATCCCTCAAGGGTGAGTGACTTCATTAATTCTTCCACCACCACAATGAATATTGTGAAGTTTTTACAATCCTTTCTTTCAGTGAACATTCAGATCATCAAGAACATCCTTTGAGCATGACGAGGTAGAGTGGTTTCTGGTCATGCAACAAAGATGATGTCGGGGGGTGGGGGGAGGGGGCTCAACCAGCTTGGCATACATGATTGATAACCCACAAGTATAGGGGATCGCAATAGTTTTCGAGGGTAGAGTATTCAACCCAAATTTATAGATTCGACACAAGGGAAGCCAAAGAATATTTGCAAGTATTAGCAGCTGAGTTGTCAATTCAACCACACCTGGAGATTAATTATTTGTAGCAAAGTGCTCAGTAGCAAAGTAGTATGATAGTTTTGATAGTAGTAGCAACAGCAATAGTAACAGTGGTAGCAATGATTTTGTAGCAAGTGCAATAGTGACAGTAGAAGTAGTAACTTAGCAGAAACAATATAAGAGAAATTCGTAGGCGTTGGATCGGTGAATTCGTTGGATGATATTCATCATATAACAGTCATAACCTAGGGCGATACGGCACTAGCTCCAGTTCATAAATATAATGTAGGCATGTATTCTGTAAATTGTCATACGTGCTTATGGAAAGAACTTGCATGACATCTTTTGTCCTACCCTCCCGTGGCAGCGGGGTCCAATTGGAAACTAAGGGATATTAAGGCCTCCTTTTAATAGAGAACCGGACAAAGCATTAACACATAGTGAATACATGAACCCCTCAAACTACGGTCATCACCGGAAAGTATCCTGACTTCTGTCACTCCGGGGTTTACGGATCATAACACATAGTAGGTGACTATAACTTGCAAGATCGGATCTAGAACATAGATATAATGGTGATAACATAAACGGTTCAGATCTGAAATCATGGCACCCGGGCCCAAAGTGACAAGAATTAAGCATGGCAAAGTCATAGCAACATCAATCTCAGAACATAATGGATACTAGGGATCAAGCCCTAACAAAACTAACTCGATTACATGATGAATCTCATCCAACTCCTCACTGACTAGCGAGCCTACGAAGAAATTACTCACTCCCGGTTGGGAGCATCATGGAATTGGCAATGGAGAAGGGTTGGTGATGACTAAGATCGAAGATCCCCCTCTCCGGAGCCCCAAACGGACTCCAGATCTGGCCTCCCGATGAAGAACGGGAGGTGGCGGCGGCTCCGTCTCGTGAAACGCGATAATTCTTCCTCCCTCATTTTTTTCTCCAAATATGTGATTTTATAGTATCAGGGTTGGAGTCTGAGGGGCCACCAGGTGGGGACAACCCACCTGGGCGCGCTTGAGGGGGGGGCGCCCTGGTGGGTTGTGCCCACCCAGGTGCCCCACTCCGGTGGTTCTTGGCTCCAGAAATTCTCTTTTATTATGTAAAAATTCCTCGCAAAGTTTCGTTCCAATCCGAGAACTTTTATTTCTGCACAAAAAACAACACCATGGTAGTTCTGCTGAAAACAACGTCAGTCTGGGTTAATTTCATTCAAATCATGCAAATTAGAGTCCAAAACAAGAGGAAAAGCGTTAAGAAAAGTAGATACGATGGAGACGTATCAATGATGTTGATCAACACGAAAGTGACAAGATAAGCGTGGTTGTATCGCACGATGTCAGGTTCCTAGGGTAAGATAGAGTTGAAACTTTGGACATAGATCTGGTGAGTTCATGGTCCCATGGAAACTAGTATGTTCTTGTAAGAAACATTGTTGTTGATGCTCTGTTTTGCTCTCTTTTCATCCAACGTAGGATATTTCCCTAAATGGGCCACCTCCACTTCCAAACAACACAATCCTTTCCATCTTCGCCTTATCCTTGACCTTGCTCACAGTCGACCTCCTCCCTGTCTTTGGCATAATAAAAGTGGACACGATCTAAATTGATTTGGAGTGAGAAGTAGCTTTCTTGAGATAGTGATAATGACATAATGGCTATTGTGGCGGTGTCCCACAGGTGCCTGTATGCTCATATCAAAACCGATGTGTAATTTTTGTCTGTACCCGCGGGAGAAACTGGAAATACTCCTAGCTCCACAAGGTTGAGATCCTCTACCTCGGAGAAGAGATGCTTCGATGATGTCCCCGTTCGTCCTTCCTTGAGCTCCTATAAGCATTCAACGTCTTTTTCTCTTTGGTACTCCATGTCGGGATCTCTCCCATGGTATCCAAGACAAATAAAAAAATGAACAACAACAAAGGGGGAGGGGGATTTTTCAAGGAAAATTTAACAGAGGCACTGTTGTGGATCCCTTTGTAGTTTTCATAGGAGCACTCCTATTTGTAGCTTATATCTTAATTAAGAGGGTTTTTTGTTTCCTATTGAACTACGAGTGGCATTGTGTTTGTCTTAGATACATATATTGTTGTCGGGATTCTACATATGTTGGTCAGGCATATATATTATAATACACATTTCTTTTGAATCATTTTGTTGTATGTTCATTACCTGGCAGGCGGAGGCAACCACCGGAAACTCTAATAGAGGAGTAAGGGCAGAGAAGAAGAGCATGGCAGCAGAGATCCAACACGTGAAGGGTTGTGAGGATGTGGGCATAAGGATTTTCCCAAAGTAGTGTGTTGACGTCACCTCCATGCTTATGAGGCCATTAATTTCAGTGGCATTCCTGATAGTTAGTTGTTAGATGCCGCTGCCTCATCTTCCTGAGCAGGACACAAACACTAAACAAACTAAAAAACACCTAAAATGAAGCATGAGCCCTCCCGACGGCAAAGGGCTGGATCCACCGCGCATCATTGGCCCTAAGGCAACAGGAGATGAGGCAGATCGACGCCAGCACCGGCGGGAGGCGGGGAAACCCTAAACGCTTGGGAGTCTTTCTTTCCTTTGGGTAGAAAGAAAGCGCACGTATGAGTGTACGGCAAACACAATGCGTGGCTATTAATTTTCCGTGTGGAAGAATAAAAAAATTAGGACCACCCGACTGGCACTTTATGTATTCAAGCGGAGCAAATCTGAATGAACAGGCTCAATCAGAAAATGTGTTTTTGTCACAATTATCGTCATAGAAGTGTCATATCCTTGACAGATAAAGTTTTTGTTCGGGTCATAATGTCACGGATGTGCCTTTTTTTTGTAGTGCAAGGGGGCGTCAATCCCCTTGTTCTTGCAGTTTGTAAGGACCAAATCTAATACTGGTAGATATAATACATAAAAGTAAAATAAAACAGTGAGGTATTATAAGATTGCTTTTAACATAAAGGTGAATGGACCCGGGGGGCATAGCGTTCACTAGAGGCATCTCTCTCATAAATAGCATCGGTGGGTAAACAAATTACTGTTGGTTAATTGATAGAAAAATGCATAGTTATGATGATCATCAATGGCATAATTAATATATAGGCATTACATCTTTGACAAGTAGACCGTGAAACTTACTGACGTCTACTACTATTACTCGACCCCAAGACCGCAATCCAGAATACATCTCAAAATATTAAGTTCATGACAAACGGAGTAAAGCATTAAGATTTATGACATAATGTAGAAAGAATACGATCAAGGAATATGTTCAAACCGCATCATTTTATCCTTAGTAGCAACAAGATAATACGTGTCTTGCAACTCCTATTGTCACAGAGTAAGGTCACCGCAAGATTGAACCTACCATTATGCATCACTCCCGCTGAAGATCTAATCATTAACTTGGCCAAAGAAAACTCATAGATTGAAAAACATACATAACTATAAAATTACACATAAATAAATCTCAGTAAAGACTCAAATACTTTAAATGAATAATCTAATTGTAAATCCACAATTAATCAGATCCCAACAAATGCACCACAAAAGTTTACATCTGACTGATGTCACATGAGATCACTGTATTGAAAAGAGAGAGAGAGAGAGAGAGATCTAGCTACTACTATGGACCCATAGGTCCCGTGCGAACTACTCACACATCATCATGGAGGCAGTAAGGTTGATGAAGATTGCCTCCCCAACGGCTTCCCCCTCCAAGAGAATACCAGCGGAGGCCTCTAGATGGGATCGCTTCGGAACAAAGGCTTGCGGCGGCAGAAGAATTGTTTCGGGTCTCACCCTATGGGTTTCCAAATGTTTCTAAATTTATAGGCTTGGAATTAGGGTAGTCATTGCCCAAGGGGGGCACAAAGGCACCTTGGCACGGCCTACCCTCCAGGGTGCGCCCCCTGCTGCTGCTTGTGAGCTGCGTTGGGATTTCCTCGAAGAAGAGAGGATGAAGTAGTACAGTAGAGATAAGTATTTCTCTTAGTTAGGAGAACCACACAGAACCTCGTTAGCAGCACATGCGCACACAAAAGCAAATACTTGCACCTAACACGAACAAGGGTTTGTCAATCCCCTCGGCATTTACTTGCAAGGATTAAATCTTGTAGTGGTAGATAGATAAATAAATTGCAAAAAAAAAAATTACATAGTTATGACGATATTCAAGACAATGATCATGTATATAGGCATCACGTCCGAGACAAGTAGACCGACTCCTGCCTACATCTAGTACTATTACTCCACCAATCGACTGCTATCTAGAATGCATCACTGGTAACGCCTTAAGCAAGATGACATGATGTAGACAAAATAAACTCAATCAATATGAATAAATCCCGTCATTTTATCCTTAATGGCAACAATAAAATACGTGTCTTGTCCCTTTCTGTCACTGGGATATAGAGCACCGCAAGATTGAACCCATCACAAAGCACATCTCTCATTACAAGATAAATCAATCTAGTTAGCCAAACCAAAAGTTCAAATCGGAGAGAAATACAAAGCTATAACAATCATGCATAATAAAGTTCAAAGAAGACTCAATTAATATTCATGAATAATCTGGTCATAAACTCACAATTCATCGGATCCCAACAAACACACCACAAAAAAGATTACATCGGATAGATCTCCAAGAAGATCGAGGAGAACATTGTATTGAAGATAAAAGATAGAGAAGAAGCCATCTAAGTACTAGCTATGGACCCATAGATCTGTGGTGAACTACTCATGCATCATCGGAAGGCAGCAAGGATGATGTAGAAGCCCTCTGTGATCGATTCCCCCTCCGGGAGAGTACCGGAAAAGGCCTACAGATGGGATCGCAGAAGAACAGAAATTTGCCGCAGCGGAAAGTGTTCCCGGTGGCTCTCTATTGGTTTCCTAATATTTGAGAATTTATGAAGGTGGAATTAGGTCAGACGGAGCCATGTGGGGTCGACAAGGCATCAGGGCGCGCCCTGTTGCTTTGCCATCTCGTCGCCTCTCATCTGGTCTCCTCCCAAAGCTTCCAGGGTCTCTGTTGTCGAGAAAAAAATCGTCAACAAGTTTCGTAACGCTTGGACTCCGTTTGGTATTGATTTCCTGGAAAACCAAAAACAAGCAGAAAACAGCAACTTTCAATAGGCACTGGGTTAATGGGTTAGTCCTAGAAAATCATATAAAATAGCATATAATTGCATATAAAACATCCAAGATTGATACTATAATAGAATGGAACATTAGAAATTATAGATGCGTTGGAGACGTATCACCTGCCTTGTGCCTCCCTCGTGCATGGTCTGATCTCCTCCCGAAGCATTCAGGGTCTCTTTATGTCGAGAACCATCTAAAAATTTCATCGTGTTTGGACTTTGTTTGGTATGGATTTCCTAGAAAAACAAAACATGAAGAAAACAAGAACTAGCACTGGGGACTGAGTTAATAGGTTAGTCCATAAAAATAATATAAAATGCCATAAAAAATATAGAATAGTGATAATATAATAGCATGAAACAATCAAAAATTATAGATACATTGGAGACGTATAGCACCCCCAAGCTTAATTCCTGCTCGTCCTACAGTAGGTAAATGATAAAACATATTTTTTAATGTGAAATGCTACCTAACATGTTTTAGTCATGTAATCATTTGCCGTATAAATATTTGAAAGCGATTGAATGAAAGCACTATTTCATTGATTTGATATCAAAACGACAATGCATGTTCAAATGGTCGACAAATGGAATTTCTCTTCTTTATCACGGATGCATCGATGTGCACTTGTCTGTTTCGACCGTAGAAATGGCTTTATACCACCTTTTAGCTCATGTGTACAACTTTGAGCGTATCTACTATTACCTTCTTCCGAAATTAATTGACCTAGATTTAACTAAATACTGATGTATCTAACACTAAAACATATCTAGATACATCTGTATAGAGACAAAACTGAGTCAACTAATTCTTTACGGAAGAAGTAGTATGAAAGTAAACTTGAAATAAACTATTAAAAAATGATTATATGGAATGGGAAATTCAATTTGGCTGCCGGGGCCATTTTTTTTTTCAAATGTCAAAAAAATTGAGACAAATTTTTTTAGTGATCTTTGTGACATACCAATGCTACCTGTAAATTTAGAGGCAAAAAGGTTAAGCATTTTGGCTTGCGTAAAAAAACAAATCGAGGACAAAATGTCACCCCAAATTTCTTTTTTTCCACCAGCGAAATACTGTTGCTCCGTTCCACATGAAAACTGGCAAGCATGCTTGCGACACCAACACGAGCATCTACAAATTGTTTCAGAATTTTTTGAAAACATTTACTATTTTTTTGGGGTACCGTTCACCCGGGAGCATGTGCTCCCGGGAGCCAAAACGCTGCCTGGGAAATTCAATTTGGCTCCCGAGGCCAATTTTTTTTTTCAAATGTCCTATTTATTTTGTTAACACAGTACAGACTCATACATCCGCATATACACTTACCTCTATAAATGCACACATACACACCTTATCCATATGAGCAACTTTGATAGAATGAGCTACAAAAATTCCGAGCACAATGTCAAGTCCAGGATTTGAATTCTGGAGGGCTAGGGATAACACTATCTTCCTAACCATCCAACCACAGGTTGATTCGCTGCAACCTTATTTCTTATGGAAAGTAATTTCTAACTGTTTCTAGCTTATTCTTATTTTCCAAAGTATATGATGTTCTTTTTTTTCTATTTTTCTTTTTTGCGTGGGATGGTAATTGGGATAAGTACTAGCTTTTTAAATTAACTTTTTTACCCTGCAAAAAAAGTACCCTTGCATATGATTTGGACTACTCCTGAGATCAGACACACAGTGTGGGAGAAACGATACCAAGTTCGTTGATTTGTGGTGTGTGTAACTTCGACGGCCAGCTCTACCTTGTGTGGTCTACCTAGCCTCTCACCATGTTTTGCACAAGCACGCTAGTTTTCCAAGGACGGTTGCACCCAAGCCCGAGTCTTGTTGTCACTGCCTTTCGCCAAGTGATTGCTTCACTTCATCAGTACCCTAACGCACGATAAGGACTAATCCTTAGACCAGACAAACGGTGTGAGACAAACAAGACCAGGTTCGTTCATTTGTGGTGTTTTAGATTTGTCAGCCAGCTCTAGCTTGTGTGGTGTACCTAAGAATAGCCTCTCACCACGTTTTGCACAAGCACGCTTGTTTTCCAAGGACGGCTCCCACCTAGACCAAGTCTTGTCGTCACTTCGCTTCACAAGTGATTGCTTCGCTTGAGTACCGTAACATATGATCTGGACTGCTCCTGAGATCAAAACAGAGTGTGAGACAAACAATACCAAGTTCGCTCATTTGTGGTGTGTGTAACTTTGTTAGCCAGTGCTTGCTCTCTCGTAAGAGTGATTGGACAACCCTCAAGTGTAAGGGTGAAGTAACCTAGCAATAAACATTTCTCTTATTTGAGAACCAAGGTTTATCAAACCAGTAGGAGTTTCCATGGCAAACAAAATCCTTCATACCTTCACGCAAAACACAAGACACTCTTGTTCCTAACGTTTCAAGAAGGTTGTCAAGATTCTTGTCCTGCTAGTTATAAGGATAAATTTCACGGTATGGCACGATTTGATAGATAGGTAAAATAAATAAAACAGTTAACAAAGAAAAATAATTGCAATGAAGCATTCAATAAAGAAAAATAGACCCATGGGTCATTGCATCACTATAGGCATCTTTCCAAGCAGATAAATGTGGTGTGGTGAAAAATTACAATTGGGGAACTATTAATTGCAATATTTATATTTATGACTAGGATCATTCATGGCACAATTTTACATAGGTATTACGTCCGCGGTATGTAGACCGTTTACCTAACAGCATCTATAACTAATACTCAACCCCAAGACTGTTATCCAGCATGCGCCTCCAAGTATTAATGTATAACAAACAGGGCATTGCAATAAATGTGATGACATAATGTGAACAATAAAACTATCATCCAAGTGTGATAAAGAAACCATCGTTTTATCGTTATAGCAACAATACAATATGTGCCCTGTCCCTTTCTGTCACTGGGATGGATCATAGCCAGATTGAGCCCACTACCATGCACAACTCCCTGTTAAGAAGTAACCATCAATCTTGGCCAAAGAAGACAAATAGATCAGAGAGCATACATGACTACATAATTATGCAGCAAAGAAACTTCAAAAAAATTAAATATAATTAAAAAAAAAATCTGATCATAAATCAACAATTCATCATATCGCAACAAACACAACCACTAATTACATTATATGGATCCCGATCATGTGAGGTAGCTCACACGAACTTTGTATTGAATCACAAGGGAGAGAGGATGCCTTCTAGCTACTGCTACGAACCCTAAGGTCATAAAGAAATAACTCACATATGGTTACTGAAACAGCAAGGTTGATGAAGGTGGCTTTGATGATGGATTCCGCCTCCGGCAGGGGTGTCGGAACAGACAAACACATTGGATCTCCCTAGAACAGGAACTTGCAGCGGCGGAAAAAATCGTGAAAATATTGTACGGAGGGCTTCAGGATATTTGGGACTTATAGGCGAAATAAGCAACATAAGGCGGAGTCGGGGCCCCAATGGCGACCCCACACGGTTGGCACCCTGGTCGCGCCACCTGGCCGTGTAGGGGCCTGGGATGGTTCCCGACCGCTTCTTGTGCTTTCTGGAACCTTCATCTTCCGAAAAAATCATTAAAAATCCTCATGGTATTTTGAGCTATGTAAATATTGATTTTCTGAAAAGTCAAAAACATGCACAAAATAACAATTTGCTCTGGCACTGAATTAATAGGTTAGTACAGAAAAATAATAAAAATTGCTATAAAAAGTATTTAAAAGTGATATTATAATAGCATGAAACAATCAAAAATTATTAGTACGTTTGAGACATATCAGCCAGGTCTAAGTTGTGTGGTGTACCTAAGAATAGGCTCTCACCATGTTTTGCACAAGGTTGTTTTTGAAGGACGGCTGCTCAAGCCCAACTCTTTTTTTCGCTGCCCTACGCAAAGTGATTGCTTGACTTCAGTACCCTAACGTACGATCATGACTACCGAGACCAGACACGTAGTGTGAGACAAACAATATCAAGTTCGTGATTTGTGGTGTGTGTAACGTTGTCAGCCAGCTCTAGTTTGTGTCGTGTACGTAAGCATAGCCTCTCACCACGTTTTACACAAGTTCAGTTGTTTTCCAAGGACGACTGCTCCCAAGCTCAACTCTTCACGAAGTGATTGCTTCACTAAAGTACGCTAACATACGATCTGGACTGCTCCTGAGTCCAGACACGCAGTGTGAGGCAAACAATACCCATTCAAACAGTCGACAAACGGAATATCTCTTCTATTGCTCGGATGCATGTGTGCTTGCCAGTTTCAACTAGTAAAATTTGTTTATTTTTCTAAATCTTCTATTAGCTCATTTGTGCATCATCGAGTGTACCTTCTATTGCTAATTAAATAAACATAAAATAAATCATGCAAAAAGAGATTATATGCAACCTTATTTTTTATGAACAAAGCCATTTTCACCTACCGCTGTTCATGAATTTATCATTCAGAACACACAACTGTATCAAGAGTAAAAAAGAAAGCTCGTGGTTTGCTATCATCACCCGCTGTTCATGCTACTATATATGTGTCTACAGAAATTCTGTAAATGAAACTAAAATTTACGATGTATGATTTTATATTTAAAGATAAAATTTTGATGGTTTTAAAAAGAGCAAGTATATATTTCATAATTTCATTTAGCTACATTCACTCAAAACTATGAGTATAGTTCACTTGTTGTCTGAAACTTCAAACTAGGCAAGTTTGAACTTACTCTCAATACCCAACACGTACAGCCCTATCCAAAGATGAAGTTATGTTGTTGATGTAACGATGCATCCACACATGTGTAGCAAGTTGGAAATCTTCGAAGAAACAAAATCATATTAGAAAAATGAAAAATGTAAAACAAGCTCTCAGTTTTCTTACATACTATGATTTTTAATCATTTTCCTCGCAAAAAATGATGAAAAATCACAATAGGAAAACTAATAGTATGAAAAATATATGACTCACAAATTATTAGTGATGGGTCAGATATATTCCAGAGAAAATTAGTAATGAAAATTTTAAGAATAAACAATTCAGAATACATCAAACAAGATTAATCGCAATTAGAGTACACATGGAATAAAAAGGAATATAAAATAATGTAACGGTGTGGCTAGATCTCAGTCGACCGATATTTAACCAAGTCTCAGTCAAGTGACACATCATACAAGAAAGAAGAAAGAAAAAAAAATAAAAATAATTGCACGGATCTTCACGTAAGATCTCATGAATATATAAGTGATCCTAAAGATTTGAGATTTTTCGTAATGTTTCGAAATAAATGTTAGTTTTTGTCAAGTTTCTTGTTTTCCTGGTATATTTATGATTTTCACTTCAGATTTGTGAGCTTCTTTGTTTTTTTGGGAAAAACGTGTACTGTTTTCCGGTAAATTATCTGTTCCTTTCAGAAGTAGTGGTTTTCTTAGTCTATTTCCCATATACTTCTGCTTTCTTGTGTTATACATTGTGCCACTTGTGCAAATCCATCGTCATGTCATTGGTCATAGTACGTTGTGTATGGTTAGGGACCGGAAGGCCCTCGAGCAGCGCATCCCGTTTCGGCCGGCCTCTGGTATGCCTCATAGTCGCCACCTCCACCACGAGGAGCTCCGGCGAGCTCCTACCGCGGCCAAGGGGAGGCTGGTGAGGGGAGGAGAGGGTCGCCGCCGGCTTGGAACGGGAGGGGAAGGTCGCCAGCTTGGGAGAGAGATCACAGCAGGATAGGTGACAAAGATCAGGGAAGAGAGGAAGAAGAAAGAGCACCGGAAGCTTACATGTGGGCCTGACATGTAAGTTAACGGTCAAACAAATGGTTTGTTTAGGAGCGGGCCCCAACTACCATAATCGCGATCAATTGATAAGCACTCCGCTATTTGGTTTTTTTTAACAGCTGACCACACTTTTGGTAGGTATTAGTGAAAAACAAGTTTCTTGTAGTTTTTTTAAATCCTAACCCGAAAAGTGGTAGATTTATGCTATTTACTCCTATTTGAATGTACTAGTACCTCTGTAAACTAATATAAGACGTTTTAGATTTCAGAGGGGGTAGATGATAAAATATAGGATAATTATATGTACGTAGACGATTCATGGATATCCCTGGACGAACTTCAGCCAAGCAGCTAGCTAGCTCCCCGGCTGTCTTATAAATACCCCTGGAATTAACCAAGATAGTTGCACCGAGCAAGAGTCTCTTCGAACACAAGTCTTAAATATTTCTCCATTAGTCCCAACCTATTGATCTTATAGACAACTTCCCGTCCATCCTACTTCATATAACATTCTGATCATCTCAAGCTATATGACTCTAGCTACGCTGGTCGTCATGGCCACTTTGCTGGTGTATTTCCTCTTCAAGAACAAACGTGTGATATTGCCCCAGCAGCAACGAGAGCGATGCAGCCGGCTCCCGCCGTTCCTTCCACACTTCCCATCATTGGTAGCATGCACCAGGGGATTTGGAACAAGCCAGCGGTATTCCCATGGATCCATCGCCTACTCAAGGAGATGAAGACAGACATCATGTGTCTGCGTCTTGGGCCTACTCATGTCATTGTGGTAACATGCCCATTGTGGTAACATGCCCAGAGATAGCCCGCGAGGTACTACGAAAGAATGATGAAGTTTTTGCCTCCCGTCCAACCACCTTCACATCCGGTTCATTCAGCTTCGGTTACAAGGGCTCCATCTTGTCACCACACGGAGATCAGTGGAAGAAGATGAGACGAGTCCTTACCGTCGGAAGGAGGAGTACGACCACCTTGTGAGGTACATTAATAATACTGCTTGTTGCAGCGACATGGCACGTCCAAACAACATTGTCGACGTGCGCCATGTAGCCCAACATTTCTGTTGTAACATAATAAGAAAGCTTATCTTCGGTAAGAGATACTTCGGCGGACTATCTGCTTTATCAACTAGTGGGCCAGGACATGATGAGGTGGCACATGTTGCTGCTCTCTTCATGGCCCTCAACCATGTATACAACTTTTGCGTGTCCGACTACTTCCCAGGCTTGGTAGGCTTCGACTTGGATGGCCATGAGATGGTTTCCAAGGATATCATGGGAGTACTCAACCGGTTGCATGATCCCATCATAGAGGAGAGGATCCGTGAAAGGTCAACTACTGTTGAGAAAGGTGGTGAAAAGAAAGAGGCCAGAGACTTTTTAGATGTCCTGGTCCATCTTGACGATGCAAATGGACAACCGTTGTTGTCCCTACAAGAAATCAGAGCACAGACAATGGTTAGTACGATGTATCAACCTCCATAGAAAAATATTTAATTGTTATTTATTCTCCTGTTATATATGTATTGAGTTTTTTGTTGTACATGTCACATTGATTGCTTTGTTTATTCTCTGACATCGATCATTGTAGGAAATGATGTTTGCAGCAGTCGATAACCCATCGAATGCTGTCGAGTGGGCACTCGCTGAGATGATAAACAGGCCAGAGATCATGCAAAGAGCAATCGATGAACTTGATGATGTTGTCGGTAAATATAGACTAGTGGAGGAGTCTGACATTCCGCAGCTGAACTATCTCAAATCATGCATCCGGTAAGCCTTCCGCCGACATCCATACCATGCTCTTAACGTACCCCATATTGCCATGGCAGACACGACTATCGCTGGCTACACCATTCCTGTGGATAGCCACATACTTCTAAGCCGTCTTGGACTTGGCCGGAACCCTAAGATCTGGAATGAACCAAAAGAGTTTCGTCCCGAGAGACATTTGAAAACGCCGAATGTACTTCTCACTGAGCCCGGCCTACGTTTCATTTCATTTAGCAGTGGGGGGAGGGGTTGTCCTGGGATTTCACTTGGCACCTCCATCACAATGATGCTGTTCGCAAGGATGTTGCAGGGATTCACTTGGGCAAAGCCTCCTGGCATCAACAGTATTAGTCTCCAAGAAAGCAATTCCAACCTTGCCCTAGCTAAACCCCTTGTTCTGCAAGTTAAACCACGGTTAGCCAGGCATCTCTATGTATGAGCCAATTAAATAGATTCATACGTTTTCTCAATTATATAATGGTAATACGTACATAATGTGGTTAGATGTCATTGGTGGCATTCAGTGCTTTTAAACATAATGATACGGCATGTATGTACAAATAATGCAATGAACTATGATCACTGCTATAGTTAATGTAATGCGTGTACTTATCAATATGTTACAAACCTCAGTATTAAACACAATGGTGTACCATGCAAACAATCCATCTAATTGCATACAAGCTTGATGTTTATATTGTCCTCATATTGTTAAAGTTACGCCACTCGCGCATAAGTATGTTACTCCCTCCGTTCCTAAATATAAGTCTTTTTAGTAATTCCAATAAGAGACTACATACGGAGCAAAATGAGTGAATCTACATTCTAAAATATGTCTATATACATCTGTATGTAGTCCCTTATTGGAATCTCTAAAAAGACTTATATTTAGGAACAGAGAGAGTATATATTGCCAACTGGTTATTCCATAAACTGACTTTTTTGGGGTCCATTAACTAGGTTTCTACAATTGTGAGATTTTTTTCCCTCACGAAACAACCTTTGTATTATCCGTGAACCGACACAACATTATTAGAAGATGTACGGGAAGCCCCATCACCAAAAACTTAAAGAACTTTAGCCTGAATAAACTGACTCGACCTAATCAGGCTCAAAGCCCGCTCATTGTGGATGTGAAACAACCAAAGCACCGAAGAACCACTACAACAAAATTGACATACTGTGACGAAAATTCTCGTGACAATGGTGGACAACGTCACACAAATTCCTAATGTGTGATGTTGTCGTAGGTGGCGTCACAAATTACCGCAAATCGGTGACTATAAACGTCACCGAATTGCCTCGACCTTTCAGTACACCTGGCTCCCAATTTTTGTGACGTTTTGCTAATTTCCATGACGAGCCCGCTAGAGTCACCGAGTACTACGAATGTGTGAAGATGATTTTTGTCATGTTACGTATAGTAGTCAGACCCGCCATAGCCAGTTCTTCGGTTATTGAGCGATTGGACCCATGCGTCAGTGTTAGCAGTGGGTCTTGCCATAGTTTTTCAAAGGCTACCGAGTGTTGTAATTATTATTTTTGATATAATATAAATAGGCAGTGGCCATGGAAATACTTATAATAATTATTTTTTGTAAAGGTAAAACTTATTTTGTTCTTTCTAATATAAATAGGTAGTGGTTGGGCAAAAAACTTGAATTGAGCGTCCGTGAGCAGATGTGGTTTATCTCAAAAATAAAAATGGAAATAAGGGAGCCAAGAGGAAATGAGTGAACACTATTTTCATATGTATAATAAATAGTTAGTGGGTATGCAAAAAACCTTCAATGGCGCACTCGTGAGTTAAAATGAAAATATGAGAGTCGATGGGATTTTTTTAATTCTTATCTTTTTTTTAGACTATCTTATCTATAAACAGGTACAGTAGTTGCCAGGGAGCAAACTTTTTTGCTCCAGGAGTTTGAACCGGCGAACACATGATCTGCACCCACCTTTTAAAACGATGCCACACCAAGAATTCAAATCCACAGAGCAAAAAAAAAATAAAAAATCAGCTCCAAGCGCGGGTCAGCCAATTTGGCGCTAGGTCTCACGCCACGCTCTGTGCCTCCAAATAAGGCAAAATTTCGTGTTTTGACCCTTTTTGCTAACAAATTCAGGATCTGACCCCTGTTTGAAATTTTTTCGGGATCTGACCATTTTCCTACCGCCAGACCCCTTGGCGGTAGGGTATAACATCCTACCGCCAGACCCCTTGACGCTAGCGTTCAAGGAGGTTGGCGGTTAGGAGTTAACCATTTTCCGCCCTAGCGTCAAGGGGTCTGGCGGTAGGATGTTATACCCTACCGCCAAGGGGTCTGGCGGTAGGCCCTGTACACGCTCTGTGTTGGAAACTTAGAACTTTTCGGCGGTAGGGTGTCCAACCCTACCGCCAAGGGGCATGGCGGTAGGCTATTATACCCTACCGCCAAGGTGTCTGGTGGTAAGAAAATGGTCAGATCCCGAATTTTTTTCCAATGAGGGTCAGATCCCGAAATAGTATACGAAAAGGGTCAAAACACGAAATTTAGCCTCCAAATAAAACCCTAGCCGAAAAAATCCCCAAATACACCTGTACCCACTCGCACCTGACTCAAATCTCATCTCACCGACGGCGCCTCCAAATACCTCGCCGTGACGCCGCCAGCCGCGCCGCCCGAATTCCCTCCCTGCCTCCGCCCTCTCTGTCCGCTTCCCCGTCCCCAGCCACCACTACACCGACGCCGACCTGCCCCATTTGCTGACTGGTCCGACCTGCATGCTACCTCCACCGCCACTTCATGGATGGCTTGCCGACCATCGCCCACTCCATCTCTGGCTCCTTCCCCAGCTTCGTTTCTCACCTCGTGCCTCACCAAGATCTGGACGCTGCCTCACCACCCCTCTATCACCCACTACTTGAGATGTAGATGGTGATTTAGAAGATTGATTTCGTCCAGCGACCAACAAGACGGCGGCGGCGGGAGACACCAGGTTTGGGAGAGGCAACCTGATGATGCAGATAGGCTAGGGGATGGGTCGGAAACTCTGCAAGGAACCCGGCTACAGCACCATTAGATCTGCTCCCCTTCCAACTACTCGAGGGTAATATGTCGTGATGTAAGATTTGTGATCTGGAATTTGATTCTGCTAACCACCTATTTGAGATCTCCTTATCCTAGTTGCAGTTCATCTAGATCAGGAGCATGATCAATGTCCTTCGCTCTTATCAAAGGTATGGTTTATACTTAGATGTTCCTGACTGTCTCTAAATTTCTACAATGAATAGTTTCAACTCAAGTTTCCTCTTTAAGCTGCAAGATTATGCAATCTCCATCATGCTCAAGAACATCTAATATGTAACTAGACTCTAGCTCAGAGTATTAACAGTGAAACTGTATTAGGAATAGCCTTTTATTAGTAACTATGAACAAGAAGTCAATATTCTGTGATAACACTTAAAAAGGTAAAGATATGTCGAGGGCTCGTATCATGGGCCATACTATAGTTGCTAGCTGCTGAAAAATCTATATACTAAAAGGTTCATTCAGACGCTAATACTGCTCGGTGAAAGAGAAAATGATTATGTTATTTTGTAATATTTTTCTCCATGTGAACACTTGTCAGCATATTGTTTCTCTTCTGTTTTATTCCCCTGTAACGCAGGCGCATTAATCGACTGCTCACTGTAGGTAGCAGGACTGGGTTTGCAATATCAAGATAATCTTATCGACCTTGCTATGTTGGTAAAGTCTGAAGCTTAATCTTTTTACTACTTGCTTGTTGCTTCTCCACTTTCTGTTTTCTTACAATCCAGTACTTGACAATTCCTTACCTGGCTGTGTATGCCTAACATTTAAGCTCATGGTGTCCTTCCTTTGTGCATAACTTGTATTTGTATTTGTTATACTTAGATTGAGGAAGCATCGTACAACTGCAGTGCAAGTACACAATTAGCTGTAGCTGCTGGGGAAGGTGAATAAGCACACAACTGATTAAAATTGTGTAGACAGTACTAGTACTAGTTGCTTACGGCACTTAGTTGTACATGAGGTGATGAACGGCCAAATTCATAGCATGTCTAAATCAATTCAGAAATGAGAAAACACACAGTTAATAGGAATAAGGTGGCCTGTAGTGGTTGGGTGATGGCACAGTTAATAGATATTGCATTATTCTGAAATATCTATTGCACACAGTTAATAGATATTGCACACAGTTAATCAATTCAGAAATGAGAAAACACACAGTTAATAGATTTATTCTGAGGTTGTTCAACATATTGAATGGATGAATGGATGTCACTCCTTACTAAAGAAACATTTTTGTGCTTTGGTCTGCGTTTTTTTAGTACATTACTGATCTTTTTTTAGTGATGTGGTGATCTAAACTTTTGTAGTAACCAAAGCGTCAAACAACTATACTTATGCAACTAATTATGAAATATGTCCAATAGATTACTATAGTTCATTGTCATATGTTGCTGTAGTGGACTCAGTAGTCATTCACATGCTACTTAAAACATTAAGTAGCACACTAGTTAAAAGTGCAGCAGGGATCCATGTAATTTATTTTGACTGACTACTTTTTATACAAGTTTGTGTCTTCTTGTTTTGCCAAACTAATATACTATTTTATTGGCCCATCTGCATACCTGCAAATCTAGTTAATAATGTACTCAGTTTCATAACTTGATACTCCCTCCGTTCCTAAATATTTGTCTTTCTAGAGATTTCAACAAGTGACTAGATACGGAGCAAAATGAGTGAATCTACACTCTAAAATATGTCTATATACATCCGTGTGTGGTAGTCCATTTGAAATCTCTAAAAAGACAAATATTTAGGAATGGAGGGAGTAGATTGTATGCTTCTTAGTGGTACTCTTATACGTTTTTATCTTGTATGTTTTCATCTCATTAAGATGCAACACGCTGTTGTGTTTCCCCAATTCATAGGCATCGGGGGAGTTAGCCGTGAGATTTGAAGCACAAGACAGAGCATTTGAAGAGATGCAAAGGAAGCATCAAGAAGAATTGGAAGCTGTGAAGAAGAGCCAACAAGAGAAGAATGAAGCCTGGGAAAAGAAGCAACATGATACAGATAACCTGATTGGTTTTCTCTTAAGGGCTCAAGCAACTCAACAAGAGAAGAATGAAGCCTGGGAAAAGAAGCAACATGATACAGATAACCTGATTGGTTTTCCCTTAAGGGCTCAAGCAACTCAACAAGAGTCCATCGTCTTGTCTATTGTCATGTCAAACTTGAGTCGTTATTCTTTTATTGTCATTTCTATTTAGAGGATGATTTGGCTAAGATATTGAATATATAATATGATTTTTCTTTTGTTTCAATTTATAATGTGATTCGGCTCATAACTTTTTTATATAATGTGATGTGATGCGAATTAAATACTGATCTGATAATTCATTGTAAATTATTCAAAATATAGTAAATATATTTTGATGATGTCATCTTCATCAACAATGAAAGTAGTGATGCTAGTAGTGGGGTAATCTGTGTGGGTATTGACATGGCATAAAGTCAGTGACGTTACTCCATCATTGAATATTGTACAATATGGCATCTTTGCTCCCAACTTGTGACATTAATCCACAGTCATAGAAATAGCAAGTTGTTGACGTTCTAGAAAATGTCATCGAAGGTACCATTTTCAGTGACATTGTTTTGCGCGCGCCGTCACCAGGAGTAATCTGTGACGGGGATTCCGTGACGATGCTTGTGACGCCCATAAAACGTCACTTAGGTGTAATTTGTGACGTTATTAGGTGTTCGATGACATATTTTGGCTCGTCATAGTAGGCCTAATCTCTTGTAGTGAACTAGACATTCATAGAATTGACATGGAGTAGACCCTTCCGTAGAAAAGCTTAGGGCTAGACGCCACGGGGCCGCCAGAGAGGGGGTGGGAGGGGCACAAGATATCACCTGATAAAGGCTTGGAACCGATCCTCCTTCTGCATGGGTTCCTAACATTGCTATATAAGGGTGGTTTGATGAGAAAAAGTCAATGCACAACTTTGAACGGCACCTTATTCACAAACCGGACCATGCCACGAGAAGATCCATGGCTTCAGTTCGAACCTCCCCCCTTTCGGTGCCATTGATACAATTCCTGCTAGGACGTGGCCTCTCTTTGTGGTTTTCTTGATCCTACGACATACTCCAACACAAACCAATTTAGGACAGTATAACCGAGCCTAAACGGAGCTCTCTCACGCCCTCATGATTTCTGGCCGTTAGATCTCACATTAGGATCGTTTTTGGCCGTTAGATGCCGTGTCCTAAGGGGCTGCTACTCCCAAAAAAAAAATCTGAGATTTGTGGTTCATTGGGCCTTTTTGCCAGCCCATTAACCTCTACAGCTAGCGAGATCACTAACCGTCGTTCGTCTCGATCGATAGAATCAGATTGACGCTCCTCTCCCGACCTCTCGTATCTCTCGCAACCTAGAGTCCTAGACGAACCCTAGGTACGTTGTGGCCATCCCGCCAGCGCCGGTTTGCCAGCCCCCTCCACGCCACCTCGCATTCCTGTACCCCCTCCCCTCCCCTCCCTACAAGATAGCAACGTAACCCATCGTTCTCCTCTCTCAGCATCGTTGTCTTCGTCGGTCCGCCCCCTGCCGGCCGACGAAGTCCACCGCCACTACCTCGTCTGCACGTGCTCTTCCTCCGCAGCAGCGCTCGTTCCATTCATTATTTGCCGAAGGGCTCCCGTCGAAGGGATCCCCGTGCCGGAGGATGGCAGCGCGGTCACTGACGGAGAAGGAAGCGCGACCATGGATGGCCCGACGGCCGACGGACGTCATCATCGTCGGAGCCGGGGTGGCCGGATCTGGCTTGGGCCTACACGCTCGGAAAGGTGACATATTTAGAGGATTTCATGTTGTACACTTCTTTTCTTCATTTCCCTGTCGCCGGGCCAGAGCGATGGATCCATGGCGACCGCACTGGTTGGAGCAGCGCCTCGCCGGATGGCTGGTCACAGGGTCAGCTCGATTTACTCAATCAGTTCGGTTGCACGGCCCGGCAATTCTTCTTC
Organism: Thinopyrum elongatum; assembly: GCA_011799875.1. NCBI lineage: Eukaryota > Viridiplantae > Streptophyta > Magnoliopsida > Poales > Poaceae > Thinopyrum > Thinopyrum elongatum. The sequence continues at coordinate 56,691,989 of CM022298.1, forward strand.
GTTCCTGCATCTCCTCTTCCCCCAATTCTTCTTTGATATATGAAATTTGTTTTGTTTTGTTCACTGTTGTGCCCACAAAAAAAGTTCAGGTTGTATACAGGACGATTCAAGCAACATACCGCTCTGGGTCAAGCAGCACATCAACTTACTCATCTTGGCAAGCTAGCAAGCTGTGTACTTTTGCTTTACGGATATAGTATAAATTTTCAATTTATTTATCTAATGCATAATTGCACTGTCATGATTGTCAGGCTAACTCAATCTTTGACTCTCCTGCAGATGGCAGCAATGTAATCACTCAAAAATACAACTAAATACGTTCATCTGTCCTTGCTCAAGTTGTACTACACAAGCAGTAACACAAAGAACTTGAGGACAAGGACAGGGACAATGGTACAACCATTTCTTACTTAGTTATACCATTGAATAAAATTATTTACTTCATTATCACCGTGATTTTCTTTCAATAATTTGAAGGAACACATAGCACCATCTTCTGCCAAGGAACAAGAAGCACCATCTTCTGCCAAGGAACAAGAAGCACCATCTTCTGACATTGGTACTGCAACCAAAAATGATTCACCCAGAAGAAGTCCTATAGAAGGTCTAAACTACAACTTAGAAACTAAAATTTCGTCATGTCCGCTTAATATTTATTTACATACAATTTTGTGGATTACAGCACTGCAAGCCTGCAACTGAAACAAATAAATCGCCTTCAGCAAAAAAGATGCACTGATCCTAAAAAGATCTTGGATCAGCATTTAAAGTGCTAATAAAAGGAATGGCGGCATTCTGCATACGTCCATCTTTTCGACTGATTTTGTTTTTCATTAATAAATATAATGCTTGTGTGCGAATGCTATTGCATGGTCACATGATCAGCAACTTTGTCTTCACAAGTAACCGTGTTTTGGTACTATGTTTGCAAAAACCTGTGCCCGGAACAATTAAACATGCAATTCTATACATATGGTTATTCTACCCAAAATAATGTTTGTTTTGATAGCTCTGGTGTCTATTCCTATAAGAAAATGCACTGATTTGATATTGCACTATTCTGCCAAGAATGTTTAACTCTCCATGCTATATTATCTCAAATTGTATTAGCATGACAAAATGCACCTTTTAAGTTTCCAGTTAAACTTTCTCCTCACGTGAGCTAACATCTGATTTGACCATCTTAGTCTCCAAATTCATATTCAAAATCTGAATTCTTACCCTGAATTCAGCAGTGCAAACAGCAGACCTGTAGTGCCCACCACTCAAAAAAGACTCACAGTAAATGCTGACAGCTTTATTCATCAGTTTTCAAAAACTTATTTGCTAATTAGTTACAGATACATGGCGCAAAATGATAACTTAATACTTATAAATGCTTGAATATTACACACAAATTAAACACCATATAATGACCATTAGACTAACCCCTCACACACCATTCGTAAGTATAGAACATCTCCGGTACAGGTAAAATTCCAATACAAATTTAATCAACAAAATGTCTACATATATCCGTACCTTCTTTTATCTATATCATTGCATAACATTACATTGCAACAATAGACGGGCGCAGCAACGCGCGCCGGCATGATCTAGTACTAAAAATAACATGGGGTGGACGCGGGGCCTGCCGGAGAGGGGGCGCAAGAAATCGCTCGAGGAAGTGTCGACACAACTCTTCCTTTTGCATGGAGTCCTAACATGTGTATACAAAGGTGGTGTTAAGAGTACAAAGGCGATAAAAAAATTTGAAGTGGCGAAATGACAGTAAAGAGAGAGCGGGAAAGTGGGGGAATATAAAGGGCAGGAAAAAATTGATAAATGTTTGTCAAGTGGCCGTTAGATGAAACAAGTACCAGAAATACCATACGTACAAGTACTAAACATATCGTACACATCTAAGCATAAAAACCATTGCATCGATAGATATAGCAAGTAAGTCGTACAACAAAAATAACAGTACTTCATGGATACTAGGGTATCCACAAGCTGAACCCTCAAATTAAGTCTACGAGCAGCATATATGTACTACAATAGGAAAGTAGTAATTTCAGTGAATGCACGGCGGGGGGTGTGGTGCTGTGGCCTTCGGACGTCGTCTACAATACGAATCAGCTAATCCGGGAAGCTTCCAGACACCTGCATCGGGTCAGCCTAGGCCATCTCTGGGACGGTATCAACCTCAACAACTGTTGCCCCCCGTAAGCGAGAGCGGTACTAGGCCCAACACATTGCTGATCGACATCCTTGGACTCCACTTCGTCCATCGCCCAGTAACGGATCTCAATTCCAATGGCCGAGTCACCATCGACAGAAAGCATACGTCGTCGCTGCTCATCCTTAGCACGTGCGACAACATAGTTCACCTCGTACATCATCTCCATTGAGGTTTGATACCAGGAAGCGACCTCCTTCAGCCACGCCAACTTGCCGGCATCGCCTACGCATATGCCTGAAACATCCAGTTCAATCCCACACTGCCATCCGTCTTCACTAAATTATCCGAACATACCCTTATGTGTTCATAAAAAAAATTAACATGCATGTAACATAGCACTCTATACCACACATATTCACATTTCAATAGACAATAGTAATTTCTACTACAAACTTATTTTTCTTTTTAAATTTCCTTCCATTTTCTTTCTCTTTCCGTATTGCTAAAATCTATTACACATCAATTGATCTATATCTATACAAATTAAAATGCTACATCATCTCCTCTCCACTCTTCCCATTCTCTTCTCCTCTCATCTCCTTTTATCTCCTCATCTAATGCTGTCAATCATACAAACCATTCACACATATGACATATCCTCTCAAACTCATGCATCCATATCAATTTATAAAGCAGAAAATAAAAAAATAAAAAATAAAAATAAAAATATCAATATCGTATCAATATTATCCATAGATAACATCCATATATCATATCATCCATCCAAATTATCCATATATATCCATATTATCCATATCAAACTTCTATATTTCCATATAAAAGAGAGCTAAATACCAAAAAAAAAAAGGTGCCGTGACCTAGCTCACCTCCATGAGGTTTTGGGGGAGGCCACCATTGGTGTTGGAAGTGGAGGCCGGCGTAGAGGTGGTGAAGCCCGCCGGCGACTGGGATGGAGGAGGGTGGCGGCGGCGCAGTGGAGGTGCACTGCAATCGGGGAAGAGGCTGGCCGGTGGCGAGCTCATGGAGGCAGCGTGCTTCATGCAGGTGGAGGGGTTGAGGAAAAGGAGGACTACGGTTACACGCGGGCCGCACCGCACCGCACATATAATAGGAACACGAAGGGGCCAGGGTCGCCAAAGATATACAAAACTAAGTCGAGTGTCATATATCACACACTCGGGTTACAAGTTTTTTTTTTTGGAAAAGGACGATAGACCCCCGGCCTCTGCATCTGGACGATGCATGCGGCCATCTTATTAATTATTCACAGAGGTCATACAAAGTAATAGATCAGTCAGCCTGAAGCCACCATCTTGGCAACACCTGTTGCTACTCCTATCCCATTGATAAAGGTTTGCCGAATATCCGGGCCTAATACCAAACGGACATCGCACCAAACCTTAACATCTAAAGCCGGATGCCCCAACCCAGCCACACACTAGGACTGGGTCCCATACCGAACCGACGCACTCTCAGAGGCTGCCGCCGCCATCTTCCACCGGTCCATCTCCAGAGCAGAAACTGACCCATCGACCTTGCTTGGCCTGCCGTCGATGCTACCACGACGCCAGACAACTCCACCATCCTGCACGTATCCGTCCACACGCGCCCGTCGCCGAACCTTCGCAGCACCATGCCACCGGGATCCGCCGTCGGGCTTGTAGTGGATGAGACACCGCTCTTCCGCTTGTCTCGTCCAACTAGCACTTGCTCCAAAACGATGCCCTCAGGAGGGACAACGGCATCAAAGGTACCATCATCGTCCGATCTGGTAGATCCAGAACTAGGGTTTCCCCCGGAGTATCACGAGTGAGGTGCCACGACCTGCAATAACGATGCCTCGACAAGGGAACGAAGTCATAAACGCCGCCATCGTCCGTCATGACCGAAGTCGGCGCGATTTTCACCGAAAGTTGCGTCCCCCCAACCTCGCAGTTGGCTGGAGCCGAACGGAGCCTCGCTGTGGCGACGAGGGCTGTCGTCGGCACGCCGGCAGGGAGCCTCCTGCCGCCCCTCAACGGTCCTCCTCGCGCCACCGGCCGGCAAAGGCCGTACCGAGACGGATCTGGACAGGACGCCAGATCTGCAGCCATCGGAGACACCCATGCGCCCGCGGCCGCCACACCGCCGGCCATGTAGGCTCCCATCGCCGCCGCGCAGCAGGGGCGCCGCCCTGACTGTCGCCCCAGGCCTCCCCGTGTGAGACGCCACCTCCGCCTCACAGGATCTGTCGCGGCGCCCACCCGCCCTGGATCTGAGGTGCCGGGCCCGCCGCCACCGTGGCCCTTGCCGGCGGCAGCGGCGGCTGGGGATGGAGAAGCGGGGAGGGGTTGGCGGCGCGGGATAGGGGGCCCCTGGCGCCGCCCGAGGGGGGGCGATACAAAGTTTGGGGGGGCGATACAAAGTTTGCCATTAGATGGGCACTCGGCTTATTGAGTCTACCTTCGTGGAGCCAGCCGTCAAGTGGGGTGGTATGACCATCATGGCAAGTGCTTCGCTGAGTCTCGCGTGTTAGCTGATAGGTTTCTGCATAATATGCAGAGTACGTTTTGTAAGCCGTGTGTTTTTTGGCAGTGCTCAGACTTAGGAGTATATGGGACTAAGCCAAGAGCACTGCAGTTCTTATATGGGACTCAGCGAAGGGTGGTGTTTTTTTTATCCTAAATTCTAAAAAGTGCAGCTGCATTTTTTTGCGTTCTGGAGCACACACCCTTTGCCACCGTCGGATCTGGATCTGATCACCAGGTGTTCCACTGTCGGATCAAGTCTGTTGCGATTCATCTAGGTGTTAACGAAGCGGCCGCATTGGCGACACCACAACACCCACGTCCCCCTCCACTACTCCACTCACGTGGCAGTTTTTCTCGCCGCCCAAACCCACTGTCCAAATCCACCACCACAATCCCCTCGCCCACTCGCAGAAATCCACCGCCGCTTCATCGACTCTGCGTGCCGCACTGCCGGAGGTTCACCGGAGATTTGGAAGGCGTTGGAGAAGGGGAGGCGTCCGGGGGCGCTGCTTCTCTGTGATCCAGGTGGATCGAGGATCTCGGGCAGCTGCTCTTGCCGCGTCGAGGCGTTCCTCTACACCATCGCCGACGCTACGGTGGCGGCCGCCCCAAGGGTCGCGGCGGCGGAGCGCGGGCCAAGAAGGCGGCCGCGGCCGGGGACTGGTTCGTCGGGATACTCCGGCTCCATGGAGACCGTCCTCAAGGTAGCGCCTGATTTGCCTCCTCTCCTCTTCCGCTTGTTGTTGTGTGCCGTGTGACTGTGATGACGGCCAGTCCTTCTGTTACAAGGACACTTAATTTTCGCGCTTGTAGCGTGTGATACTGTGGTATACTTCCTTTCTGCGCTGAACAATCTGACCCTTTTTTCTGAAAAACATGGCAATCTAATTGCCTAGATTCGTCAGTTGCCTGAAAGCAATTCACCAGACAATTTCGGTGCAAGGGCGGTTGGGTTGCTGTTACAAGGTAGCACTGAAATCTCTCATTTCTCAACATGCTCAATCATAGCTAACTAGTGGGCAATATAGATGGGAGGATAAGATTCATCATGTGTTCCTAGGTAATCTACAAAACTTGCCTGGAATTAGTATGTATTTTGCCTACAACACCCAGCGGGACTTGCTAATATTTTTTTTGCCTATATCACCCAACCAGGACTTCATGCAATCTACACAATCAGAAAACAAAAGCATGCCTAAGCAAAAAAGCTTCATCACCTACTTCTCAGATACGATTCGGACAAATAAAAAACTTGTAGTGATCACCCTAGGGATTAACCTGGTGCCTGCAAAAATCTTTATGTAGTTTGTCTACATCACAAAAACAACTTGCCTAAAGACTTGCTAAACTTTGCTTAACAGTTCTTGGCCCAAAAAGCAGGAGATAATTTTTTGCTTTCTTGCTGATTGGACAGAACTTGCCCCCAAAAAATGCACTAGCAACTTGTATTTTTTTATTACAAATCAAGGCAGACTGCGAAGAAACACAAAAGTTTTGCCTGATGATTCCACTGAATTTGCCCCAAAACACGCAAATGTAGCTTGTCTATATTTTTTGTTCTAGACAAATGCAACCTAATCTACTGGGAGGGAAGAGGCATTCATAACAACACACCATTTATTCTTCATGTTATCCCGAAGCGAACGGTCGTCGCGCGGTTTTAGTCGAATGAAAAAAAAATCCCGAAGTGGTAATAGAGTGGTTCTTCACTATATCCTGATATTCGTTGGCTGCTTTCGATGAGTCCGAGGTTGTGTATTTCCCCTGTGTCAACTCTGAACTTTTGTCCTATGTTGTGTGTGTGTGTGTGTGTGTGTGTGGGGGGAGGTGGGGGGGGGGGGGGGGGGGGGGGCGAATGCAAATATGCAATGGCCAACAGGTGCACTCTTGTTGACCACTTTGTCTTTACTCACATAGAACACGGCCACGGGAGAAGCATGATACCTCCCTGAAAAACATAGCAACGTGTAGTACATGAATATGTTCCTCCTTCTAGCTTGACTTTTTTCCATAGCTGTGAGCTATATATTTTCACACGTAAGTTGATTTAGCGACATCTGAGGGGCGTATTCTTGTGAGTGAAAAAACTGAAAATAGGTGCACCGAAAACTTGTTTATACTTATAATTTTGTTTTTTGCTTCTTGATACCAGGATGGTGAAGTTGTGTTGGTGTTTGGGTATTTGTCAGAAACAACGTGTATAGAGGATCTTCTTGCATATTGGGATGGCCAAGAAGACCAATGCGTATGGTCTGCCTGCTAGGTTGGTGGTTTGATTTATGTTTGATGAGTGTTGTAGTAGGTACACTACTTGTTGGCTGATAATGGAGACCATACAGAGTAGATAACACATGATCAATAATAGTTTTTACCATTGCTGATTTTGCTTTCTTTAAAGTCAATGATTATACACTAATTTGCCCTAACTTGCCTAATAATGCCAGAAAGTTGCCTACAACATATGTTTTGGCATATGATTAGCAACAACCAGCAAGAAGAGAGTGGAGAGAGGTCTCGGAGTACCGGAAAACAGCAAGTGAAGCAGGAGCGAGAGTCGAGCAGGTGGCACCATCTATGTGCTGCAACCACCTAGCAAGGAGGAGGTAGAGCAGGGAAAGCATTGTCACCAGGAGTTGGGCCGCAAATCGCCGGTAAGTATCACAAAATCAACCCTGTAAGCATGTGTTTTTATACTGAAATCTACGATTCTATGCTATAGAGACATGATAGGGAGGTTGAAGAGGGGTTCGTGGAGTCCCGAGTTTTGTGGCAAATCGATAATTTTGAGCGCGGGGGTGATTTTGTGGCGTGGGGATGCAGGGGCTGGAATCGTCGATGATTTGATCCGAAAGTGTTCAAAACTTGCCCAACGCATGATAGATAGTTGCTAGAGATGTTGGCGTGAGTTGCCCAGAGATTCACCCCCCGAGAAGCGGGGGCTGGAATTATCGATGATTTGAGCCGAAAGTGTCCAAAACTTGCCCAAAGGATGATAGTTAGTTGCTAGAGATGTTGGCGTGAGTTTCCCAAAGATCCGCTCCCGAGATGCGGGGGCAGGGATCATCAATGATTTGAGCCTAAAATGGCGAAAAATTGCCCTACACATGATATTTAGTTGCTAGAGATGTTGGTGTGAGTTGCCCAAAGATCCACTCCCGATAAGTGGGGGCTGAAATCATCGGTGATTTTAGCAGAGTGTCCAAAACTTGTCCAATGCATGATAGTTAATTGCTAGAGATGTTGGCGTGACTTGCCCAAAAATCCACTGATGAGATGAGGGGGCAGGAATCTTGATGATTTGAGCAGAAAGAGTCTAAAACTTGTCCAATGCATGATAGTTAGTAGCTAGAGATCCTGGCGTAAGTTACCCAAAGATCCACTCCTGAGAGTATTGGGTTTTATTTCGCCCAAAACTTGCCCAACACACTGGTTGTGGGGGCGCCTCTGAAAAGAGCAAAAACTCGCCTAACTGATTCTGCTACACATGCTTTTGGTGTGAGTTGCTTGAGGATTTTTTGTAAAGTGGCTAACTATTGCGTTTGTATTGCCTCAAAATGATGCAAACTTGCCCTCTCCTACAAACTTATTACATACTAACTGCCTAACTATTGTCTTTGTAGTTGCCTCAAAATGATGCAAACTTAATACAAACAGTTTCTACACACAGTGCAAGTTGCCCAAGGAATTTTTGTAAACTGCCTAACCATAGCCTTGTAGTTGCCTCAAAATGATGCAAACTTTACATCTCTTTTTTCGCATGGTCTTTTTTCAAACTACCCAAAATGATCAAACAATTTTTCCCTAATGAACACAACTGCAGTAAGTTACGTAATGACACATGTTGCTTGCACATTTGTAGCAAGTTTCCCAAAGACACCCAACATGTTGGTTTTTTGCATTAACTTTTTCCCTTTTTTAAAGCAAGTTATTGAATGAGTCAAACAACTAACATAGGGAACACAGGCAACTAATATAATAACATCATATGTTTGTTTTACTTCCCCAATAGGTGGGTGAAAGCAAGTTAATTGAATGAGTTAAGCAACTAACATAATGAACACAGGCAACTAATATATTTTTTACTCCTTTTCTAGCAGGCCACTTTTGCGCATTGAAGGAATAGTGGAAGAAGGCAGGCTTTTTGTTTGGACAGATGTGATTCTCAAGTGTTTTGGGATGGAAAAAATCACCAAAAATAAGATTTTTTAAGATAGCAATGTGTGTTATGTCCCAGAAACTTAAAGTAGCAGTATCAGCAAATAGTCAGTGGAACATCTGACTATTTTTGCCTTTTCTCTAGTCTTATTCTACCAGCAGTAAAAGAACTACTGTTGTGTGTTTGTATGGTTATTTTTTACCTAGGCCTTACTATTTTTCCCCTACTATGTTTGTCTATGACTTTTTTTTGCTTTGCCATGGTTTCTTGGGGGACCAAACACCACTGTAGCTTTCTTTAGAGGAGAAAAGCCACAACAAAACATTATTTGTGTTTTTGTTTCATTCTTTTTTTGCAGGACCCACCTACAAAAATATCAAAGCTATACATGGAAGGCCCAAATAAGAAAACTACAACAGCTACTCTCCAGGTAATCTCCATACCATGCACCAGAAGATTACTTGCTTTACTATCTAGAGAGGAACCAACCGTATGTGATTTTATCGATTTTTTGCGCATAGTTGATTGATGCCAGCATTGGACTTGCTTTGAAAACAGCCCACCTAGATGCTGATGCTTTTAAAAAAGCTAAATTCTATCACCACAGCCAGTGTACAAACCAAACTAAATTTCCGAGTTCCTTATAACCCTTCTTTGTTCACCCTTAACACATGAGTTTGCTTGCTCTTAACACTGTTTTTGCTCAAAATACTCCTAGAACTTGCTTCTGCTTTCTAGAGTTGCTAAATGATAGCATTGGACTTTGCTTAAAAACAACCAGTGTACAAAGCAAATTAAAATTCAGAGTTGTGTTTACCCCCTTTTTTTGCACCCTTAACACATGAGGACACATGAGAGTTGCTTGCTTTATCACTCTGTTTGCTTTAAACAACCATAAAACTTGCTGCTCCTTTATGTTTTCCAGCACACTTTTTTACTAGTCCAAAAGCAAGCCTAAACACACAACAACCAGTACTTGAAAACAAAAGAGGAAGGTAAGCAGGCATTCTGTTTTTCCATCCCCTGCCAAGAGTTGCTTGCTGTCAATACACATTTTGCTTAAAAAATGCACTGTAGTTACTCACTTCATTTTTGGTCGTTTCTTCTCTGCAACAGGTGTAGTGCAAAAAAAAAAAAACCATACTAGTTGCCCAGGGATCAGGGAGAAAAATGAGGGAGAACAAAGGGACGCGTGAGACGACATACCTTCTGCTTTCCATATCTGGACATGGCACTAGTAGAAAACAGGGCTTTGGTTCGGGCCAGCCCAGCCCATTAGTCCCGGTTCAGTCACGAACCGGGACCCATGGGGGGCATACGTCCCGGTTCATGCGCCCAGGGGCTGGCCGGGGCCTCGTGGGCATTGGTCCCGGTTCGTCTGGACCCATTTGTCCCGGTTCCTGGCACGAGCCGGGACCAATGGGCCTCGCTCCTGGCCCACATCCATTGGTCCCGGTTCGTGGCTTGAACCGGGACAGAAGGGGGGCCTTTAGTCCCGGTTCCACGCACGAACCGGGACCAATGAGGTGGCTATATATACCCCATCGCCGGCGAGCAGAGCACTCCACACTGCTCTGTTTTTTCTGGCCGGCGAGGGGAGAGCTTTGTGGTGCTCTAGCTCACCTCCTATGCACATGAGGTGTTTGATGAAATGCCCGAGCCACACTAGTTAAGCTTTCTCCTCTCGAAGCTCGACCTTCAAGCTCCATTTTCCTCAAGATTTGTCTAGGTTTAGCGGTCCATCACGTCCCGTCCCTGTCTTCACTGCCGTCGATCGCCCGCGCCGATCTCGTCGCCGGCATAACCGTGGTGAGCCTCTTGTTCTTATCTTCTTTCTAAAAGAAAAAAATTCTCGTCGCCGGTTTTTTACACACTTAATTATATATAATGCACGCAGATGAACCGGCAATGGATGTACGGTGACAGACGCACCTCCGAGTACATTTAGGGCGTGCATAATTTTCTCGATGTGGCTGAGGCAAACAAGCAGAATGGTTTTATGTGTTGTTCATGCCCTATATGTGGGAATACGAAGTCTTACTCTACCCGGAAAATCCTTCACACCCAACTGCTTGAGAAGGGTTTCATGCCACACTATAATGTTTGGACCAGGCACGGAGAAATAGGGGTTATGATGGAAGACAGCGAAGAAGAAGAGGACGATGACAACTATGTGCCCCCTGAATACGGTGATGCTGCAACGGGGAAAGATGAAGATCAAGAGGAACCAGACGATGTGCCCGATGATGATCTCCGCCGGGTCATTGTTGATGCAAGGAGACAATGCAAAAGTGAAAAGGAGAAGCTGAAATTCGATCGCATGTTAGAGGATCACCAAAAAGGGTTGTACCCCAATTGCGAAGATGGCAACACAAAGCTTGGTACCGTACTGGAATTGCTGCAGTGGAACGCAGAGAATGCTGTGCCTGACAAAGGATTTGAGAAGCTACTGAAAATATTGAAGAAGAAGCTTCCAAAGGATAACGAATTGCCCGACAGTACGTACGCAGCAAAGAAGGTCGTATGCCCTCTAGGATTAGAGGTGCAGAAGATACATGCATGCCCTAATGACTGCATCCTATACCGCGGTGCGTACGAGGATTTGAACGCATGCCCGGTATGCGGTGCATTGCGGTATAAGATCAGATGAGATGACCCTGGTGATGTTGACGGCGAGCCCCCTAGGAAGAGGGTTCCTGCGAAGGTGATGTGGTATGCTCCTGTAATACCACGGTTGAAATGTTTGTTCAGAAACAAAGAGCATGCCAAGTTGATGCGATGGCACAGAGAGGACCATAAGAAAGACGGGAAGTTGAGATCACCCGCTGACAGGTCGCAGTGGAGAAAAATCGAGAGAAAGTACCGGGAGGAGTTTGCAGGTGACGCAAGGAACGTATGGTTTGGTTTAAGCGCGGATGGCATTAATCCTTTCGGGAAGCAGAGCAGCAATCACAGCACCTGGCCCGTGACTCTATGTATCTATAACCTTCCTCCTTGGCTGTGCATGAAGCGGAAGTTCATTATGATGCCAGCACTCATCCAAGGCCCTAAGCAACCCGGCAACGACATTGATGTGTACCTAAGGCCATTAGTTGAAGAACTTTTACAGCTGTGGAATGGAAACGGTGTACGTGTGTGGGATGAGCACAGACAGGAGGAATTTGACCTGCATGCGTTGCTGTTTGTAACCATCAATGATTGGCCTGCTCTCAGTAACCTTTCAGGACAGACAAACAAGGGATACCACGCATGCACACACTGTTTAGCTGACACCGAAAGTATATACCTGGACAAATGCAGGAAGAATGTGTACCTGGGGCATCGTCGATTTCTTCCGACCAACCATCAATGTCGAAAGAAAGGCAAGCATTTCAAAGGCGAGGCAGATCACCGGAAGAAGCCCGCCATGCGTACCGGTGATCACGTACTTGCTATGGTCAATGATTTACACGTAATCTTTGGAAAGGGTCCCGGCGGACTATCTGTTCCGAATGACGCTGAGGGACGCGCACCCATGTGGAAGAAGAAATCTATATTTTGGGACCTACCCTACTGGAAAGACCTAGAGGTCCGCTCTTCAATCGACGTGATGCACGTGACAAAGAACCTTTGCGTGAACCTGCTAGGCTTCTTGGGCGTGTATGGAAAGACAAAAGATACACCGGAGGCACGGGAGGACCTGCAACATTGGCACGAAAAAGACGGCATGCCTCCAAAGCAGTATGAAGGTCCTGCCAGCTACGCTCTTACCAAAGAAGAGAAGGAAATCTTCTTTGAATGCCTGCTCAGTATGAAGGTCCCGTCTGGCTTCTCGTCGAATATAAAGGGAATAATAAATATCCCAAAGAAAAAGTTCCAGAACCTAAAGTCTCATGACTGCCACGTGATTATGACGCAACTGCTTCCGGTTGCATTGAGGGGGCTTCTACCGGAAAACGTTCGATTAGCCATTATGAAGCTATGTGCATTCCTCAATGCAATCTCTCAGAAGGTGATCGATCCAAAAATCATACCAAGGCTAAGGAGTGATGTGGCGTAATGTCTTGTCAGTTTCGAGCTGGTGTTCCCACCATCCTTCTTCAATATCATGACGCATGTCCTAGTTCATCTAGTCGACGAGATTGTCATTCTCGGCCTCGTATTTCTACACAATATGTTCCCCTTTGAGAGGTTCATGGGAGTCCTAAAGAAATATGTCCGTAACCGCGCTAGACCAGAAGGAAGCATCTCCATGGGCCATCAAACAGAGGATGTCATTGGGTTTTGTGTTGACTTCATTCCTGACCTTAAGAAGATTGGTCTCCCTCAATCGCGGTATGAGGGGAGATTGACTGGAAAAGGCACGCTAGGAGGGGACTCAATAATATGCAGGGACGGGCATTCTTGGTCTCAAGCACACTACACAGTTCTACAGAACTCTACATTGGTGACCCCGTATGTCGATGAACACAAGAACATTCTGCGCTCGAAACACCCGGAGCAGCGTGACGACTGGATTACATGTGAACACATCAGGACTTTCGGCAGTTGGTTGGAAACACGTCTGAGAGGTGACAACACTGTTTCTGATGAGCTGTACTCATTGTCCAGGGGACCATCTTCGACTGTATTGACTTACAAAGGATACGAGATAAATGGGAATACATTTTACACGATCACCCAAGATCAAAAGAGCACCAACAAAAACAGCGGTGTCCGCTTTGATGCAGCAACCAAGAGGGGAAAGGACACATATTATGGTTACATAGTGGACATATGGGAACTTGACTACGGACATGATTTTAAGGTCCCTTTGTTTAAGTGCAAATGGGTCAATCTGTCAGGAGGCGGGGTACAGGTAGAGCCACATTACGGAATGACAACAGTGGATCTGAACAATCTTGGGTACACAGACGAAGCATTCGTCCTAGCCAATGATGTGGCGCAGGTTTTCTATGTGAAGGACATCTCTACCAAACCGAGAAAAAGAAAAGATAAGGAAGCGAATACATCATACGATGAGCCAAAGCGCCACATAGTTCTTTCAGGGAAAAGAGACATCGTGGGATTGGAGGGTAAGACAGACATGTCTGAAGATTATGAAAAGTTTCATGAAATTCCTCCCTTCAAAGTCAAGGCTGACCCAAGCACCGTGTTAAGCGATGAAGAATATCCATGGTTACGGCGCAATAAGCAAAGGACACAAGCGAAGAAAAAGTGAAGACAGATGAAGTCAGAAAGGGTTGAAAATTGATGATATGGCTTTGAATGGTTCATTTTGAGCACACAAAAAGTCTGGAGTTCAAATAAGTTCAAAAAAATGAAATCCCTTTGTAACAGATGAGTTTTTGTCCGAAACCCTGATACTTCGAAAGAGATTGTCCATTTTGTACACGAAGTGCATCCAGTTTTTGCCGTAACCCTCTCAACTTTCTAGCACATGCTATGTGGGTGAAATGATGATATCATGCCAATTTTGAACCTCTTCAGAGTTCATGTGAAGTGCTTTTCAATTTCAGGGTCATTTAGCTCAAAAAAATCAGTAAATGCATGAAAAAAAACAGATGAAGTCAGAAAGGGTTGAAAATTCATGATGTGGCTTTGAATGGTTCATTTTGAACACACAAAAAGTCTGGAGTTCAAATATGTTTAAAAAAATGAAATACATTGTAACAGATGAGTTTTTGTCCGAAAACCTGATACTTCGAAAGAGATTGTCCATTTGTACACGAAGTGCATCCAGTTTTGCCGTAACCCTCTCAACTTTTTAGCACATGCTATGTGGGTGAAATGATGATATCATGCCAATTTTCAACCTCTTAGAGTTCATGTGAAGTGCTTTTCAATTTCAGGGTCTTTTAGCTCAAAATATCAGTAAATGCATGAAAAATAAACAGATGAAGTCAGAAAGGGTTGAAAATTGATGAGTGGCTTTGAATGGTTCATTTTGAACACACAAAAAATTGGAGTTCAAATAAGTTTAAAAAAATGAAATCCCTTTGTAACAGATGAGTTTTTGTCCGAAACCTGATACTCGAAAGAGATTGTCCATTTTGCACGAAGTGCATCCAGTTTTTGCCGTCCCTCTCAACTTTTTAGCACATGCTATGTGGGTGAAATGATGATATCATGCCAATTTTCAACCCTTCAGAGTTCATGTGAAGTGCTTTTCAATTTCAGGGTCATTTAGCTCAAAAATATCAGTAAAGCATGAAAAATAACAGATGAAGTCAGAAAGGGTTGAAAATGATGATGTGGCTTTGAATGGTTCATTTTGAACACACAAAAATTTGGAGTTCAAATAAGTTTAAAAAAATGAAATCCCTTTGTAACAGATGAGTTTTGTCCGAAAACCTGATACTTCGAAAGAGATTGTCCATTTTGTACACGAAGTGCATCCAGTTTTTGCCGTAACCCTCTAACTTTTTAGCACATGCTATGTGGGTGAAATGTGATATCATGCCAATTTTCAACCTCTTCAGAGTTCAGTGAAGTGCTTTTCAATTTTGGGTCATTTAGCTCAAAAAATCAGTAAATGCATGAAAAATAACAGATAAAGTCAGAAAGGGTTGAAAATTGATGATGTGGCTTTGAATGGTTCATTTTGAACACACAAAAAGTCTGGAGTTCAAATAAGTTCAAAAAAATGAAATCCCTTTGTAACAGATGAGTTTCGTCCGAAACCCTGATACTTCGAAAGAGATTGTCCATTTTGTACACGAAGTGCATCCAGTTTTTGCCGTAACCCTCTCAACTTTTTAGCACATGCTATGTGGGTGAAATGATGATATCATGCCAATTTTCAACCTCTTCAGAGTTCATTGAAATGCTTTTCAATTTCAGGGTCATTTAGCTCAAAAAAAATCAGTAAATGCATGAAAAAAAACAGATGAAGTAGAAAGGGTTGAAAATGATGATGTGGCTTTGAATGGTTCATTTTGAGCACACAAAAATTCTGGAGTTCAAATAAGTTCAAAAAAATGAAATCCCTTTGTAACAGATGAGTTTTGTCCGAAACCCTGATACTTCGAAAGGATTGTCATTTTGTACACGAAGTGCATCCAGTTTTTGCCGTAACCCTCTCAACTTTTAGCACATGCTATGTGGTGAAATGATGATATCATGCCAATTTTCAACCTCTTCAGAGTTCAATTGAAGTGCTTTTCAATTTCAGGGTCATTAAGCTCAAAAAAAATCAGTAAATGCATGAAAAATAACAAATGAAGTCAGAAAGGGTTGAAAATTGATGATGTGGCTTTGAATGGTTCATTTTGAGCACACTAAAAGTCTGGAGTTCAAATAAGTTCAAAAAAATGAAATCCCTTTGTAACAGATGATTTTTCGTCCGAAACCCTGATACTTCGAAAGAGAATGTCCATTTTGTACATGAAGTGCATCCAGTTTTTGCCGTAACCCTCTCAACTTTTTAGCACATGCTATGTGGGTGAAATGATGATATCATGCCAATTTTCAACAATTTTCAACCTCTTCAGAATTCAATTGAAGTGCTTTGCAACATTTGATCATATATCAAAGTTTGATCATATGTCAAAGTTTGAATTTTGACAAATGCAACATTTGATCATATGTCCAAGTTTGATCATATGTCAAAGTTTGAATTTTGACATATATAGATTTATCAAGAATGCCCCCATTATGGATGTGCACAAGTTGATCCAATTTTTTTCTGATCTCATCTATATATATATTCTTCTATATGTCACGTTGTCTGTCAAAGTATTGAAGAAATCCATGGCTTCATCATTAGTCAGAATTAACAGGCGTATGATGCTACGAAGCTCTTCAAAGTTGTTTTGGAACGGAGTTCCTGATAGAATAATTCGCCTTTTGGTACGAATTTCAGCAAAGGCCTTCCAAATAGCGATATTCGGAAGGCTCTTGCTGAACTTTGTACCAAAAAGCGAATTATTCTATCGGGAACTCCGTTCCAAAATAACTTTGAAGAGCTTCGTACCATTATACGCCTGTCATTTCCGGCTAATGATGAAGTCATGGTTTTCTTGAATTCTTTGACACTAGACAACGTGACATATAGAAGGGTAGATAAGATCAGGAAAAATATGAACCATTTTCTGCACATCCAGAATGGCGTCATTTTGTTAAATCCCTTGTCGGTCCGGACGTCAGACATTCATGAGAGAGGCGGTCCGACCCAAACCCTAGAAGCATTGTCGAGGCCACCCCAAACCCTAGAAGCGTTGCCTAGGCCACCCCAAACCCTAGAAGCATTGTCGAGGCCACCCCAAACCGTAGAAGCGTCGAGCTAGCTAGGTCTACGTTTGCACTAATATATCCATCTGTCATGTTTGTATATTAATTGCCATGTTGTAATATTTGCAGAAACTATGGAGCACCGAGACATCGAAGCAGAACAGTTGTTGGGGGACATAATCCTCGGCGGAGGTGATGTCTTGTCGTTTCTCAACAACACCGATGGTCTTGAAGGAGAGTGTGAAGCTGGCTCCGGTGATCGAACAATGGAGGTGGAAGGACATGATTATGATGGCTCCGGTGACGGAATGCCGGTGGAAGAAGGAGACCGTGATGACTGCTCCGGTGAGCGAACGGAGGAAGGAGATGTTGCAAAGTCCGGCGAGGTATATATATTAATTAAGCCTGTGCTGACTAGCTAATTCATGCATTAATTGTTTCTTCTTTTCTAGCCCTCCGGATCGAGCCAAACTTCGGTAACGAGACGAGGCCCGAAGAAAAGGTTGCACCAGGATGAAAGGTTCACGATCACAGCAATCAAGGGCGATGGCCAACCGATTGAACCCAACCGGACCAAGGAAGCATTTTCTGCTCAGTGCGGGGTTCTTATTAGGGACATGATCCCGATCAGCATCCACCAATGGATTAAGCCTAAGAGCGAAGACCCTCAAGTGTCTTTTGTCAACGATAGACAGAAAGATGATCTTTGGACCGCGCTGAAGGCAAATTTCACCCTACCGCGAGAGGAGGATCCGGATAAGCTAGTTATAGAGCCATTGGTCAAGGCTCATGCTCTTAAGAAGATGGCAGATCTATTCAGGAGGTGGAAGAATGAGTTGAAATCAACGTTTGTCGACAAAGGGAAGACTCTAGAATTCACCGACCGATTTGAGAAGATAAGAGATCACTGGCCCGCATTCGTGGCCCACAAGACATCGGAGAAGAGTAAGAAGATGTCAGCGACAAACAAGAAAAATGCTGCAAAGAAGGAGTATCACCATCGCACGGGGTCAGGTGGCTACCTCAAAGCCCGGCCGTTGTGCGACAAGGCTGAGAAGGACCTGCTTGATAAAGGGGTCGAACCAGAGACATTGAACTGGCCAGACCGTTCAAGGACTTGGTTCTTCGGGGTTGGGGGAACCTTGGACCCTGAAACAGGGAAGTGCCATTGGACGAAGGAGCAACTTGAAATACCCGTCAAGAAGCTTCAGAAGTATATCGCCGCAGCGCAGCAAGGGACGTTCGTTCCCGACAGAGAGAACGACGAGCTCACACAGGCCCTCGGGAATCCTGAGCACCCAGGACGAACACGAGGCACGGCAGGCTCCGTTGCGTGGAAGGAAGGGTTTCCCAGCGCAGGCGGTTACAAAACCCGGGAGAGGAGGAGGAAAGTGGAGCAGACCGGACTGCAGAAGCTGAATGCAAGGGTACGAGCGCTAGAGGAACAAGCACTAGTTCAGAGGCAGCGACCTGCCGAAGCTACCCTGCCATCTCAGCGGAGAAGCAGCGTGGCTTCCACTGAGCTCCTTCAGCAGCCTCACTTCACGGCTCCCAGCTACCCCGTGGATGCTATCACGGAGGCTCAAGATTGCCACCTTATGGCGCAATGGCAGCACCTCAAAGTCAAGGCGGTTGTCGGCTCTGTTGCACCTCCTCAACCCGGCGCAACTTTTCACTGCCTTCCGATTCCAGATGGCTATGCTGTTGTGATGGTCGATGAAATAACAGAGGGATTTGAGGAGCTCGAGCTTGACCACCCTACCAGTGAAGGGGAGACTCAGCTGGGTCTTGCTCTGAAGACTCCATGTCTATGGCGGAAGGAGCTCATCAACCTTCCGAACTGGACGCCTCCGCCTCCTCCTCGGCGAGTCAGGGCACTCCGCCTCCTCCTCTGGCGAGTGATCAAGGCACTCCGCCTCCTTCTCCGGCTGCTCCGGCGCGTGGCGGCACTCCGCCTCCTTCTCCAGCTGCTCCGGCGCGTGGCGGCACTCCGCCTGCTTCTCCGCCTGCGCCGGCGCGTCCGAGCAGCCTGCCTCCTTCTCCGCCTCGTCAACAACAGCGGAAGACAGCCGTCGCTGCTCTGGCTGCTCCGGCGCATCGTAGCACTCCGCCTCCTTCTCCGCCTCGTAAGCAACAAAGGAAGACAGCCGCAGCCGCTCCGGCTGCTCGGCCGGCGTCTAGTAGTACAGCTAGAGGCGGGAGGCAATACAAATTCGGTCCATCTATCAAGCCTCTAGATAGATTACCATACGAGATGACCGAGGAGGAAAACGAGGAGATCTGTCAAGCTCAAGTGAAGGACTTTTTTGCAAAGAAAAATCCACCTCCAGAGGAGAAGATGGATCCGGTGAAATTGAAGCGCACTTTGAAGAACCTGAAGCGACCACCACCGCCTCCGCTGGATGACAACCATGTCCGCGCTCTGAAAAAGGCTGTGGAAGGAGCGCGCCGGTCGGGAACTACTTCAAGTGACAAAAGGTTACAACAACGAAGAAGAGGGAAAAAAATCCCCAGCTCGGCGAACAGGCAAACCAATCGTGCCCCCCGCTCAAGGTGTCTAGCGATATCGTCGCAAATCTGCCGGGGATGCTGCCCGGTACTAATCCTGGTGATTACCTGCCCGACGATGCACATTTTGATACAATGGAGGTGGACGAACACAAATACCAGTACGGGAAGCCTCTCGTCAGACCTGGTGATCCTCCTCTAACAACGATGATGCGAAGATTCCATAAATGGTACATGGACACCTGCAAGTCCGGGAAGGATATTTTGACGCTGAGAGTTAAATAGGAGCACGACCTCATTGGAATTGATCTGTTGTCTGTTCTATTTGAGGAGTTCTTCCAGTTTTTTAATCAAAAGGACCTCGATAAAATAATTATCACTTGCTACTGTCTGTAAGTACTATACTTCTGTAATTAAGTCTCTATATATAGCTCAGCTCTTTCATTGCATGTATATATAATTATCCTCACTATATTATGCAGATTGAAGATCGTCGAATGCAGAAATGCACAAATCTATGATATTGGGTTCATTAACACAAATCTCATAGATGAATGGACGGTTACATATCATGCGAAAGAAACCGAGGCCAACTTGCTACAATCGTTGCTTAAAAATCAAAACAAAGATAAAATACTCTTTCCTTACAACTTCAAGTGAGTGTTACTGTCTTCTGCATATTCGGTTTCCCTTATTACTCGAGGTTATAGTAATGTAATTGATGAGTTATGCATGCGTGCGCAGCTTCCACTTTATTCTCCTAGAGATTAAGCTTGAGCTGGGACTAGTAACCGTCTTAGACTCAAGACGAAAAGATCCCAAGGAGTATGCGGCCATGAGTGAAATGCTCCAGAAGTAAGTTCAATCGATCTTTATCGCACCATATCGGCAACTTTGGTCATTTCCTAATATCAAGTAATTATTTTCTTTGTCTCGCAGGGTTTGGAAAGTGTTCACCACAGAAGCTTCGGGACTGCCGGGGGAGCTGCGATTTACACACCCGAAAGTAAGTACTACTAGCTAGTTCCGCGCATCTCCCATTGATTCTAACTAGTTTCATCAATACCACTTATAATGCTTGATTATCAGTTTGATTGACCTTTATTTCTCGTAAAGTGGTTGTGGCAGGAAGGCAGGAATAATTTTTGTGGATACTACATTTGCGAGTACATCTACAACGCGACGACCTCTAAGCGGGGCTACTCTGAAAAACAATATGAAGTGCGTAAGCAATAATATTCACAATTTTATTTTAGTACCATCATTTGTGTTGAGTTTCATTCATATATATGTATTGACCCCCTTCTTCAAATTAGATTTGGCAGATGCGGGATGAACTCCTACCACAAGATCGCATAAAAGCAATTCCAGAGGAATTGACGGGATTCTTTCTTGACCACGTCATCAATCCAGCCGGAGAATACCATGTGGAACTTGACATCAAATAGTAGGGATTGTAAGAGATCTTATATTGTATATATGTAGCTAGTAGCGTCGGATAGATATATGAAAACTTGTTGTTCGACCAATCTCTCGAAGAAGGAGGAGGTCGATCACTTCTCTCTGTATATGTTCATGACGATCTTGTGTACTTAATGGTTTCCTTCATTTGCTTACTAGCTAGCGTGTCGAGTCCTCTCTATACGTATAGTACGTAGCGTCGACCAAGCACGGAGATAAGAGAGGACACTTCTCTCTAGCTATTAGCTAGCTAACACAATATATGAAACCCCTAAATTAACCCTACAAAACCCCTAAAACCCCCAAACCCACCCCCCCTTTAAAAAAAACAAAAACTCCAGCTCCTGAGCTGCTGACACGTGGATGATTTTTGGTCCCGGTTGGTGGGACTAAAGGCCCTCCTCTCTGGGCTCGCCGCAGCGGCCACGTGGAGCCCCATCCGTCCCGATTCGTATAAGAACCGGGACTAAAGGTGTTGGGCTTTAGTCCCGATCCTTTAGTCCCGGTTTTTGAACCGGGACAAATGGGCCTTTTTCTATTAGTGTGGGGGACAGTAACATACCTAAAAAGGGTGGCTGCTAGGGGGCGCAAGCGGGCAAACGTTTGCCCGCTAGACGCATCCTTTTTTTATTAGGCGCTAGGCTTATACTAGTGGTCTAAGCCGCGTAGCCTTGAAAAACCAGGCATCTTTTTTTTTTTTTGCATAGTGTCACGACCAACCATGTGCTTCGGTGGATGAATGATTCGGTTTTGGATTACGTCATACGATTAGCCTCAACGAAATTCATTGCCCGTCGTAATACGTCCCTTGTCCATCATCAGTGTACTAGAAGGGTTAAAAAAAAAGAGTTAGGCGCGCTTTGCTGCGCTGTTGTGTTATTGATTTTCTTAAAGAAAAATTACTCACTCCGTTTTATCAAAATATATGGTATATTACTTTTTTGAAAAGTCAAACCTTTTATGTTTGATCAAATGCGTAGAAAAAATATATCAAAACTCATAATATCAAATCAACATGATTAGATTTATCATCAAATGAAGTTCCATATTTTTTATTAATATTGTCGACGATGATTTTTTTTCTCTGAACTTGGTCAAAGTTAAATAAATTTGACTTTCCAAAAAACTAATACCCCGCCTATTTTGTGGAATAGTTAGTTTGGTGGGTGGGCGAGATGATGGAGTGTGTTTATTTTTATTGATAATGTGGTGATGAGCCTTTCATGGTGTGATTCTGTATTATCCACTAAACAACTTATATATATGTGGAGAAATTTCGGCATCGCTGGTTGCATGTACTATATTTGTGCTATTGTATCACAGGCTAGCACAGTGTGCACGGGATTGATACATTTTTATAGGCCGGTTGCTGCTGATTGATTTGAAAAATCATTGGTCCGATCAAAAGCGAAAACCAAATCAAAATTGAATACCTAAATGAATGATTCAAAATTAGAGAATATAGTGAATTAAAAGAAATGAATGAGCTGGCTCCTTGATAAATTGTTGACCCGGTCAAAATCAAGTGATCCAATTTTAAATTGAAGACCTCAATTAATTGTGAGGCTTAAAAATTAGGAAGCATAGTATATGGTACAAAAGAATTGAGTGAGAGAGCTTTGAGAAATTGTTGACTCATTTAAAATTGGATGATCCAATTCTAATTAAAGACCTTAATTGAATGTGGGCTCTTTAAAACTATAGAGTATAGAGCATAGGGCTACAGACAGATAATATTTGTGGACGAGACTGCCTGCGGACAGTGAAGAGAAAAGCTATGACCAATCAAGTCCGGGGATTTGTGGTGTCTGTAACTTTGTCAGCCAGCTCTAGCTTGTATAATGTACCGTGTACGTAAGCATAGCCTCTCACCACGTTGAACTCTTGTTGTCACTGCCCTTCGCCCCAAGTGGTTGCTTTACTTCAGTACCCTAACGTACGTTCTGGACTGCTCCTGAGTCCAGACACGCAGTGTAAGACAAACAATACCCAATCAAACTGTTGACAAATGTTTCAAAAAAAAAAAAACTGTTGACAAATGGAATATCTCTTCTATGTCTCGGATGCACATGTCACATGTGCACTTGCCAGTTCCAACTCGTAAAAAAGGTTTTCTTTTATTTTCTAAATCATCTATTAGCTCATCTGTGCATCATTGAATGTATCTTCTATAAGGTAATTTCATATAAACATAATAAATAATACAAAAATAGATTATATGCAACCTTATTTTTTATGAACAAAGTATTTTCTTACTGTCTATTGCTTAATTCTCTTTACCAAAATTTATGATCTTGTTTTATGTTCATGGATTCTTATTTCATTTTTTTGCATCAGATGGGAACTGGGATAAGTACTTGCCTTCTAAGCTCACTTTGCAAACAAAGGTTTTGTTCTGGATAACCTGGCCTAACGGAGCTACGCATCAGCCTTGCTATACTTCTAGCTTAAATAAATTTTCAGGAAAAAAAATCTTGAGGGGCAGTCTTTTTGTACTAGTTGTAACTGAATTATGATATCTTTGAAATTAATGATTAAACTTTATATCTCATACAGATGTTTCTTTCAGAAGAATGATCAAGGGTTAAGCTTGGCACACGCAAAAAGAAAGGGTTAAGCTTGGCCAGATGTTATGAGGGCATTTCACCGATGCCAATCTTTGGTGTCGGGTGTCAATGCACCAGAATTGAAAAAAGTAACTTCAAAAATTCAACAAGAGTCAAAAATTCCTGAAACTTTTTGGAATCAAACATGAATGTTCGGCAAACACAATACGTGGCTATTAATTCTCCGTGCGGAAGAATAAAGAAAAAATTAGAACCACCCGAGCAAATCTGATTGAACAGGGCTCAATCAGAAAATCAGGGATAGTTTGAAAGATACATATATCATCAGATAAAACTAAAAAATGTCTAGCACGCAGTTGAGCTGCACAATTGGCCTCCCTCTGTGCATAGACTTACTTAAATCCCTGAAAGTGCGAGAGATAAGAGCGCATCTCTCTAAAATCTTGTCCTCCCAGTGATCTATCATCACCTTGCTTGCACATGGTGCAAACATTTTGACAATCAGTCTGTATGATAACATGTGAAAAGGTCTCTCCATAGCCTATCTCATAGCATCCCGGCATGCAACCGACTCAGCCGTAAATGGGTCATCCAATGATCTATACTGCTGCGCTCTGCCAATAATGAACGAGGCAGAGCTATCTCTAGCCACACAACCAGCCTCTGATTCACAAGAGACCCACCCACTCTCCGTTTGTTTCCTACTTGATTTAGGCCCATGCTGCACGGGAGCAACCGGAGTTGGAATATACAGCGACCTAATCATCCCATCTATAATCTCCGTAGGTTTATGCAGCTGATACTTGATTTCATCATGAGTATACTTATTTCTGCTGCTCCATATAGCCCACATGACTGAAATAATAATCTCAGCCTGATCCTTCTTCACAAACAACGGATCAAGCAAATCACTAGTCCAAGTGGCTGGATGAAGTTTAGGCAACTTGACTTGAAAGAATTCCTCCACAGCATTCCAAAATAACAGTGCATGATCACACCGTATGAAGGAATGAAATAACGACTCACTGCCATGTCCACACATCAGACACCACCCATCATCCCGAATGTTGCGTCGTTCCAATTCACCATAAGAAAATGAAGTCGATCTATCATAGTATTGTCGTATTGTTATCGTAGCCCATAGTGGGCACATTTCAGAGTATTTTCTTTTCATTATAGTACGTACTATTTTTATCGGGAGATGGAACATGGAAATCATGTGCCACTTATTTTTCGAGTCTAGCTAATAATACTGCAGGCTAATTTTTTTAGTGCTAATAAATCTGGGAACCATGATATACAGGAGCCTTGGCCGTCCTGCTCAGGCCACCCTCTTGCCCATCGTCCACCGGTGGCCGGATAGCTAATAGGAGAAACAGGTTCATTCGGCGTGCCCGCCGGATGGTACGAGCATGCCACCAGCCACCATGGAAGCCGGGACCACCCCCTGGTCCACGGGCCTGTTCGACTGCGCTGAGGACCAGGGAGTCTGCTTGCTGGGGTGGTGCTGCCCGTGCATCGCCGTGGGTCGGATGTCGGAGATCCTGGACAAGGGGGCGACGTCGAGCAGCGCGGGCGCGGCGCTGTACGTGGCCGTGGGGGTGCTCTCGGGGTGGCAGTGCCAGTGGATCTACTCCTGCGTCTACCGCACCAAGATGCGCGCCCAGTACGGGCTCCAGGAGCCCCCCTGCCCGGACTGCTTCGTCCACTTTTGCTGGCTCGAGTATTGCGCCATCTGCCAGGAGTACCGCGAGCTCCGCAACCGGGGCTTCGTCATGGACATCGGGTTGTACGCCAACGTGGAGCTGCAGAGGCAGCAGGGCCGCAGCGACGGCTCCATCGTGCCACCCGCCACGCAGCACATGATATGAGAGACACGTTCATCGGAGGCCGGTATTGTAGAGCAGTATGCGAGAGGGAAGATGCACCTTAGGTGCTCTCATTCTGTATACAACAATATATAGTACAAGTACACAGCGCAACGGCGCTCAGAGAGAGAGAGAGGGGAGTGGAGCGACGTGCGCAGGAGTGGAGATCGTGGGCGAGTACGTGGGCAAGCACGTACGTGCATGAGATCGCCATGCAGCTGCTAACACCCCGCCGCAGCTGTAGCGTCCGGTGGCCGGATGCATAAGCTGGATCGAAAGTCGTGGAACGCTGGCGAGGGGAGCCCTTTGGTCAAGACGTCGGCGAACTGCTGCGTGGTCGGGACGTGGAGAACGCGGAACTCGCCGAGGGCTACCTTCTCGCGGACGAAGTGGATATCTAGCTCGATATGCTTCGTGCGTCTGTGGTGAACTGGATTGGCCGCCATGTAGACGGACGAGATGTTGTCACAGAACACCACCGTGGCTTTGGGCAGTGGGACACGGAGCTCGCCGAGAAGTTGCCGGAGCCAGCAGCATTCAGCGACTGCGTTGGCGACCGGACGGTAATCGGCCTCGGCGCTCGAGCGCGAGACCGTGGCCTGGCGCTTGCTAGACCAGGACACGAGGGCGTCGCCGAGGAACACCGCATAGCCAGAGGTCGAGCGGCGCGTGTCCGGGCAACCGGCCCAGTCGGCGTCATAGTACGCCACGAGGTCGAGGTTGGAGGAGCGTTGGAGATGCAGCCCGAGGTCCGTCGTGCCACGGAGATAGCGCAGTATGCGCTTGACCAGAGCGAGGTGGGCGGGTGAGGGTTTGTGAGGGTTGTTGGGTGCGAGGTCGCCGGGGAACAGGTGGGGCGACGACGTGATCAGTCAGATCGGGCGCCGGGGAGGGGGGACGATCGTCTTGGCGTTGTTGAAAGGGAAACGTGTGTTCATCGAACACGACGTGGCGTGAGATGAGAACATGGCCAGTCGTAGGGTTTAAGCAATGATAGCCCTTGTGATCCTGTGAGTATCCGAGAAAGATACAAGGGACCGAGCGTGGCGCCAGTTTATGAGGTGTGACAGTGGTGATGTTGGGGAAGCACTGACACCCGAAGACTCGCATGCGAGAATAGTCGGGGTGGGCACCGTAGAGAAGAAAGAACGGGGTGTGGTGGTGGCGGGGACGACACGGCCTACGGTTGAGGAGAAACGTAGCAGTCTGAGTGCTTCCGCCCAGTACGAGTATGGCATGGAGGCATGCACGAGCAGAGCGCATGTGATGTCGTTGAGTGTGCGGAGAGCGCGCTCCGCGCGCCCGTTTTGCGGCGATATATAGGGGCAGGACATGCGCAAAACGATGCCCAGAGAGGAGAAGAATTGGCGGGCAGCATGATTTTCAAACTCCCGCCCATTGTCTGTTTGGACCGTCAGTACTGGCAGGTTGAAGTGGGTGCAGACGAGGCGTACGAAGGCGCGGAGCGTGGGTAGAACATCGGATTTGTGTTTGAGAGGGTACGTCCACATGAAATGACTATAGTCATCAACGATGAGTAAGTAGTACTGACAACCAGACAAACTAAGTACAGGCGAGGTCCATACATCATAGTGTACAGCTGGAAAGGGAAATACGAGATATGATCTGAAGAACTAAAAGGTAGGCGGTGACTCTTTCCTAATTAACAGGCGGTGTAGATGTCGCTGGTGGCGCCAGGGGCGTGGATGGAGGCGCGGCGGAGAGTGGAGTCCAGCGCATCGTTTCCAAGATGGCCAAGGCGCCGGTGCCAAGTATCGCGCGTGACAGCGGTGAAGGCATGTGGTGCTTGGGACCGGTGCGATGGGTGGAGAGGGTAGAGCTCGTCCGGTGAATCCCAGCGGAGGATCTCCGCCTTCGTTCTTCGATCCTTGAAAGAAAAACCACAGTCATCAAATTCTACGTTAACTGGGTTATCACACACGAGTTTCTTAACGGAGATGAGGTTTTTGATTAAGTGTGGAGAGACTAGGATGTTACGGAGGGCTATGTCGTGAGAGGCAGTGGGGATGGTGTGGTGGCCTATGTGCGAGACTGCAAGCGTAGATCCATCGCCAACTATGATATCAGGTGAAATACAGGGTCGGGAGGAAGTGAGAATACCAGAGGAGGAGGCCATGTGGGATGTCGCACCGGAGTCGAGGATCCAGTCACCACCAGAGCTCGACGACGCCTGCCCTTGCTGCACACTCATGGCGTTGAGGGCCTGGACCAGAGCAGCCTGATCCCAAGCCTGTGGTGGCGCCGCGGGAGGCGCGCCGTGGTTGAGGCCATAGATCGGGTGCGGAGGAACAGCCCCGTACTGCCAGTGGGCTGGTGGAGTCGAGGCAGGTGGCGGCGGCACACCGTACTGAGCTGCAACGCCGGCGAAGGGAGACGGGCCGCCAGGTGGTGGCCCGAGGACGTGTGCGTCGTCCTGCAGCCAGGCGACGTCCGCCCGCCGGGGCGGCCCGGTGATGTGGTCCACGACGCCGGCCTTCTGGAACTGCACCTCGAAGAGGGTGCGCCACTGGGAGAAATTGGGAGGGTTGAGGCTGAGCACGAGGGGAACATGCTGGTTGATGAAGACTGCAGCCAACGGCGACTGGCTCGGAGGCGCCGTGGAGGAGCTCGCGTCGGCGTCGCGGCGAGCGAGGAGCGCGCCCTGTGCTAGGGCGTTGGGGGTGAGGAGAGGCATGGAGCGGATCGGGCTCGGTGTGCCGCCGCCGGGCTGGAAGGGTGGGGGAGGAGGCGGCGGCGGAGGGGGTGGCGGAGGGATCGCCATGTCCGATCGAGAGTTGCAGCGGAAGAGAGGCTAGTGGAGGCGCCTGGTAACTGATACCATGTAGAGCAGTATGCAATAGGGAAGATGCACCTTAGGTGCTCTCATTCTGTATACAACAATATATAGTACAAGTACACAGCGCAACGGCGCTCAGAGAGAGAGAGGGGGGAGTGGAGCGACGTGCGCAGGAGTGGAGATCGTGGGCGAGTACGTGGGCAAGCACGTACGTGCATGAGATCGCCATGCAGCTGCTAACAGGTATATATATATCGGTGGTGCTAGCTAGCTTAGCTACGTCCTTGTTGGATTGGATACATACTTAGTCTTTGCTGATAGCAAATCGCAACGTATGTACGTTGTGGTTGGTTTGCTTCTTCCATTTAGTAGGTAGGCATCCTTGTTATGAGGTTTCAGGTTTTCATGCTGGTAAGTGGTAACCATGTACCATCACAGTGAGATATGATGTAAATATTTTGTGGCATCCATCTTTAGTTCTCTCTTTCGCTCCCCGGCTATCACTTGTTTCTCATGATGTTACTTGCGGGTAGGAATATGAGAGTCCGTATTTAAGAGGGGATTGGGGATTCGGGACGAGAACATATACTAGCCTAGTCGGAGCCTAATTGTAGTCCCATACGGACAAAGACATGAACATATATGTAAACTAAAGACAAGAACAAGAAATTGGCAGAGTACTCCGGTACGGCTAAAGAAATTGTTGCTCCCGTGAGAACGTAGTATCCAAGATTCAACTGCGAAAAGTTCACTGTGTGGTCGACCATGATGGAGTGGGCGCTTGAGGCCAGTGTACTCTGGGAAGCCGTCGATCCTAGAGGAGATGAGTACTTGCAGGATGGTCCCTTGGATCCTGGACTGGAGGTTTGTCATCTTTCTTTGGCCTGTCCTTCGCCGAGAGCATCATCTGCATAGAGGATACTGGCAGAGCGCTGCTCAATCTGAGATAGAATCCCTTCATCGGTGGCTTTGTGCAAGTTGCGCTCCAAGGGTTCCATGGCAAGGATGAACATCATCGGCGAAAAACGGCTGCCCTGCCTGAGACCCCCGTGGTGTTGAAAATGTTTACCCAGACAGGCATGAGACCCCATGTGGCGGTGTGCATACTCAAGGTCTCAACAGGTTTTTGACGTCGCGTTGTCTCACAAGCCGAGAGCATTCTGCACCATCTTTGCTGCGTTAAAAAGCGCCCATCTTATTTTTAACCCTCATCTCTTTCAACAGACATTTTTAAGAAAAAAACAATCATTTTTAAGACCATCCCTTTCTACATTGATGGCTAACTCTAATTGGGTAAAACAATTCTTGGGGCCTGTACGAATGTAATTTTTGATCGTACGTGCACAACAAGATGCAACTAAGCAAAGTAGGAGAATGAAAAGCACATGCAGCTAACCGTCCATGCTTTAGAAGCTTCACTACACAGTGTGAGCACCAGAACTTGTTAGATGGAAAAACGATCTAGCAATAGGGCACCTCAAGCATGAAAGATGGCGTGAAGCGTATGCCTAGCAGGGACGCGTTGCATGTTATATATAGCCAAAGGCTAGGGTTTACAGATTCGCTAGTTAGGTTATGGCTTGATCCTCAAGTTAGCTATACATGAGATAAGGATCAGCCGCCTGCCTAACTACTTGATTACAACGCACGCAAGATATGATGTATATACGGTTTATAACTCACCGTATATACGTACAATATATTCTAACACACCCCCTCAACCATAACTTCACCAAGTTGAGATTGTTCTTGAATTCTTCTAACTTGCGCCATGATAAGGCTTTAGTAAAATCATCTGCAACTTGATCATTAGTGGGGATAAACCAAATATCAAGTAGCTTCTTGGCTACTCTTTCTCCCACGAAATGATAATCAACCTCAATGTGTTTTGTTCTTACATGAAACAGTGGATTTGCTGATAGGTACGTTGTTGGGGAACGCAGTATTTCAAAAAATTTCCTACGATCACGCAAGATCTATCTAGGAGAAGCATAGCAACGAGCGGGGAGAGTGTGTCTACATACCCTCGTAGACCGAAAGCGGAAGCGTTTAGTAACGCGGTTGATGTAGTCGAACGTCTTTGCGATCCAACCGATCCAAGTACCGAACGTACGGCACCTCCGCGATCTGCACACGTTCAGCTCGGTGACATCCCTCGAACTCTTGATCCAGTTGAGGCCAAGGGAGAGTTTCGTCAGCACGACGGCGTGGTGACGGTGATGATGAAGTTACCGGCGCAGGGCTTCGCCTAAGCACTACAACAATATGACTGAGGTGTTTTTCTGTGGAGGGGGGCACCGCACACGGCTAAGAGAAACTTTTCTGTCTATGGGGTGCCTCCTGGCCACGTATATAAAGGAGGGGAGGGAAGAGGTGGCCGGCCCAAAGGGGGCGCGCCAGGTGTGGGGAATCCTACTAGGACTCCCCAGTCCAAGTAGGATTCCCCTCCTCTTTCCTATTCCTGGTAGGAGAAGGAGGGAAGGAGGAAGAGGGGAGAAGGAAGGAGGGGGCGCCGCCCCCTCCTAGTCCAATTCGGGCCAGCCCATGGGGGGGCGCGCGGCCACCCCTTGAGGCCCTTCTCTCCTTTCCCGTATGGCCCATTAAGGCCCACTACTTCCCACGGCGAATTCCTGTAACTCTCCGGTACTCCGAAAAATACCCGAATCACTCGGAACCCTTCCGATGTCTGAATATAGCCTTCCAATATATCGATCTTTACCTCTCGACCATTTCGAGACTCCTCGTCATGATCGTGATCCCATCCGGGACTTCGAACTATCTTCGGTCATCAAATCACATAACTCATAATACAAATCGTCATCGAACGTTAAGCGTGCGGACCCTACGGGTTCGAGAACTATGTGGACATGACCGAGACACATCTCCGGTCAATAACCAATAGCGGAACCTGGATGCTCATATTGGCTCCTACATATTCTACGAAGATCTTTATCGGTCAAACCGCATAACAACATACGTTGTTCCCTTTGTCATCGGTATGTTACTTGCCCGAGATTCGATTGTTGGTATCCTCATACCAAGTTCAATCTCGTTACCGGCAAGTCTCTTTACTCGTTCCGTAATGCATCATCCTGTAACTAACTCATTAGTCACATTGCTTGCAAGGCTTATAGTGATGTGCATTACCGAGAGGGCACAGAGATACCTCTCCGATACTCGGAGTGACAAATCCTAGTCTCGATCTATGCCAACCCAACAAACACCATCGGAGACACCTGTAGAGCATCTTTATAATCACCCAGTTACGTTGTGACGTTTGATAGCACACAAGGTGTTCCTCCGGTATTCGGGAGTTGCATAATCTCATAGTGAGAGGAACATGTATAAGTCATGAAGAAAGCAATAGCAATAAACTTAACGATCATTATTCTAAGCTAATGGATGGGTCTTATCCATCACATCATTCTTCTAATGATCTGATCCCGTTGATCAAATGACAACACATGTCTATGGTCAGGAAACTTAACCATCTTTGATTAACGAGCTAGTTAAGTAGAGGCATACTAGGGACATTTTGTTTTGTCTATGTATTCACACATGTACTAAGTTTCCGGTTAATACAATTCTAGCATGAATAATAATCATTTATCATGATATAAGGATATATAAATAACAACTTTATTATTGCCTCTAGGGCATATTTCCTTCAGTCTCCCACTTGCACTAGAGTCAATAATCTAGTTCACATCGCCATGTGATTCAACACCAATAGTTCACATCGTCATGTGATTAATACCCAAAGAGTACTAAGGTGTGATCATGTTTTGCTTGTGAGATAAGTTTAGTCAACGGGTCTGCCACATACAGATCCGTATGTATTTTGCAAATTTCTATGTCTATAATGCTCTACATGGAGCTACTCTAGCTAATTGCTCCCACTTTCAATATGTATCCAGATTGAGACTCTGAGTCATCTGGATCGGTGTAAAAGCTTGTATCGACGTAACCTTTTACGACGAACTCTTTTATCACCTCCATAACCGAGAAATATTTCCTTAGTCCTCTTAGGTAACTAAGGATAACTTTGACCGCTATCCAGTGATCCATTCCTGGATCACTATCGTACCTCCTTGCTAAACTCATAGTAAGGTACACAATTGGTCTGGTACATAGCATGGCATACTTTATAGAACCTATGGCTGAGGCATAGGGAATGACTTTCATTCTCTTTCTATCTTCTGCTGTGGTCGGGTTTGGAGTCTTACTCAATTTTACACCTTGTAACACAGGCAAGAACTCCTTCTTTGACTGATCCATTTTGAACTTCTTCAAAATCTTGTCAAGGTATGTGCTTTGTGAAAGTCCTATTAAGCGTCTCGATCTATCCCTATAGATCTTGATGCTCAATACTTAAGCAACTTCACCGAGGTCTTTTTTATTGAAAAATTCTTATTCAAGTATCCTTTTATGCTATCCAGAAATTCTATATCATTTCCAATCAACAATATGTCATCCACATATAACATCAGAAATGCTACAGAGCTCCCACTCACTTTCTTGTAAATACAGGCTTCACCGTAAGTCTGTATAAAACCATATGCTTTGATCACTTCATCAAAGCTTATATTCCAACTCCGAGATGCTTGCACCAGTCCATAGATGGATCGCTGGAGCTTGCACATTTTGTTAGCACCTTTAGGATTGACAAAACCTTCTGGTTGCATCATATACAACTTCTTCTTTAAAAATTCCATTAAGGAATGTAGTTTTTGACATCCATTTGCCAGATTTCATAAAATATGGCAACTGCTAACATGATTCGGACAGACTTAAGCATCCCTACGAGTGAGAAAATCTCATCGTAGTCAACACCTTGAACTTTGTCGAAAAACCTTTTTGCGACAAGTCGAGCTTTGTAGATAGTAACACTACTATCAACGTCTGTCTTCCTCTTGAAGATCCATTTATTCTCAGTGGCTTGCCGATCATCGGGCAAGTCAACCAAAGTCCACACTTTGTTCTCATACATGGATCCCATCTCAGATTTCATGGCCTCAAGCCATTTTGCGGAATCTTTCGCTTCCTCATAGTTCGTAGGTTCGTCATGGTCTAGTAACATGATTTCCATATCAGGATTACCGTACCACTCTGGTGCAGAACGTACTCTGGTTGACCTACGAGGTTCGGTAGCAGCTTGATCCGACGTTTCATGAGCATCATCATTAACTTCCTCACTAATTGGTGTGGGCATCACTAGAACTGATTTCTGTGGTGAACTACTTTCCAATTCGGGAGAAGGTACAATTACCTCATCAAGTTCTACTTTCCTCCCACTCACTTCTTTCGAGCGAAACTTCCATCTCTAGAAAGGATCCATTCTTAGTAACGAATATCTTGCCTTCAGATCTGTGATAGAAGGTGTACCCAACAGTCTCCTTTGGGTATCTTATGAAGACGTATTTCTCCAATTTGGGTTCGAGCTTATCAGATTGAAGCTTTTTCACATAAGCATCGCAGCCCCAGACTTTAAGAAACGACAGCTTAGGTTTCTTGCCAAACCATAGTTCATATGGTGTCATCTCAACGGATTTAGATGGTGCCCTATTTAACGTGAATGCAGCTGTCTCTAATGCATAACCCCAAAATGATAGTGGTAAATCGGTAAGAGACATCATAGATCGCACCATATCTGATAAAGTACGGTTACGACGTTCGGACACACCATTACGCTGTGGTGTTCTAGGTGGCGTGAGTTGTGAAACTATTCCACATTGTTTCAAGTAAAGACCAAACTCATAACTCAAATATTTACCTCCACGATCAGATCGTAGAAATTTTATTTTCTTGTTACTATGATTTTCCACTTCACTCTGAATTTCTTTTGAACTTCTCAAATGTTTCAGACTTATGTTTCATCAAGTAGATATACCCATATCTGCTCAAATCAACTGTGAAGGTCAAAAAATAACGATACCCGCCGTGAGCCTCAACACTCATCGGACCGCATACATCGATATGTATTATTTCCAATAAGTCATTAGCTCGCTCCATTGTTCCGGAGAACGGAGTCTTAGTCATCTTGCCCATGAGGCATGGTTCGCAAGCATCAAATGATTCATAATCAAGTGATTCCAAAAGTCCATCCGAATGGAGTTTCTTCATGCGCTTTATACCAATATGACCTAAACGGCAGAGCCACAAAATATGTTGCATTATCATTATCAACTTTGCATCTTTTGGCATCAATATTATGAATATGTGTATTACTACGATCGAGATTCAATAAACCATTTATATTGAGTGTATGACCATAGAAGGTTTTATTCATTTAAACAGAACAGCAATTATTCTCTGACTTAAATGAATAACCATATCGCAATAAATATGATCCAATCATATTCATGCTCAACGCAAATACCAAATAACATTTATTTAGGTCCAACACTAATCCCGAAGGTAGAGGGAGTGTGCGATGGTGATCTTATCAACCTTGGAATCACTTCCAACACACATCGTCATCTCGTCATTAACTAGTCTCTGTTCATTTTGCAACTCCTGTTTCGAGTTACTAATGTTAGCAACTGAACAAGTATCAAATACCCAGGGGCTACTATGAACACTAGTAAAATACACATCAATAACATGTATATCAAATATACCTTTGTTCACTTTGCCATCCTTCTTATCCGCCAAATACTTGCGGCAGTTCCGTTTCCAGTGACCAGTCCCTTTGCAGTAGAAGCACTCAGTCTAAGGCTTAGGTCCAGACTTGGGCTTCTTCACTTGAGCAGCAACTTGCTTGCCGTTCTTCTTGAAGTTCCCCTTCTTCCCTTTACCCTTTTACTTCAAACTGGTGGTCTTGTTGACCATCAACACTTGATGCTCCTTCTTGATTTCTACCTCCGCAGCCTTTAGCATTGCGAAGAGCTCGGGAATTGTCTTATCCATCCCTTGCATATTATGGTTCATCACGAAGCTCTTGTAGCTTGGTGGCAGTGATTGAAGAACTCTGTCAGTGACACTATCAACCGGAAGATTAACTCCTAGCTGAGTCAAGTGATTATGATACTCAGACATTTTGAGTATATGTTCACTGACAGAACTATTCTCTTCCATTTTGCAGCTATAGAACTTATTGGAGACTTCATATCTCTCAATCCGGGCATTTGCTTGAAATATTAACTTCAACTCCTGGAACATCTCATATGCTCCATGACGTTCAAAACATAGTTGAAGTCCCGGTTCTAAGCCGTAAAGCATGACACACTGAACTATCGAGTAGTTATCAGCTTTGCTCTGCCAGGCGTTCACAACGTCCGGCGTTGCTCCTGCAGCGGGTCTTGCACCTAGCGGTGCTTCCAGGACGTAATTCTTCTGTGCAGCAATGAGGATAATCCTCAAGTTACGGACCCAGTCCGTGTAGTTGCTACCATCATCTTTCAACTTAGTTTTCTCTAGGAATGCATTAAAATTCAAAGGAACAGTAGCACGGGCCATTGATCTACAACAACATAGACATGCAAAATACTATCAGGTACTAAGTTCATGATAAATTAAAGTTCAATTAATCATATTACTTAAGAACTCCCACTTAGATAGACATCCCTCTAATCATCTAAGTGATCACGTAGTCCAAATCAACTAAACCATGTCCGATCATCACGTGAGATGGAGTAGTTTTCAATGGTGAACATCACTATGTTGATCATATCTACTATATGATTCACGCTCGACCTTTCAGTCTCAGTGTTCCGAGGCCATATCTGCATATGCTAGGCTCGTCAAGTTTAACCCGAGTATTCTGCGTGTGCAAAACTGGCTTGCACCCGTTGTATGTGAACGTAGAGCTTATCACACCCGATCATCATGTGGTGTCTCGGCATGACGAATTATAGCAACGGTGCATACTCAGGGAGAACACTTGTACCTTGAAATTTAGTGAGAGATCATCTTATAATGCTACCGCCGTACTAAGCAAAATAAGATGCATAAAAGATAAACATCACATGCAATCAAAAATATGTGACATGATATGACCATCATCATCTTGTTATAGGGTAACGCAGCAGAAAACAAAAAAATTCCGACCTACGCACCAGCCCAGGACCACTATGGAGATTGCATACAAGGTTTGATCATTTTCGTTACCGACTCGTAGCGCAGCGGAAGTAGAGTCGATGACGATCGGCGGTGCAGATCCCCGTAGCTAGGATTTACAACCTCCCAACCGCGAGGATGTACTCCCTCATCTGCCCCTCGGACAGCCCTCCGGGAGGCGGTCGAACAGTCCCCCGGACGGTGTCGTGGACAGCCCTTCGGGAGGACCTTCAAAACTCGGACGGTCAATCGGACAGCCCTTCGGGAGGACTCACAGAACTCGGACCGTCACTTGGACAGCCCTTCGGGAGGCGCTCACGAACAGCCCCTCGGGCACTAAGATCGAAACTACGACCTCTCTACAGAGTTGCACACATACAGTGTCATCTATCCGGCAGGGCTTCGCCGTCCAGAACTAGTTCCTGCCGGAACCCAGACAGCCTTTTGGCTCTACGAAACTATTTCGCGGGGAGGGAGAGAAGAAGCCAGATGATTGCATGGCATGAGTATGAGAGCAAGGGATGAGTGTGGAGAGCTGCCCCTCCACCTCTATTTATAGGAAATCCCAAGGGGTAGGGTGGTTTTACAATAAAACCCAAAAGTACATGAATGAAGTCCTTCCACCAAGGGCATAGAAGTGAAACCAAAGAACAAGAGGGGCTCCATGGTGGAGCCCCAAGTGTGGTCGGCCACACCCCTTGGGGGAACCCCAAGAGGGCCTCCCAATCCATCCATGTCATCCCTAGATCTTTTGGGATAAAGCCCAAACAAGTGGCTTTCCAAAAAGTAACCCAAAAAGCACTTTCACTATTCATGATGATATTTTTCAGCGTCCGTTCGAACTGAAAATATTTATGTGGGCTTAGAACATTTCCAGTACCAACCATAATAATTTTCAATGCGTTCTAGAACAATTCCAATTTAGTGATTTCATCTGCGAAAAGCATCTGAAGCGGTTCCGGCAGCTCCGGAACATTTCTGGTTTTCATCTCCGAAAATTCCAGAAAGTTTCCAGAACGATTCTGGCATCCTCCAAGAATTATCAGGCATGTGCCGAAACCAATTTGACTTTATGGAATCCTCTGAAACAACTTTTCAGTTTCACCGGAACTCATTCGGTGACCTCTCTCTGCGGAACTTTTCCGCTGTCCGAAACTTTTTCGGTGTCCGAAACTTTTTCGGAGATTTTCTCTCAGACTCCCTGTCTAGTATTCAGTAGATAGATGACCCTTAAGCATGTGACCCTATAGGTTCGGTGAAGTATAGACATGACACGGAACCCTTTCCGATCAATGATCAACATCGGAGCCGTGGACACCCATATTGACACCTATACCCACACGAATGAATATTCGAGTGAACCTCTAGTTGCCGTGTGCTATTCCTGTTGCTTCGCGATATGTTACAAATACCCAAGGTGAGACATGATGGCATCCCCGTGGGTCAGCAACTTGTCCACTATGCCAGTTACCTCGTTACCGGTATTTGTTCTCTTTTCTCGTTACCGTGTTCCGGCATCCCCGTGATCAAATCACAAAGTGTCTGGCCAGACAATGATGGATACCGTAACACCGAGAGGGCCCAGAGATATCTCTCCATCGTTGGAGGAGAAAATCCCAATCTTGAGCTATCAAGTTACTTGACATACTTTTCCATGAACCCGTAAGCCGCCGTAATAGCCACCCATTTACGGATGACGTTTAACAAACCCCAAAGTTCATGAAGCAAGCATGAAGAAACTCGATACTCTCATGGTCTAAGGAATCATGCAAACGTTAACCATCTCTGTGTTATTAAACATTAACTTATGACGAAAGTAACTCATAGCATAACATCAATCGGGTCGATTCAACACAAATGTTCTTCTAACATTGTGCCCTCAAAGTTGCTGGCATAGACATGCCCATGATCAGGAAAACAGGACCATCATGCAACACTTGAGCTAGTCTCAGAGGCCAGACTAGGAATACATTTTACCGTTTATTATTCCACACGTGCATATGAGTCTTCATCCGAGCCTCGTGGTTATTGTAGACTCGAGAACCATAGCAGTTATAGCGTGAAACATAAACCTAATTATGAACAGGAAGATAATCAATAACATTTATTATTGCTTCTAGGGCATATCTCCTATAATTTATTATTGCCTTGTCGCCAACTTATTGCTTCTACGACTATCGCTACCGCTTAGTGATAAAGTAAAACAATTACATGGCGATTACATTGCATACAATAAAGCGACAACCATATGTCTCCTGCCAGTTGCCGATAACTCTGTTACAAAACATGATCATCTCATACAACAAATTATATCACATCATGTCTTGACCATATCACATCACAGCAAGCCCTGCAAAAATAAGTTAGACGTCCTCTACTTTGTTGTTGCAAGTTTTACGTGGCTGCTATGGGCTTCTAGCAAGAACCGTTCTTACCTACGCAAAACCACAACGTGGTGTAGTGATTGCTTTTTGATCTTCTAAAAGAACCCTCTTCATTCAAACCGGTTCAACTAAAGTGAGAGAGACAGACATCCGCCAGTCACCTTTAAGCAACGAGTGCTCGCAGCGGCGAAACCAGTCTCGCGTAAGCGTACGCGTAATGTCGGTCCGGGCTGCTTCATCTCACAATACCGCTGAACCAAGTAACAACTAGTAACGGCAAGCAATATGTACACACCCACGCCCACAACTCCTTTGTGTTCTACTCGTGCAAATATCATCTACGCATAGACCTGGCTTGGATGCCACTGTTGGGGAACGCAGTATTTCAAAAAATTTCCTATGATCACGCAACTAGGAGAAGCATAGCAACGAGCGGGGAGAGTGTGTCTACGTACCCTCGTAGACCGAAAGCGGAAGCGTTTAGTAACGCGGTTGATGTAGTCAAACATCTTCGCGATCCAACCGATCCAAGTACCGAACGTACGGCACCTCCGCGATCTGCACACGTTCAGCTCGGTGACGTCCCTCGAACTCTTGATCCAGTTGAGGCCGAGGGAGAGTTTCGTCAGCACGACGGCGTGGTTGTAGGAGATATGCCCTAGAGGCAATAATAAATGTTATTATTTATCTCCTTGCTCATAATTATGTTTATGTTCCATGCTATAACTGTTGTGGTTCCCGAGCCCGTATATCCATAAAGGCTCTGGGGGAAACCCATGTGCACGTGTGGAATAATAAACGGTAAAAAGTATTCCTAGTCATGCCTCTAAGACTAGCTCAAGTGTTGCATGATGATTATGTTTTCCCAATCATGGGCATGTCTATGCCAGCAGCTTTGAGGGCACAATGTTAGAAGAACATTTGTGTTGAATCGACCCGATTGATGTTATGCTATGAGATTCATTCGTCACAAGTTAATGGTTGATAACACAGAGATGGTTAACGTTTGCATGATTCCTCAGACCATGAGAGTATCGAGTTTCTTCATGCTTGATTCATGAACTTTGGGGTTTGTTAAACGTCATCCGTAACTGGATGGCTATTACGGCGGCTTACGGGTTCATGGGAAAGTATGTTAAGTAACTTGATAGCTCAAGATTGGGATTTGCTCCTCCGACGATGGAGAGATATCTCTGGGCCCTCTCGGTGTTAAGGTATCCATCATCGTCTGGCCAGACACTTTGTGATTTGATCACGGGGATGCCGGAACACGGTAACGAGAAAAGAGTGTAGGAGATATGCCCTAGAGGCAATAATAAATGTTATTGATTATCTCCCTGTTCATAATTAGGTTTATGTTCCATGCTATAACTGCAATGATTCTCGAGTCTGCAAATAAAACGAGGCTCGGAGGAAGACTCATATGCACGTGTGGGATAATAAACGGTAAAATGTATTCCTAGTCTGGCCTCTAAGACTAGCTCAAGTGTTGCATGATGGTTCTGTTTTCCTGATCATGGGCATGTCTATGCCAGCAACTTTGAGGGCACGGTGTTAGAAGAACATTTGTGTTGAATCGACCCGATTGATGTTATGCTATGAGATTCTTTCGTCACAAGTTAATGGTTAATAACACAGAGATGGTTAACGTTTGCATGATTCCTCAGACCATGAGAGTATTGAGTTTCTTCATGCTTGATTCATGAACTTTGGGGTTTGTTAAACGTCATCCGTAACTGGATGGCTATTACGGCGGCTTACGGGTTCATGGGAAAGTATGTTAAGTAACTTGATAGCTCAAGATTGGGATTTGCTCCTCCGACGATGGAGAGATATCTCTGGGCCCTCTCGGTGTTAAGGTATCCATCATCGTCTGGCCAGACACTTTGTGATTTGATCACGGGGATGCCGGAACACGGTAACGAGAAAAGAGAACAATACCGGTAACGAGGTAACTAGCATAGTGGACAAGTTGTTGATCCACGGGAATGCCAACATGTCTCGCCTCGGGTATTTGTAACATATCGCGAAGCAACAGGAATAGGACACGGCAACTGGAGGTTCACTCGAATATTCATTCGTGTGGGTATAGGGGTCAATATGGGTGTCCACGGCTCCGATGTTGATCATTGATCGGAAGGGGTTCCGTGTCATGTCTATACTTCACCGAACCTATAGGGTCACACGCTTAAGGTTCATCTATCTGCTGAATACTAGACAGGGAGTCTGAGAGAAAATCACCGAAAAAGTTTCGGACACCGAAAAGTTTCGGACAGCGGAAAAGTTCCGCAGAGAGAGGTCACCGGATGAGTTCCGGTGAAACTGAAAAGTAGTTTCAGGGGATACCATTAAGTCAAAATGGTTTCGGCACATGCCTGATAATTCTTGGAGGATGCCAGAATCATTCTGGAAACTTCTGGGAATTTTCTGGAAGAAAAACCGGAAATGTTCCGGGGCTGCCGGAACCGCTTCAGATGCTTTTCGTAGATGAAATCACTAAACTGGAATTGTTCCAGAACGCGTTGAAAATTATTTTAGTGGGTACTGGAAATGTTCCAAGCCCACATAAATATTTTCAGTTCGTACGGACGCCGAAAAATGTCGTCGTGAATAGTGAAAGTGCTTTTTGGGAATTTTATGGAAAGCACCTTTTGGGAAATTTCCCAAAAGGCTTCTAGAAGCCTTAGGCACTAAGGAAGCCCCCTTGGGGGGGGGGCCCAAGGGGTGGCCGGCCATGGAGGGTGGAGCTCCATGGAGCTCCACATGGCACTCCTTTTTGCTTTATTCTTTATGTAAATGACATAAAGTGGGGGTACTTTTGGTATTTGTGAATGCCAACTTTACCCCTTGGTTTTCCTATAAATAGAGGAGAGTGGGCTGCCCACAAATCCATCCCTTCTCACATACAAGTGCCATTGCAATGATCTGGCTTCTCTCTCCCTCCCACGAAAAGAGTTTCGTAGAGCCGAAAGGCTGTCTGGGTTCCGGTGGGAACTAGTTCTGGACGGCGAAGCCCTGCCGAATAGATGACACCGTATGTGTGCAACTCTGTAGAGAGGTCGTACTTTCGATCTTAGTGCCCGAGGGGCTGTTCGAGAGTGCCTCCCGAAGGGCTGTCCAAGTGACGGTCCGAGTTCTGTGAGTCCTCCCGAAGGGCTGTCCGAGTGACCGTTCGAGTTTCGAAGGTCCTCCCGAAGGGCTGTCCGTGACATCGTCTGGGGGACTGTTCGACAGCCTCCTGGAGGGCTGTCCGAAGGGAAGACGAGGGTATACATCCTCGCGGTTGGGAGGTTGTAAATCCTAGCTGCGGGGATCTGCACCGCCGATCGTCATCGACTCTACTTCCGCTGCGCTACGAGTCGGTAACGAAAATGATCAAACCTTGTATGCAGTCTCCATAGTGGTCCTGGGCTGGTGCGTAGGTCAGAAATTTTTGTTTTCTGCTGCGTTACCCTACAGTGGCATCAAGAGCCGTGCTATGCGTAGATGCAGGTTGCGATCTAGAATACATAGTGATGTATGGGTGTTGCACAATATAATTAGGTAGTAGATGAGTTGTATTACTGAAAATTATTTGTGCGGGTAGCAGATTAAATCTGTTACCCGATATTCTTGTTGCTTCCCTGGAATTTGCATATTTCTGATCTTGATAACAGCATGGTGGAGTTTCAAAGTTCTGGCAATCCGCGATCCTGATTGATCAACGAAGTGCTAACAGTTCATTGAATTCCACCGTAGTTAAAAGGAAAGATGAAATTTCGCAGACAAAAGGGCAATGCAGATATGATCTGCACGGGGGTCATGCGTATGAAGAAGTTTAGTATGGGGCTCGAGATTTTATTATCTCGGTTTTCATACACCCTGGAAAGTTAATCTAGCGACTTGAATTATCATACTTGATGATGGACGTTGGTAGCTTCGGTTTGTTTCGAAACCTTAGAAGCCACGAAAAACTAGTTTTTTGCATGAACCAATTAGAGGCGTCTAACTTGGTTTTGCAGGAGGGTTTACATGTGCATGTGATGTGGTATAGCAGTGCTCATAATAATTTGATTATGTATGAGATGACTATATAATGTAAATTGATTAACATGACCTGCGTGTCATGATTCGGCATGATGGCTGGAGCCATATGATTGCACTTTAAATGACCTGTGTGTCAACCTTGTGTAATGCATTATTTTATTAGCTATAGAGATAGCAATATTATCTGCTGCATCGACAAGGTGGTGGCAATCTTCGCGAAGGTGATCACCGACGTGAATGCCGAAGACGAAGGAATACAAGACTTCTCCGTCAGAAAGGGCTATACCATATCATGCTATTATGAATTGCCTGAGATGTTTATCCCTTATGTTGCACCCTTCTTGATTGCGTGGTAGTCGCTTTTATTAGGGTGATCTCTCACAAAAATATCAAGTAGTTAGTGTTCTCCCAAGTGTAGCACCGTCACGGCACCTAACTTTTCGGGGTATCACATGCTAACATGGGTACGAACGATTAGGGATGTGTGAGGCGGGTGAGTTGAGACCTCGCAGCGAGATCACTTGGTTGTCTTGACGTTCAGGCATGAAAGTCATGAGCTCGGAACACACGCATCGAAAGATGAACAAGAGTCACATAGAGATGTGATTGGCAAGTTTGCCTACCGATTGAGATTTTCGTCATCAGTGATGCTACCATCAATGGCGTTGAATTGAAATGCGGATCTTGAATCACTCACAATCAATTATGAGAGATATTGATTTGAGTGGGAGCGCACTGTAGAATTAATTCTTTTAATTCTCAGTGCAATTAATTTTGAACACTGTCTAAGTGTGATTTGCATAATAGTTGTAGAATAATGGCTCGCATTTCCACCTTCCCTATTAAAATCGAATAGCTGTTAAATATCTGGTTAAAACTTTACGGTTGGTAACGTAATGTGAGGATTGTCCTCAAGAGTGCCGAGAAGGACTTTGTCCTATCGCATACTTTCGGTATTCTCTCGCTTATGCTATGGATCATGTGACTCTCGTCCGTTGATCCAAAAGCTAGAATTCCATTTCAGTCAAGCGCAATATGTTTGTTTCCATGAGACCCAAACTTCGA
The DNA here is from genome assembly GCA_011799875.1 of Thinopyrum elongatum. Classification (NCBI taxonomy): domain Eukaryota; kingdom Viridiplantae; phylum Streptophyta; class Magnoliopsida; order Poales; family Poaceae; genus Thinopyrum; species Thinopyrum elongatum. The sequence continues at coordinate 56,735,782 of CM022298.1, forward strand.
AAGTTTGGATAGTTATGTGATATTCATGGAATCTGAAAATTGTTTTCAGAGACAGACAAAGGCTAAAAGATATGAGATATCCAAAGCAATGTTTGTTTGCAAACTATTAGTAAAGGAGTTTACTATGCATTAGACTGATAAGAGAGGGATCCAGAAGAACGCCTGTCATATGATGAAAGGTGAATAAAACAACAACTTAAAGAGAAAGGAAGTGTCCGAAGGGTGTTAGTAAGACTTTCACGCCTAGGAAGTCCGGGGCTAACGCCACTCTTAAGTTCGAAGCTTTTTCTGAGAGTAGGAGAAACACTGAAAGTTAAACTGTTAGAAGTATAAAGGCAGAAAGAAAGGAGACTAGAATATCCAGCTCATGTATGAATGTCATACAAGTTTTTGATGTATAGAAGGCTGGTCAAAGATATAGTCCTTGGGAATTATGATTAAATTGTTAATCACTGATTCTTGGGTATTGTGAGTTAATCACAAAGATACCCGCTCGATTGCTTTCTGTTGCAACTCGATGTAAGAACTACTATGGCCTGAAAGACTAACCAGAAATGAGTTTTAGGTATACACGGGGAACATAGTAAATGTTACTATACCTTCCATCGGTGTATTACCGTCTGTATTTATTTTTATAATTCATTTGGAGTTTCACAAACTCTAGCCCATTGCATAAGGTATCTTGCAAGAAGGTTGTTTATAAGAGAACTTTTGATGTTCGATGTTATGAATAACATAAGGGCCATACTTTCATTATGAATGAGATGTATGTTATGAATATTGATAATAATACATTACCTCTGGGTTTACTTTCATAATTCATTTTAGAGTTCCATACACTCTAGCCCATTGCACAATGTTTGTTGCAAAAGAGTTGTTCATAAAAACAACAACTGTTGTTTAGTATTATGAATAACATGAAGGGCCAAGCTTCCATCCTAGATGGGATGTATGTTATGAATATTGATGGTAATATGATACATCCATAACACTGACGCTAAATGTCGCAAGACTAAAAGAATACCACACAAGTGTGGCATTGCATTTGGTCACATTGGAGAAACCCGCATGGATAAATTCCATTATGATGGATTTTGAAGTCGTTTGATTTTGAATCATCTGACACTTGCAACTTTCCTCCGAAAAGAGAAGTGACTGAAATACCGTTCACAGGCCATAAGGAATGGAAAACAAACTTATTGGTGATTATACATTTGATGTGTGAAATCCGATAAAGGTTGTTGCAAGTAGTGGATTTATCTATCTTCAGAAATGACTCAAGTAGATATGTGGATATTTACTTGATGAGACGTAAGTCTGGATCTTTTGAAATCATTCGAAAGGTTTTCAAATATGAAGTAGAAGTTATTGTAACAAAAAAATTATGTTTCTACAATTCGATTGCAGAAAGAAATATTTGAGTTACAAGTTTAGCGAATGTCTGATGAGTTGTGAAAGGGGTTTCATAACTTGCACCTCCCGGAACACCACTGCAAGAGGAAAGTCCGTGAAGATGTAATCGAACCATTTATGACATGGTAAGATCAAAGATGACATAATTAAATTTGCCATTATCCCTTTTAAAGTGATGCTTTAGAGACTGCGGCTTTTACACTGAAAAGAGCTCCATTAGGTCTGTTGAAATGACACCATGGTATGGTACGCCCAACCATGTTATATCTTTTCTCAACATTTGGAATATGGGGCTTGTGTAAAAGGTTACAAACCTATTCCAAATCAGACAAGTGCTACTTTGTAGGTTATCCCAAAATGTTGGGTATTCCTCCCTCACTATGCCGAGGCAAATAGGTTTGCCACTAAGAACGGTATGCTTTTTGAAGAAAATGGTTCTTTCAAAAAGGTGAGTGGGAGAATAGTGCAACTCGACGAGATAAACAGTATCTTCGTCATCAGATCAAAGGAAAGAGACCTTGGAAGTAATTCCAGAGTTTCCTACTGCGACTGATACGGAAGTCTCTACAATAAAATGTATGGACTTCGGTCGAACTTGCAGCTGGACCACGTAGGCAAGGCTCGTGCAAACCTCTCAGGTGCGCAAACGAGATATTGTTGTTAGACAACAGTATACCTACGATACACAAGGAAGCATTGATGGGCCCTGACTCCGGAATTGGCTAAATGCCAATACAATCCGAGATAGTTTCCATATAAATGATTCAAGATTAAAACCTTGATACACCTTTCGGAATACTTAGAGTCTGACGAATATTTATGGAACTATAACTGATACGAATAAAAATGTTTTATCCATAAAGCTCGACTTGTTGCAATATACAAGTTCAAGGAGTTGACTACGATGAGGTTGCTTCACCGTAGCGATGCTTAAAGTCGGTTCGGGTTGAACTAGCAATTAATACATATTTCAATCATGAGATATGAAACAAGGATGACGAAAGGATTTCCATCTGATGGAAATAAAACCAAGGACTTGCATGTGTTATAGTCCAAGGTATTTTGTCAGTCCAGAGGATGCTAGTAAGTATGCAAACTTCAGAGTTCCAGCAATGGACAGAAGAGAGCAAAATGGAGTTGGAATCTTCGTGTTTTGATGAAATAGTCAAAGGGGTTTGACTTCATCAATGGGTAACAAAGATGCTTATGATTCAAGAAAGTAAGTGGGAGCATAATAAAATTTCTAAAAAATGTTGTGTGCTTGACACATTTTTAATTGGAAATAAATTTCTTGACACAAATTAGGACTTCATTTGAAAATAGTTTTTCGATGAAGTGCTTGGGCTAAATAGCCTTTATATTAGGCATGATGATCTATGGAGATAGATTTACCTAATGGGGCTAAGCAATAAAAAAAAACATATTGACAAGATGCTAAAACTTTTTAGCATTTAAAAACGTCAAGGAGTGATTCTTGCCGAAGTCAAATGGAGAGAGTTTTTGCAAGACTCGGTGTCCCAAAAACACTGATGAGCAAAATACATGATGGAGATTCCACACACCTTCATGTTTGGATTAATCATGTATTCCATGGTATGTAAAAACAACCAGATATGTCCAATACTCCAAAGTTGTTGCGAGTATAGATACCAAAGTGATCAAAAGTACTGATCATGGGACAACGGTGAAAAAAGGTCATTGAGTACTATAGTAGCACTGATGACATGTTTTCTCGCAAGTGGAGATCATGAAGAGTTCGTTGTAAAAGGTTACATCGATACAGTCTTTATCCATACTCCAAGCGATTTTCGATTAAAGTTAAGGGTTTTGTGCAATACACAATATGGTGGCACGGTAGTTGGAAATTGTTCCAAACAAGATACTGAGGCGAATTCTATAACAAAGGCTAAGTATGTTGATGCTTTAGAAGCGACAAAGAAGTTGTTGAATCATATAGTTCATTCATGAACTTAGTATGGTTCCAAGAAGGCTTGGTCAATGGGACACTATTGCAGATAGTTGCTCCATAGCTCAGTCTGAGGAATCAGGTTTCGACCAATGATTCACACATATACAAAGCAAGGTGTACACAAAATATGAATTTTGTGAAAGCATGAAAATGCGAAGGATATGCAAAGAGACACACGGAGCTGAAGTCGTCAGATCCGTTGGACATCAGGCTATACCACATGTGAAGCATATTTACACAGGTGTGCCACAGGTGTAAAGTGCATTAGCATTAACTAGATTATTGACTCTAGTGCAAGTGGGAGTCTGTAGGAGATATGCCCTAGAGGCAATAATAAATGTTATTATTTATCTCCTTGCTCATAATTATGTTTATGTTCCATGCTATAACTGCTATGGTTCCCGAGCCCGTATATCCATAAAGGCTCTGGGGGAAACCCATGTGCACGTGTGGAATAATAAACGGTAAAAAGTATTCCTAGTCATGCCTCTAAGACTAGCTCAAGTGTTGCATGATGATTATGTTTTCCCAATCATGGGCATGTCTATGCCAGCAGCTTTGAGGGCACAATGTTAGAAGAACATTTGTGTTGAATGGACCCGATTGATGTTATGCTATGAGATTCATTCGTCACAAGTTAATGGTTGATAACACAGAGATGGTTAACGTTTGCATGATTCCTCAGACCATGAGAGTATCGAGTTTCTTCATGCTTGATTCATGAACTTTGGGGTTTGTTAAACGTCATCCGTAACTGGATGGCTATTACGGCGGCTTACGGGTTCATGGGAAAGTATGTTAAGTAACTTGATAGCTCAAGATTGGGATTTGCTCCTCCGACGATGGAGAGATATCTCTGGGCCCTCTCGGTGTTAAGGTATCCATCATCGTCTGGCCAGACACTTTGTGATTTGATCACGGGGATGCCGGAACACGGTAACGAGAAAAGAGAACAATACCGGTAACGAGGTAACTAGCATAGTGGACAAGTTGTTGATCCACGGGAATGCTAACATGTCTCGCCTCGGGTATTTGTAACATATCGCAAAGCAACAGGAATAGGACACGGCAACTGGAGGTTCACTCGAATATTCATTCGTGTGGGTATAGGGGTCAATATGGGTGTCCACGGCTCCGATGTTGATCATTGATCGGAAGGGGTTCCGTGTCATGTCTATACTTCACCGAACCTATAGGGTCACACGCTTAAGGGTCATCTATCTGCTGAATACTAGACAGGGAGTCTGAGAGAAAATCACCGAAAAAGTTTCAGACACCGAAAAGTTTCGGACAGCGGAAAAGTTCCGCAGAGAGAGGTCACCGGACGAGTTCCGGTGAAACTGAAAAGTAGTTTCAGGGGATACCATTAAGTCAAAATGGTTTCGGCACATGCCTGATAATTCTTGGAGGATGCCAGAATCATTCTGGAAACTTCTGGGAATTTTCTGAAAGAAAAACCGGAAATGTTCCGGGGCTGCCGGAACCGCTTCAGATGCTTTTCGCAGATGAAATCACTAAACTGGAATTGTTCCAGAACGCGTTGAAAATTATTTTAGTGGGTACTGGAAATGTTCCAAGCCCACATAAATATTTTCAGTTCGTACGGACGCTGAAAAATGTCGTCGTGAATAGTGAAAGTGCTTTTTGGGAATTTTATGGAAAGCACCTTTTGGGAAATTTCCCAAAAGGCTTCTAGAAGCCTTAGGCACTAAGGAAGCCCCCTTGGGGGGGGGCCCAAGGGGTGGCCGGCCATGGAGGGTGGAGCTCCATGGAGCTCCACATGGCACTCCTTTTTGCTTTATTCTTTATGTAAATGACATAAAGTGGGGGTACTTTTGGTATTTGTGAATGCCAACTTTACCCCTTGGTTTTCCTATAAATAGAGGAGAGTGGGCTGCCCACAAATCCATCCCTTCTCACATACAAGTGCCATTGCAATGATCTGGCTTCTCTCTCCCTCCCACGAAAAGAGTTTCGTAGAGCCGAAAGGCTGTCTGGGTTCCGGTGGGAACTAGTTCTGGACGGCGAAGCCCTGCCGAATAGATGACACCGTATGTGTGCAACTCTGCAGAGAGGTCGTAGTTTCGATCTTAGTGCCCGAGGGGCTGTTTGAGAGTGCCTCCCAAAGGGCTGTCCAAGTGACGGTCCGAGTTCTGTGAGTCCTCCCGAAGGGCTGTCCGAGTGACCGTTCGAGTTTCGATGGTCCTCCCGAAGGGCTGTCCGTGACATCGTCTGGGGGACTGTTCGACAGCCTCCCGGAGGGCTGTCCGAAGGGAAGACGAGGGTATACATCCTCGCGGTTGGGAGGTTGTAAATCCTAGCTGCGGGGATCTGCACCGCCGATCGTCATCGACTCTACTTCCGCTGCGCTACGAGTCGGTAACGAAAATAATCAAACCTTGTATGCAGTCTCCATAGTGGTCCTGGGCTGGTGCGTAGGTCAGAAATTTTTGTTTTCTGCTGCGTTACCCTACAGTGGTGACGGTGATGATGAAGTTACCGGCGCAGGGCTTCGCCTAAGCACTACGACAATATGACCGAGGTGTGTTTCTGTGGAGGGGGCACCGCACACGGCTAAGAGAAACTTTTCTGTCTATGGGGTGCCCCCTGGCCACGTATATAAAGGAGGGGAGGGAAGAGGTGGCCGGCCCAAAGGGGGAGCGCCAGGTGTGGGGAATCCTACTAGGACTCCCCAGTTCAAGTAGGATTCCCCTCCTCTTTCCTGTTCCTAGTAGGAGAAGGAGGGAAGGAGGAAGAGGGGAGAAGGAAGGAGGGGGGCGCTGTAGGAGATATGCCCTAGAGGCAATAATAAATGTTATTATTTATCTCCATGCTCATTATTATGTTTATGTTCCATGCTATAACTGCTGTGGTTCCCGAGCCCGTATATCCATAAAGGCTCTGGGGAAAACCCATGTGCACGTGTGGAATAATAAACGGTAAAATGTATTCCTAGTCATGCCTCTAAGACTAGCTCAAGTGTTGCATGATGATTATGTTTTCCCAATCATGGGCATGTCTATGCCAGCAACTTTGAGGGCACAATGTTAGAAGAACATTTGTGTTGAATCGACCCGATTGATGTTATGCTATGAGATTCATTCGTCACAAGTTAATGGTTAATAACACAGAGATGGTTAACGTTTGCATAATTCCTCAGACCATGAGAGTATCGAGTTTCTTCATGCTTGATTCATGAACTTTGGGGTTTGTTAAACGTCATCCGTAACTGGATGGCTATTACGGCGGCTTACGGGTTCATGGGAAAGTATGTCAAGTAACTTGATAGCTCAAGATTGGGATTTGCTCCTCCAACGATGGAGAGATATCTCTGGGCCCTCTCGGTGTTACGGTATCCATCATCGTCTGGCCAAACACTTTGTGATTTGATCACGGGGATGCCGGAACACGGTAACGAGAAAAGAGAACAATACCGGTAACGAGGTAACTAGCATAGTGGACAAGTTGTTGATCCACGGGAATGCCAACATGTCTCACCTCGTGTATTTGTAACATATCGTGAAGCAACAGGAATAGCACACGGCAACTGGAGGTTCACTCGAATATTCATTCGTGTGGGTATAGGGGTCAATATGGGTGTCCACGGCTCCGATGCTGATCATTGATCGGAAAGTGTTCCGGTCATGTCTATACTTCACCGAACCTATAGGGTCACACGCTTAAGGGTCATCTATCTGTTGAACGCTAGACAGGGAGTCTGAGAGAAAGTCACCGAAAATGTTTCGGAGACAACGGAAGAGTTCCGAGAGAGAGAACACAGAAAGAGTTTCGGTAAAACCGAAAAGTTGTTTCGGAATATATTATTTGGTCAAAAAGGGTTTCGGCACCGCCTGGAAATTTTCAGAGGATGCCAGAATTGGTCTGGGAACTTCTGGGAATTTTTGGAGAGAAAAACCGGAAATGTTCCGAAACTGCCGTAACCGCTGTTAATGCTTTCCGCTGATGAAAACCACCACACCGAAAATGTTTCGGATCATGCCCAGAATAATTTTAGAGGGTGCCGGAAATGTTCTGGGACCTTCTGGAATTTTTCAGAAAAAGTTTCGCGGAAAACATCTTGTCTCAGCGCGAGGGGACAAGATCCCACGAATCGGGGGTTGCATGTTTGGTGGCTTTTTGTCTAGGGAGCATGCATGTTTCATGGAGACATGTTGGTGGCTTGTTGGGCCCCCCCCCCATGGGGAGACAAGGTGTGGGCCGGCCCAAGGGCTGCCATGGTGGTGTCCCCTTGGTGCCCCCCTTGTGTTACCCTTATGCCCTTTCATGTGTGACATGAAGCTTGGGTATTTTGGTATTTCAACATCCCACCCCACCCCTTGCCTTGGCCTATAAAAGGAGGAGAAGGGGCTGCCATTCTCCCCATCCCTTGCTCTCATACACATGCCAAGATGTTATCTGGCTTCTCTCTCCCTCCCACGAAAAGAGTTTCGTAGAGCCGAAAGGCTGTCTGGGTTCCGGCAGGAACTAGTTCTGGACGGCGAAGCCCTGCCGGATAGGTGACACCGTATGTGTGCAACTCTGTAGAGAGGTCGTAGTTTCGATCTTAGTGCCCGAGGGGCTGTTCGAGAGTGCCTCCCGAAGGGCTGTCCAAGTGATGGTCCGAGTTCTGTGAGTCCTCCCGAAGGGCTGTCCGAGTGACCGTTCGGGTTTCGAAGGTCCTCCCGAAGGGCTGTCCGCGACATCGTCCGGTGGACTGTTCGACCGCCTCCCGGAGGGCTGTCCGAAGGGAAGACGAGGGTATACATCCTCGTGGTTGGGAGGTTGTAAATCCTAGCTGCGGGGATCTGCACCGCCAATCGTCATCGACTCTACTTCCGCTGCGCTACGAGTCGGTAACGAAAATGATCAAACCTTGTATGCAGTCTCCATAGTGGTCCTGGGCTGGTGCGTAGGGCGGAAAATTTTTGTTTTCTGCTGCGTTACCCTACAGTGGTATCAGAGCCGTGCTATGCGTAGATGCAGGTTGCGATCTAGAATACATAGAGATGTATGGGTGTTGCACAATATAATTAGGTAGTAGATGAGTTCTATTACTGAAAATTATTTGTGCGGGTAGCAGATGAAATCTGTTACCCGATGTTCTTGTTGCTTCCCTTGAATTTGCATAGTCCTGATCTTGACAGCATTGTGGAATCTCACAAAGTTCTGGCAATCCGCGATCCTTTCATGCTGCTCCTGAGTATGCTGATTGACAGATCAACGAAGTGCTAACAGTTCTTTGGGTTCCACTTTAGTTAAAGAAAGATGGATGTTTCGCAGACGAAAGGGCAATGCAGATATGATCTGCACGGGGGTCATGCGTATGACGAAGTTCAGTATGGGGCTCGAGATTTTATTATCTCATGTTTCATACACCCCGCATTGTTAATCTAGCGACTTGAATTATCATACTTGATGATGGACGTTGGTAGCTTCGGTTTGATTCGAAACCTTAGAAGCCACGTAAAACATGTTTTTGCATGATCCAATTAGAGGCGTCTAACTTGGTTTTGCAGGAGGGTTTGCATGTGCATATGATGTGGTATAGCAGTGCTCATAATAATTTGATTATGTATGAGATGACTATATAATGTAAATTTATTAACATGACCTGCGTGTCATGATTCGGCATGATGGCTGGAGCCATATGATTGCACTTTAATGACCTGCGTGTCAACCTTGTTGTAATGCATTATTTTATTAGCTATAAAGATAGCAATATTATCTGGTGCATCGACATGGTGGTGGCAATCTTCGCGAAGGTGAACACCGACGCGAATGCCGAAGACGAAGAAATACAAGACTTCTCCGTCAGAAAGGGCTATACCATATCATGCTATTATGAATTGCCTGAGATGTGTATCCCTTATGATGCACCCTTTTTGATTGCGCGGTAGTCGCTTTTATTAGGGTGATCTCTCACAAAAATATCAAGTAGTTAGTGTTCTCCCAAGTGTAGCACCGTCACGGCACCTAACTTTTCGGGGCATCACATGGACACATGGGTGCGAACGATTAGGGAAGTGTGAGGCGGGTGAGTTGAGACCTCGCAGCAAGATCACTTGGTTGTCTTGACGTTCTGGAGGAGCGTCCTGAGCTCGGAACACGCCCATCGAAAGATGAACAAGAGTCACATAGAGATGTGATTGGCAAGTTGGCCTACCGATTGCAATTTTCGTCACTTGAGATGGACACATCCTTGGCGTTGAATTGTAATATGGATCTTGAATCGCTCACAATCAATTATGAGAGATATTGATTTGAGTGGGAGAGCACTGTTGAATTAACCTATTTAATTCTCGGTGCAATTAATTTTGAACAGTGTCTAAAGTGTGATTTGCATAATAGTTGTAGAATAATGGCTCGCGTTTCCACCTTCCCTATTAAAATTGAATAGCTGCTAAATATCTGGTTAAAACTTTACGGTTGGTAACGTAATGTGAGGATTGTCCTCAAGAGTGCCGAGAAGGACTTTGTCCTATTGCATACTTTGGTATTCTCTCGCTTATGCTATGGATCATGTGACTCTCGTCCTTCGATCCAAAAGCTAGAATTCCGTTTCAGTCAAGTGCAATACATTTGCTTCCATAGACCTGAACTTCGAAAGTTTGGATAGTTATGTGATATTCATGGAATCTGAAAATCATTTTCAGAGACAGACAAAGGCTAAAAGATATGAGATATCCAAAGCAATGTTTGTTTGCAAACTATTAGTAAAGGAGTTTACTATGCATTAGACTGATAAGAGAGGGATCCAGTAGAACGCCTGTCATATGATGAAAGGTGAATAAAACAACAACTTAAAGATAATGGAAGTGTCCGAAGGGTGTTAGTGAAACTTTCACGCCTAGGAAGTCCAGGGCTAATGCCACTCTTAAGTTGGGTGCTTCTGAGAGTAGGAGAAATACTAAAAGTTAAACTGTTAGAAGTATAAAGGCAAAAAGAGAGAAGACTGGAATATCCAGCTCAAGTATGAATGTCATACAAGTTTTTGATGTATAGAAGGCTGGTCAAAGATATAGTTCTTGGGAATTATGATTAAATTGTTAATCACTTATTCTTGGGTATTGTGAGTTAATCACAAATATACCCGCTCGATTGCATTCTGTTGCAACTCGATGTAAGAACTACTATGGCCTGAAAGACTAGCCAAGAATGAGGTTTTGGTATACACAGGGAACATAGTAAAATGTTACTATACCTTCCATCGGTGTATTACCGTCTGTATTTATTTTCATAATTCATTTAGAGTTTCACAAACTCTAGCCCATTGCATAAGGTATCTTGCAAGAAGGTTGTTCATAAGAGAACTTTTGATGTTCGAAGTTATGAATAACATAAGGGCCATACTTTCATTGAGAATGAGATGTATGTTATGAATAATGATATTAATATATTACCTCTGGATTTACTTTAATAATTCATTTTAGAGTTTCATACACTCTAGCCCATTGCAAAATGTTTGTTGCAAAAGGGTTGTTCATAAAAGAACAATTGTTGTTCAGTATTATGAATAACATGAAGGGCCATGCTTCCATCCAGATGGGACGTAAATTATGAATATTGATGGTAATATGATACATCCATAACACTGACGCTAAATGTCACAAGACTAAAAGAATACCACACAAGTGTGGCACTGCATTTGGTCACATTGGAGAAACCCGCATGGAAAATTCCATTATGATGGATTTTGAAGTCATTTGATTTTGAATCATCTGACACTTGCAACTTTTCTCCGAAAAGTGAAGTGACTAAAATACCGTTCACAGGCCATAAGGAACGAACAAAGAACGTATTGGTGATCATGCATCATGATGTATGTAGTCCAATAAATGTTGTTGCAAGTAGTGGATTTATCTATCTTCAGAAATGACTCAAGTAGATATATGGATATTTACTTGATGAGACGTAAGTCTAGATCTTTTGAATTCAGTCAAAAGGTTTTCGACAATGAAGTAAAAGTTATTGTAACAAGAAAATTATGTTTCTACAATTGGATTGCAGAAAGGAATATTTGAGTTACAAGTTTAGCGAATGTCTGATGAGTTGTGAAAGGGGTTTCATAACTTGCACCTCCCGGAACACCACTGCAAGTGGAAAGTCCGTGAAGATGTAATCGAACCATTTATGACATGGTAAGATCAAATATGACATAAATAAATTTGCCATTATCCCTTTTAAAGTGATGCTTTAGAGACTGCGACTTTTACACTGAAAAGAGCTCCATCAGGTCTGTTGAAATGACGCCATGGTATGGTACGCCCAACCATGTTGTATCTTTTCTTAACATTTGGAATATGGGGCTTGTGTAAAAGGTTACAAACCTATTCCAAATCAGACAAGTGCTACTTTGTAGGTTATCCCAAGTAATTGGGTATTCCTCCCTCACTATACCGAGGCAAATAGGTTTGCCACAAAGAACGGTATGCTTTTTGAAGAAAATGGTTCTTTCAAAAGGTGAGTGGGAGAATAGTGCAACTCGACGAGATAAACAGTATCTTCGTCATCAGGTCAAAGGAAAGAGACCTTGGAAGTAATTCCAGAGTTTCCTACTGCGACTGATACGAAAGTCTCTACAATAAAATGTATGGACTTCGATCGAACTTGCGGCTGAACCACGTGGGCAAGGCTCGTGCAAACCTCTCAGGTGCGCAAACGAGATATTGTTGTTAGACAACAGTATACCTACGATACACAAGGAAGCGTTGATGGGCCCTGACTCCAGAATTGGCTAAATGCCAATACAATCCGAGATAGTTTCCATATAAGTGATTCAAGATTAAAACCTTGATACACCTTTCGGAAGACTTAGAGTCTGACGAATATTTATGGAACTATAACTGATACGAATAAAAATGTTTTATCCATAAAGCTCGACTTGTTGCAATATACAAGTTCAAGGAGTTGACTACGATGAGGTTGCTTCACCGTAGCGATGCTTAAAGTCGGTTCGGGTTGAACTAGCAATTAATACATATTTCATATCATGAGATATAAAACAATGGAAGACAAAAGGATTTCCATCTGATGGAAATGAAACCAAGGACTTGCATGTGTTACAGTCCAAGGTATTTTGTCAATCCAGAGGATGCTAGTAAGGGTGCAAACTTCAGAGTTCCAGCGATGGACAGAAGAGAGCAAAGTGGAGTTGGAATCTTCATGTTTTGATGAAATGGTCAAAGGAGTTTTGACTTCATCAATGGATAACGAAGATGCTTATAATTCAAGAAAGTAAGTGGGAGCATAATAATATTTCTAAAAACCTTGTGTGCTTGACACATTGGTAATTGGAATTAAATTTCTTGACACAATTTAGGACTTCATTTGGAAATAGTTTTTCAATGAAGTGCTTGGGCTAAATAGCCTTTATATCAGGCATGATGATCTATGGAGATAGATTTACCTAATAGGGCTGAGCAAAGATACATATTGACAAGATGCTAAAACCTTTTAGCATTAAAAATGTCAAGGAGTGATTCTTGCCGAAGTCACATGGAAAGAGTTTTTGCAAGACTCGGTGTCCCAAAACACTGATGAGCAAAATACATGATGGAGATTCCATACACTCTTGTGTTTGGATTAATCATGTATTCCATGGTATGTAAAAACAACCAGATATGTCCAATACTCCCAAAGTTGTTGCGAGTATAGATACCAAAGTGATCAAAAGTACTGATCATGGGACAACAGTGAAAAAGGGTCATTGAGTACTATAGTAGCACTGATGACATGTTTTCTCGCAAGCGGAGATCATGAAGAGTTCGTTGTAAAAGGTTACATCGATACAGTCTTCAGCCATGCTCGAAGCGATTTTCGATTTAAGTTAAGGGTTTTGTGTAACACACAATGTGGTGGCACAGTTAGTTGGAAAAGGTTTCCAAACAAATTACTGTGGCGAATTCTATAATAGAGGCTAAGTATGTTACCGCTTTCGAAGCGACAAAGAAAATGTTAAATCATATAGTTCATTCATGAATTTGGTATGGTTCCAAGATGGCTTTTGTCAATGGGACACTACTGCAGGTAGTTGCCCCATAACTCAGTCTGAGGAATCCAGGTTCGACCTGTGATTCACATACATACAAAGCCAAGTCCACACAAAATATGAATTTTGTGAAAGCGTAAAAACGCGAGGATACGCAAAGATACACACGGAGCTGAAGTCGTCAGATCCGTTGGACATCAGGCTATACCACATGTGAAGCATATTTACACCGGTGTGCCACAGGTGTAAAGTGCATTAGCATTAACTAGATTATTGACTCTCGTCCAAGTGGGAGTCTGTAGGAGATATGCCCTAGAGGCAATAATAAATGTTATTATTTATCTCCATGCTCATTATTATGTTTATGTTCCATGCTATAACTGCTGTGGTTCCCGAGCCCGTATATCCATAAAGGCTCTGGGGAAAACCCATGTGCACGTGTGGAATAATAAACGGTAAAATGTATTCCTAGTCATGCCTTTAAGACTAGCTCAAGTGTCGCATGATGATTATGTTTTCCCAATCATGGGCATGTCTATGCCAGCAACTTTGAGGGCACAATGTTAGAAGAACATTTGTGTTGAATCGACCCGATTGATGTTATGCTATGAGATTCATTCGTCACAAGTTAATGGTTAATAACACAGAGATGGTTAACGTTTGCATAATTCCTCAGACCATGAGAGTATCGAGTTTCTTCATGCTTGATTCATGAACTTTGGGGTTTGTTAAACGTCATCCGTAACTGGATGGCTATTACGGCGGCTTACGGGTTCATGGGAAAGTATGTCAAGTAACTTGATAGCTCAAGATTGGGATTTGCTCCTCCAACGATGGAGAGATATCTCTGGGCCCTCTCGGTGTTACGGTATCCATCATCGTCTGGCCAGACACTTTGTGATTTGATCACGGGGATGCCGGAACACGGTAACGAGAAAAGAGAACAATACCGGTAACGAGGTAACTAGCTTAGTGGACAAGTTGTTGATCCACGGGAATGCCAACATGTCTCACCTCGGGTATTTGTAACATATCGTGAAGCAACAGGAATAGCACACGGCAACTGGAGGTTCACTCGAATATTCATTCGTGTGGTTATAGGGGTCAATATGGGTGTCCACGGCTCCGATGCTGATCATTGATCGGAATGTGTTCCGGTCATGTCTATACTTCACCGAACCTATAGGGTCACACGCTTAAGGGTCATCTATCTGTTGAACGCTAGACAGGGAGTCTGAGAGAAAGTCACCGAAAATGTTTCGGAGACAACGGAAGAGTTCCGAGAGAGAGAACACCGAAAGAGTTTCGGTAAAACCGAAAAGTTGTTTCGGAATATATTATTTGGTCAAAAAGGGTTTCGGCACCGCCTGGAAATTTTCAGAGGATGCCAGAATTGGTCTGGGAACTTCTGGGAATTTTCGGAGAGAAAAACCGGAAATGTTCCGAAACTGCCGTAACCGCTGTTAATGCTTTCCGCTGATGAAAACCACCACACCGAAAATGTTTCGGATCATGCCCAGAATAATTTTAGAGGGTGCCGGAAATGTTCTGGGACCTTCTGGAATTTTTCAGAAAAAGTTTCGCGGAAAACATCTTGTCTCAGCGCGAGGGGACAAGATCCCACGAATCGGGGGTTGCATGTTTGGTGGCTTTTTGTCTAGGGAGCATGCATGTTTCATGGAGACATGTTGGTGGCTTGTTGGCCCCCCCCCCCCATGGGGAGACAAGGTGTGGGCCGGCCCAAGGGCTGCCATGGTGGTGTCCCCTTGGTGCCCCCCTTGTGTTACCATTATGCCCTTTCATGTGTGACATGAAGCTTGGGTATTTTGGTATTTCAACATCCCACCCCACCCCTTGCCTTGGCCTATAAAAGGAGGAGAAGGGGCTGCCATTCTCCCCATCCCTTGCTCTCATACACATGCCAAGATGTTATCTGGCTTCTCTCTCCCTCCCACGAAAAGAGTTTCGTAGAGCCGAAAGGCTGTCTAGGTTCCGGCAGGAACTAGTTCTGGACGGCGAAGCCCTGCCGGATAGGTGACACCGTATGTGTGCAACTCTGTAGAGAGGTCGTAGTTTCGATCTTAGTGCCCGAGGGGCTGTTCGAGAGTGCCTCCCGAAGGGCTGTCCAAGTGACGGTCCGAGTTCTGTGAGTCCTCCTGAAGGGCTGTCCGAGTGACCGTTCGGGTTTCGAAGGTCCTCCCGAAGGGCTGTCCGCGACATCGTCCGGTGGACTGTTCGACCGCCTCCCGGAGGGCTGTCCGAAGGGAAGACGAGGGTATACATCCTCGCGGTTGGGAGGTTGTAAATCCTAGCTGCGGGGATCTGCACCGCCAATCGTCATCGACTCTACTTCCGCTGCGCTACGAGTCGGTAACGAAAATGATCAAACCTTGTATGCAGTCTCCATAGTGGTCCTGGGCTGGTGCGTAGGGCGGAAATTTTTTGTTTTCTGCTGCGTTACCCTACAGGCGCCGCCCCCTCCTAGTCCAATTCGGACCAGCCCATGGGGTGGCGCGCGGCCACCCCTTGAGGCCCTTCTCTCCTTTCCCGTATGGCCCATTAAGGCCCACTACTTCCCCCGGCGAATTCCTGTAACTCTCCGGTACTCCGAAAAATACCCGAATCACTCGGAACCCTTCCGATGTCCGAATATAGCCTTCCAATATATCGATCTTTACCTCTCGACCATTTTGAGACTCCTCGTCATGTCCGTGATCTCATCCGGGACTCTGAAATATCTTCGGTCATAAAATCACATAACTCATAATACAAATCGTCATCGAACGTTAAGCGTGCGGACCCTACGGGTTCGAGAACTATGTAGACATGACCGAGACACATCTCCGGTCAATAACCAATAGCGGAACCTGGATGCTCATATTGGCTCCTACAGATTCTACGAAGATCTTTATCAGCCAAACCGCATAACAACATACGTTGTTCCCTTTGTCATCGGTATGTTACTTGCCTGAGATTCGATCGTTGGTATCCTCATACCTAGTTCAATCTCGTTACCGGCAAGTCTCTTTACTTGTTCTGTAATGCATCATCCTGTAACTAACTCATTAGTCACATTGCTTGCAAGGCTTATAGTGATGTGCATTACCGAGAGGGCCCAGAGATACCTCTCCGATACACGGAGTGACAAATCCTAATCTCGATCTATGCCAACCCAACAAACACCATCGGAGACACCTGTAGAGCATCTTTATAATCACCCAGTTACGTTGTGACGTTTGATAGCACATAAGGTGTTCCTCCGGTATTCGGGAGTTGCATAATCTCATAGTCAGAGGAACATGTATAAGTCATGAAGAAAGCGATAGCAATAAACTTAACGATCATTATGCTAAGCTAACGGATGGGTCTTGTCCATCATATCATTCTTCTAATGATGTGATCCCGTTCATCAAATGACAACACATGTCTATGGTCAGGAAACTTAACCATCTTTGATTAACGAGCTAGTCAAGTAGAGGCATACTAGGGACACTTTGTTTTGTCTATGTATTCACACATGTACTAAGTTTCCGGTTAATACAATTCTAGCATGAATAATAAACATTTATCATGATATAAGGAAATATAAATAACAACTTTATTATTGCCTCTAGGGCATATTTCCTTCATACGTGGCACCAATATTATCACACCACAACCGAGCAGTAGGAGATTGACTTACACGAAGCTCATGAAGCAAGGTTTGAACCCATATTAGTTCAGCCGTAGCATTTGCCAAGGCCTTGTACTCAGCTTCTGTGCTAGATCTTGACATGGTAGCTTGCTTTCGTGCACTCCAGGATATGAGGTTTGGTCCAAAGAAGACAGCAAAACCTCCTGTTGACCTTCTGTCATCAGGACACCCTGCCCAATCAGCATCAGAAAATGCACTCACCAATGTTGAGGCTGACTTTGTGAATTTCAACCCTGTGCTCATAGTACCTCTTAGGTACCTCAGGATTCTTTTTACTGCTGTCCAATGTTCATGAGTAGGAGCATGTAGAAACTGACATACTTTATTGACAGGGAAACATATGGCAGGTCTTGTAAGTGATAAATATTGTAAGGCACCTACCACACTTCTATAGTTTGTAGATGCTTCAGCACTTAATGGCTCTCCTTGATCTTTAGACAACTTTTCAGAGGTTGAGAGAGGCATGTTCGAAATTTTACAATTCATCATACCTGCTCATTTTAACACATCTGACACATACTTTTCTTGACTTAAGAGTATGCCATCCTTTATCTTCTTTACCTCTATTCCCAAAAGTAATGCAAATCACCAAGATCTTTTACAGCAAAGTCTTTTCTCAGATCTTCTAGCAATGCTTTGGTTGCATCCTACGACGAGCTTGCAACAATAATATCATCGACATACACTAGCATAAAGATGGTGATTTTGCCTTTTCTATAAAAGAATAGTGATGTGTCAGCTTTGGATGGATGAAAACCAAGCCTTTGAAGTTTCTCACTCAGTCTAGAGTACCATGCTCTAGGTGCTTGTTTTAGACCATATAAAGCCTTATCAAGTTTGCACACATAATGATGCTTGTCTTTTACCTCATACCCAGGTGGTTGCTTCATATACACTTCCTCCTCTAGAACGCCATGAAGGAACGCATTCTGCACATCTAACTGATGAAGACACCAATTATTTGACACTGCAATGGAGAGAACAAGTCTGACAGTAGCTGCTTTCACAACTGGGCTAAAGGTGTCCTCATAATCTATACCATATCTTTGTTTAAAACCCTTTGCAACTAGTGTAGCCTTGTACCTATCTATTTCTCCATTTGCCTTTCTTTTAATTTTGTATACCCATTTACAGTCAATTAAATTTCTCCCCTTTGCTGGAGGAACTAGATGCCAAGTTCTGTTTTTAATAAGAGCATTATATTCCTCATTCATTGCATTTTTCCAATTTTTATTTTCTAAAGCTTCTACCAAGGTGTTTGGTTCTCCTGTAACAGCAAGACCAGCAAAACTTGTCTTGTCATACCTGACCGTACCATCCGTACGTATTTTTGGTTTTGAGATACCGTGTTGAGATATTGTTCTCGGTGTAGACGCAGAAATTACTGCAGAAGGCTGTGATGCAGAAGATCCGGCCGCTGCGTCTGCAGCTGATCCAGCCGCACCAGATCGAAGGTGGATCCTGTCGCCAGCCAGAGACGCGCCTGGTCGCTCCGCTCCGGACTCGAGATGGATGCTGTCGCGCACATGCGAGGCGCCTGATTGGCCGACTCGGCTGTGCGGGGGAGGCCGCGCCACTTGGCGGCTGGAGAGAGGCGCCTCGCTGCCGCTGGGTCCACCTGACCAGGAGTGCGCTACAGCATCTTCGCCCTCGGGCCCGCGAGGAGACGCGTGTCGTGGCGAGGCTGGATCGCCCCCTTCCGAGCCTGATGCGTTGCAAATCCCGCTGTCCGGCGCGGCAGGCGAGGGGAAATCTTCCTCGGGATGGCCGCTTCCTGAATCTGGCGCAGCACCTGAATCAGCATCGTGTTCTGCGCCTGTCTGCTGCTGCATAAAATCATGGTACACAACAAGGTTTCCACCAAAATTGATAGCAGGATTTTTATGAAGATTAACCGAAGGATCAGCAATCTGTTCGTCCCCATGGTCAAGAGGTTCGGATGGAACAGTTTCAGAGAGAAGAAGAACTTCAGACCGAAGAGGAACGCCGACATTTGGATTGAGCGAGGCAAAAGGAAAAACTATTTCATCAAAGATGACATCTCGAGAAATATAAACACGGCCTTCTTTTATGTCAAGACACTTGAACCCTTTGTGGAGATTGCTATAGCCAAGAAATACGCATTGTTTAGAATGGAATTCTAGCTTCTTAGAATGAAAGGGTCAAAGATTTGGCCAACAGGCACGACCAAAAGTGCGTAGAGCATGGTAGTTGGGTTTTTCATGGAACAACTTTTCCAACGGAGTGTCAAGATTGATCACTTTGCTAGGGGTGCGGTTGATGAGATATGTGGCGGCTAGGAATGCTTCATCCCAAACTTTATGCGCATGGAAGCATGAGCCAAAAGAGAGAGACCCACATCTACAATGTGCCGATGTTTTCTCTCGGCTGACCCATTCTGTTGATGGGCATGAGGGCATGACACGTGATGTGTAATCTCTATTTGATGAAAGAAGGAGTTGAGGTGCTCGTACTCACCACCCCAATCTGTCTGCATTGTGATAATCTTGCGATCAAAAAGTCGTTCAACTAGTGCTTGAAACTCATGAAACACTTTGAAGACTTCTGATCTGTGCTTAAGGATATATATCCACGTGAATTTACTGAAATCATCGATGAAACTCACATAATAATTTTTCTTATTAATTGAATCTCGGGCAGGCCCCCATACATCAGAGAAAACTAGCTCTAAAGGAGCATTCGAAATACTACTAGAATTTGGGTAGGGAAGTTGATGGATCTTGCCTTGTTGACAAGCATCACACACTCCCTCTTTATTCAACTCATTGCTAGAAAAGGAAATTTTATTATGCCTAAGAACATGTTGAACTATTGCCGAGGATGGATGACCTAAGCGATTGTGCAACCGTGATGGAGAGATCTTGGTGGCGCCAAGTGCGTGTCTGCCTGAACTTATGGGAGCTGATGATAGGGGATAGAGCCCGTTTCTACACCTGCCGTGGAGGTGGGTTTTCCTCGTTGCCTTGTCCTTGACATAGACAAAATGTGGATGAGTTTCAGGAAACACATGATTGTCATAGGATAAGCGATGAGTAGAGATCAAGTTTTTGGTGGCTTTGGGCACGTGCAAGATATTTTTAAGATGATGATTGCGAGTAGGGGCAGGAACATAAGCATGACCTATATGGGAAATCTTCATACCTGCACCGTTTGGCACGTTTACTTGATCATGTCCAGTGTACTTGTCCCGGACGGTGAGTTTGTCGAGCTGTCTGGTAATGTGGTCTGTTGCTCTTGAGTGCACATACTAGTTTGTATCCACCCCATAGGAGCAGTTGGTGTTGACAGTTGTTGCGGTTTTCTCCTTGTTGAAGGAGACATCGAAGCGGTGATAGCACTCCATGGCCGTGTGATTGGGCTTGGTGCAGATTTGACAGAAGATGGGGAGATCATTGCGACATACTCCATTGCCGCGGCTGCTGCCGCGACCACGACCGCCGCCGCCGTTGCCTCGGCCACCTCCATTGCAACCTCCGTTGCCACCACAGCCTCCGCCAAGGTTGGATCCGCCAGGCCCGCCACGAGAGACGGTGTTAGCAAAGGAGCGGGAGGACTGTTCGCCGCCCTCGAACATAGCCAATCTGCTTTCAAAGCTGATCAACTGCGAGTAAAGCTCGCTCACCTTGATTTTCTGGGTTCTGGCGCAGATCATGGAGACAAAGGACATGTAGTCGAAGTCGAGTCCCGGAAGGATGTAGGACACCATGTCGTCGTCGGTGAGCGGCTTGCCCACCGATGCCATCTCGTCACCGAGCGCCTTCATGCGCCCGATGTGCTCAGCCATCGTCGAGTTGCCCTTCTTGGTCATGGAGAGGGCGATTCTCGTGTTGACGATGTGTGCTTGGGTTTGGCAAATAAAGATCTCCATGATGGCGACCCATGCTTCGGCCGCCGTGTTGCAGTGTGCAACCTGGACCATGACAGGAGCTGAGATGAAGTTGAAGATGAAGCTCAACACCTGAGAGTCTCGACCCTTGTTGATGTCGTACGCAGGGTTGGGCACGTCCGTGGGCTTGCCGTCATTGTCGGTGAGCTTCTGTGCCGGCTGTTCCCTGTCTGGGTCGAGGGCGGGCGCAGCGACAGCGGAGCTTGAGGAGGCCATGGCTACGGGAGATGTGCTTAGAGGAGATAGGCTCTGAATACCATGAAAGATGGCATGAAGCGTATGCCTAGCAGGGACGCGTTGCATGTTATATATAGCCAAAGGCTAGGGTTTACATATTCGGTAGTTAGGTTATGGCTTGATCCTCAAGTTAGCTATACATGAGATAAGGATCAGCCGCCGGCCTAACTACCTGATTACAACGCAGGCAAGATATGATGTATATACGGTTTATAACTCACCGTATATACGTACAATATATTCTAACAAAGCATACATGTGTCATATGCTTTTGACCTGCACAGTCCACAACGGCTGGCCATAAGGGATGGGAGACTCATGCAGATCATATATATATGCATGACAAGGAGATGTACGCATAAGAAATGAGGAGATATATGCATGACAAGGAGATATATGCATGAAAAATGAGTGAGCTCTGTGCCACTGTGATGTGATATGTACAGCTCTCTCTCTATATATATTTCCTCCGAGATATCACTTCTTTACCACTTGGTAATTTTGGTATAATATCCTTCGCCTTCTCCAAATTTAACTGTTGTGAGATTTTGGAGGAGACCAAATCCGGACCAATGCTTCCATTTGCTTTTATCTCATAGCAGTTGGAATACAAGCAAGATGAATTCCAAGTCCTTTACAGACATGAACACCTGGACTACACTACCGTCAATTGAGCACCACGATGACAACAAGAATGCTCAGAAATTCCTCAAGAGATGGTACAACTCAGTCCAATGAAGTTGATCAACATCAAGCCCCTGCAACGAGGCCGGCTACGAGGTCATCTTTGGTGCGCTGGAGGGACGCCACAATGTAGTGCCGTATAGCGAAAACGCTTACTTGCTAACCCTTCAGACCATACTCCATCTGATGCACCGTTTGCCGAGTGAATTCGAGGGATTCGTCAGGGACCACTTCGTCCACCGGCGGAGATTCGTGCTCAGAGCATGCGAGGCGTACCTAGAGGGTGCGTGGTTAGTATGCTCGGTGTTAGTTTTAATCTTGTTACAGGCATTAGTAGATGTTTTTTTGTTCGTGTCATGCATGCATGTTTAATTACAAAGTTGCATGCTAGCTGGTTTGTTAGCTAGTTGAGTCCTTGCATGTACGTGTGTACGCCGATGGATGGATGTGTGCACGTGGATTGAGTCGATGCATGTAAATAGGATCATTAGCCTGAAGCGTACGAGTTTACGTTGCGGCTATTAGTACGTGAGTTAGTTGAGTTTGGTTGGGCCACGATGCACTATCGTGGGATGGCACGAATCTGGTGGGTCGTGGCATAGAGTTCGGCCGGTTTAACTGGTCAAGTTTGCATGTAATCATAAGATAAATAAGAGAAGAAAACCAGAAAAGAGGACGGCAGTTGCGCCTCGCAAAATACCAGTGTCTCCGTGTTCCTCTCTCTAGTTTTTCCTTCACCGTGTACCCGTGTGTACTCCAGCCGGCGATCCAACACTCGGGGGCGACACCCGCGCCACCAAGGAAACCAAGGAGGAGGGTTGAGACTTGAGACTCACACTTGCCAATGTGTTGCCCAGGCTCGTGGCGGCGTTAGCACAGACTGGCGCCGAGGGCTTGATGCACGAGCTGCGGCCGAGCGGAGCTTCGACTGTCTGTAGTTGACATATCTGGTGTTACACTAGATCATCAAGAGCAGTAGCTCTGCCGTCACGTATGCCTAGTATTTGCATTTTGTAGTACCTTGTATATTTAATTTATATTTGGATGATCGAGTGATTTTATTTTCAGCCAAAGACTAATTACAGTCTGACACACTGATTTGTGCGCGAGGTTCCTAAGGTGTACTAGTACTGTTATGAAGGAGGACTGTCGTCGTTTTTGTGCGCAAGGTTCCTAGATGGTGGGAGTGACGGCACTGCACATTATCGAGTCTGTAAGTGTGAGTGGTGGCTTCGAGTAGTTTGATGTATGTTTTTGTCAGACCGCTGTTGAATAATTAATAAAGATGCGGCATGCATCCATTGATGCAGAGGCCGATGGTTTCAACCTTCTTTTTTCAAAAAAAAAATTAGGAAGGTACTGCCAACACGATATATTGAAGGACCCTGCCGCCATAGGTAAAGTGCCCAAGGACTGCACCCACGAGGTTGAACCTCTCGTGAGTACATTGATTCTTCAGTCGATAATTCTCCATGCATGCTTGTCTGATTCCCCTTTTGATATTTTCCTAGTGACCAAAAATGCGTTTCAGATTGGGGAGAAGTACTGCAAACTCCTGCGCGTTGACGAGAGAGAGAGAGAGAGAGAGTTGATGAGTCCATCAGTGGGAGCTTCAACAAAGACAATTGCGATCAATGAAAAAAAACAGCGCGCTATTTTGATGTTGTAGCATGCATATCTGGAAGGGCTATGTTTTAGCTAATTTGCTCGCTAAGGCGCTATTCACGCTATAGCGCGCTATTTTGACGCTAAATGAAATAGCGTTGTACTCCCTCCGTCCCATAATGTAAGACGTTTTAACACTATTTGTCTTACATTATGGGACGAAGGGAGTAGCATTTTAGCATGTACCACACAATAGCCCATCAGACATCGCCGCATTGCATCGGCCCAACTCACTCTCACTCTCTCTTAGATGCAAGCGCAATGCATACAAACTAACCTAGCCAACTCATCACCAATTTCCCACCAGTTCCTGACTGAGGACGTCAATGACGGTGGCGTTCGTGACCCATGAGCGAAGGCAGCGGTGGCAGTTCGTGAGCGGCCGCAGCTTCTCTCCATCCCCTCTCCATGTGGCGGCGTCAGCCACGCCTCCAGCTCTAGCAAGAAAATGTCAATGTCTACCACACCACTGGTGCCAACAAGTCAGCCAATGATGCTTCTCTATGCTAAATAGGAGTGTTCCCTTTGCACACAAATTAGGAGTGTAGATGCGTTGAGCCTAACTCTCGTATGTTTATCTTTTTAATTTGGAGTGTTTTCTTTCCTTGAAAATTATAGAAGCTTTAAATTTTGTGATATATTTGGCATTTTTATGCAAAACGCTATTTTCAAATATACCACACTATAACTTGTATAACATTTGGAGAATGGCGGCGCTAAATCTTGTAGCATGCTACTTTTTTCATTGTTTCGATGGGGACCTACAATAACCGTGTCAACAATGACGAATGTTCAGAAGGGTGTCGAGAGATGGCACATCTCGTCTGCTGATGGGGACCACTCACCACGATGTTTAGGTGTACATTTGTGCAGTAATCTTTGCTCACAGGTACCTGTTATTTCCCCTCTTATTAAGAGTGGTACTTCTTTATATACAAGGAATTTGAAGGAATTAAGAGTTCTTCTTTTTATGAGTTGAAGTTGTACTTGACTAGGGGCGAGAAAGGGCAAAATCTCAAGCGAACCTCGGCCCTCTCGAGGATAGCAGGCCCATCCCAGTGGCCACAAACGATCCACTATCCATCCATCCAGTGACCCACAACACAACCTGAGTTTGAGGATAGCAGACCCGGCCAAAAAACAATGGTCAAGAGGTTTTTGTCTGCTGTCTGTTGTCTGACTATGTCACTTCGATTGCCCAATGGGTAATTTAACAAATAATCTATCCAATAATTTTCTACTATGGAATCCCGTCAAAATAAGTTTGAAGGTGTAAATCAGAACATTTATTATTGCCGGTTCAGTGACTAACTTGTGACTGCCATTGCTTCCTTTCCCGTGACAAGGTACCTTCATGCTATTGATCTCCTTTTAGAAGTCCAATCAAGGTGAAATGCATGATCACAAAATTGTTGAAACGATGTACTCTGGCTGGCATGCAGCAACAATTTATATATGTATGCTTCTTCAGGGATATCATTCCCACTGTTCCGGTTTGAAAGGGATTCCTTCAACTTCACTTCCATTAATTTGACTCTTATGAGATTTTGGAGGATACAAAAATTCAAGGCCATGTTCATCTGGAAATAACTTTTAGTGTTCCCATGTTGCATAACAGAACACCCGTGAGATATTTTATTGCAGTCAAACACCGCATTTAGCCCACTCATGCAATACCTGGCCATTTCCTTCGCGTGAACGTCACCTGCCCCATGTCTACTTAAATTAGGAGTTGTCCTACGCGGTGTGTGTTGCTAAGGCAGTGACCCGAAACAAAACATAATTTTGAAGGAAGACAGATGGCGGAAAGCGACGTTGTTCGCTCTACCACCAAAAGGACCGGCATAGTTCACCTACAGCAATGCTAGTAACACCCACCGAGCCAGCAAGTTGAATCACTCTGTGTGGCTCCCAAATCGGCTGATTAATTATTCATGAGGTCATGTAATAGGTATGAATACATATTTATTGTAGTGAAATTCAAGGTATGCCATCCTCTATTTTCTCAGTTGTTTAACCACTTTGAGATTTTGGACGAAAACAAACGATTAACCTATTGCCATCAGAACCCGCGCGTGCGAGCTTGGAGCCTGTAGTGCAGCTAATAGAAGATGGTATGGAAGAGGTTATAGGGCTCCGCTAGAAAAAAGCAGAGATAGAATGGATGCATCTATAGGTAATATGCTATCCAAGAATAGATAATGTTTCTTTAGAGTCCAATTTTGGACAGGGCGTTTCGGTGCCCAGGCTCAGCTGCACCCTAAATCCTGGTCGTCCATTGAGCCATTGGGATACGAGAAAGTCCAGCTGGCGCAGCAGTTTAGCCCGTTTGAAAGGAAGCTACGCAAGCGAATACGCAGTGCACAGTGTCATATGTGGGCCTTTTCGGTATGGGCGTGCGTTGTCACGCATGGGTCCGCGGACGGCTCCGTCAAGGGGATGGGCTGTGCCATGGCACAGGTCGTTAGTCCAGCGAGCGTGGAAATCCAGAGCCGTTATCCCGTCGGCTTGGGCCCGTCATTGCGGGGTTGCTCTTGGATCTCTAGGGAACGAGGGCGGCATCGAGGACGGCCGGCGGCGTGGTATAGGATGGAGGAGAACGGCCTGGAGTTCGTGCTCGATCTGGTGGTCACGTAAGCTCTTTTTGTCCGTCGCCCCTCTATTGATTCACATACCTTTTCTTGAACTCCGGCGCCCGCATGTTCCTACTTCGGGAAGAGGTCGCGGATAACCTTAAGCACTCTGATCCGGTGCCGCTGAGGCTGCCGCCCAGGGGGGAGACTGACGCTCTTGGCACGGAGGATTTCAAATCGTGAATCTGGTTGCGCCCTGAGGTGCGGCCGAAAAGAGCGGCGTCGCCGACAAAGTCAGCTCAAGCTATCGGGAAGGTTAATCGGGAGGCACCTGGATGGACGAAAAGGTGAGCCGTCTCGTCCCCGTGGTCTGATTGTGTATTGAATTTGAGCGCATTTGTAGACAGCTAGTTAAGTTCAAGGACTCTGAAGGTGATTCGCCAAACAATATGTTTAGTTAATTTGAAATCATGGGAACAGGTGTTTGGTTTTGGCGGCGTGTTTCAGGTAGTTAGATCCCGCAAGGTGTTTAGAATTTCAGATAAGAGAAACGTTGCCTTGACTTAACCAGGCTGCATATTAGGAGTCCGTGGATTAAATGTTTTGACAAACCAGTTCATAATTTCCTGAGAAAACACTACTGTCTGCAATACATCAGTTTTGTGTCAATTGACTGGATGAAGCATTATTGCTACAGCTTAAGATTAGAGTGCACCACCGGACGATCTGTACAAGAAAGACCTAATAAACCAGCTTCGTGAGAACAACATCAATTTAGGTAAAGTCTACAGCATCATAGGGAGTTTTTTCAGTTCCATGGAGAAGGTGGCTTTCACGTTTTTTCTGCTGCCTCGTTTTAATAAAAATGAGGTGGGGGCCGACCCCTTTCGTTCAGAAAAAAGGTGCCTTTCATGAAGAGGACGCTGCAGAACATATGTGGGTAGATAAGCTGTGAGCAGGCTGACGATGATGTTAGGAAGATACTTGAGGTGTTTGCTGAGATTGAAGCTTCGGACCCAGATTTCACGTAACGAGTGCTCGCAGACAGCGAAAGCAGAATAAAGAACCTCATGTGGACTAATGGCAGCAGCTGTATGCAGTACAGTTTCTTCGGAGATGTCATACCTTTTGATACGACCTACAGGATGATATAAGAAAAAAGTGGGCGAAGCCTTATTTCAAGGGCGTGTTCTATGCGAAGATGACAAGCACGCAACGGGAGCGCGGACCATATGCTGAAGACATACATTTGTCAGGCAGTATTTGAGACTTCAGTTTGACAGGGAGAGAGAGAGAGGAGAGCTATGAGGAGAAATGAACTACGATTTTAGGTTTATGCAATTAAGTATGATCAATATTCGAGGGTTTTTGTTTCTGTAATACATACTGACAGTCTTTTTTTTTTTGGTTTTTCCATGGTGGTGTCGTGAGGACAAACCTTGAGATCGAGAGACATGCGAGCAAGCTGTACAGAAGAGCCATGTTTGAGCAGTTTGGTGAACGGCTGTTCGAGGCTACTGCCTACAAGGTTACTGAGCTTGAGAAAGGTCGACGGTATCTGACAACCTACAATAATGCTTCAAAGCGAGATAGATGGAGCAGGGTGGTGTACGAGGTCATGATTAAGGACGGAGGTTCTGAATTCGAGTGCGAGTGTGGGCATTTTGAATACACAGGCATGCTATGTGGCCATGTGCTTAGAGTAAGTGTTGGCCTGTGAAAGGTGAAAGAGCTAATCATCTGACTTATTATGAAAATAGAAATCATTTTCAACTAATAAATGGTAAAATAACTATTGTAACTGCAGGAAGGACAGTGGCGTGTTGTGCACTATGTCCGTGAGTTTCATAGGGCTGTACCTCCAGTCACCACTGAGCGCGGTAAGGCTAAGATTGCAATATGGTTGATATGTGGAAGCCTGGAAGATGCAAGAACTGCAGCCTCGAAGGTGACTGCCGGTACACCTGCACCATACCAGGCCTCTTGGAGCATTTGAAATCCCTGTAAGACTTAGGATTTTCTGGTGTGTTTCAGTGAGCATTTGCTCCATGCCTGTTGCTCTTATTCAAGACAGCAGACTTGTTGAAAAGGTTGAGTTTACTTTGTTGTTGTAGATCAATAAATTGTTTGGGTTTACATTTCGGAAGCTTTAAAATCTACACTTTTGCGAGTGCTTGCTTGAGATTTCTGTTGGATTACCGTTCTGAACAGCTGCCTGACGGGGTCAAGTATGCAGTTGACGGATACTTCAAGTTTTGGATCTGCAGCGAGCGCTTGGAGCACCAACCTGATGCCAGATGAAGAAAGCCACGATGCCGATGAGGTGAGCTTAAATGTTGCGTATGCATTGCTGTAAGTCTGCATCTGAATGATTTGTCTGAGAAAACAATTTTGGGTGCATTGACAGGGAGAGGTGATACGCCAGGAACTCGCGCTGGAGAAGCTACTGAAGGAGGAGATGGAGAAGAATGGCGCAGATGCTGGCCTGGAAGAAGGATCCGGCGAGAATGACCCTACTGCTGATGCGATCTCCGCATCCTATGGTGTTGACTCTGCTGTGGACAGTGGATCAGGAGTGATGTCTGTAGCCAGGGATGGTGAGTCTGACGGAAAAGAGGAGGTGAACAACAGGGAAGCGAAACGGCTGAGAACGCAAGATTAGTTGTTAGAAAGCGCGCGAGCGTGTCAACCTGTCAGAAAAAAAGAGTCTGATTTCTGTGATTTACTAGTTGTGTACGTTGGGCAAAAAAGCAAACTTCGACGTTTTGTTGAAGTGTGCATGCGATCTGGCTCAGTGAGCTTACAAAAATCGTATTCTATGGATGGGAACTCAAGTTTGTGGCTTTATTTTTTGGACGGGAACTCATGTTTGCGGCTTAGTGAGCTTATTGGCCGATTTTATGATTGTGAGATGAAAGAATAATTGCTTCGTTTTACATGTTCGTGCTGGTCCTGAGCGGTGGTTAATTAATTGGGGATGGGGACGTGTTACCTTGGGGTTTTTTTCGCTGGGTGACTGGTCAAATATAAATAGATTGGTACACAGCCGAGGCGTTACGGCCATCCATGGACGGAGACGGCTCAGCATAGCACGGGAAAATGCCCGAGCCGTTCGCAAGATTTCAGTTCCGCCTTGACCTAAACGTCTGTCCGTGCATTTAATGCATCTGGCGGCTGGCTTGTTTTACTTACCATACATCTCCAATACACATATCAATACACCACCTACATAGATCCACATGCAAAGCAGACGTGAGAGATTTCAGGAGCATTTGAGCCTGGGCTCAGAAACGAATATCCGTCCAATTTTCTCATATACAATGATATATATTTATCTTTGATGGGAAGTCCACACATTATGAAACAATACATGTATACTAGAAAATGAAATACCCTCGGTCTTTCTCTTTCCACTTTGCATATCCATCAGGCTTGCCATATTGAGTAGTTAGGTGAGATGAGTTCTCTAACTGTTAGCAGCAAAATTTGTGTGTTGTGTATTTTTTTTCAATATATTGGCCTTTTAGTTTTTTCCAAAATCTTAGAGACACCATGGTCTTCATTTAGATAAGTACTCCCTTTGTTCCAAATTACTTGAAGCTCTAACTTTTGGCATAAGTTAAACTTTAAGTTTGACCAAGCATATAAGAAAATATGCTAATATTTACAATACGAAACACACACACACACACACACACACACAGACAGTTTGAAAATATATTTCATAGTGAATCCCGTGAAACTAATTCGGGGTTGTAGATGTTAATATAAAGACTTGGTCAGACTTAAATAAGTTTGACTTAGAACAAGGCTAGAACTTCAAGTAATTAGAAAGGGAGACAGTATGGGCTTCTATCAAAAGAAAAAGTTTTTGCGACTTGTAAAATTTGCACCATCTATGGTGTATCACTGCACCACTAGCTATGCAACAACAATGTATGATGTACTGATTTATCACTACAATGATAACATGTGTGTACTATTCATATTGTCTATTTCCCTATTCTTATACTCATAACATTTTTTTAAATGATGATGACCCCTGACCTCTGCATCATTGGGATGCACTAATAACTAAAATGCATATTCTGGTTGAAAACATGTTTGTACTTTGCTCGACCATGCCCCCAAGGTTGAAACCGGTAAACTCGGTTTTAGTTGTGTGGTACAACAATGACGGTGCTCTTTAGTCTTCCATGTTAGGAGGCGTTGCTTTGAGGATCGATCTTGCAGCCTGGGAGTTGTCAAAGGCGGGGAGTGAAGATGAAGACTGTTGTTGCATGTCTGGGTGCCCTTAATTGACTGTTTTTCTTTCCTTTTTTAAAGATATTATGGATGTGTGGACACTCAAGGAGTCAACATGTTTTTCACATCATGTTGTTTCACAAGCCATGTGCATTTTGTATCATCTCTTTTTTTTAAAACATTCGTTCCTTTCTAGGTTCATTTTTAAGGCAATCCCTTTCTACATTGATGACTAACTCTAGCCAGGAGCTTATGTTCCATCGAGGTACACAAAAAGATCTAACCAAGCAAGATATAGGAGAATGAAGATAGGTACCATATCAAAAGCACATGCTGCACTACAGCTGCTAACTGTCCATGCTTCAGAAACTTTATGTGTAGCACACGATTACACAGTGTGAGCACCAGTACTTGTCACACAAATTGAACTAGCAATAGAGCAACTCAAATCATGCATATGTCATATGCTTTTCACCTCCACACTCAACAGCGGTCATATGGGTGTATTTTGTGCATGAGGTTGTGCAGCCTAACCAGCACTGAGTAGCGCTTGCATGTTATTTAGGAGAGTCTTGTAGATCAGATATATGTTGCAGGACAAGGAGATATATGCGTGAAAAATGTGGGAGTTCTATACCACTGCGATGTGATATGTACAACTCTCTCTCTCTCTCTCTCTCTCTCTCAGAGGTATCACGTCTTTACCACTTCAAAATTTCCGCATCATATCCTTGCTTTCTCCAAATTTAACTCTTGTGAGATTTTGGAGGACACCAAATTCATAGTCATGCTTCAGTTTGATTTTATCTCATAACTCAAGGATGGAAGCAATCTATATTGCAAATATTTTATGGACTTTAACACCAAATTCTGCTACTCTCTGTCGAGCACCATGACCGATTTACGATGAGAATACTCAGAAGTTCCTCTGTGATGGCAAGCTCCCTCTGAATTGATGTATTTAATAACGTTACAGTTTTAGATGCATTTGTGCTAGTTATCTTATATTCCTCTTGGACACGCTAAATTACGAATAAGCATTGTTTCGTTTGCAGTAGTGGTATCTATTTGCTTTAAAACATCGTTATCACAGGGGCAGCTCGAGCGCAGAACACGGAAACATACACAGCAAACGTACGCGCACCGATAGGAGAGCTGACGTTCCAACCCTGCGCACCAAATGTCGGTCCCTGCTTTTTTCTATCTTCGAGGCACCCCAAATAACTATAGGTATAACACAACTCATCCATAAATAGCATGGAAATATTCCAGTGGAACAATAGTTTAAATATAAATTACAATCAAAATATAAAGTTTTTAAATAAAATCGTTCCAATTTAAATTCAACTTAGTCGGACATATGTTCTAGTTGTTCCCTTGAAGCGACTACATATGCTCAATCAAATCATTCTGAAACTACTGATGAGTTCCTTGATGCCGAATATGTTGATGCATTCGATTGAAATCCTAAAACGTCAGCAGATTCGGTGGTGGAAGTTTGACAGGATCACCCATGCGCTCAAAATCCAGACCAATGCAAAATGCCTTACCCTCATCCTCCACAATCATGTTGTGCATGACCACAAGCGGTCATCACCTTCCACAACGTCTCTGGATCTCATAATTTTGTAGGTACTCGAACAACTGCAAAACGGGCTTGGAGCACTCCAAATGCCTCTCCACATATTTTCTAGCTTCTTCTTGTCTTTGGGCAAAGTGAGATTTTTTTTACCCTTTGGCTCAAAGATGGTGTTCACGAAGGTCGCCCACGAAGGATAGATATCATCACAAAGATAGTAGCTCATGTGGTAGTCATGAACATTGCTGGTATAGTTGCATCGAAGCTAGTCCCATAGTCAACCTAGCGAGCAATGAAGACCACTTCAGAATGTTGATGTCATTATGTGAGCCGGGCATGCTAAAGAAAGAATGCAAAATCCAGCGTTCGATGCAACTGCTTTAAGAATGATGTGGGCTTCTTACAATGGTCCTGATATTGCCGTTTTTTGAGCATATGAACAGTTCTTCCATTTTCAGTGCATGCAATCCAAGGATCCGAGCGTACATAGACACCCTCTTGCTTTCGATAGTGCTAGGAGCCCTTCGATGTCTGCGATACCTGGTTCTATCAAGTACTCTCCAAATGCCTTGACCACCACAGTAGAAAATATGGCCATGGCGAGCGGCGCCGGTGCAGCGCTGTATGTGGCGGTGGGGGGTGCTGCCGGGGTGGCAGTGCCAGTGGATCTACTCGTGCGTCTACCGCACCAAGATGCGTGCCCAGTATAGGCTCCGGGAGACCCCCTGCCCGGACTGCTGCGTCCACTTCTGCTGGCTCGAGTATTGTGCCATCTGCCAGGAGTACCGCGAGCTCCGCAACCCGGGCTTCGTGATGGACATCGCGTGACACGCCAATGTGGAGCTGCAGAAGCATCAGGGCCGCAGCGACGGCTCCATCATGCCGCCCGCCACGCAGCACATGATATGACAGACACGTTCATTGTCGCTCTATATATATATCAGTGGTGCTACCTTAGCTTAGCTATGTACCTGTTGGATTGGATCCATACTTAGTCTTTATTGATAGCAGATCGGAACGTACGTACGTTGTGGTTGGTTTGCTTCTCCCATTTAATAGGTAGGCATCCTTGTTACGAGGTTTCAGGTTTCATGCTGGTAAGTAGTAACCATGAACTATCATAGTGAGATATGATGTAACTTTTGTGTGGCATTGATGTTTAATTCTTTCTTTTGCTCCCCGGCCATCACTTGTTTGTCACAATGTTGCTTGGGTAGGAATATGAGAGTCGGTAATTAAGAGGGAATTGGAGATCCGGGGACGAGAACATATACTAGCCTAGTCACTGCCTAATTGTAGTCCCACACGGACAAAGACATGAACATATATGTAAACTAAAGACAAGAACAAAGAATTGGCAGAATACTCTGGTGCGGCTAAGGAAATTGTTTCCCCGATGATAATGTAGTATCCATAATTCAACCGTGAAAAGTTCACTGTGTGGTCGACCATGATGGAGTGCGTGCTTGAGGCTAGTGTACTCTGGGAAGCCGTCGATCCTAGAGGAGATGTGTACCTGAAGGATGGTGCAATACAAGATACTGGCAAAACGCTGCGCAATCTGAGATAGAATCCCTCCATGGGCGCCTTTGTGCAAGTTGCGTTGCAAGGGTTCCGTAGCAAGGATGAGCATCATCGGCAAAAGAGGGTCCCCTGCCTGAGACCCCTGTGGTGTTGAAAAGTTTTACCCAGACATGCCCGAGACCCCATGTGGCGGTGTGCATACTCAGGGTCTCAATAGGCTTTTGACGTCGCGTTGTCTCACCAGCCGAGAGCATTTTGCACCATCTTTGTTGCGTTAAGACGCGCCCATCTTATTTTTAACCCTCATCTCTTTCAATAGTCATTATTAAGAAAAAAACAATCATTTTTAAGACAATCCCTTTCTACATTAATGGCTAACTCTAATTGGGTAAAACAATTCTTGGGGCCTGTACGAATGTAATTTTTGATGGTGATATATGTCGTATGTGCACAACAAGATGCACCTAAGCAAAGTAGGAGAATGAAAAGCAAATGCAGCTAACCGTCCATGCTTTACTACACAGTGTGAGCACCAAAACTTGTTAGATGGAAAAACGATCTACCAGTAGGGCACATCAAGCATGCATGTGTCATATGCTTTCTACCTACACAGTCCACTGTCCACGCCAGCCGGCCATACGTGATGGGAGACTCATGCAGACCAGATAGATATGCATGACAAGGAGATGTATACATGAAAAATCAGGAGATATATGCATGACAAATGACGGAGCTCTATGCCACTGTGATGTTATATGTACAGCTCTCTCTATATATCTCTTTCCTCGGAGATATCACGTATTCACCACTTCGAAATTTTGGCATCATATCATTCGCCTTATCCAAATTTAGCTATTGTGAGATTTTGGAGGAGACCAAATCCAGACTCATGCTTCAGTTTCCTTTATAGATGTGAACACCAGTACCTTGCTAGCCTCCATAGAGCACCACGATAACAGCGAGAATGCTCAGAAGTCCCCGAAGAGATGGTGCAGCTCAGTCCACTAAAGATGATCACCATCAAGCGCCTACAACGAGGCCTTGGTCGGTGTGTCGGAGGGATGCCGCAACGCAGTGCCGTACAGCGCAAACGTGGGGTTGAGACCCACACTTGCCAATGTGTTGCCGAGGCTTGTGGAAGCGTTAGCACAGACCGGCGCTGAGGGTGCGAATGCGACCAGTTCCACGAGCTGCGGGGCCTGCTCATTGCCAGGGACCGAGCGGAGCATCCATTGATCAGTAGCTGACATATCATATATTCCCACAAAATGAAAGCTGACATATCATATTACACTATATCAGAAAGAGCAGTAGCTCTGCCATCACGTATGCCTAGTATTTGCATTTTGTAGTAACGTGTATATTTAATTTATACTGGGATATATATGTTCGAGTGATTTTATTTTCAGCCAAAGACTAATTAGTGTCTGACCTCTCGTTTGCGCGTGAAGTTCCAAAGCTGTACTAGTACCGTTATGCAGGAGGACTTTCGTCGTTTCGTAGAATAAAGAACACGTCCAAACTTCGGTCGAACGATGGTCCTTATAATTAGTTGGATCGACACTGCTTCCAAATCCTCAAAATTGAGAAATGTAATAAAAAAGAGTGTTTTTTCTACACCCGCCCTTGGTGCACCCACGCAAGAAAACATATCAAAATATTTCAAAAGAAATCAAACTTTGTGGGAATGATCATCAATAAATGTTAGAGAGGCTTGTAAATTTGGGTGGTCAAATGACATTCGAAGAGCTCTATACAAAAAAGACAAAATTACTCAAAATGTACGTGCACCGTTTGACCAAAAATTTTAAATTCGTTTTTTTTACAGATCTCCTCGAATGTGATTTGACCACCAAACTTGGCAAGCCTCTCTAACATTTGTTGATAATCATTGACACAAAGTTTTAGATTTTTCAAAACGTTTAGGTATATTTTCTTGCGTGAGTGCATCATGGGTGCACCGAGGATGGGTTCAGCTACTATTTTCCCAATAAGAAAAGGCTGCCTCGTGAAATGCCCTCACAGTCTGCAATTAATACCCTAATAATGGCCTTTTACAATCTTTTGGATCGATGCTGTTGGAGGACGCTGCCGCCATAGGTAAAGTGCCGAAGGACTGCTCCCACGACGACATTGAACCTCTTGAGTGTGAGAACATCGATTATTTAGTATCAGTTCAATTAATCTCCATCTTGCTTGTTCGATTCCCCTGTTGATATTTCCTAGTGATCGGAAAGTGTTTGAGATCGCGGACAAGTACTGCAAACTCCTACGCGTCGAGGAGTGGAGGTGAGAGCTGATGTGACCATCAGCGGGGCTTCAATGAAGACACATACGATAGTGGTGACTGCGATCTACCATGACCGTGTCGACGATCATGACAGCGACAATGTTCAAAAGGGCGTCGAGAGATGGCACAGCTCGTTTGCTAAAGCTGAACTAGATCAAGCAATGCTTTGCTGCCGGAGACAGCTTGAATTACTCGTTATGAACTGACCACTCGCTACGACATTTAGGTGCATATTGGTGCTGTGATCTTTGCTCACGGGTACCTGGGATTTCCTCTTATAAGAGTGGTACTTTTTTTTAGATCTGAGTGGTACTTCTTTTATATAGGGAATTAAGAGCATCTACAGCAGGGCGTCTCAAATCCGTCTCATACGCCGGGCGCGCCGCCTGGTTACTGCCCGGTCACGAATTTTTGACCCAGACGGGCCCCTCAAACGGCCCTCAAACGCCCGGGCTGACCGGCACCCTGCATATCCAACGGGCACGCCCGCCACGTTGGCCTGACAGCGTGGCCCCACACGAAAACGCCTGGAAACCCGGCGGTCCGATAGACGCCGCGCCCGTCGCCGCGGTGTGAACGCCGTGTGGCGCCGTTCCGGCTCGTCACTCAAGACGAAATCCGACTATTTAAGCCGGCCGGCGTCCCGCAACCCTAACCCATCCCCCTTCCCCCTCTCCGCGCCGCCAGTCCGAGCCCATCCACCTCCTCCCTCTCCCGCTCCAGCGCTCTGCCCATGGTCGAACACTTCACCCACGCTCCGGCACTCCGCCATGGTCCGGAGCAAGATCACCTACTATGCCATGCTGATGCCGGAGCACCGCTACGAGATCTAGCAGGAGATCCGGGCGAGGCAAGCTGCGCGCGCCGCCCAAGAGAAGGAGGAGAAGATGGCTCCGATGGAGGTGAAGGAGGCGGAGGAGCCAGTCCAGCAGGTGCCGGCCTTCAACATGGAGCAGGCGGAGGCAGAGTCCAACGCGCTCTTCGCTGAACTCGATGTGGAGATAGAGGCGGAGGTGGCCGGAGCGGAGCAGCCGGAGGTGCCGGAGGAGCCGGAGCTGCAGCTGCTGCCCATGCTGCCGGAGCCGGACACAGAGATCGTCGTGATCTCCGACGAGGAGTAGTTAGGATCGACGTAGTACGTAGGTTCTACTTCCTTTTGCATGTCTATGTATGGATATAAGAATCGAGTATGAGATGTCCGGATGCAACAAGTGAAATTTGAGGTGTGCCCGGTCACTGCCTGCGAACACGGCGTTTTCGCGGGCGTTTGAGGGGCCGGATTTGCCATATGTGGTTGTAGATGCTCTAAGAATGATACTTTTTTAAGAGAAATATGTTAGCACTAATCTTGACGTGCGCGTAGCTCCGTTGGCAACCGAGTCCTAGTTCCGTTGGCAACCGAGTCCTGCGGCCATGACGAGCGGTGTGCAAGCTATGTCGTGCGGAGTGCATGCATGTTGCATGGGCTAGCTAGTTAGTACTCCCTTAGTTCGATCATGTAAGATGTTGCCATCGGAAAAAATATTTTAAAATATGAAAAAATTCCAAACAAAAAATTTGACGCATACATCTCGACATTATATATGTGCACGTCAAGTTCGGAGAAAACCGACATTTTTTGTGACGTGTGTAAAAAGACAAAAAAATGTCTTGTGAAAAGCACTTTTAATGATTTTGTCTTTTTCACACGCGACACATAGCTTGTCAGTTTTTCGCGAAACGACATTGTGATCATGTACAATATCAAGATGTACGCGCAAAATTTTTGTTTAATTTTTTTTGACATTTCAAAATACGTTTAATACACATTTTAAAAACCAGAAGCGCGCGCTCTCATATGCCAAAACGTTCAAAGCGAATTTCTGGTTTTTGACACTATACTTGTGGGACAGGGGGAGTACTTAGTACCTGCATGTGTTTGTCGTACAGGTCAGTGGAGTTAGTTAGCTGCATGATGGCCGGCTCATTCGAATGGTTTGGTAGCTGGATGCTGAGTTTGTTGCTCGGTGGGTGTGGACGTGCTGGGCGTTGTGCCGTGACACTCGGCCAGGTGGTTGCTCGGCGTACGTTGTCTGGGTCTTTATAAGCATCATGTATTCGGCTCTGAGAGTGGCCAAGAAGAGGACCTGAGAAGATATGGAGTCGTGTGTGTACGCAGTGTGTGCT
Source organism: Thinopyrum elongatum (assembly GCA_011799875.1). Lineage (NCBI taxonomy): Eukaryota > Viridiplantae > Streptophyta > Magnoliopsida > Poales > Poaceae > Thinopyrum > Thinopyrum elongatum. The sequence goes on from CM022298.1 coordinate 56,773,716, forward strand.
CAAGAGTTAGTGTGAGTATCCATGTATATGTTTTTGGTTGTATACATAGAAGAAAGAACGACGTTCATCGCCGGGGCGTATGTCGCTACAAATACTCGTGTGCTTGAGTTCATGTCGAGTTTGTATACTTTTGTCCCGCGTTCGTGTCGCCAGAGGCTGCTCGGCGTTCGTCGCTGGAGGGTTTGTTCCAATGGGTAATTTAACAATTAACCTATCCAATAAGTTTCTACCATGGAATCCTGCAAAAATAAGTTTGAAGGTGCAAATCAGAACATTTAGTATTGCTGGTTCAGTGGCTAAATGTGACTGTCGGCGCTTGCTTTCCCCATGACAAAGCTGTCTTCATGCTTTTGATCTTCTTTTAGAAACCCAATCGACGTGAAATGCCTGATCACAGAACTGTTCAAACGATGTACCCTGGCCGGCATGCATCAACTATTTATATATGTATGCTTCTACGGGGATATCATTCCCCCTGTTTTAGTATGATAGGACTCTTTCACACTTCACATCCATTTGACTCATGTGAGGTTTTGGAGGAAACCAATATTCAAGGCCATGTTCTACTGGAAATAACTTTTAGTGCTCTCATGATGCATAACAGAACGCCCATGATAGATTTTACTGCTGTCAAACACCCAATTAAGCCGACTAGTGGAATTTCAGGCCATTCCATCCACTGAACGGCACCAGTCCCGTGTCTTCCTAAAGTAGGAGTCATCCTACACGAAGTAAACTGCTAAGGCAGCAAGACAAATCATAACATAATTTTTAAGCAAGAAGGTGCACCCACCGAGCCAGCAAGCAGCATCATTCTGTGAGGCTCCCAAATCGGCTGATTAATTATTTTCGGAAGAGTCAACCCATGAGCGAACGATGGGACGAAGGAAAACAGTGGCAGACCACGGTCCACACATATTTCTACCTCTCTCTCGTGTGCGTGGATCACGGAGCAGGCATGTGCGGCAGTGATAGTTGTGTCCCTAGTCAGTTTTTTTTTTTTTAGAAAAGTAGGAAGACCCCCGGCCTCTGCATCTGGACGATGCATGCAGCCATTTTGTTAATTGTTCACACAAGACCTTACAAAGTAATACAACAGTAAGACAAAAGCCACTGTCTAGGCAACATCTGTCACTAGTAGAAAAAGGGGCATTCGTACCGGTTCCAGAGGGCCTTTCGTACCGGTTGCGCAACCGGTATAAAAAATCCGGTACAAAAGCCCCCCCCCCCCCCTTTCGTACCGGTTCCTTACGAACCGGTATTAAAGGGGCCTCTGGCATGTACAGCAGCACGGCAACGGGCACGTACAGCAGCACGGCCACGGGCACGGCCACGAGCACGGGTACGGCAGCCACGGATACGGCGGCCACGAGCAGCACGGGTACGGCGGCGGCCATGTTCAGCAGCACGGCTATGGCCATGCCGCCGGCGCCTACCCTCCGCACGGCGGCTACCAGGGGTAGATGGCCGCGGCGCGGCGCGGCATTTCGTCGAACAGGCCGCGGGCGTGCGTGAGGGGAGGCCGCCAGCGAGCGCGGCGCGGCAGTCGACGCGCGCGCGGGCTCCTCCCGGCGAGGCGCGCGGCGGCCTGGGAGGCGAGGGAGGCGAGGCGAGGGAGGGAGAGGAGGGCGGTCCTCACCTCGGGTTGCCGGCGCGGGGAGACGTGGAGCGGCGGGCGACGTGGCGACGACGGCGACCCTGCTGCTGCGGGCGACGGTGGCGTGGCGCTGCGGGCAACGGCGACGGCGGGGGCGCGTGGAGCTGCGGGCGATGGCGACGGCGGCGTCGCGTGGAGCTGCGGGCGACGGCGAGCTCGGCTCTGTGTGCGGCGCTGCTGGTTTTTTGGCACAGTTGGCCTCGCGCGCCTAAGTTAACATAGGGGGAGGTCCTTTGGCACCGGTTGGTACCACGAACCGGTACGAAAGACCTTCCCAAACCGGTGCCAAAGCTCCTCGCCCGCCTGAGCCCCCAAACCGGTGCAAATAACCCCTTTGGTACCGGTTCGTAAGGTAACCAGTACCAAAGGCTTAGATGGATGCCCCATTTTCTACTAGTGTGTCGCAACTCCTATCCAATTGATGAAGGGATGCTGATAGTCTGGGCCTAATACCAAACAAACCTCGCAGCCAAACCTACCATCTAAGACCTGAGGTCCCATCCAGGACGCCTGCCGGGTATGGGGTACCCACCGGTCCGGCGCACTCCTCTACCAGGACGCCTGCCTGGTATGAGGCCGCCGCAGCCACCTGCCACCAATCCATCTTCAAAGCTGTACTGCTGCATCTACCTTGCCCGGTCTAGCTGCCGTCGACGCCACCACGACGCCAGACCGCGTCACCCTCCTGCGCGAATCCATCACCTTGCATCGGACGCCGAGTGACCACAGCGCCATGCCGCCGAGATCCGCCGCCATCAATGAGTGAGATGAAGCACCGCTCCACCAAAGAATCCGTCCTCTGGTCCCTCGATCACGTGTGCACCTCCAAGAATGACGCCCTAAAGGGGGGAACGACGCTAGAGCGCCGCCGTCATCCGATCATCCGATCTAGGGTTTCCCCCGGAGGTAGCAGAGAGTGGCCTTGAACTTCTCCATGGCATTGCCTTCAAGAAGGGAACGATGCAGATAGCGCCGCCATCGCCGGCCTTGGCAGTAGCCGAAAGCAAGTTTTCACCCAGATCTGTTTGAAGGAATCCAACTCCCGTGCACGGCCGCCGCCACCACCAGGCTAAGCACTCGCCGCCGCCGGCACCTCCACGATGCCCAGAGGCCGCGAGACTCACCGCCACCACGCCTGGGCCGCCGGCCACCGCTGCCAACACCAACGCCACCATCCACGGGATCTGGGCAGGGATCCCAGATCCGCATCCCCCGCGACCTACCACCACGGAGTGGAGGAGGCCGCGCCAGAAGGACGCCGGGAGGGGGAGAAGGAGCCGAGGCAGGGTCGGCCCGACGCTCGGCGCTGCCAGGCAGAGGGGAACGCCCCGCGGAATCCCCAACTGTGTGCGGGAGAGAGCTGCCCCACCGCCGCCAACGCCACACAGCCTTTGGCCGGTGACGCCCCAGGGGGCGGCGAGGGAGGGGGTTGAGGCGAAGGGGGCGACGGGGGTGGCGCTAGGGTTTCCTCCCGGGGGCGCCCGCGGGAGCGCCTCGGGGAGGGAGCTCCGTGAAAGAGATGAAGAGCCATTGCCTCGGGGAGGGTCCCTAGTCAGTTTTGATATCCACAATTTTCCGTATATGCCATTGCCAGGCGCTATGAGATAAAATCAGACTGAAGCATGCGTCTTGATATGATCTCCTCCAAAATCTGACGATACCTAAATTTGGATATGACGCATGCTTCAGTCCTATTTTATCTCATAGCTAGCGCCTGGCATACAAACAAAATAAATTACAAGTCCTTTCCAGACTTGAAAAGTAGTGTCTCGCTTCTGTCGATCGAGCACCACCATGACAGTGAGAATGCTCACAAGTTCCTCAAGAGATGGTACAGCTCAGTCCACTGAAGTTGATCAACATCCGGCCCTCGCAAGGAGGCCCTCTATGAGGACTCTGTCGGTGCGCTGGAGCGACACCGCAACCCAGTGCCTTACAGCAAAACCGCTTACTTGATCGCCCTTCGGACCATGCTCCACCTGCTGCATCGTCCGCTGAGTGGACTCAAGGGATTCGTGATGGATCACTTCCGCCGTCGTCGGAAGAGATTCGTGCTCAGGAAAAAGCGAGGTGTACCTGAGAGGATTTGTGTATTTGGCATGCTCAAAGGCAACGCCCAGACCCTTGCACTTGCCAATGTGTTGTCGAGGCTCATGGCAGCGTTAGCAGAGATTGACACTGAGGGGTGCGAGCGCGACCAGTTCAACAAGCTGCAGGGACTGCTCATCGGCGGGGACGGAGCACTGACTGCTCAGTAGCTAACATATTTGATATACCATGCTAGATCGGCAAGAAAAGTAGCTCTGCCACCGGCCTAGTATTTGCATTTTCTATTACCGTGTATATTTAATTTATATTGGGATAAATATGATCGAGCGATTTTATTTCCAGCCAAAGACTAATTACAGCCTGACCCTCTGACTTGCGCGGGAGGTTCCTACCTAAACTGTAGTACTGTTATGCAGGAGGACAGCTGTCGTTTCCTAAAATAAAGAACACGTGCAAACTTCCATCGAACCGTTGCCCCTATTAGTTGGATCAGCACTGCTTTCAAATTCTCAAAACTGAGTAATGTAATAAAAAAAATGCTTTGATGAAATGCTATCGCATCCTGCAATACCCTAATAATTGCATTTTGCAATCTTTTGGATCAATATTTTTGAAGATCGCTACCACCATACTTAAAGTGCGCAAGGAATGCACCCACGACTAAATAGAACCACTCGTGAGTGCATTGACTCTTTCATATGGGCTTGATTAAACTCCATGCTTGCTTGTTTGATTCCCCTGTCGGTATTTTCTAGTGATCAAAAAGTGTTTGAGACTAGGGAGAAGTACTGCAAATTCCTGCGCGTCGAGGAGTGGAAGAGAGAGAGGTGATGAGTCCATCAGCCAGAGCTTCAACGATGACACGGTAGTTGTGATGGGGACCTATCATGACCGTGTCGACGATGATGGTAGTGAGAATGTTAAGAAGGGCGTCGAGAGATGGCACGGCTCATCTACTGAACCTAACAAGATCAAGCAAGGTTTTGCTTCCGGAGACACCTTGAATGGCTCATTATGAACCTACCACTGGCGACAAGGTTTAGGTGTGTAGTAGAGTTGTAATCTTTGGTCACGAGTACCTGTGGTTTCCTCTTATTAAGACTGGTACTTCTTTTTATATAGGGCATTAAGAGTGATACTTTCTTGTACTTGACTATATTTTTTGGGGGTAAGAGTTGTACTTTTTTGAGGAACTTGCCAAGCTATATTGAGGAATATTCATCGGACAAACTGGTTCATGAGGAACTCCTAGCCACAAGAGATTGGGGCGAGAAAGGGAAAATTCTCAAGCGGACCTCGGCTCCCTCAACGATTGTAGGCCCATCCCAATGGCCCACAAATGATCAAATGTCTAGTTAACTACAAGTCTACAACACAATCTAAGTTCGAGGCCCACACAACGATGGAGTCATGAGGTTGTTGTGTGATTATGTCACTTCGATTGTCCGATGGGTAATTTAAGAATTAAACTATCAAATAACTTTCTACTATGAAATCCTGCAAAAACATGTTTGAAGGTGCAAATCAGAAGATTTAGTATTGCTGGTTCAGTGGCTAACTATGACTGTTGGCGCTTCCTTTCCGGTGACAAAGCTGCCCTCATGCTTTTGATCCTCTTTTAGAAGTCCTGTCGAGATGAAATGCATGATCACAAAATTGTTGAAATGATATGTACTCTGGCTGACATGGAGCAACTATTTATATATGTATGCTTCTTCAGAGATATCACTCCCACTGTGTATGTAAGGGACTCCTTCACCTTCACTTCCATTAATTTGACTCATGTAAGGTGTTGGAGGAAACAAAAATTCAAGGCCATGTTCCACTGAAAATAACTTTTAGTGTTCCCATGTTGCATAACAGAACACCCATGAGAGATTTTATTGCAGTCCAACATCCCATTAAGCCCACCGAGCCAGCAAGTAAAATCACTCTGTGAGACTCCCAAGTCGGCTGATTAATTATTCATGAGATCATGTAATAGGTGTGAATACATATTTATTGTAGTGAAAGTCAAGGTATGCCATCCTCTATTTTCTCAGTGGTCTAACTACTTTGAGATTTTGGACGAAAACAAACGATTAACCTATTGCCATCAGAACCTGCACGTGCGAGCTTGGAGCCTGTAGTGCAGCTAATAGAAGGTGGTATGGAAGAGGCTATAGGGCTCGGCTAGAATAAAGCAGATACAGAATGCATGCCTCTGTAAGTAATATACTATCTAGGAAAAGATAATGTTTCTTTAGCGTCCAATTTTCTCATATACAATGATAGATATTTACCTTTGACAGGAAGTCCACACATTATGTAAAAATACATGTATACTGGAAAATGAAATACCCTCGGTCTTTCTCTTTGCACTTTGCATATCCATCTGGCTTGGCATATTGAGTAGTTAGGTGAGATGAGTTCTCCTGTTAGCAGCAAAACTTGTGTGGTGTGTACTTTTTTTAATATATTGGCCTTTTCAGTTTTTTTTCGAAAATCTTAGAGACACCATGTTCTTCATTTAGGTTAGTACTCCCATAGTTCCAAATTACTTGAAGTTCTAACTTTTGGCATAAGTTAAGATTTAAGTTTGACCAAGCATACAAGAAAATATGCTAATATTTACAATACGGAACACACACACACACACACAGTATGAAGATATATTTTATAATGAATCCCATGAAACTAATTCGGGGTTGTAGATGTTAATATATAGACTTGGTCAGACTTAAATAAGTTTGTCTTAGAACAAGGCTAGAACTTCAAGTAATTAGAAAGGGAGAGAGTATGGACTTCTGTCAAAAGAAAAAGTTTCTGTGACTTGCAAAATTTGCACCATCTATGGTGTATCACTGCACCACTAGCTATGTAACAACAATGTACGATGTACTGATTTATCACTACAATGATAACATGTGTGTACTATTCATATTGTCTATTTCCCTATTCTTACACTCATAACATTTTTTAAAATGAGGATATACCCTTACCTCTGCATCATTGGGATGCACTAATAACTAAAATGCATATTCTTGTTGAAAACATGTTTGGACTTTACTCGACCATGCCCCAAGGTGGAAACCGGTAAACTCAGTTTTAGTTGTTTGGTACAACAATGACGGTGCTTTGAGGATCGATCTTGCAGCCTGGGAGTCGTCAAAGGAGGGGAGTGAAGATGAAGACTGTTGTTGCATGTCTGCGTGCCCTTAATTGACTGTTTTTCTTTCCTTTTTTAAAAAATATTATGGATGTGTGGACACTCAAGGAGTCAACATGTTTTTGACATCATGTTGTTTCACAAGCCATGTGCATTTTGTATCATCTCAATTTTTTTAAACATTTGTTCCTTTCTAGGTTCATATTTAAGGCAATCCCTTTCTACATTGATGACTAACTCTAGCCAGGATCTTATGTTCCATCAAGGTACACAAAAAGATCTAACCAAGCAAGATATAGGAGAATGATGATAGGCAGTATATCAAAAGCACATGCTACACTACAGCTGCTAACTGTCCATGCTTCAGAAACTTTATGTGTAGCACACGATTACACAGTGTGAGCACTAGTACTAGTCATACAAATTGAACTAGCAATAGAGCAACTCAAATCATGCATATGTCATATGCTTTTCACCTCCACATTCCACACCGGCCATATGGGTGCATTTGTGCATGAGGTTGTGCAGCCTAACCAGCACTGAGTAGCGCTTGCGTGTTATTTAGGAGAGTCTTGTAGATCAGATATATGCTACATGACAAGGAGATATATGCATGAAAAATGTGGGAGCTCTATACCACTGCGATGTGATATGTACAATTCTCTCTCTCTCTCTCTCTCTCTCTCTCTCTCTCTCTCTCTCTCTCTCTCTCTCTCTCTTTCTCTCTCTCTCTCTCTCTCTCTCTCTCTCTCTGAGGTATCACGTCTTCACCACTTCAAAATTTCCGCATCATATCCTTCCTTTCTCCAAATTTAGCTCTTGTGAGATTTTGGAGGACACCAAATCCATAGTCATGCTTCAGTTTGATTTTATCTCATAACTCATGGATGGAAGCAATCTATATTGCAAATATTTTATGGACTTTAACACCAAATTCTGCTACTCTTTGTCGAGCACCGTGACCGATTTACGATGAGAATGCTCGGAAGCTCTTCGGTGATGGCAAGCTCCCTCTGAATTGATGTATTTAATAACATTACAGTTTTAGATGCATTTGTGGTAGTTATCTTATATTCCGCTTCGACACGCTAAATTACAAATAAGTGTTGTTTCGTTTGCAGTAGTGGTATCTATTTGATTTAAAACATTGATATCAGGGGCAGCTCGAACGCAGAACACGGAAACGTACACAGCAAACGTACGCGGACACCGATATGAGAGCTGACGTTCCAACCCTGCGCACCAAATGTCGGTCCCTGTTTTTTCCTATCTTCGAGTCACCCCAAATAACTATAGGTATAACCCAACTCATCCATAAATAGCATGGAAATATTCCAGTGGAACAATAGTTTAAATATAAATTACAATCAAAATATAAAGTTTTTAAATTAAATAGCTCCAATTTAAATTCAAGGTAGTCCGACATATGTTCTAGTTCTTCCCTTGAAGCGTCTACATATGCTCAATCAAATCATTCTGAAGCTACTCATGAGTTCCTTGATGCCGAATATGTTGATGCATTTGATTGAAATCCTAAAACGTCGGCGGATTCGGTGGTAGAAGTTTGATAGGATCACCCATGCGCTCAAAATCCAGACCAATGAAAAATGCCTTACCCTCATCCTCCACAATCATGTTGTGCATGACCACAAGCTGCCATCACCTTCCACAACGTCTCTAGATCTCATATTTTTGTACGTACTCGAACAACTGCAAAACGGGCTTGGAGCACTCTAAATGCCTCTCCACATCTTTTCTAGCTTTTTCTTGTCTTTGGGCAAAGTGAGATTTCTTTTACCCTTTGGCTCAAAGATGGTGTTCACGAGGGTCGCCCATGAAGGATAGATATCATCACAAAGATAGTCCCGTAGTCATGAACATTGCTGGTATAGTTGCATGGAAGCTAGTCCCGTAGTCAACCTAGTGAGCAATGAAGACCACTTCAGAATGTTGATGCCATTATGTGACCCGGGCATGCTAAAGAAAGAGTGCAAAATTCAGAGGTCGATGCAACTGCTTTAAAAATGATGTGGGCTTCTTACAATGGTCCAGGCATTGCCATTTTTGAGCATATGAGCAGTTCTTCCATTTTCAGTGGATGCAATCCAAGGATCCGAGCGTACCTGGCCAACCTCTTGCGTTCGATAGTGCTAGGAGCCCTTCGATGTCTGCGATAGTTGGTTCTATCAAGTACGCTCCAAATGCCTTGAACACCATAGTAGAAAATATGGCCATGGCGAGTGGCGCTGTACGTGGCGGTGGGGGTGCTGCCGGGGTGCCAGTGCCAGTGGATCTACTCCTGCGTCTACCGCACCAAGATGCACGCCCAGTACGGGCTCCAGGAGACCCCTGCCCGGACTGCTGCGTCCACTTCTGCTGGCTCGAGTATTATGCCATCTGCCAGGAGTACCGCGAGCTCCGCAACCCGGGCTTCATGATGGACATCGGGTGGCACGCCAACGTGGAGCTGTAGAAGCAGCAGGGCCGCAGAGACAGCTCCATCATGCCGCCCGCCACGCAACACATGATATGACAGACATGTTCATTATCGGTCTGTATATATATCGGTGGTGCTACCTTAGCTTAGCTATGTACCTGTTGGATTTGATCCATACTTAGTCTTTATTGATAGCAGATCGCAACGTACGTTGTGGTTGGTTTGCTTCTCCCATTTAATAGGTAGGCATCATTGTTACGAGGTTTCAGGTTTTCATGCTGGTAAGTAGTAACCATGAACTATCACAGTGAGATATGATGTAACTTTTGTGTGGCATTGATGTTTAATTCCTTCTTTTGCTCCCCGGCCATCACTTGTTTGTCACGGTGTTGCTTGGGTACGAATATGAGAGTCGGTAATTAAGAGGGAATTGGAGATCCAGGGACGAGAACATATACTAGCCTAGTCAGTGCCTAATTGTAGTCCCACACGGACAAAGACATGAACATATATGTAAACTGAAGACAAGAACAAAGAGTTGGCAGAATACTCTGGTGCGTCTAAGGAAATTGTTGCTCCGATGATCATGTAGTATCCACAATTCAACCGCGAAAAGTTCACTGTGTGGTCGACCATGATGGAGTGGGTGCTCGAGGCTAGTGTACTCTGGGAAGCCGTCGATCCTAGAGGAGATGTGTACCTGAAGGATGGTGCCTTGGATCCTGGAGGCTTGTCATCTTTCTTTAGCCTATCATTCGTTGATAGCATCATATGCATACAGGATACTGGCAAAACGCTGTGCAATCTGAGATAGAATCCCTTCATCATTGCCTTTGTGCAAGTTGCGTTGCAAGGGTTCCATAGCAAGGATGAGCATCCTCGGCAAAAGAGGGTTCCCCTGCCTGAGACCCCTGTGGTGTTGAAAATGTTTGCCCAGGCAGGCCTGAGACCCAATGCGGCGGTGTGCATACTCAACGTCTCAACAGGCTTTCGACGTTGCATTGTCTCACAAGCCAAGATCATTTTGCATCATCTTGCTGCATTAAGAAGTGCCCATCTTGTTTTTAACCCCCGTCTCTTTCAACAATCAAGAAAAAAAAACCATCATTTTTAGGACAATCCCTTTCTACATTGATGGCTAACTCTAATTGAGTAAAACAATTCTTGGGGCCTGTAAATTGTAATTTTTTATCAGGATATATATCGTATGTGCACAACAAGATGCAACTAAGCAAAGTAGGAGAATGAAAAGCACATGCAGCTAACCGTCCATGCTTTAGAAGCATCACAACATAGTGTGAGAACCAGAACTTGTTAGTTGGAAAAACGATCTACCAATAGGGCACCTCAAGCATGCATGTGTCATATGGTTTTGACCTGCACAGTCCACAACGGACGGCCTTACGGGACGGGAGACTCATGCAGATCAGATAGATATGCATGACAAGGAGATGTACGCATGACAAATGGGGAGATATTAGCATGAAAAATGACCAAATTTCACTGTCATGTGACACATACAGCTCTCTCTATATATATCTTTCCTCGGAGATATCACGTCTTCACCACTTCGAAATTTTGGCATCATAACCTTCGCCTTCACCAAATTTAGCTATTGTGAGATTTTGGAGGAGACCAAATCCAGACCCATGCTTCAGTTTGCTTTTATCTCATAGATGCTGCAATACAAACAATATGAATTACATGTCCTTTACAGACTTGACCACCAGTGTATTACTGCTGTGTATCGAGCACCACGATAACAGCGAGAAAGCTCTGACCAGGAGATGGTACAGGAGTCCACTAGAGCTGACCAACATCAAGCCCCTTCAACGACTCTGGGTACGAGGCCTTGGTCAGCGCGCCGGAGGGACACTTCCTAACCCTTCTGATCATGCTCCACCTGCTTCGCCGTCCGCCTTAGAGTGTCGTGCTCAGTGCATGCATGTGAGACGTACCTAAGAGGGTGCGTGGTTGGCACGCTCGACGGCGACGCCCATGCCACCAATGAATCAAGGAGCCAAGGAGGATAGATCGTTCCCTGCCGCATTGAGACTCGCGCTTGCCAATGTGTTGCCGAGGCTCGTGGCAGCGTTAGCAGAGATTCGCGTCTAAGGGGTGAGAGTGCGACTGGTTCCAATCTTTTGCAATCTGAGAAATATAACAAAAAAAGGCTGCTTCGGGGAGTGTTATGGCAGCCTGTGATATCCTAATAATAGCATTTTGCTATCTTTTGGATCGATTTGGTTACTACGTAGTACGGTACGTAGTGCCAGCACGTTATATTGAAGGACCCTGCCACCATAGGTAAAATGCCCAAGGACTGCACTCACGAGTCGCGACACGAACATCTCATGAGTACATTGATTCTTCTGTCGATTATTCTCCATGCATGCTTGTCTGATTCCCCTTTTGATATTTTCCTAGTGATCAAAAAGTGCTTCTGATCGAGGAGAAGTACTGCAACCTCCTGCACGTCGAGGAGTGGAAGAGAGAGCGCTGATGAGTCCATCAGCTGGAGCTTCAACGAAGACCCGGTAATGGTGATGGGGACCTACCACAACCGTGTCGACAAGGACCATGGTGAGAATGTTCAGAAGGGCGTCAACAAATGGCACGGCTCGTCTGCTGAAGCAGAACATGATCAGGTAAGGCTTTGCTGCCTAACACACCTTGAATGGCTCGCTATCAACTGACCACTCGCTACGAGGTTTAGGTATATTTTTGTGCTGTAATCTTTGCTCACGTGTACCTGTGATTTCTCCACTTATTAGGAGTGGTACTTCTTTTTAGTCAGGGAATTTAAGAGAATTAAGACTTGTGTACTTTTTTTTTTGAGAAAAAAGAGTTGTCTACTTCACTAGGGCGATAAAGGGCAAATTCTCAAGCGAACCTAGGCCCTCTCGAGGACAGTAGGCCCATCCTAGTGGCCCACAAATGATCCACTATGCATCCATCCAGTTAACTAACAACAACACAACCTAAGTTTGAGCATAGCAGTCTCGGCAAATCCTATATGGCACCTTAACCGCCCTTTACTCTACTAGTTCGTATATGAGCCGTCCCAAGTAGTTTTTTCCGCCGCTTTTCAGATTCTGTAGTGATTTAATTGCCATTTTTTCTTTCGGTTTTTTCATTCATGGGTTTTTCTTTATCTTTTTTTTCCTTTTTGTCCTTTTTCATTTTTGATTCTATTTTCCTTTTTCCATTTCTGCTTCTTTTACTTTTTTTATTTTTTCCTGATTTTTTTCAAATGCATGAATTTTTCAAAAACAATGATCTTTTTTAAAAATATTGTGAATTTTTATCCAAAATTGATGAACTTTTTTTATAATTTTTTGAACATTGATGAACTTTTTCAAATTCATGAACATTTCCAAAATTTTAGGAATTTTTTGCATATTTCTTTTTTTTATCAATTTGCGAACTTTTTCATATTTTGACAAAAAAATTCAAAATTTTTGACCTTTTTAAAAAATTATGATTCTTTTTTTTAATTTTCAAAAAGTCAACGGTCCACTATCAACAACTGAACGACCAACTGAGGCAGAAAAGAGTAGACAGAGCGTGCAAGCCTGCCTATCGATGGAGGGATCGAGCGAACTTTCATTTTAATGGGCCGGCCCAACTTGCGGCAACGCGGACAACTGGTGCTTAAGGCGCCCTATTGGAGGTCCTAGCAGTCCCTGCCAATAAAACAATGGTCACAAGGTTGTTGTTTGTGTCTGTTGTGTGACTATGTCACTTCAATTGCCCAATGGGTAATTTAACAAATATTCTATCCAATAACTTTCTACTATGGAATCCCGACAAAATAAGTTTGAAGGTGTAAATCAAAACATTTATTATTGCCAGTACAGTGCCTAACTTGTGGCAGTCCGTGCTTCCTTTCCCGTGACAAGGTACCTTCATGCTTTTGATCTCTTTTTAGAAGTCCAATCGCGGTGAAATGCATGATCACAGAAATGCTGAACGATGTACTCTGGCTAGCATGCAACAACTATTTATATACGCATGCTTCTTCGGGGATATCATTCCCATTGTTGTGGTACGATAGGGACTCCTTCACCTTCACTTCCATTTGACTCATGTGAGATTTTGGAGGAAACCAAAATTCAAGGTCATGTTCCACTGGAAATAACTTTTAGTGTTCCCATTTTGCATAACAGAACAACCATGAGAGATTTTATAGCAGTCGAACACCCCATTTAGCCCACTCGTGCAATACCTGCCCATTTCCTTCCCGTGAACGTCGCCTGCCCCTTGTCTACTTAAATTAGGAGTCGTCCTATGCGGAGTATGCTGCTAAGGCAGCGAGACAAATCATAACATAATTTTGAAAGAGGACAGACGGCGGAAAGCGACGTCGTTCGCTTTACCACCAAAAAGGACTGGCATAGCCCACCGAGCCAGCAAGTAGCATCATTTTCTTAGGCTCCCAAATCGGCTGATTAATTATTTCCATCGGAACCTGCGCGTGTAAGCTTGGAGCCTGTAGTGCAGCTGATAGAATGGATGTCTTTGTAGGTCATGTGCTATCAAGGAAAAGATGATGTTTCTTTAGAGTCCAATTTTGTCATATAAAACGATATATATTATATTTAACGGGAAGTCGACAGATCATGTAACAATACATGTATACTGAAAATGAAATACCTTCAGTCTTTCTATTTGCACTTTGCATATCCGCCTGGCTTGGCCTCTTGAATAGTGAGGTGAGACGAGTTCTGAAATTGTTAGCAGCAAAACTTCCGCGCTTTGTACTTTTTTATACAATATATATTTGCCTTTTCAGTTTTTTTTCTCCAAAATCTTAGCAGCACCTTGTTTTTTTTTTGTTTTCTTTTTTTCGAAAAGGGGGACTCCCCGGCCTCTACATCAGAACGATGCATACGGCCCTCTTATTAAACAAATAAATAGGTTCCAACAAGGTCTTAAAGTCTCCAAATAAAAATAAAAAAGAGCTCACACAGAGCCAAAAAGGCTAGAAGACAGACTAGCCAAATAAAGGACGCCACAACCGGCTGGCAAAAAGAGAGAGAGGTAAACTAATTGCATATCCTATTACATGACCGCCATCCAAACCGGTTGAAGATATCCCGAGCTACCATCTCCCGGCGGATAGATCCAGTGACTAAACGCTCCCTGGCCTCCGTCGAAGTGAGTAGCGACCACGAACGGATCAACGCCGTGGCTCGAAAAATAACCTGCAAAAAATGAATGCGTGTTGTCCTGTTAAAAACCAAATCATTTCTGCAATTCCAGAGGGCCCACAACAAGGTGCAGACTCCTACGTGAATATGTCTCGCTAAATCGGGCTCTATCCCGTTAAGCCACGTTACAAATAACGTGTTGACAGAATTCGGTGGAGTAATATTAAAAGCAATATGGACCAACCGCCATAAAACTTTGGCTAGCGGGCAATCAAGAAAAAGGTGTTTGATCGTCTCATCCCGATCACAGAAACTACACCTAGTAGGTCCTGTCCAATTACGCTTTGTCAAGTTGTCCTTGGTTAAAATAACTTGTTTATGGACAAACCACATAAACACTTTGATTTTCAAAGGAACTTTGACAGCCCAAACATGTTTGGAACTAGAAATCGATCTTGAATTGATAACATCAACATACATTGATTTAACTGAAAATACTCCAGACCTAGTAAGCTTCCAGCGTAATTCATCGGGTTGTTGAGAAAGTTGAACCTCCATCAGTCTACTTACTAAACGGAGCCATTCTTCCCAACGATTGCCCACTAGCGCCCTTCTGAACTGAATATTAAGGGGGATAGATTGAAATACCGTTGCAACGAACACCTCACGTCGTTGAACAATACGATACAAAGACGGGTATTGAATGGCTAGGGGTGTCTCTCCGAGCAAAGTATCCTCCCAGAATCGCGTACTAGCACCGTTACCAATAATAAACTTTGTCCTATTAAACAGGGATAATTTGACTTTCATAAGCCCTTTCCAAAAAGGTGAGTCAGTCGGCCTTACTGTCACCTGAGACAAAGTTTTTGTTTGAAGATACTTGCTACGGAGAATTTGCGCCCAAGTGGCATCAGTCTCACTTGATAACTTCCACAGCCACTTACTGAGAAGACATCTGTTCTTAACTTCAAGATTCTCGATACCAAGACCCCCTTGGTCTTTCGGTCTACAGATGATATCCCATTTGGCTAGGCGGTATTTTCGTTTTAGTTCATCACCCTGCCAAAAGAATCGTGATCGATAAAAGTCCAGTCTTTTCCTGACTCCAACTGGGACTTCGAAGAACGACAAAAGAAACATAGGCATACTCGTGAGAACCGAATTTATCAGAATTAATCGGCCTCCGTATGACATGAGCTTGCCCTTCCAGCAACTCAGTTTCTTTTCAAATCGGTCCTCGATGCACTTCCATTCTCTGTTTGTCAGCCTACGATGGTGGATTGATATTCCTAAGTATGTGAAAGGTAAAGCCCCCAAATCGCACCCAAACAATTGCCTATATGCCTCTTGTTCGTCATTGGCTCTACCAAAGCAGAACAACTCGCTTTTGTGGAAGTTAATCTTTAACCCGGTCAATTGTTCAAATAGGCATAACACCAGCTTCATATTTCTCGCTTTGGCCAAGTCATGCTCCATAAAGATGATGGTATCATCGGCGTACTGAAGGATGGACACACCTCCATCAACGAGATGAGGAACCAGGCCACCCACTTGACCAGCTTCCTTAGCCCTTCCTATCATAATCGCCAACATATCAACTACAATGTTGAACAGGATAGGGGACATTGGATCCCCTTGTCTCAGGCCTTTATGTGTCTGGAAATAATGACCTATTTCGTCATTCACTTTAATTCCAACACTCCCTTTTTGCGTAAACGATTCAACCTGGCGGCGCCAGGCTTCATCAAAACCTTTCATATGCAATGCCTGTTGGAGGAATGGCCATTTGACCTTATCGTACGCTTTCTCGAAATCCACCTTAAAAACAACTCCATCTAATTTTTTCGAGTGGATTTCATGGAGCGTTTCATGAAGGACCACCACCCCTTCTAGGATGTTTTTGTCCGGCATGAAAGCAGTTTGGGAATGCTGCACCACAGAATGCGCAATCTGTGTGAGCCGATTAGTCCCAACCTTGGTGAAGATTTTGAAACTAACATTGAGAAGGCAGATCGGCCTGAACTGCTCAATTCTCACCGCATCCGTTTTCTTAGGAAGCAGTGTTATTGTTCCAAAATTTAATTGAAATAACTGAAGCTGTCCAGAGAATAGATCATTGAACATTGGTAGCAAATCCCCCTTAATAATATGCCAACACTTTTTGTAAAACTCCGCCGGGAAACCATCTGGCCCGGGAGCCTTATTGTTTTTCATCTGCGCTATAGCATCATACACCTCCTTCTCCGAGAACGGGGCAACCAAAATATCATTATCATTAGCAGTTAGTTGAGGCACATCCTCAATCCTGGACTCATCGAGGGACACACAACTATCCTCCGGAGGTCCAAATAACTGCTTATAATACTCGGTTATGTAAAGTTTTAGGTTGTCCTGTCCTAAAATAGTTCCTTCATCTTGTTCAAGCTGAAAGATTCTCTTCTTTCTGTGCTTGCCATTAGCAATCAGGTGAAAGAATTGAGTGTTCGCGTCCCCCTGGACAACTTTGCGGACCTTAGCCCGCAATGCCCACTTCAATTCTTCTTCGCGGAGAAGTTCTTTCAACCTCATCTCCGCATCTAGTTTAACTTGAAGCTCTGCGGCTTGCAAAATCGTGGATTCAGCTTTTAAATCTAGGGTCTGAATAAGAGAAAGGAGTCTTTCCTTTTCAACCTTATAAATCCCACTAAGGTGCTTAGCCCATCCCCGTATCTTATTCTGCCAACGCTCAACAGAAGTCCTACCTCCTGCATCCTTAGCCCATTCCCTGGCAATCAGATCCAAGAATCCTTCTCGTTCAAACCATGCCAGCTCGAAAGAAAAGGTGTTTTTGTTTCCCACGTGGTTTGGCTCCCCTGAGTCCACGAATAAAGGTGTGTGATCCGAGATTCCGCGCGAGAGAGCCTGAACCGTTACGAGAGGGAACTTCTGTTCCCACTCGACGCTCGCGAGGACTCGATCAAGCTTCTCATACGTCGGGTTTGGCAAAGCATTAGCCCAAGTAAACTTTCTACCGGAAAGCTCTATCTCTCTCAGATCCAAGCTTTCAATAATGGTATTGAACATAAACGACCATCTGCCGTCAAAATTATCATTATTCTTTTCCTCTCTCCTCCTAATGATATTGAAATCACCCCCAACTAAAATTGGGAGCTGCTCGGATCCGCAGATTCGAACAAGGTCCGCCAAAAACTCTGGTTTAAGCTCGGGCTGCGCGGCCCCATACACCGCCACCAAAGCCCAGTTAAACCCATCAGCTTTGGACCTGACTCGAAACTTAACCGCAAAGTTACCCATCACTACACTTCGGACTTCCAGTGAATCACATCTCACTCCAAGCAAGATCCCACCCGATCTTCCTCGCGGAGGAAGGCAATGCCAATCAAAATCAACACCGCCCGATAAAGTGTTGAGAAACTGGGGCGCAAAATTATCTCTACCAGTCTCCGAGAGAGCAATAAAATCTAATCTATGCTCTAGAGACGCCTCAGCAAGAAACCTTCTTTTAGCCAAGTCTTTCAGACCTCTGCTATTCCAAAAGATTCCTTTCATATTTCATCATGAAATTTTTTGGTAGTCCGAATCCTAGCACTCCTACGAACCGCTGAAGTGGGATAAATCTTCCGCTTCCACTTGCGTTTGGGTCTACTTTGATCCTCCATTCGGTCCTCATAACCGGGCTCAGTGGGTCTAGCTATAGCCTCCTCTAGAGTTGCATCCTCTTCCTCCGACTCAGGAGAGGATGGTGCAAGATCCGCACAAAGATTATCAAGCACTCTGACCCCCAACGCATCAATCTCTGCATCGTTCATGGGTTTTACCGCTGCTAGGTTTCGAATTGTCTCTAAAGCACGCTCCGCCTCCAAATCTAGGAGATCATTAACCGAATTGGATATTTCACTATCATTACTCCCTAGCGAAACTCCCAGTTGGTTTGCATTATGAATAATCTCCTCATTAGAAAAATGCAAAATTGAATTAGATACGTTGACAGACATACCAGTAGTGACCTCAATGTCACGAAGCTTGGCCGCCCGCATAGCGCACCTCTGCTGCATGTCATCAACCTCCGGGAGCTCCTGGAAACGACAGCTCATCCGTCGTCCCTCAGAGACCGGGTCTGGGATCCCTCCAAAAGCAATCACCTCCTCCCGAGTAAAGCCTCTCGCTGAATCCCATGAAGGGTTAGCCAGAGGTACCGGAAGAAGCGGCGGTGGGCTCCCAGGCCCCACAGACGCGTGCCTCAAACCGTGGTCCTGGGCCGCCGGTAAGCCTGGAGAGGGGAACGGGGGGGCCGCCTGCCCGAGCGCTCCTCCCGCCCTAACCCTCTGGCCAGGGGATGACACCGGTGCCGCAGGAGACGCGGCCTTCCTGACCGCCGAAGGAGAAGGGGGGATCGAGGCCGCCTGCCCCAAACCACCACCCTGCGCCACTGTAGAAGTGGCCGCTCTAGCCGCCGCCGGAGAAGAGGGGACCGAGGCCACCTGCCCCGGACCGCCTCCCCCACAGCCAGCCGCCGTAGGCACCACCGGCGTCACCGGCGCCAGGATCGGAGGAGAAGAAGTCGAGGCCACCTGCCCCGGACTCCCTCCCCCAGACACAACCTTCGAAGCAAACGCGACCGTTGGGATAGCGGGGGAAAGAGAAACCGCCTCAGGCTCCACCTCCCCGCCCCCATCCAAAGTCGTCGCCGAGGACGTCCTCACCAAGCCACCAATCATGGGACTATCAGCAGCCTCAAACTCCAACACAGGAAGCGAGCATTCAAACACATCATCAGATTCCACCCGGTCGCTCCATAGTCTGGGCGGAGCAGAAGCTGGCTCAAACGACCCAAACCGCAGAGAACTCATAGGCACCGAGGAAGAAGGCGCCTTCTGTATCCCGGGTCTGTCCCCGGGTAGCTGAGCAACAGGGCCCGATCCGTTGGACACCTCTCGTCCAGCCTCATCAGTCGGTGCCCCTTTAGCACCCGCGCTGTCATCACCCTCGTGCATGTCCACATCAGTCCCATTGATCGCCTCAGCAAACAGATCTGCATCCTCAAACTCAATCTCGAGAGGAAAAACCTCTCCCCTGTAAGTCCAGTTGACCACATCAGGGACGTACTCAACGTCCAGAACGCTCACTAGAAGTCGGGCCACCCCATGAGCGCGGGTAAAGGCCATATCCACTTTCTCAGTTTTTCCAACCATAATGCCCATACTAGCCACAACTCGAGCATCCTTCAAAGGCTCAGAGGGAGCCCCGGAAAACCGCAACCATACCTGGGTAAGGGGCTTGCCCTTAGGCTCCACCTTCTTCCACTCGTGAAATTCCAGAATGCATTTAGTGCCAGGAACTCTGCACAACCCAAAGCTCAGCAATCTCTGCAAATCAGCCACAGTTGGGAAGTCAACCCTGAATACATTGTCCTCAATAGTGACAAGCTCCCACTGGAAGTCACCTGGAGCCAGTTCCTGAAGTCTCTGCACAATCTGAGCCTCAGAAACCTCTCCCTGGGTAGCTTTTCACAATCCCAGTGGTCATACTCTGCGTCTCCACCGGAATGTCTCTCGCAGCCGGAGACTCAAAGAACATCAACTCAGCACAATATACTTCATACATTGTCAGAGCCGGAACCTGATCACGCAAAACCGGGCACTCCCTCGTGACATGTGCTGGCTTACCACACGAGTCGCACAGCTCCGCCACGCACTCAGCAATGAAGTGACCCTTCTCCCCACATCGATAGCATAACATCTTCTCCTTCTTACGCGCCCACTTGGACGCCCTCTCTGAATCAGTCCTGTCGCCTGCCTCAGCTGTAACTCCAGTCCCAGGAACCTCCGCGTTGGCCAGTGCCGTCACGACCTCCATCGCCTGGCTAGGCAGGTCAGTCGTCTGAACGGGATCGGCTGCCACGACAGAAGCCTCATGGTCGACAACGGCCGGTGGCGGAGGCTGTCTGCGGTACCGGCCACGACCACCACCACGACCACCACGGTGACCACGGTAGCCACCTCTCTGCCGGTAGTCTGGGCCTGAAGCTCCCTCGACGAAACCACCCGGAGGGCCGAGAAAAGGTCTCTCAGCAGAACCATCACTCTGCCAGGCATAACCACGACCACCTCCCGTGGATGACGAACCACGGTGTTGGCCATCTCCATAAGCATCATAACCATCGTCCCCGCACTGTCCCCGGGGCGGATCATAAGACTCTCCAGCACCCGAGTTCTGTCTCGTCTGCGTTGGGCCCGAGTGAATTTGCGTCGGCCTCGCGACATAGTGGGGCGGCGGCGCGGCACGTGGCTGAACGCCGGCAGAAGTGGCCTGGACAGCCGGCCTTGGGCCATTGGCCGAAGCATGCGCCGGCGGCCTCGACGGAGCAGCACCACGCCCCACAGCCGCAGTAGTCGGCGGCCTCGGCGGAGCAACGCCGCGCCCCACACCCGCAGGCAACGCTGTAGCCGGCGCCTGTGGCCGGAGTCCCTGAGCGCCACGCCCGGCAGCCGTTACCGCCCCCACAGCCTGCGCAGGTCGCGGGCCTGGCGGGGTTCCACGTCCGGCAGTGACCGCGGGTCTCAGCCCCGGCGGCGCGCCACGACCTACCGGCAGCACCGGCCACTGCCCTTATAGACCGCCACCACGGCCAGCCGGCGCCGCCCCGGCACCCACTGGATTCTTAGGATCGGCCGATGGAGAGTTCCCCCGCCCAGCCATGGTGAGAGGAGGAATACGAGTGGCACGGCCAGGTCTGCACCGAGGGAAGCCAGGCACCGCAGCACGCTTTGCAACCCTAGGCGGCGGCAGGGAAGAACGATCGCGTCGATCGTAGTTCCTGCATGGCCCGATATGCTCAGAAGGAGCGACCAGATTTTCCTGGGCCACATACCCATTGAAAACCGGTCCACTAAGCCCCTCCTCAGCTCCCCCATGTTGGGCCTCATACCAACGCACGGGCTCACAGCCGGCCCGCTCATCCACAGCTCCATCACGGCCCAAGATGGAATTCAAACGTGCAGCCCTAGCCGCCCGGATCACAGCCGCCGTGCTGATCTCCGGCGCCGGCGGCGCTGCCTCCGGCCTCCCCTTCCTCTTCTTTTTCTTACTAACAACACGAGTCCATGCATCTTGCGGGAAGAAATCTGACAAAGTTAAGGGTTGGATGCATACCTTAGGTAGAGGCCCTTTCCAAGGCCGGATCGCAGTCGCCGCCGTCCTCCGGTGGATAATCCGGCGGACAACCTCCACCTTATCCTCGGGATGCAGCCCAATCCGCGCCGGATCATCGCCCGGCACAATGTCGTCAACCAACGTGGCCACCTCCTCTTCCGAGTACCCAGGGCTGAACGCCTTGCAGATCATGTCGGAGGGCGTTGGTGAGTAGTCGGCCGGCGATCCGCCTGCGAGATCCCCGTCGTCGTCATCCTCGTCGTCCGAAGCCGCGAGGACCGAGAACCGTCCCCCGACACGCCTCGTAGTAGGGTCTGCAGGCACCGGCGGCCGGCTCGCGGCGCTCGCCGCGGGCGCCTCCCGCGTCGCCTCAGTCCTCTCCTCCATTGCGCTCCCTGGAATAAGATCGATCCGTCCTATTGCAGCACCTTGTTCTTCGTTAAATATAATATAAATTGTTTTATATGACAAAATTGGGCTCTAAAGTAACAATAATCTTAGCAGCACCTTGATCATGCTCCTGTTGCCCCAAATTACTTGAAATTCGCACTTTTGTCATAAGTTACCCAAAAAAAACTTTTGTCATAAGTTAAACTTTAAGTTTGACCAAGTATACGAGAAAATAATACTTACAATATGAAATATATACAGTATGAAAATATATTTTATAATGAAGCCCATGAAACAAATTCGGGGTTGTAGATGTCAATATATTCTTTTCATAGACTTGGTCAAACTTACAAAAGATTGATTAAGAACAAAGCTAGAACTTGAAGTAATTTGAAATAGAGAGAGTATGGGCTTTTGTCAAAAGAAAAAGTTTCTCCGACTAGTAAAATTTGTACCATCTATGGTGTATCTCTGCACAACTAGCTATGCAACAATACCGTAGGATTAACTGATTTATCACTACATTGATAACATGCGTGTAACTGCTCCTATTGTCCATGTTCCTATTCGTACACTCATAACATTTTTCTAGAAAATGAGGATAACCACCCGGCTTCTGCATCATTTTGATGCACAAAACCAATCTCATACTCGTCACAAAAATGCATTTTCTTGTTGAAAACATGTTTGGAGTTTTCTTGAACATGCATTCACGGTTGAAACCGGTAAACTGCTTTTTAGTGATTTGGTACAACAATGACGGTGCACTTTTGTCTTCCATGTTAAGAGGCGTTGCTTTGAGGATCTATCTTGCAGTCTGGGTGTTGTCAATGCTGGGGAGTGAAGATGAAGACCGTTGTTGCATGTCTGATGCATGCTATGACTGTCAATTGACAGTTTTCTTTTCTCTTTTTCAAGATATTATGGATGTGTGCACACTCAAGGGGTCAACATATCTTTGACGTCATGTTGTTTCACAAGCCACAGGAGCATTTTGTATCAACATTCATTTCTTTCTACAATCATTTTTAAGAGAACCGCTTTCTTCATTGATTACTAACTCCAGCTAGGAGCTTATGTTTCCATCGAGGTGCACAACAAAGATGCAACTAAGAAAATTAGGAAGTGAAGATTTTTTTTTTTTGAAAAATCAGGAGAATGAAGATAGGTACTATATGAAAAGCACACAGTGCTAACCGTTTATGCTTGACAAACTTTATGGGTAGCGCAAGATAACACAGTGTGAGCAACTGAGCACCATAACTTGTCACATGGAAACGATCTAGCAATAGGGCACACAGTCCACACCGGCCATATGGGATGAGAGACTCATGCAGATCAGATATATGAATGACAAGGAAATATATGCATGACAAATGAGGGAGCTCTGTGCCACTGATGTGATATGTACAGCTCTCCCTCTATATATATCTTTCCTGAGAGAGATCATTTCATCACCGCTTCGAGATTTCTGCATCATATTGTCCGCCTTCTCTAAATTTAGCTATTGTGAGATTCTGGAGGAGACCAAATCCACACCCATGCTTCAGTTTGCTTTTATCTCATGGCTCCGGGAATCAAAGCAAGATTAATTTAAAAACCTTTATGGACTTAAACACCCAGTCCTGGTACCCTCTATTGAGCACTATGCAGTCCAGAAATGTTGATGAAGCCCCTGCTGCTCTCGGCCATATGTAGCTCGCTCTGAATTGATGTACTCCCTTTGTAAAGAAATATAAGAGCGTTTAGATCACTAAATAACACATATTTAACAAGGTTGCAGTTTCAGGTACATATGTGTTATAATCTTGTATACCTCGCTAAATAACACATCACAAGAGCCGCTTGATTCGCAGTAGTGGGAGTACTTTTTTTTTTTTAGCAACGCGGGGTATCTCTTGGCTATTGACTTTATACGTGCAATTGCCGCTGTCACGAGGTTATTGAAAGAAAAACACCTTGAATTGTTTGGAATGTATGCTTTTTCATAATAAATTGACTTTCAAGGAGATAAATAGTAGTACTAGAGAAACAATCATTTTTGGCAAAATAAAACCAACTTTTAAAACCAAGACTCCGAGATGGAGGGTTACAGGTTCAAACCAAAAAAAGGACCAGTGGATGTCCCAGGTCATCGGTAAGACTACACCTAGGCCTGTGGCGCCTGCTCTGACCCAAAGGGTCGCTTCCTCTCTGATTCTAGCCGTGAGTTCGGTAACGGAGGGCTGGGCGCCGTCGAACACGCAGGCGTTCCTCTGTTTCCAGATCATCCAGGGCGTGAGATGTGTCACCGAGGCCAAGCCTTTCCGCATCGTTCGTGGTGTCGCGTGCTTGGCTTGTAGCCACCAGTCGTTGAGAGCGTTGTCTTGGTCCGGCGGCCAGGAGAGGGTCCGCGAGAAGGGGCAGGTGATCATGAGGTGGTGCATGGACTCTGGCTCTTGGTCGCACAGGACACAACGCGGGTGGTGCTGGAAGCCACGCCGTTGCAATCTGTCCACGGTCCAGCATCTGTCAAGGTTGGCCAGCCACATGAAGAACTTGATTCGCGGCGGAGCCCAGTTTTTCCATAAAAGTTTCCAAGCATCGCAGCCCGAAAATCCCTGGAATGATGCAAGGTAGGTGCTGCGCGCGGAGTAGACGCCGTTAAGGCTCCACTTCCAAATGAGTTGGTCAGGGCGGTCATGAAGGGTGACACGCGCCACCTCTCGCCAAAGCAGCACGTACTGCCCGATCTCGTGTACGCCAATGGTGCCGGTTATATCACGCGCCCAATTGTGGTTCAGGAGGCCATCGGCGATGGTGCGCACCTTGCGCCGGTGTTTCGGGATGCATGCATACAGCTCGGGCACGAACTCGCGAACGGAGCGTCCGTTGATCCAGCGATCTTCCCAGAAATGCCCGGTGGTGCCGTCGCCAACGATCATCGATGTGGAGGCGAAGAACAAGACCTTCTCCGCAGAGAATTGGAGATCGAGCCCTTGCCAGACGCGATCCGCGTCCGTCTTGATGTGCCAGAGCCACCGGAGCCGCAACGCAAGGCCGGCTCGCTCAATGTCCTGGACGCCGAGGCCACCATGGGATAAAGGCCGGCACACGCGACGCTAATTAGCGTGGCAGTTGCCACCATTGGCAGTGGCGTGCCCTTCCCATAAGAATCCTCGTTGTATTCTCTCGACAAGCTTGACCGTCTTCTTAGGCGGGGCGAAGACGAGGAGTTGGTGAATGGGGGTGGCACAGAGCACGCTCTTGACCAGCGCTAGGCGGCCAGATTTGTTCATCAGCCTGGACTTCCAGCAGGGTAGCATGCCCGCAATTGTGTCGACCAGCGGCTGAAGCTGCGCGCTTGTGGGCCTCCTGATGGTCAGTGGGATTCCGAGCTAAGTCAGCGGCAAGTCCGCGAGCGAGCACCCAAGACTGCCTGTGATCAGAGCTGCATGGTCCGGCTCACAGTTGAGCAGGGTGGTCGAGCTTTTGTGGTAGTTCACCAAGAGACCAGAAGATCTACCAAAGAGCTCCAGGATAGCCTTAATAGCCGCGATGTTGCGCTGCGAAGGGTGGCAGAAAAGAACTACGTCGGCGGCGTAGAGCGAGACCTCCGAAACCATACAGCGAGGGTGCAGCCGCTCAAGGATGCCCAGCGAACAGGCACGCCGGATAAGCCGGCCCAGTGTGTCCACGGCGAGGACGAAGAGCTGCGGCGACAAGGAGTCGCCCTGCCGTAGTCCACATCTATGCCAGATAGGGGGCCCCAGCTCACCATTGATCAAAACTCGCATGCTGGCAGACGACAACAGGATGGCTAGCCAGTCAAGAAATCTGGTCCCAAATCCGTATTGGCGCAGCGCCTCGAACAAAAACAACCAAGAGATGGTGTCGAAGGCGCGCACTAGGTCGAGCTTGAGCAGCACCAGAGGCGCGTGTAGCTGGTGCAGCACTCGCATCGTTTGCCGGACGAGGACGAAATTATCATGCAAGCTGCGTCCGGTGATGAATGCATTCTGGTTCTTGCTCACCAGCCCATCAAGCTTCCGGGCAAGGCGCAAGGAGAGCGTTTTGGCGAAGAGCTTGGCCAGCAATGATCTATAAATATTTGGGGGGAAAAAATCCTTGACCTGGCGCGTTACAATCCTTCCTAAGTTCATATATACAGAAAAGCTGACATGGCAACCAAGGATAAACTGATAAATTTATCTACATATGTATGCTAGAGGATTAAAAAAATCTTAAATGTTCCTTGTATTGGCTTTTGATTTCGAGGCCCTACAAAGTATAGCTGGCCAAACGGGTCGGGCCAATGAGGCCGGCCCATGAGCACGGCAGGGCCAGGCACGACACGGGCTAAACGGGTCGTGCCCGGTACGCGGCACGACTAGGGCCATGCCTGGGCCTAGAGGCTGCGCACGCGGGCCGGCACGACACGACCTGTTTATATATATGTGACTTTTTTTGAGTAACTTATATATATATATATGACCTAAATTACAACCCAATAGGCTGAAAAAGATGTGGCCCAGCGTGCCAAACTTGCCATGGACCAGACCGTTTAATAACTAGGCCGTGCCTGGGCCGAGGAGCGACGCACGTGGGTCGGCATGGCATGGCCCGGCTATTAAACGTGCCACTGCAGGCCGTGCTGTGCCAGGCACGTTTAGCACAGGCCGGGCCGGCCCGGTTGGCCAGCTCTGCTACAAAGGTGCTTTTTTTTTGCATGTATACAGACTTAATTAAATTCCCAGTCCTACTACTCTCTATTGAGCACTACGACAGTGAGAATGCTCAAAAGTTCCTTGATAGATAGCAGGGCTCAGTCCACTGAAGTTGATCAAGCCCCTGCTGCTCTACCGAAAAATGCTTTCGCCCCGCTTTATAAATAAAGCAAACCACCGAGCACAAAGTCAACATGGTACCATCCGAACAACACACACACACAACGCCACCGCAGACAAGATCCAACACACACATCCAAACACTACACGAGGTTCAGCTGTGGGCACGGCACAACAAGCCCAACACAGAAATGAAGCACGCACAACACATAAACGGCGGTGACGGCAAAGAGGAGAAAATCTAGTCCGGCTCTGGTGGTGGTGGGGGAAGCGGTGGAGCCATCCGGAGAGCCATCGCGTGAAGCTGGGTGATGATGGAGGTGATGGCGTCTCTCTCCCTGGGGCAGCTAAGCGGCCGCCAAAGCTGCAGGTAACCAGACCATTTGAACAAAGCGTCAGTAGCACGACGAAGAAGGACATGTTGAATCACAAGCTTATTCCTAATAGTCCACAGCGTCCAGGCTAGCACACCGACGGTCAACCACCTAATTTGGCGATACGCGGGTGGTAACGCCTGAAGTTCGGCAAAGAGAGCGGGGAAGTTGTTGTGGTCCCAGCTTCCACCCACTAAATCGCGGAAACAACTCCAGAGGAACTGCGCGGACACGCAGGTGAAGAAGATATGGTTCGTATCCTCATCAGGCCCGCAGAGCGGGCACCGTCCATCACCAGGGCCGTTGCGTTTCAGGACCTCTACGCCGGTCAGAAGGCAGCCACGAATCCATTGCCATAAGAAGATCATAATCTTTAAGGGGAGCCGGATCGCCTAGATGAAGGTGAGAGCCTCAGGGCCTGGCGAAGGGGCTATAGCCTGGTAGAGAGATTTAGAAGAGAATTGCCCAGATGGCTCTAGCCGCCACCTGGTGCGGTCCTCTCCAATCTCCAGATCTGGCTCGTGCAAATCAATGCAGTCAAGCAGGTCCTGCCACGCCTCATTCTCCGCCGGTCCAAAAGGACGCCGGAACGCGAGATGCCCTAAGTCAATAAGGGCCACCGCGACAGAAATCCGCGGATCTACCGTGATGGAGAACAGGTCAGGGAAGCGAGCGGCGAAGGGAGTGTCCCCAGCCCATCTGTCGAACCAAAACAGCGTGGCGGTGCCAGATCCAACCGCAATCGAGGTCCCGATGCGGAGGACTGGAAGCAGCCGTATGATGGATTGCCAGAACTGGGAGCCACCGGACCGCTGGCAGAAGGCAAGTGGCTGGCCACGGAGGTATTTCTGTTGGATGATGCGGAGCCACAAGCCACCCTCTCCGTTCGCAATCCGCCAAAGCCACCTAGTCAGGAGAGCAATGTTCATGCGTTTGGAGGACATGATCCCGAGTCCGCCCTGATCGCGAGGTTTACAGATCTCCGACCACCGAACCATGTGGTACTTCTGCTTATCGCCCTCGCCAGCCCAGAAGAAGCGTCCCTGGACCGTGGCAATCTCATGGTGCAGAGTCTCAGGCAAGCTATAGAAGCTCATAATGAATATGAGCAAGCCGGCGAGGGACGAGTTAATGAGCACCGTCCGGGCGGCCTTAGAGAGCCAGCGGCCCTGCCAAGGTTCAATGCGGTGCTGAAGCTTCCCCACCGTGGGGCGCAGCTCGGCCACCGTGAGCCGCGAATCGCTAATGGGGATCCCCAAATAAGTCATGGGGAAGCTCCCAAGCTGGCAGTTGAGGCGGTCCGCGATGCTCTGACGCTCATCTTGGGAGTATCCCAAGACCATGACCGCACTCTTATCAAAGTTGATCCTAAGGCCAGACATCTGCTGAAAGCAGAGCAGGAGGAACTTCAAGTTCGTGATGTCATTCGCAGAGCCCTCCACCATTATAATGGTGTCATCTGCGTATTGGAGAAGGGAAATCCCGTTCCCGCCAACCAGATGAGGGACTATGCCCCTAATATGTCCCGCAGCCTTGGCTTTATCTAGGATGGCTGCCAGAGCATCAACGACCATGTTGAAGAGGAACGGAGAAAAGGGATCGCCCTGACGGACCCCACAGAATGTGGGGAAGTAAGGGCCAATCTCGCCATTTATGTTCACCGCAGTCCGGCCCGAGGAGACCATTTGCATCACGCAGGTCACCCATCTATCGTCGAATGCCTTCCGGAGCAAGCATTCCGGAAGGAAGGGCCCTGCTGCTCTCAAAGCTATATGACATGCTAGTGACCGTATAATAATTGAAAGTCATACATACTAATCCTATTGACTGTATTTTTTTAGTACAATGACCAGAGTGAGTTTTTGACCCAAGTTCAATGACCAAGAACGCATTTTACTCTTTTTAAAAAATTGTAATTCTTATTGCGGGTGGCATCTGTCGTTGGCTTGGGATGCGACGGGAGCCAGAATCCGACCGCCGGAGCACCAAGGGGACAAGCTTTCCCTTACTGACAGGTGGGTCTAGCTTTGGCGGAGAGAGAACTAGGCTGCGTTGATTGGTATGTGACATGTTTGACATTTTGACGCATCAACTAAGATCTAATGTAGAGCTATACGATGAGCCAGTGACCAGATAATAACTGCTAAAAGCTACTCTTTCTGAATCAAAATATCAGATTTTTTTTAGTGTTGGATTGGCATAAAAAATGTCTTATATTTGTTACTGAAGGAGTATATAAATATCGTATTCTTGACAGTGACCAAACTGAGCATTTGACCCAAGTGCTTTTTTTCAAAGAAAACTTTGGATCTATTTATCTTCAATCATGGCAGTACAACGAACACCAGAAATAATTAAAGTTACATTCAGATCCGTAGACCACATAGCGATGACTACAAGCATTGAAACAAGCCGAAGACGCGCTGCCGTCATTAAAAGACACAAGTTCATTGACGAAGAATGCATTTTACTCAGTCGGCTACATTAGTATTAGGATTAACAGCAAAGTTCGCTTTTCTTTCCTCCGAAGAAAGAAAAGGCGACTCGCCGCCGCTAGGAGTCTCCCTCGTCACTGCTCTCCGCCGGAGACCTCGGTCGTCGGTGGTGAGGGAGATCGCTGGATCCGCGTGTGTGGATCATTTTTAGACTCTCGTAGTTTAGGTTTTTAAGCTGTTCATAGTCGTGGCTTCGGCGGCAGCAATGGCGGCACTGAATAGAGATTTTTTAGATCCTACTGCGATTAGACGATCAGTCCTATGGTTGGGATTGGATTTGAAAATCAGTCTGTTCAAGCGAGGATGGCGTGGCGGTGTTGACATCCTCGTGGTGGACATGTGTCCTTGGGCTCCGCCGTTGTGGCGTTTTTTGCTCCGGCGCCGGCGCGGAGCTTGGGAGGTAGTCCAGGAGCGGAAGTAGATTTTTGTCTGCATCGACGGCATCTGGAAGATGGGGGATGGTGTGCTGGGTTTGTGGTTCGCGGATAGCAGGTATGGTTTTCTTAGTTATGTGGGGGTGCCAGTTCTAGAGTTCGACTACGTGTCTGGGGTGTTGCCCTGGTCTGATTCGTTCAACGGTAATGATTTCGTCTTTGACGTGCTACCTTGAAGGTTCACAAAGCTGCATATCAACGATGGAGCTGCGTTAAGCTCGGGTGTGAAGATGATCTGTCATTTTTTTCTTTGAAGGCTGCCAAAGATAGGTGACGGACATCGATCTTGTTTATAATATTTGTTCTTGACTTTGTTTCTTTGTGTAAACGATAGCGTAATGCTATTTTTTTTATTTTGCCAGGTCGGTATGTGACTTATACGAGTACTATTTTTACTCTCGTGAGTAAAGAGTCTGTAATTCTTACTGCGGGTGGCATCCGCCGCCGCCGTTGGCTTGGGATGCGATTGCCGGAGCACCCAGGGGGGCCTCGCGCGCCACCACCTCCAGGATCGCGACGCCGAGCACATTCATACAACACATACAACGGCCGTGCCCTCGGGGTTCTGGCTAGCCCGGCGGCCTCGTCCTCGCCGCCCCGGCACCAGATCCAGGGGCGCGCTTCGACGAGTGCCGGTGGCGCTTGCGGTGGGAAGGGCCGGTGAGGATACGCAGAGGAAGCAGGTAGAATCTCCATCCCGCTCTTGTTTCATCAGCTAGCTCCGCAACGGCATGCCCCTGTTTAGCTCGCTGGGTCACCCCCGCGCCCGCGATTCAGTTCTGTGGAGGACGGGGAGCGCAGGCTACCATCTACAAATCCCCACCACAATCCAGCGTCGCGGCATCGATCCCCTTCGGCTTATTCTTCCTGCCCTGAATTTTCATACTCCGTAGTAAAAATTGGATCTCTCTGGTGTCTGTTTCCAAGCAGCTACTGTATGTTGGTTCGTTCTCCTTGCTCCACTGGCGGCAGGTTGTAGATACAATGATTTCACCACACATTCGTACTGTCAAATACGAAATGGATTAGTTAGCCCAGTCGTCCGATGCTGTTCTGAAGCGATTATCGAAACCTTTCAGCAACTATGTGCGCAGGCAGCGGACAGACAGTTGTGGTTCGATGAACAATATTCAGTACTGAAGTATTATGTAGGAAGCACTAATTCTAAGTGTGTCCTTATGGTTAACCTTGCTGACACTTGAATATCTAATGAGCTACCACTAACCTTAAGGTGGCTGTAACAACAAACTGCATTCTCTGCAAGTTACATCTTTTTTTTTTTTTTTTTTTGAGGAATCCAAATTACATCTATGCATTCCCCTGTTTCCCCACCGCAATCGAGCGCCGCCGCACCGATTCTCTCTGCTTACCCTTCCTGTGCCGAGGATTTTGATACTAAAAATCTGATTTGGGGATGTGGGGATATAAGTTTCTGGCTCAGCTACTTTGGCATAGTCCGAGCGCTGTGAACAGATTGTGGCTTTGCTGCCTTGTTTTCAAATAAAATGAGGCGGAGGGTGACCCCTTTTCTTCTTCTTCTTCTTAAAAAAATAATAAAAATCTGATCCATTTTTACTGCTTGAACTAGAAGGGGAAATATGAGTGCTTCCTCCATGGAGTGTGTTTCCTCTTCTCTTGGTTTTTGAGGTTGTATACACAGTAATTTCACCATATGTTCTTATTGTCACGGGATGGTTCAGGTATCTCAGTTGGCTGATGCTGCTCTGTAGTGGCTATGGAAAGTTTTCAGCAGCGATTTGTAAAGGTAGCAGACATGCAGTTTTGGTTCAATGAACAATATTCGGTATTAGGACACACCAATTCAATGTGTTCAAGGTGTTCCCTATATTTAACCTTGCGAATGCTTGAATCTCTAATGAGTCATCACTAACCATAAGGAAGCTGGAATACCAAGGTGTTATCTAGCACTGAAAATTAAATTATGCCCCCAAGGTTTTCTCTAGCACTGAAAAGTCTTTTGTTCTTGATTCTTTTTTGCATCAGTTATGGAGGTGGTCTCGGCTGAAAGCACCATTCAAAAGGACACCCCGAGTTCTATTGTTTTTGAGTTTGCCTGTCTTGTAATACACGAATATTGCTATTTTGCCGACTTAATAAAAACCGCCATGAAGTCCTTCCCTAAAAAACACTAATACTGACTGAACATGCAGAACATTTTATTGTTGCCAGTTCAGCGGCTAACTTGTGACTGTCGGTGCTTCCTTTCCCGTGACAAGGTACCTTCATGCTTTTGATCTCCTTTTAGAAGATCAATCAAGGTGAAATGCATGATCACAAAATTGTTGAAACAATGTACTCTGGCTGGCATGCAGCAACTATTTATATATGTATGCTTCTTCAGGGATATCATTTCCGTGTTCCGGTTTGAAAGGGATTCCTTCACCTTCACTTCCATTAATTTGACTCATATGAGATTTTGGAGGAAACCAAAATTCAAGGCCATGTTCCACTGGAAATAACTTTTAGTGTTCCCATGTTGCATAACAGAACACCCATGAGAAATTTTATTGCAGTCAAACACCCCATTTACCCCTCTCGTGCAATACCTGACCATTTCCTTCTACTGAACGTCACCTGTCCCATGTCTACTTGAATCAGGAGTCGTGACTTGACGTCTTGTTGTCAATTAGGGGACCTCGCACGCCACCACCTCCAGGATCATGACGCCGAGCACATTCATACAACACATACAACGGCCACGCCCTTGGGGTTCTGGGTAGCTCGGTGGCCCCCTTCGCGCCGCCCCAGCACCAGATCGAGGGGAGCTCTTTGACGAGTGCCGGTGGGCGCATGGGGTCCGGTGAGGAGACGCGGAGGCAGCAGGATTAACCGTGCCATGTATGGTTTTTGGGTCCGGTTTCCCTTATTAACTGGACCAATTATCTTCTTGTTAATGCAATGCGGGAGCTCCCCGCCCTCTGACGAGGTTCCATAAAAAAAAGGTGTTCTCTATATTTAACCTTGCGAATGCTTGAATCTCTAATGAGTCATCACTAACCATAAGGAAGATGGAATACCAAGGTGTTATCTAGCACTGAAAATTACATTATGCCCCCAAGGTGTTCTCTATCTAGCACTGAAAAGTCTTTTGTTCTTGATGCTTTTTTTTTCATCAGTTATGGAGGTGGTCTCGGCTGAAAGCACCATTCAAAAGGACACCCCGAGTTCTATTGTTTTTGAGTTTGCCTGTCTTGAAGTACAC
This sequence comes from Thinopyrum elongatum, assembly GCA_011799875.1. Lineage (NCBI taxonomy): Eukaryota > Viridiplantae > Streptophyta > Magnoliopsida > Poales > Poaceae > Thinopyrum > Thinopyrum elongatum. Next base: position 56,807,054 of record CM022298.1, read on the forward strand.
AAATACTGCTATTTTGCCGACTTAATAAAAGCCACCATGAAGGCTTTCCCTAAAAAATACTAATACTGACTGAACAAGCAAACGTAAGAACTACCCATTACAGGTATTTCATTTCAGGATAGTTATTACAGCTAGCGTTCTATGGTTACCAGGGCGAACTGTGGAATATGTCCCTACAATTATGCTTCCATACAAGTAGTTTGTTGTCCAAATATCAAAGAATAGACCCCAATACTGGAAAATTTGTCTTTCTACTTGTATGGTTTACTGCCTTCCTTTGACTGTTTCTAATTTTCAAGTAATCTTTTCCGTACCTGCAAACTGGTCCTGAAATACTATCACTGCAAATTGTCTATTTAAACATTATATTATCATCTCACTTGCTGAACTCTGCAGTAGTATTTTAGTTACTATTGTGTAAAATTCAGATACAAACATCCCAGAGTTACAAGAATATACCTTTAGGAAACTCAAATAGTTACATAACTGACCTTTATCTTCAATGCATTTGATCCTAATGCAGTGATGTTATTGTAGAAGTTGTATACTTGTAGTACACATACTAGTGTAACCACCATACTTTGCCCTCTACTAGACAGACTATCTAGCATGCTTATTCAATTGACTCATATTGTACCTTCCTGAACAACATGCAGGATATATTATGGAAGCGAACTGATGAAGGAGAAGGGTTCTGGAGGAATGGGGATTGCAACTGCTCCATCAAGCATTTGTGTCACCTTCAGCATGTTGGGTCGCATGGTCGGGTCCTCCTGGAGGCACCATAGTGCTACTGATAGAAATCTTTCCACCTTATTAATGTTGAAGATCGCGTCATCGTCACCCTCCACCAGCAAGTCGAACCTCCGACACCTATAACAGTCATTTGCCCAGTAAGTCAGTATCGTCTGCTCTTCATCAACTACCTCCAAATCAACATTTCTTCTGCAGCAGACAAGCTCCAGTAGGATCACTCCAAAGCTGTAGACATCGACCTTGGAAGTGATCCCGATGTTCTTGAACCACTCAGGGGCGACATATCCTCGAGTACCTCTAATACCGGTGTTTGTCCTTGTCTGATTTCTCAAGAGAAGCTTCGCTAGGCCAAAGTCTGAAATCTTTGCGACAAGGTTGTCGTCAAGAAGAATGTTCTGTGGCTTTATGTCACAATGGATGATTTGTGTGCTACACTCTTCATGCAAGTACAGCAACCCTCTTGCCACCCCAAGTGCAATATGAACCCGTGTGTTCCAATTTGGCCGGACGTCGTCAAAGAGAAGCCGGTTGAGTGAGCCATTGGTCATGAACTCATAAACTAGCAGTCTTTCAGTTCCTTCACTGCAGAAACCAAGCAGCCGGACCAGATTCTTGTGGAATGTTTGTCCAATGGTTTGGACTTCCACCGTGAACTCCTTTTCAGTTTCTTCTTGCAGCTTGTCGATCTTCTTGACAGCGATGTGGGTCTGGAGCTCATCTTGCAACTCACCCTTGTACACAACACCAGAGGCACCACTACCAAGGACCTCATTGAAACCACTGGTTGCTCTCTCCAGCTCTTTGTAAGTGAAGGTCTTCAGGGGCAACTGAGTTGTACTTGAGGCTTGGGACAGCGGACCATTCTTCTTTCGGGTGATATGACAGTAAGTACCAAACACCAGAATAGAGATGAGGAGAAAGTTCACCAATATGGAACAACCAAGAAACAAGGAACTCCCAAGGATCCAAAACTTTTTGTCCTGCTTCCATTTTTCAGAGGCAGTGCTGAGTGCAGACTGTGAATTGTTGCTACTTGGCACCTTGAGAAGCACTGTTCTCTGGACATAGTCGGCCATATTCCCATTAGACAAAGGGAGCTTCTTTTTCCAACATGTGCTTGTGCTTTCATTGTATACGGCCAAGGCACAGAAACAGTCGATCCGACACAGCCTCCCACAGTCATCCTCTGCTATGGGCTGATACTGCTCGTAATCAGATAGTGGCCAATCTACACCAGAAATTGGTCTCAGCTCAAACTGTGCCAGTGCTGTGGCCTCATCCAAGTCGCAGCTTTGCGGCTGAAAATCTTGTTTGCATCCTTTGTACCTCCTCTCCTCATCAAAGAACTTGTACCGTGGTGGGCAGGCACAACTTACTATCTGGTTCTTGGTGCCATCGAAGGTGCAGTAACTATTGAACCCACATACGCCACTGCCAACAGCTGTAACTACTTCATGGCAGATATTTTGGGGAAACAAGCTCACTGTACTCCACACCTCACCACTAAAGACGCTGGACTTTGGATTTTTTGGGTATACATATTGCCGGAAAACACCATCCGAGTCAAGTGTAGCACGGTGGTAGTAGTCTGCCATAGATCCTAGTGCACCATATGTGATGTTGATCTGAGTACCATTTGTTAGGAGGAAGTATACTCTGCCAGTTTCATTGAACACCAGCTTTGAGCCATTCCCGGCTGTCTCGGTGGACCAATAAGAATCATGCTTGAAGCCGGAGGGCTCAGCAACGAGATAGAAGGCAAGGTTTCCATCGCTTTGCACATCCAGCAGAAACCGACCATTGGAATAGTCAGTGGTGTCAAGTCGAGCACGGAGTGCCTTGTTACGAGTCTGGTTACAAGGCAGCACCTGGGTAGGCAGGATGGTGTCTGATGGCACATCAAAAGTCTGCCATTTTGTGTTGCCATCTGCACCAGCGAGCACAAAGTTGCCACTATCGCGCATGCTGGCGGAGGCCACACCGGTTACCTGGGGATTCCAGACCTCCACACTGGAGGGGTCACGAAGCGAGAGTGCTCCATCTATGGTGAGTTGGAGGATAGAGCCAGACGATACCTGTACCGCCGATGGATCTTGGTCCGTAGTCTTGGCATACCAAGCAACCGTCTTGTCGCTGATCTTGTTGAACCAGATGGCGAGGAGGTAGAAGGAGGCATTGCCCTCAATGGGTCGGAAGCCAAAAGCAAAAGTCGCCAGAGGGTGAGAGCCATGACGAGGTTGGCCCCTGGGGTGCCAAAGTGGATCCCAGGGTGATTGTTGAACATGTGTACATGTACGTAGGTCCGGGTTTTGTACGCCGCACCTGTAGTGTCTCTCTCCCTCTGTATGTACTTGTATCTTGGGAGACAAGACACCGGTCGCACCTCTTGTACCTATATATATGTGCCTAGTGCACGATCAATGAGATATCGATGCACCAAATCATTCTTTACATGGTATCAGATAGCATCACGATCCTCTCCTAAAACCGCTTCCGCCTACCCTAGCCGCCGCCGCTTCCCTCTCCCCGCGCGCGCCTCCCCTCCCAGCCGCGCCCTCCCTCCTCCTGCCGCGCCGCTCCTCCTGCCGCGCCGCACCCTTACCCAACCCTAGCCGCCGCCTCTCCCCCTCATTACTGCGCCGCCGCCATGTCGTCCACCGCCTCCACTTACTCCAACCCCTTCGCCGGAACCGGACCCCGCTGACATCCGCGACATCAACATCCACGAACGCGTCCCCGTCGTCCTCGATGCCACCGACTCCACGTACTTTGCGTGGAAGACGTACTTTTCACTGCTCTTCCGCGAGAACAATCTCGTGGATCATGTTGACGGCACCGTCGACTCCCGCGCCATGGTAGGCGACTCCGAGTGAACCGCAATCGACGCCACGCTCATCCGGTGGTTCTTCACCACCATCTCGAAGGACCTGTTTCATATGGTCGTGAGCGATGGTGATGACGCCCGCGCCGTGTGGGTCAAGCTCAACGGCCTCTTCACCGACAACAAGCTTCAGCGCCGTGTTTTTTTGCAGCAGGAATTTTTTGACTGTCATCAGGATGACCAGTCTATCGATGACTACTGCCGCCGCCTGAAGACGTTGGCGGATGAACTCCGTGACATCGGCGCCAAGGTTGATGACGACCTCCTCCTCAGCACGCTCACCGCCGGACTCAACGAGGACTTCGGCAACGCCGCCTCCAACCTCACCTTGATGCCGGAGCCCTCCTTCCCCAAGTTTGTGGCGTACTTGCGGTTGGAGGAGCGCCGGATGAAGGGGATCAAGAAGCGCGTGCAGCACCATGCCCTCGCCGCCGGCACCTCACGCGGCGCCCCGCCGCCGGCCGCCCCGCCCGCGCCGCGGCAACATCTGCCGCCCCCCGCGCCCCCGGGATTTTTTCCCCTCCCGCCCGCGCCCCCCGCCCCTCCCGCTGCCCCCCAGCAGCAGCCGCAGGGTGGCGGGCAGCGCGGCAACCGCCGCGGGGGCGGCCGCAAGCAGCAGCAACAGGCGCACGGGGGGGCCCCTCGTTAGCAGCAACAGGCCACCCCACCGTGGACTTACGGCACCAATCCGTGGACGGGTGTCGTTCACACATACTCGATGCCGGTCCCTCGGGCTCCTACCCCGGGCATTCTTGGGCCCCGTCCGGCGAGCCACCAGGCATTCTTTGCCGCGCCCACCGCTGCCCCCTACCCGGCTTCCCCGGCCACGGGCGGCTATGGCGCCGCCCCCGCGCCCGCCTGCGGCGGGTTCTACCCGCCCCATGTGCCGCCGCCGTGGGATCCCGCGCTCCTCGCCGCCCTGCATTCGGCTCCGTCCCCGAGTAACTATGGTGGCGGCGGTGACTGGTACATGGACTCGGGCACCACTGCTCACATGACTGCTCATCCCGGTAACCTCACGTCTTCCACTCTCGTTCATACTCCCACTCGCATCACCGTTGGTAACGGTTCCTCTCTACCCATTACACATGTCGGTCATATGTCGTTTCCTTCCACCTCTACTCCTATTAACATGTCTAATGTTCTCGTCTCTCCTGACTTAGTTACCAACCTTGTCTCTGTTCGTCGCCTTGCTCGTGATAACCCTATTACTGTTGAATTTGACGATGTTGGCTTTTCTGTGAAGGACGCCCGTACACGGATGGTACTCCACCGATGTGATAGCCCGGACGAGCTCTACCCGGTGCATCCTTCCGCCGGCACCACCACCCGTCCCGCCGCCCTCGCCGCTAGTGTCGATCTTTGGCACGCCCGCCTCGGTCATCCCAACTCCATAGTTTTGCGTCAGATTCTTCAGAGTTTTTCATTCTCATGTAATAAGGTCGACGACCACTCTTGTGAGGCCTGCCGTCTCGGCAAGCACGTTCGTCTTCCCTTTAGCGAATCTACAAACATTTCCACTTTTCCGTTTCAGTTATTGCGTAGTGATGTTTGGACGTCCCCGGTTGCAAGCAACACGGGTTATCTATACTATTTGGTGATATTGGATGATTTTACCCATTATGTGTGGACATTTCCTCTCCGTCGCAAGTCCGATGCTCTTGCCACACTCACCGCTTTTTATTCATGTGTCACCACACAGTTTGGTCGTCCTATTCTTGCCTTGCAAACTGACAACGGAAAAGAGTTTGACAACGTTGCCGTCCGCAATCTCCTTGCGTCTCACGGCACTATTTTTCGGCTCACTTGCCCCTACACGTCACAGCAGAATGGCCGCGCCGAGCGCGTCATCCGCACTCTTAATGACTGTGTCCGCACGTTGCTCTTCCACTCCAACGTGCCTCCTCGGTTCTGGCTGGACGCTCTCGCGACCGCCAGCCTTCACATTAACATCCGACCGTGTCGTCCTTGCTGGAACTATTCTCCTCACCAGCTCCTCTTCGGTGCGGCTCCATCTTATGATGGTCTTCGCATTTTCGGATGTCTCTGTTATCCTAGCACCGCGTCCACCACCCCTCACAAACTCACTCCCCGGTCGGTTCCTTGCATCTTCCTCGGTTATCCTCCCAACACCAAAGGTTACCGGTGCTATGATCCAGTGTCCCACCGCGTCTTCACTTCGCGGCACGTGTACTTTGATGAGCTGGTGTTCCCGTTTCAGCAGGTACCATCCTCCTCGGTGTCTCCTGCGGCACGGCTCGCCCCTGCCACCACTACGGCGAGTCGCCACGCCGAGCACTGGGCCCGGCCCTGCCCGCGCTTCCGGCGCCGGCCGCCCCCTCCCGCGGCGCTTCGGGTGCTGCTGCCCCCTCGGGAGCCCCCACCACCGCGGCCTCTGGCGCCCCCCTCGGGCGTCCCTGCAGCAAGGCCTCCTTGGGCATCCCCGCCGCCGCGGCCCCCTCGGGCGCCCCCGTCGCCGCGGCCCCTGGCGCCGCCGCGGGTGGCCCCTCGGAGTCTTTGGAGACCGGCTCGACTTCCTCCTCGCCGGTCCCTCTCTCGGCTCCGCCGGCCGCAGCCGCACCTCTCACCGGTGTGGTTACTCGGGCTCGGACTGGGACGTTTCGTCCTAGCACGCGCTACACCTCCGACGAGTATGCGTGTGCCGCGTCTACCTCGGCCCCGTCCCCGCTCCCCACCTCCGCCCGCGCAGCCCTTCGAGATCCGAACTGGCTTGCTGCGATGCGTGAGGAGTTCGATGCCCTGCAGCGCAACCGTACGTGGCAGCTTGTCCCGCGGCCTCCACGCGCCAATGTTATCACTGGCAAGTGGGTTTTCCGCCACAAGACTCGCCCGACGGTTCTCTTGAGCGCTACAAGGCGCGTTGGGTGGTGCGCGGCTTCCGCCAGCGCGCCGGCGTGGACTTCACCGACACCTTCGCCCCGGTTGTCAAACCGGGCACGATTCGCGCTGTCCTCCAGCTTGCTGTCTCTCGTGCTTGGCCAGTTCATCAGCTCGATGTGTCCAATGCTTTCTTGCATGGCCATCTCGACGAGCAGGTGTTTTGTCAGCAGCCCACTGGTTTCGTCGACACCGACTATCCGGACCACGTGTGCTTGCTCTCCCGTTCTCTCTACGGGTTGAAGCAGGCGCCTCGGGCCTGGTACCAGCGGATCGCGGCCTTCCTTCAGCAGCAGGGGTTCCGGTCCACACGGTCCGATGCCTCCCTGTTTGTTTATCACCAGGGCGCCGCCACCGCGTACCTTCTTCTGTACGTCAACGACATCATCCTCACTGCGTCCTCGCCAGCGCTACTTCAGCAGATCACAGCTCGCCTCGGCACCGAGTTCGCCCTCAAGGATTTGAGGGCTCTCCACTACTTCCTCGGCATCGAGGCAGTGGCGAAGCCACGTTATACCTGTGTAGTCGCTTGACTACACAGGATTTTCAAACGTCGTTGACCCCAGTCCCCACATCACGCTGGTGAACAAACAAAAATTGGAATTTGACTACCTCATCTGCTATTCTGCGTGGGTAGCAAGAAAGTCCAAAATCATTTACCTCGAGGATTATCCCCAAATCACGCGATCTCCTTCAACTTCTCCTGCTACTGCATGCCTCTTCAATGACCCTAGACAGCCGCCGCACAGCAGCGTCTTCCCGTCCTTTGCCCGGTTCTGGCGATCTGTGATCTGGCCTCTGATCTGGCCGTGAGATGTGAGGCGCGGCCACCTTTAGCCGTCCGGCGAGCCTCAAGCGACCCACCCGCAGCTACACATGCACTGTCCGTCGCCTTGATCGATACTGCTGTACTACGCAGCACTCTGTATATGATTCAACACCAGGACGAGGCCCTCCACTCTTCTACTATTATTTGTAAGTTTTATTTGTAAGCTTTATTGTATTGTAGTCTCATTACTTATGTTCAAACCGGTGTATTATAGTTTAGTACCGATGCCATCACGCGAACAAATCAAAAATATGCATGATCGCAAAGGGCTGCTACCAAAAATATGTTTGTAAATGTATGATATTTTCTGTTCATGTTTAATTAGTCTAAAAAAATTCATTAGAAAAGCTTGACATCACAAGGTTTTGATCTTGGCACCGCCACTGCATCGAGGTTGTCCGCCGTGCCACCGGCTTCTTCCTGCATCAGCAGAAGTATGCCTACGAGCTTCTGGAGCGAGCCGGCATGCTTAACTGCAAGCCTGCTACCACGCCAAAGATTTAAATCGCCCGCGAAAGTGCAGCTATTGCGGCGCAATCGCTGCCTGGGATGCTCCCCGCGACGCTATGGCCCAAATTGCGTGATCTGCCACGAGGCCCGCGATCGTGACGCGAAACAGCGCTAAAAGCCTTAGCGGTGGCTGGAATATCGCTGCAAGGACCGAATAAGAGGCCCAAGAAGATCCCGGCCCAAATTTTTGCCCCGATAGAGCACCTCATCCAGAAAACCTAGCGCTATGTCCCTGTTCCCTTCTCTTCCTCCCAGGTTGCGGCGGCTCGGCGGTTCATCATATCCGCGCTCGGGGGGCCGGCGGCTGCTTGGCCGCAAGCCGGAGGCAGTGAGGCAAGGCGGCGACCAGGGATCTAGGCATCAGCCACCTCCGGTACGGCAGGCCTGTGACCGGCGACGAGGGGCCTCTCCGCCTCTGCACGGCGACGTCGACGAGTCCATGATGTCGTCTCAAACGGTTCCAACTCCCAGTTCACCGGCATGTACATGCAACTCTTTGTCATCCTCTGTTTTCCTGCTGAATATACACTGCAATCCTCTGTTTTCTTGCTGAAAATGCCCTGCTTTCCTGCTGAAAATGTACATGTACTAGCTGCCGCTAAATGGCTTAGCGGCCGCTATTGCCCGCAATAGCGGCTTGTAGCGTTTCGGACAAGCGGCCGCGAAATGGAATTGCCCACCGATCAGCAGTTCGCCGATGTTATGACAAAGGGACTACCTACCTCGACTTTCGAGGGCTTTCGGTCCAGTCTTTGCGTCACCGGCGACGCTTCGACTGTGGGGGGTGTTGAACATGTGTACATGTACGTAGAGTCCGGGTTTTGTATGCCGCACCTGTAGTGTCCCTCTCCCTCTGTATGTACTTGTATCTTGGGAGACAAGACACCGGTCACACCCCTTGTACCTATATATATGTGCCTAGTGCACGATCAATGAGATATCGATACACCAAATCATTCTCTACAGTGATGTTTCTCTGAGCTTGGGTGGATGAGGGGAACAATAGTGGCAGCAACAGCACAGGCAAGAGGAGCGGAGATGCCATTGTTACTTCTTCCTAGTGAGGATGAGCGATGCCAAACTTATGCACTTATGTTCCTTCAAATAAATGGCGTTTGATGGTCTTTTTCACTTTGGAATTCCACATGCCTGAGTAATCAGGTGCTTATGTGAGGTTGACACATGTATGGCGGCAAACGCAATTCCAGGGGATGCATTGATGTATTTTTGTCCCGTCAAAATCAGAAGTTAGTGCACCATAGGGATGATTCGCTGTCTTTGGGACTTTTCCACGAAAATAGTGCACATCCTTTTCAGAGGTAGTCAGGCCTGACATGTGTGAGCTTGTGATTGCCTTCTGATCAGAGGTGACAATTGTTTCTCCAGTCCAGGGTCAAGGATAAGAAAAAGAGAGGAATAATGTTGCTTACCTTCTCCAATGCAGAACGATACTTTTGTGGCAACACAGTCTGTACAGATCAAAGTTATACCTTCACTGAACTACATTCTCTTTCAGATCAAGGGTGATGTTTTCCTGAGCTTGGGTGGATGGGCGGAACACTACTAGTAAAAACAGCTCAGACAATAAGAGAGGAGATACCATCTTTCCTTCTTCCTATATCACCAATGAGCTATGCCAAACTTATACACTTATGCTCCTTCAGATAATTGGCATTTGACGGTCCTTTTCACCTTGGAATTCCACACGCCTGACTAATCAGGTGCTTATCTGATGTTGCCACGTGTATGGGGCATAACATGATTCCAGAGAATGCATGGAAAATTTTGTCACATCAGTCAGAAGTTAGTGCCCCATAGGTAGAATCGTTATCTTTAGGGTAGTTTCAAGAATTTAATGCACATCTTTTTCGAAGTAGACAGGCCCTGATGGGTGTGAGCTTGTGATTGGTTTGCAGAGCTGCAAGTATTTTTTTCCAGTCCACACTCCAGGATAAGTATAACAACGAGAACTAATGCTTCTTTCCTTTTCCGGTGCTGAGTGGCGTTCGTGTGGCAACGTAGGTAGGTAGTACAGCTGAACTAAGGTAACTCATCTAATAATATTCATTTTTCCTTTCTCTGAAATGATGCTTATCCAATATGTTTCTTATGCCTAGATTTTTTTTACATATAACCGTTTTTAATTATAAGAGATCGTTGCCTAATTTCATGGTGAAGAATGGTAGGATACTGAAGATATGATATTACTAAGTGGTGGCTGCTGGCAATTCCAATTTCGAGGGGCAAATCAGGACCTTTAATATTGCTTTCCATGGATAACTTGTGACTGTTCTTGTTTCCTTTCTCGTCATAAGGTACATTCAATCCGAATTCTGCATTTTATTGTTTGTTCATGCATTACTGCATTCATTCCATGCATGTAATGATCAGTTCGTTCAGAAGTACTATATCCTCTCATGTGTCTCGTGCTTTCGGTCTCCACACCAGTATAATAAGATTCCCATGTATATAGAAGTTTTCTCAAGGTGAAATGCATGATCACAACATGTTGAAATGATGTACTATGGCTGGCATACCACAGCTCTATATGTGTATGCTTCTTCAGGGATACCAATCCCAATGTTCGGGTATGATAGGACTCGTTCATCTTAACTTTTGTTTGGCTCATGTGTGATTTTGGAGAAAACCAAATCAAAGCCCATGTTCCAATGGAAACAACTCACCTTGTTCATAGTTTGAATTGGACCAAACAAAACCACAGAATCATTATGCCGCTAGGCAGCACAACGGTTTAGAGTGTGTTCCGGTTCTAAGTTCAACCCGTGGAGTCGGCGAACTGATACGTGTTAGACATGTGTCCAGACCAACCAAATCATACCAGCCCGGTAAAATTCCCCTAGAGACGTCAATCACTCATATCAGGAGGCTATGTTGTTGGAAAATTAGGCAAGTTCATTATTAATTCCAGTAAATAATTCATGACTAGAACAGATACTAGCATGCAACAATCTAGCAAGCTAGAAGAACAGCAAGACATGCATAACAGCAGTGAACACGAAACAATAGCTGTAGAGACATACATGAACAGATGATGTTGGACGTACTGTTCGTTAGCTATTGTGGGTGCGACGGTGTTGATGACGATGTTGGCGACGATCTGCTGCTGACGGCGATGAATACGACGATGAGTAGCACCGCCCGACTTGGACGGAAGACGACCCGTGATGACGAATTTGAGCAGTCGCGCAGAGCGCTTCCCAAAAACCTAATTCGTCCTCTCCCGGTGCAGGATCGCAAAGACGAACGGTTTCGGAGACCTGCTCTCCCACGCGCCGATGCACGCCGGCGTTTGGGATGGAGTAGACTACGACGGCGGCGCAAGTTGCGAGATGAGGCGAAACCCTAGGTGTTTTCTGTGTGTCTTTGGCCGCAGCCGGTAGCTGTATATATATTAGGACCAGAGGTGGTATTGTGTCGCGATCACAATCCCAAACCGACTCGGTTTCTAATTCGTATACTTACCGGACAAGAAATCAAAAACTTGTCTGCCAAGACATAAAAATAAAACGGCAAAAGGAAGCTGCGCCCCTGCAAGGAGATGGACCGGATTTCGGCCGACCATTCACGCGCATGTCGCACGTACGCGCCGCCACGCCACGGCCCGGCCCGGCCCGGCCCGGCCCGGCCGTGCCAGGCGAGGCGAGCGAGCGCGCGCGTGTGGTCTTCCCTTTCTCTTCTCATACACCACTTAGAGTGGTGGAGAGAACCCACTATATAAAGAGGTCCAACTCTTGGGTGGGACTAAACTTTAGCACCATCACTTGCCATTTTACACATGGGCTTTGAGATTTCAGAAATTGCTATGGGCCTAGCCCATTAATTCTAACAATCCCCCACCAGATCTCAAATACCCATTTAGAGATTTGCCTTCTCTCACCACTTGTTTAATATACCAGTGTTTCAGCAGAGACTGTTAAGTTGAACTTCTGCCTAGAACTTTAAGCTACATCCATTCACAACTTGACAATGGACTATGCCTTGAATTGCTAGTTTTGTGTGAACAGGTTTCACTCAAAGTTTTAACCAGTACTTGACCGCCAGTAGGCTACCCCGCGGTTTGGAGCTTATACGTCATACTCCCTGGTCTCTTCGTGAGCTTACTAGAGATCACCCAAATCTCATAGACTGCGACATTTACAGTCAGAACTCATATAGGTGTGTTCTTTCAAGACTGCTCTATAGGACAGCATCTTTGCTAATTATAGCCAATAGAACCACATTAAGGCATGTTGCCAACCTGCCTTACAGCTCTGAGCATTACAGCTCTGAGAGTTTTGCATCTTCACTTAGAGACGGTCATTAGTTATTACTCTCCTCAGTTAACCAATAGCTTGTTCTTCCCAGATCCTAATTCACGGGATCTCCGATCACAAAGGTTGGGTTACTACTATGGTGTAACATCTATGGGTCTCATACCCATCTCCCTCGATGCAATATCTATCACATTTCGTGATAGTCCCTTTGTAAAGGGATCTGCCAGGTTTTTGTCTATTTGAATATACGTAACAGTCATTACTCCGGAGTTTCTCAACTACCTGACAGACTTCAAACGTCTCTTCACGTGTCTTGATGACTTCGCATTATCTTTAGAATTGTTCACTTTAGCGATAACCGTTTGGTTGTCACAATTCATAAGAATACCCGGTACAGGTTTTTCAACCACAGGCAAGTCCATCAAGAGCTCACGCAGCCATTCTGCCTCAACAGTAGATGTGTCCAAAGCAGTTAGTTCTGCTTCCATAGTTTATCTCGTCAATATGGTTTGCTTGCAAGACCTCCATGACACTGCGCCACCTTCATGAGTAAATACATACCCACTTGTTGCGTAGAGTACATCAACATCGGAGATCCAATTTGAATCACTATATCCTTCTAGCACAGCAGGATGCCCTAAATAAGCAATTCCGTAACTCATAGTACCTCTCAGATAGCGCAAGACCCTTTCTAGTGCATGCCAATGATCATCACCCGGGTTGGACATGAACCTACTCAGTTTGCTCACAGCAAAAGAGATATCTGGTCTTGTAGCGCTAGCTAAGTACATGAGTGAACCGACAATTTGAGAGTATCTTAATTGATCTCTCGTTTCTTTCTTGTTCTTTCTGAGTGTCACACTGGGATCATAAGGTGTTGGAGAAGGCTTGCTATCCATAAAACCGAATCGGTTCAAGACCTTCTCAACATAGTGAGATTGTGTTAACGTAATCCCACTCTCATCCTGAATAAGTTTGATGTTTAGAATTACATCGGCTTCTCCCAGATCTTTCATGTCAAAACTTTTTGATAGAAAAGACTTGACCTCATTAATTGCATTAATGTTTGTACCAAAGATTAGTATGTCGTCCACATACAAACATAATATGACACTATTGCCCCCACCATGGCGATAGTAAACACACCTATCAGCCTCGTTAATGACAAATCCTGCAGAAGCCAGAGTTCTTTCAAACTTCTCATGCCATTGCTTAGGTGCCTGTTTCAGGCCATACAAAGATTTTAACAACTTGCACACCTTTCTTTCTTCACCCTTTACCACAAACCCGTTAGGCTGATCCATATAGATTTCCTCTTCCAACTCTCCATTGAGGAAAGCTGTCTTTACATCCATTTGATGAATGATAAGACCATAAGAGGCAGCCAAGGAAAGTAACACTCGAATGGTGGTCATTCTAGCAACAGGTGAATAGGTGTCAAAATAATCTTCGCCTTCTTTCTGAGTATAGCCCTTGGCCACTAGCCGCGCCTTGTACTTATCAATAGTACCATCAGGCTTTAGCTTCTTTTTGAACACCCACTTATAGCCCACAGGTTTACAACCATATGGTCTATCAGTTAGTTCCCAAGTTTCATTAGAAAGAATTGAGTCCATCTCATTATGAATAGCTTCTTTCCAATCATCTACATCCGGAGATGCATATGCCTCTGCAATCGACTTGGGTGTGTCGTCCACAAGGTATACAATGAAATCATCACCAAAGGATTTTGCAATCCTTTGTCTCTTGTTCCTTATAGGAACTTCATTGTTATCCTTCTCAAGGACTTCCTCATGTGATTGTTCGAAATATTCATCAGTTGTACTAGATTCTGGAATTATCTCAGAAGAAAATCTAGCAATGTTATGCATATCTTTCATAGGAAATATGTTCTCAAAAAATGTTGCATCACAAGATTCCATTATAGTATCAACATGCATATCAGGTACTTCAGATTTTACCACTAAAAATCTATAAGCAATGCTCCGTTGAGCATACCTTAGAAAGACACAATCCACTGTCTTTGGTCCAAGTTTGTGTTTCTTAGGAATAGGAATATTGACCTTTGCCAAACATCCCCAAGTGCGCAAATAAGAAAGTGATGGTTTTCTCCCAACCCACTCCTCATAAGGGGTTTTCTCCTTATTATTGTTAGGAACTCCATTCAGGACATGACATGAAGTCAATAGAGCCTCCCCCCACCATGCCTTAGATAAACCAGCAGTGTCTAACATGGCATTCACCAATTTAGTCAACGTGCGGTTTTTCCTCTCGGCAACTCCATTTGATTGGGGTGAATAGGGAGGCGTCCTCTCATGAATAATACCATGTTCCTCACAAAATTTATCAAATACTTTGGGAAAATACTCTCCACCACGATCGGACCTAAGGCGCTTGATCTTTCTCTCTAGTTGATTTTCAACTTCAGCTTTATAGATTTTAAAGTAGTCTAATGCTTCATCTTTAGTTTGCAATAGATTTTAAAGTAGTCTAATGCTCCATGAATATCACATAACTATCCAAACTTTCGAAGTTTGGGTCTCATGGAAGCAAACATATTGCACTTGACTGAAACGGAATTCTAGCTTTTGGATCGAAGGACGAGAGTCACATGATCCATAGCATAAGCGAGAGAATACCAAAGTATGCGATAGGACAAAGTCCTTCTCGGCACTCTTGAGGACAATCCTCACATTACGTTACCAACCGTAAAGTTTTAACCAGATATTTAACAGCTATTCAATTTTAACAGGGAAGGTGGAAACGCGAGCCATTATTCTACAACTATTATGCAAACCACACTTAGACAGTGTTCATAATTAATTGCACTGAGAATTAAACAAGTTAATTCTACAGCGCGCTCCCACTCAAATCAATATCTCTCATAATTGATTGTGAGTGATACAAGATCCAGACTTCAATTTATCGCCATAGAATCATCATCTCATGACGGGAATTTTAATCGGTAGGCCAACTTGCCGATCACATCTCTATGTGACTCTTGTTCATCTTTCGATGCGTGTGTTCCGAGCTCAGGACGATCCTGCCATGAACGTCAAGACAACCAAGTGATCTTGCTGCGAGGTCTGCCCTCACCCGCCTCACACATCCCTAATCGTTCGTACCCATGCAACCATGGCGCACCCCGAAAAGTTAGGTGCCGTGACGGTGCTACACTTGGGAGAACACTAACTACTTGATATTTTTGTGAGAGATCACCCTAATAAAAGGCGACTACTGCGCAATCAAGAAGGGTGCAACATAAGGGATAAACATCTCAGGCAATTCATAATAGCATGATATGGTATAGCCCTTTCTGACGGAGAAGTCTTGTATTTCTTCGTCTTCAGCATTCGCGTCGGTGTTCACCTTCGCGAAGATTGCCACCACCTTGTCGATGCACCAGATAATATTGCTATCTCTATAGCTAATAAAATAATGCATTACAACAAGATTGACACGCAGGTCATTAAAGTGCAATCAGATGGCTCCAGCCATCATGCCAAATCATGACACGCAGGTCATGTTAATCAATTTACAGTATATAGTCATCTCATACATAATCAAATTATTATGAGCTCTGCTATACCACATCACATGCACATCCTGCAAAACCAAGTTAGACGCCTCTAATCGGTTCATGCAAAAACTTGTTTTACGTGGCTTCTAAGGTTTCGAAACAAACCGAAGCTACCAACGTCCATCATCAAGTATGATAATTCAAGTCGCTAGATTAACTTCTCGGGGTGTATGAAACACGAGATAATAAAATCTCGAGCACCATAGTGAACTTCGTCATACGCATGACCCCCGTGCAGATCATATCTGCATTGCCCTTTCATTTGCGAAATTTCATCTTTCTTTTTAACTACGGTGGAATTCAATGAACTGTTAGCACTTCGTTGATCAATCAGGATCGCGGATTGCCAGAACATTGAAACTCCACCATACTGTTATCAAGATCAGAAATATGCAAATTCCAGGGAAGCAACAAGAACATCAGGTAAGAGATTTCATCTGCTACCCGCACAAATAATTTTCAGTAATAGAACTCATCTACTACCTAACTATATTGTGCAACACCCATACATCTCATGTATTCTAGATCGCAACCTGCATCTACGCATAGCACGACTCATGATGCCACTGTAGGGGAACACAGCAGAAAACAAAAAATTTCCGACCTATGCACCAGCCGAGGATCACTATGGAGACTGCATACAAGGTTTGATCATTTTCGTTACCGACTCGTAGCGCAGCGGAAGTAGAGTCGATGACGATCGGCGGTGCAGATCTCCGCAGCTAGGATTTACAACCTCCCAACCGCGAGGATGTATTCCCTCGTTTGCCCCTCGGACAGCCCTCTGGGAGGCGGTCGGAGACTCCCTCGGACAGTGTCACGGACAGCCCTTCGGGAGGACCCTCGAAGCTCGGACAGTTACTTGGACAGCCCTTCGGGAGGACACCCGAACAGCCCCTTGGGCAAAAAGGACGAAACTACGACCTCTCTACGGGGTTGCACACATACGGTGTCATCTATCCGGCAGGGCTTCGCCGTCCAGAACTAGTTCCCACCGGAACCCAGACAGCCTTTCGGCACTACGAAACTATTTCGTGGGAGGGAGAGAGAATGCCAGATCATGCATGCCTTGTGTGAGAGAGTTGGAGTGGAGTTGGAGAGAACCTCTCCTCCTTCTTATATAGTGGTGGAAGGGGTGGAAGGGGCTGAAATTTCAGCCCACTAAACATGCACCCACCAAACAAGGAAAACATGTTCCCACCAAACATGGAGAAAACATGTTCCCTTGTCCATGGTGTTCCCCCATGGGGCCCCATCTTCCTCCCAACACTCTCTACCATTTGTGGGGGCTGCCCCCCATCATGGGGGGCCCCCCAACATCTTTGTCCAGCCACAAGGGGCTGCCCGCTCAAGGGGGGCGCCCCCAAAACAGCCCCCACGATCCGTGGGATCTTGTCCCCTCACGCTGGGACAAGATGTTTTCCGTGACTATTACTTCTGAAAAATTCCGGAAGGTCCCAGGACATTTCTGACACCCTCTAAAATTATCTGGACACGCTCTGGAACATTTCCAGTATGGTGGTTTAATTTAAAACCATCTTTGTTTACCCGGTAAACAACTCCGGCAGCTCCGAAACTTTTTTTCGGTTTTTTCTCCGGAAAAATTCTAGAAATTACCAGACCAATCTGGCAACCTCCAAAACATTTCCGGTGCTTGCCGAATCCTTTTTGGATCAATGGTTTTATCCGAAACAACTTTTCGGTTTTATCGAAACTTTTTCAGTGTTCTGTCTCCGGAACTCTTCCGTTGTCTCCGAAACTTTTTCGGTGATTTTCTCTCAGACTCCCTGTCTAGTATTCAGCAGATAGATGACCCTTAAGTGTGTGACCCTATAGGTTCGGTGAAGTATAGACATGACCGGAACACTTTCCGATCAATGATCAGCATCGGAGTCGTGGACACCCATATTGACCCCTATACCCACACGAATGAATATTCGAGTGAATCTCCAGTTGCCGTGTGCTATTCCTGTTGCTTCACGATATGTTACAAATACCCGAGGTGAGACATGTTGGCATTCCCGTGGATCGACAACTTGTCCACTATGCTAGTTACCTCGTTACTGGTATTGTTGTCTTTTCTCGTTACCGTGTTCCGGCATCCCTGTGATCAAATCACATTGTGTCTGGCCAGACGATGATGGATACCGTAACACCGAGAGGGCCCAGAGATATCTCTCCATCGTCGGAGGAGCAAATCCCAATCTTGAGCTATCAAGTTACTTGACATACTTTTCCATGAACCCGTAAGCCGCCGTAATAGCCACCCATTTACGGATGACGTTTAACAAACCCCAAAGTTCATGAAGCAAGCATGAAGAAACTCGATACTCTCATGGTCTAAGGAATCATGCAAACGTTAACCATCTCTGTGTTATTAACCATTAACTTATGACGAATGCATCTCATAGCATAACATCAATTTGGGTCGATTCAACACAAATGTTCTGCTAACAATTGTGCCCTCAAAATTGCCGGCATAGTCATGCCCATGATCAGGATAACAGGATCATCATGCAACACTTGAGCTAGTCTTAGAGGCTAGACTAGGAATACATTTTACCGTTTATTATTCCACAC
Organism: Thinopyrum elongatum; assembly: GCA_011799875.1. Taxonomy (NCBI): domain Eukaryota; kingdom Viridiplantae; phylum Streptophyta; class Magnoliopsida; order Poales; family Poaceae; genus Thinopyrum; species Thinopyrum elongatum. Next base: position 56,825,362 of record CM022298.1, read on the forward strand.
GTGCATATGAGTCTTCCTCCGAGCCTCGTGGTTATTGTAGACTTGAGAACCATAGCAGTTATAGCATGGAACATAAACCTAATTATGAGCATGGAGATAAATAATAACATTTATTATTGCCTCTAGGGCATATCTCCTACAACTTTCTCCTTCACGAGGCCAAACATTATATATATAATAACGATCACGATGAACCAGATGCATAGGATAAAACTTCTGTTGAAATTCCAATTTCAATCGGTTGTAGTTCCATGATCCAATATCATCACATAGCCTATACCATGTCAATGCCTTCTCCTCCAAAGATAAAGGGAAGACCTTCCTCTTGACTTCATCCTCGGGCAAACCTGCAAGCTTAAATAATCCACATAGATTAGATGCATATCAGGATGTAGTGTCCCATCTCCTGTATAAGGATGAGCTACCAGTTTCTCTATCATACCCGAAGGAATTTCATAATAAATATTTTCAGTAGGTGCAGTAGATTGAGGGGAAACTCTTTGATCTTCCGGTCGGGGTAAAGATACCCCGAACAAACCCCTCAAAGGATTATTTTCCATAGTAAAAAGTAACAGTAAATTTCAGCACACTCTATAAATGTTTCCTTACCAAAGGCGCTTCACTCCCCGGCAACGGCGCCAGAAAAGAGTCTTGATGACCCACAAGTATAGGGGATCTATCGTAGTCCTTTCGATAAGTAAGAGTGTCGAACCCAACGAGGAGCAGAAGGAAATGACAAGCGGTTTTCAGCAAGGTATTCTCTGCAAGAACTGAAATTATCGGTAACAGATAGTTGTGTGATAAGATAATTCTTAACGGGTAACAAGTAACAAGAGTAACTAAGGTGCAGCAAGGTGGCCCAATCCTTTTTGTAAGCAAAGGACAAGCCTGGACGAACTCTTATATAAAGCAAAGCGCTCCCGAGAACACATGAGAATTGTTGTCAAGTTAGTTTTTATCATGCTCATATGATTCGCGTTCGTTACTTTGATAATTTGATATGTGGGTGGACTGGTGCTTGGGTGCTGCCCTTCCTTGGACAAGACTCCCACTTATGACTAACCTCTCTCGCAAGCATCCGCAACTATGAAAGAAGAATTAAGATAAATCTAACCATAGCATGAAACATATGGATCCAAATCAGCCCCTTACGAAGCAACGCATAAACTAGGGTTTAAGCTTCTGTCACTCTAGCAACCCATCATCTACTTATTACTTCCCAATGCCTTCCCCTAGGCCCAAACAATGGTGAAGTGTCATGTAGTCGATGTTCAAATAACACCACTAGAGGAAAGACAACGTACATCTCATCAAAATAACGAACGAATACCAAATTCACATGATTACTTATAACAAGAATTCTCCCATGTCCTCAGGAACAAACGTAACTACTCACAAAGCATATTCATGTTCATAATCAGAGGAGTATTAATTATCATTAAGGATCCGAACATATGATGTTCCACCGGATAAACCAACTAGCATCAACTACAAGGAGTAATCAACACTACTAGCAACCCACAGGTACCAATATGAGGTTTTGAGACAAAGATCGGATACAAGAGATGAACTAGGGTTTGAGAGGAGATGGTGCTGGTGAAGATGTCGATGGAGATTGACCCCCTCTCGATGAGAGGATCGTTGGTGATGACGATGGCTTCGATTTCCCCCTCCGGGAGGGAAGTTTCCCCAACAGAATAGCTCCGCCGGAGCCCTAGATTTGTTCTGCCCAAGTTCCACCTCGAGACGGTGGCGCTTCGTCCCGAAAGCTTCCTTCTGATTTTTTCTAGGTCAAAACACACCATATAGCAGAAGATGGGTATCGGGGGCCTGCCAAGTGGCCCACAAGGCAGGGGGCACGCCCTCCACCCTTGTGGATGGCTGGTGGCCCCCCTCTGGTGCTTTCTTCGCCCAATATTTTTTATTAATTTCAAAATTACTCTCCGCGAAGTTTCAGGACTTTTGGAATTGTGCAGAATAGGTCTCTAATATTTGCTCCTTTTCCAGCCCAGAATTTCAGCTGCCGGCATTCTCCCTCTTCATGTAAACCTTGTAAAATAAGAGAGAAAAGGCATAATTATTGTGCCATAATGTGTAATAACAGCCCATAATGCAATAAATATCAACTTAAAAGCATGATGCAAAATGGACGTATCACGCCCTAGGGGGGTGGGCGCGCCTCCTAGGCTTGTGGCCACCTCGGTCACCTCCTGATCTAGCTCCGGTGCTCCGTGGATCTCTTCTGCTCCATAAATGATCACCGTAAATTTTCAGCCCATTCCGAGAATTTTTATTTCTGCACAAAAAACGACACCACGGTAGTTCTGCTGAAAACAGCGTCAGTCCGGGTTTGTTCTAATCAAATCATACAAAAACCATATAAAATTATTGTAAATATGGCATGAATACTTCATAAATTATAGATATGTTGGAGACGTATCAATGCCATAAGAGCATACTTTTTTTTAATTGACATAAGAACATACTTTCTTTTTTTGAGGGGCCATAAGCGAAAATGCCAAACGAAGACCGAGCTCCATGGAGGCCTTTATTTGAAAACTTTAAAATTCAAACTTTTCAGTTTCAAAAAATTCTGAAAATAAATACACATATACCTAGATACATAATGTATATATGTGCAAATTTTCAGGTCAAAATAAATTAAAATATGAGCTACACAAAAAAAGACAAATCTGGGGCCTTTTAGCATATATACTGTTCATCTATAAAGTCCATGATTTTGTTTTTTTTTTGTACAGCTCACAATTCAAGGTATTTCATCCAGAAAATTTTCAAACACACTTTACATCCTTGCATACATGTGTATTTTTTTCAGAATTTTTTGAAACTGAAAATTTTTAATTTTTAATTATTCAAAATAAAGGGCTTCATGGACCTCGGTCTTCAAAATGCCCTACTCGGCCATAAGAACATACTTACTGCTGAGCAAAGAGGAAGAGCCTCGAGTTAAAATGGTTGGGCCTATACCTGGCCATCTGTCGGGCCGGCCCGGGCCTACCAAAGCCCGACGCAAAAAACCTAGGCCTGAGCCCGGCCCGGCCGTCGGGCCTAAAAATCAGGCCCAAGCCTGGCCCATCACGTGAAAAGCCCGCTGGGCCTCGGGCCGGGCCTCTTCCTTAAATTACGAATATGACAGGCCCGGGCCCGGCCCGACCCGGCTGTCGTGCTCAAAATCTAGGCCCAGAGATGACCCGTGGGCAAGGTCGGGCCAGGTCGTGTAGAGCCGACCGGGCCGGGCTGCCCATGGCCAGGTATAGTTGGGCCTAGCCTTGAGTTGAAAGAGTAGCACGTGCGGTCCTGCAAGAAGATAACATTCACCCAACATTGTCAGATCAAATAATTGAGATCCTTATCAGTGACACGCCACACATTTCGGTTGGTGGAAGTATATTACTGTTGATGATTGCCTTTATCAGACACTTTAATGTCATGATTGCCTTTATCATATATAGATTGATTTCACCTACTTCAGATCGGTTAACAGACGTGCCAAAACCACCATCACTGCACGTCTATGCCCGCAAATGCACGTGAGGGGACAGGATCTCTACCCAATAAGGCAGTAATGCAGTGTCAACTAGGGATGAAAATGGAGTGGAAAGTTTCCGGTTTCCCGGAGAGAAAATGGAAACGGAGAGGAAATATGAAAACGGAAACGGAAATTTGCAAAACGGAAATGGAAATGGAATTTTTTATGCGGAAACGGAAATAAAAATGGAATGGTGTTTTCCGGTGGAACAGATGTGGAAACGGAACTTTCCGTTTCCATGAATATGGAATTTCCATTTCTACTATAGGCCCATGGCTGCTTTGTAGCCCAACTACCAAACAACACACAATGACACAATGAGTAGAATGAGCAGAATGGATCATTTGAGGACCAACTTTTACTACCACACACGTACTCAACTAGACCCTATACGGAATTGTCAAGTATTACTACAATACTACCCTATGTTGCAAACACAACCATATTATTTTGTAGCCATGTTAACAATTCCATAAATTCGTTTGCTTTTTGTCAGTATTTCTCTATGGTTCAAGGGAGGTTTTAAGTTCCTGTCAACACACAGTTTTGTTTCCGTGTCCTCTCTATATTTGCTCCGTGTCTATTTTCGGTACTATCTGTTTCAGTATTCGTTTCCGGGGTTTCTGTATTAGTTTCCGCTTCTGCAAAAATATATGAAAACAAATATGATAGCACCCAGTTCCGTCCATTTCCGCGCCGTTTTCATCCCGTCAACTGATATCATGTCCGTGATTCCACAGCACACGTAGCAGCTCTGCCCACCAATAATTGTATGTGAGCCTACCGACCATGTCTATTATGGACCTTGTCATTGGATCTCGGGGTTTATTTTTGGTAGAGGAAGCAGCACGGTCCACGCATTGATTTCAGTGCTCGAGAGCTGTTGTGTGAAAACCCACATTGCCGGATCAGGGAAGCTGATTTACTACTGTCAATGTAGTCATGCTCGCCACTCCCTCAGTCAATAATTACCATCGTCTATAGTACCAAAATACTCCCTCCGTTCCATAATGTAGTGCATATAGATTTTCTAGAAAGTCAAACTATACAAACTTTGACCAAGTTTATAGAGAAATCTAATTATATCTACAATACCAAATATATACAATATGAAAGTGCGTCTTCTGATGTATCTAAAGATATATATTTGGTATTCTACATGTATATGTTTTTCTTTACAAACTTGGTCAAACTTTATAAAGTTTGACTTTTACAAAAATCTATATGCATTACATTGTGGAACGGAGGGAGTATCGTATAATATGAAAATATATTTTGTAATAATTCTAATAATTATTATTCTATACATTGGATGCTGATTTTTTTTCCTCATGTTCTCGGCAAAATTGAGTGTTTTTAGGGATGCCAATGTATGTGATCATTTATACTTTAAGCTTGCACCGTCAGCAGAATAGAGTTATAGAGATGAAAGCAAGACTCAGTGTGAGCAAAATGCTAAAGTACGTCACAAGATGCAAAACCGAATCTTGCATCCACACCAAGATCTCTAACCATGCAAGATCTGATCACGTCAGGAGAAAGTAAAGGGACACACCCAGATTTAGGCATCAAATATAAATGAGTATAATATAGCTGCAGGGGTGATCTTATCCCCGTAAATCACGGGTCATGATATCAGTGATGATATATTTTTAGTTTTTGCCTAAATGGGATCAGATCTACTACCACAATTCCAAAATATTAGCTTACTAAAACGTCTTATATTTTGGAATGTCGGTAGTAACAGCAAGAATAATAGTAGGGCCAACGGCCGGTTATATCTTATTGCCATGTCATCTATAGCCAGTCCAATAACCAACATGCATAATTGTTACAAACTTATGCTACTTTATTAGTACATGATCCACCTCACACTTTCATGGTGTCTTGGAGCACATGTTGCACCACATCTCTTAGGGTAATTTACCCAAAAATATGCAGGTCGCAACATATGCAACCCTATACTTCTCCCTCCCTTCCGGTTTGAAGGCACATCTAAAAATTCTCTTCAATCAAGGTAGATGGTGAGTGGATGGCATGAGTTTCACGGTGCAAAAACTGTCCAATGAAATATTATTCACGTGTTCAACTCCTGAAGCAGTAAATGCAGTACCCCCCTCTATGCCCGTAGTGGGTACTATCATAAGTTAGTATCATGCATACCATACATGATACCACCTCTGTAATGCATAGTATATATTAGAATCTTTAGATGACCTTATTTTTTTTTTATTTTTTTTTCTAAAACGAGGCAAAAGATTTGCTATTTTCGTTGATTAAGAGAGAAGTTTAAGAGGTTAAGACCCATGGCCGAATTACAACAATCACTCTCGCGGCATTATGTTACTCAAGTGCCTCACCCCCACCATGCTCCAAAGTGACGTCTCCTCTTTAATCCTAGCGACGATGACTCCAACCGGGACGGCAGTATTACGAAAGATCTGCGCATTTCTCTCATTCCACAACTCCCAAGAGATAAGAAGCATCAAGGAAGCAAGTCATCTTTAACATGCATAATACTAGCTATGATACTTCCACTACGGATAGCCTAATTGGATTTGCATGACATGCATGGCCTTTAATTCTCTCTCTCTCTCTCTCATCTATATGGAATAAGGTGTGGGACTCAATTTGCTTTAAGTGAATGAGACTCAAAGTGAGATTAGTATTATGGAAATATGAAGATTTTAAAATAAGCCCTTTGAAGCAGAATGGAGGGAGTATCTTGTACGGATTTCTAGTAACGTGGTAGGAACGTGGCAGACATCTCTGATTTGTCATATAGTGAGTTGGTCACATGGTAACAGTTAAGTGTCACATGGTATTGTGTCTGCACGGTCCGCTCTGTCCACAAGATGCTGCTGCCGCAGCAAGTAGACTGACGCATGCAATGACTCGGCAATGTTCATCAAAAAAAGATAGCCTTCATTTCTTACGGGCTCTCCTTTCTAGTGTTGCCTATCGGGATTACTAAATCTCAGTTGATTAAGATTTAATCAAGTCTCAGCTTGTGTTATATTCGTTAGATCTTACGTGAAGATCCGTGTAAAATTTCTTTTAATTTTTTTCTTTCTTCTTTTTATATGTTTCTGTCATTTGATTAGAACTTTATTAAGTCTCGATCCACTAAGATCTAGCTACATCAGTTGCTAATTCCCTCACGTCCATATCCATGGGCACAGAGCACAATCTCCCAAATTTCGATCTCTCATTCACATGCGTTGGGCTTGTCCGCCATGGATACGAGGTGGAGCTGGTGCGACTGAAAGAAGAGGAGGGGAGACCGAGCTAGCTTTAGATGGACCTCATGGAAACTCTCTCTCTCAACCTGTTCGTGCATGCACCATTCCCCCGCCGCCCACCAAGTAAAAATTCAGCACATTTTGTAGATGATAATCCCTTTCAGCTAAAGTGCAAAAATTCTCCGTCATCACTCACAATTACCCAAAGCAGGAGGCCCCAAAAAAATTCATCACAGTTCACTGTTGCTCTGTATGGCAGTGAGGCACGACACAGTGCTAGCATGTGAGCCCCGTGGCTCGTGTCTGGTGCTTTTGTCTCCGAGTAAACACAGTGCAACACTGCCCACCACGGCCCGAAGAACAGTACCCTATGAAGCTGAAAGTGTATCGCAGGGAGATCCTACTAGCGTCCCCGACCCACCCCTCCCGCGTCGCCCCTGCAGGCGACGGGGAGGGAACCCTAGCCGCCACGGGTCTCCTCCCCTCCTCCTGCCCCCTTCCTCCCCCGCCGCCGCCACAGGGCGCGCCCAGGCAAAGCCTGGCTGGCGCGAGCGGCGGCGGGCCTTCTCGTCGCCTCGTGTGTGGCGCCGGTGCGGGCCGCTTCCATGGGCCAGGGCGCCGCGGTTGGTGGGTCACGGCGGCGCGGCGGGTGCCCTTCCGACGACGACGGCTGGTGGCTTCCGCGGCGCGTCGGGCTACTGGCTGGAGGGGCGCGCTTGCTGCTGCCCGCGCCCCGATCTGGCGCTGGGAGCTGTGGGCGGCCCGGGCCGTGGGCGGCGCGGGGCCGGCGGTCGCTGCGTGTCCTGGACGGCGGTGGCGGCCGGCCGTGGTGGCCCGGCGAGGTTCGGTGGTGCTGCTGTTGCTGGCGGCTGCTGGATGTCCTGGGGTGGCGGGGCGTGCTTGGGGAGGCGGCGATGGACCTTGCAGATCTGCATCGGGGGCTCGTCTGACCGCCATCTCGTGGGTGACGCGGGCTATGGTGGCGCGGGCCGGCCGTCGCCGGTGGTGGTGCGGCATGGTGGTGTGCCCTGTCGGGAGGGTCCGACGGTATGGCCGCGGTGACCGGCTTGACCGGGGTGCGGGTGGAGCGGGTCGGTGGGGGCGGCGGCGCTCTTTGGTGGTCGTGCCCCATCAGCGGCGCAGCGTGGCGGATGTGATCTTCCTTCTCCTCGGTCTAGAATGGCTATGATCGGGGGCGCGTGCTCGGGAGGATCTAATCGGGGCCCGAGGCGTGTCGGAGTTGCCGCTCTGGGTAGGTGAGATTGGGCTCGATCCGGGATGTACCCACGGGTGGCGAGTCCCTCCCTCCGTGGGTACGGTGGTCGTTGGTGGTGGTCGGGACTTCACGGTACTGTCGGGCAACACGGAGTCGAGGGCCACAGACATGGCGTTGTCTGAGTCTACTCGGCGACGGCCGTCGGGAATCATGGAGGGTTGTCTTCCCCAATCCACCGGGATTGGCTGGGGACACAGGGCTGGGGCCCCTACTGTGGTGGCGCCGGCCCAGCCTCCGTGGCTCATGCCGGGCTAGGAGTGAAAGATGTGGACTTTCGCTATTCCTACCGTGGCTGGTACTCTGTGGTGTGGGCGGTGGGTGAGATCTTGGATTTGGATGCCGGAGCGGCGGCTCCGGATGGTGGTTCGCATGGTTAGCTCTCCGGCGGGCACCATGTCGGCAGTGGTGGCTCCCTTCTTGGTCGTGCGGGCGACGAGAGGGGTAGCAGTTGGTGGCTCGGGCGCGTCCTCTGCTGGACGTCACCCAGATCTGGATCTGGGGTCTGGGCACGCCGCGTTTGCCCTAGGGCCTCGGTGACTTAGGGTGGGGTGCCAAGCGAAAGCTCCGCGCTTTTGCGCCGGCGACGGCGACGCTTGCGGGCGTCGTTCTCTTCTTGAAGACGTCGCCGTGGACCTCCTCGCCGCGTCAGAGTTCCGGGTGAAGACCCTTGCCCGGTGGGGCTAGGCAGCGACGATGCTCTGCGCCGTTCTCTCTCTTGGGGGTGTTGTCTAGGAGCTTAGGTGTCCTAGGGTGTTGCGTGAGTGTGCTCCATTCTCCCTGTGTTCTCCTTCGGTAGCGTAGTTGCTTATCTGCATCGCGATCCGGGTAGTCTAGGATCTGCTTTGTAAGAGGGTCATCTCACCACCATGTATTGTTCGGCCGTGTACCTTGTTCGGTTTGTGCCTTTATTTATAAAGGGGGGCGAAAGCCTGTTTCGAGAAAGTGTATCGCAGGTGCCTTTGATTGTTCATGATGAACTGCATATGAGTTGATTCCACAGGTATGAGCTGCCAGGATAGCATGACTCCGACGGATATGCTGTCTCAATTTTATCGGTGCACTTTGCTACACGGTTAACTTTTGACGAACTAACCTTTGCCAATCCGGCTTAATTTTCACCTGCCGGCACCTCTATCTATATAAGAGCATACTCCTCAGTAGAAAACAAACACGTACTAGTACCACCAACCGCAGCAAACCCGGAGGAGGCAGAGGCAGCTAATGGCCTCCACGGCCGCGGAAATGGCTGCCGTCGAGGAGGAGGCGTGCATCTACGCCATGCAGCTGTCTTCCACGGCTCTTCTGCCGCTGACGCTCAAGAACGCCATCGAGCTGGGCATGCTCGAGGTCCTCATGGGCGCCGGCGGCAAGATGCTGTCGCCATCTGAGGTGGCCGCGCGGCTGCCGACCCCGACGACCAACCCGGACGCGCCGGCCATGGTCGACCGCATGCTGCACCTGCTGGCATCCTACAAGGTGGTGTCGTGCGAGGTAGAGGAAGGCACGCCGGCCCGGCGGTACGGCCCCACGCCCGTGTGCAAGTGGTTCACGCCCAACCAGGACGGCATCTCCATTTGCCCCTCTGCTCCTTCTCACCAATGACAAGGTCCCTATGGAGAGCTTGTAAGTATATACTCCCTTCATTTCTATTTAATTCGCATATAGCTTTGTCTCGAGTCAAACTTTCTACTCCCTCCGTAAAGAAATTTAAGAGCTTTAGATCACTACTGTAGGGATCTAGTGATCTAAACGCTTTTACATTTCTTTACAGAGGGAGTAATTTTTACTAAATTCTTAAAAAAAATCCACAGTACCAAGTCAATGCCATTAGAATTATTATTCATATATATTTTCATACCATATATATTTTTATTGTAAATGTTTACATTTTTTCGGTTAACTTGGTCAAACTTCAAACTTTATAAAGTTTGACTTAGGTTAAAACTAATATGCGGAGTATAAAAACATAGGGAGTAATAGCACTCGTTCCCTCCTGAAATATAAGTTGTTTTTATAGGGTAACTAGCCTTAAAAACGGCTTATATTTTGGGACGAAGGTTGTATGTATTTATGTATGTCTATAAACATTAGTTCGTAGTAAGCCGAAGCTTGAATTTGTTAACCGATAATTAATTTGCAGGTATCATTTGAAGGACGCGGTCCTTGATGGTGGCCTCCCATTCCACAAGGCACATGGGATGACAATGTACGAGTACACCAAAACGGACGCGCGCTTGGACTGCGTCTTCAACGAGGCCATGAAGGGCTACACCGCCGTCGTCACCGGGAAGCTCATCGACTTGTACACGGGCTTCCACGACATCGCCACCCTTGTCGACGTGGGCGGCGGCGGCGGCGCCACCATCCGCGCCGTCACCTCCAAGTACCCGCACATCAAGGGAATCAACTTCGACCTGCCCCACGTCATCGCCGAGGCGCCGCAATCCCCCAGCGTGCAGCACATCGCCGGCGACATGTTCAAGAACGTGCCCAGCGGCGACGCCATCGTCCTAAAGTGGATCCTCCACAACTGGACTGACGAGCACTGCACAACTCTACTAACGAACTGGACTGACGAGCACTGCGCACGGCAAGGTTGTCGTCGTCGAAGGCATCCTGCCGGTCAAACCGGAGACGACGTCCAGGGGGCAGCAGGCGTCCCTCACCGACATGATCATGCTCACACATACGGCAGGCGGCAAGGAGAGGAACCAGAGCAAAGTTTTAAATCGCGGGCAATTCCATTTCGCGGCCGCTTGTCCGAAACGCTACAAGCCGCTATTGCGGGCAATAGCGGCCGCTAAGCCATTTAGCGGCAGCTAGTACATGGACATTTTCAGCAAGAAAACAGAGGATTGCAGTGTATATTCAGCAAGAAAACAGAGGATAACAAAGAAGAGTTGCATGTACATGCCGATGAATTGGGAGTTGGAACCGTTTGAGACGACATCATGGACTCGTCGACGTCGCCGTGCAGAGGCGGAGAGGCCCCTCGTCGCCGGTCACAGGCCTGCCGTACCAGAGGTGGCTGATGCCTAGATCCCTGGTCGCCGCCTTGCCTCACTGCCTCCGGCTTGCGGCCAAGCAGCCGCCGGCCCCCCGAGCGCGGATATGATGAACCGCCGAGCCGCCGCAACCTGGGAGGAAGAGAAGGGAACGGGGACAGAGCGCTAGGTTTTCTGGATGAGGTGCTCTATCGTGGCAAAAATTTGGGCCGGGATCTTCTTGGGCCTCTTATTCGGTCCTTGCAGCGATATTCCAGCCACCGCTAAGGCTTTTAGCGCTGTTTCGCGTCACGATCGCGGGCCTCGCGGCAGATCGCGCAATTTGGGCCATAGCGTCGCGGGGAGCATCCCAGGCAGCGATTGCGCCGCAATAGCTGCACTTTCGCGGGCGATTTAAATCTTTGAACCAGAGGGAGTTCGAGGAGCTTGCCAAGTCTGCAGGGTTCACCGGTGTCAAGACCGCTTACATCCACAGCAACACCTGGGTCATTGAATTCACCAAATAGATCCATCTCATATCTCTTCCCGTTGGTTGTTGCTCTCCAAATCTGCATAATGCGTACCTTCTTTCCTTAATCCTGAATAGCGTGGAAAGCTGATTGTAGTGGCTTCTTGGTTCATATGGTGGCAGCGTCTCCATTTTGTGAAGGGGGAAACGATCCAAACCACAGACCGAATAGCTATCTCCATTAAGGCGTTAACAAAGAACTTTGTAAGAGCAGCAACCCCGAAACAACCAGCCCGGAAGAAAGATCATATGTGTAAGAGACCAAATAAAGGAAGTGTTAAGATCAATGTGGATGCCTCATTCCATGGTGAAACATTATCTGGGACACAGGAGCCATAGCAAGGTTTGCAGCGAGAGGATGATGCTAAGGAGCAGCGCACGGGGGCTGAATTGATCAGGTCGAGTACAATGCAGCTGATGAAGATGTGCAATGCGGTGAGACGTCCGATCACAGGCGAATAGATGGTGCTCCCGGTATAAAAAAGTAGTCTTCGATGCTGTCCTGTGGTGTTTGGCGTTCGCTGTGCGTCCTGCTGGCGCTAATCTTGTTTTGTGCCCTCTTGGTCTCTTTGGGGTTGTAAAAGATTGTATCCGTAGTAGACTTTGTGCTGGTGCTGTCTAGGTTTTCGCCCCATGGCATTCGTCTAGAGGTCGGGCGAATGCAATGGGTTTCCTAGCAGTGCTCGAACTCGCTTTACCTCTTTTTCCTCCCTAAATGTTTCTAGAACTGATGTATTTCCGTTCATTTGCAATGGAAAGGGGTTCAACCCGGTTCGGAAAAAAAAAGGAGCCATAGCAAGGGGTGATAAAAAAGACAATTTTTGGCTCGGGCGACATGGTATTTACCGCATGTTAGTAATACCGTCTTAGCAGAGCTAAGTGCCATCTGTAATGGGCTATTTCTGGCGGCAAATACTGGATGGAATAGAGTCATACTTGAATCTGATAGTGCATTGCCGGTAGAGGCGGTGAACAACCATGATAACTATTTTGGTCCAGATGCCGCGACTGTAAGGGAGTGCAAGGTGTTGGCGACAGATTTTGGTACTGCTTCCTTTATCCACTGTTTCCGGGAGGCAAAGGCTATAGCAGATAGTTTAGAAAACTCTAGCGTTACTTCGAAATCTTCTTCTGTGTGGGACTCTAGCCCCCCTGACTTTATTTCTCACCTGATTATACGTGATATAGCCATTATATGAGAAATAAAGTCGTTTGATTTTTTTTTTAAGGACTCTGTGGCTCGTATGTAGCTTTGACAAACAACTCTGCTTTGTTCATGGGTTGTTCCTTTGTCTTGGAGCATCTACATATGGACTTGGCAAATCTGACCCCTCAAACGCCCGCGGACGTGCCAGGGCGCGTTCATGGGCAGTGACCGGTCACGCCTCAAAAAATGTGTTTCACATCTGAATATCTCAAATTAGAAACCTCAAATCCATATTATTACATGCAACATGAAACCTAATCTAAGCAGAGCTATGTGATGGCGGTGAAGCCGGTCACATCCTTTTCGAAGTAGACAGGCCCCTGATGGGTGTGAGCTTTTGATTGGTTTGCAGAGCTGCTAGTCTTTTTTCCAGTCCACACTGCAGGATAAGTATAACAACGAGAACTAATGCTTCTTTCCTTTTCCTGTGCTGGGTGACATTGGTGTGGCAACGTAGGTGGGTAGTACAGTTGAACTAAGGTATATCATATCTCAACTAATAATATTCATTTTTCCTTTCTCTGAAATGACGCTTATCCAATGTGTTTCTTGTGCCTAGATTTGTTTTTACATATAATAGTTTGTTAATTATAAGAGATCATTGCCTAATTTCATGGTGAAGGATGGTAGGGCACTGAAGATATGATATTACTAAGTGGTGGCTGTTGGCAATTCCAATTTCGAGGGGCAAATCAGGACTTTAATATTGCTTTCTATGGATAACTTGTGACTGTTCGCTTTTCCTTTCTCGTTATAACTTATAAGGTACATTCAATCTGAATTCTGCATTTTATTGTTTGTTCATGCATTACTGCATTCATTCCATGCATGTATTGATCAGTTCGTTCAGAAATACTATATCCTCTCATGCATCTTGTACTTTTGGTCTCTCCACCAGTATAATAAGATGCCAGTATAAATAGAAGTTGACTCAAGGTGAAATGCATGATCACGACATGTTGAAATGATGTACTATGGCCGGCATACCGCAGCTCTATATGTGTATGCTTCTTTAGGGATATCAATCTCATTGTTCGGGTATGATAGGACTCGTTCATCTTAACTTTCGTTTGGCTCATGTGAGATTTTGGAGATAACCAAATCAAAGCACATGTTCCAATGGAAACAACTCGCCTTGTTCACAGTTTGACTTGGACCAAACAAAACCACGGAATCATTATGCCGCTAGGCAGCACAACGGTTTAGAGTGTGTTCCGGTTCTAAGTTCAACCCGTGGAGTTGGCGAACTGATACGTGTTAGACATGTGTCCAGACCAACCAAATCATACCAGCCCGGTAAAATTCCCCTAGAGACGTCAATCACTCATATCAGGCGGCAGATGGTTGGCGTGAGGGCATGTCGCAGGTCGTGCCAGCTCCAACGAGGGCAACGATTGTTGTGCCGCCGCATAGGTGATTGTGTGGTGGCGAGTGTGCTGGAGCCACTGAGATCTATGACATAGTCATCTTACTTGCTTCTCTGTGACTGCTAGTTTGCTCTCCGTCATTCTTGCTGAGCAACTCACCCAGTTCATCTAAAATGAGTTTATGCGCAATTCTATGCCAGTCTCCTACAACCGTCCTAGGTACATTTTATTAGCTTGTTTCGAGTTTTTTCTACAGAAATAATGATGGCCCATTATACTTGGTATTCGTCACCAAAGTGTATATTGCTAATCAAGTGGATCATACATGTGTCCAAATGAGGTGAATCTTCTTACCATTCTGGATTAACCTTATATCCAGATTTGCTAGAGATTCCTTTTTTCAGAAATGTTTGTCGCCCACATGCTGAACTTGTTTAAGAATGGCAAATATAACAGATGATCAAAATCTTTTTTGGACAAGTTAGTGTACGTACAGCTTTGTTTCCTACACTATAATTTGACCTGTAAGAATTAGCGGTAGCAGACTACCGTGTGGCAGTAATTGGGATGCTTGATTAGCAACCTAGTTCCATTATGTGTAGCAGTACAACTGTTTGAAAGCCTTCTCTTTTCCCAATTACTGATGATTGAGACATACTGAAACAATAATGGCATCAGAATTGCAGAGGTCATGCAAATTAAGTTTTCTTCATTGAGATTGACCTGAGTATATTCCGTTCTCATTCCTGTTTGTTAATGCTAGAACCATGCTTGTTTGTTAGAGATTTTGTCATGGAAATAAATCAAAAAAGAGTTTATGGTAGAAGTGAAGAAATCATTCAGGTCATTCGCAGCTACTGCAGCAATTTATCAATCATAGTTTCTTCTGAAAGGTGCGGGTAAGATGGAAGAGGAAACTGTTTACGTTTTTAATGGCTTGCTCAATGGTTTTTGTCCAACCGTTTATGCATTTGTATAACCTTCCTACTCCAGTTATTGTTTTTCAAATGATGCTTAGTGCGTAGTACGTATTCTACCAAGAAAAATTGCACATGGTGAGCTGTTGAAGTATGATATATCATTATCTCTTTTCTACCGCAGGATAGATACAAAGTATTGATTTGACAACTATCATGTGATGTTTCATGCATGACGGTGTTGTTTACCATGAATAAGCTGTGGCTGCCTGTTAGCAATTCAGCTTGCATGACTTGCAGCCATCCATATGGAACTCTAGTGCAAACACCAGTTGCAGCATTTTATTAAATAAGGTGTAAATATCGACACTTCACTAGATTCTTGTACTGCATGTAATGGCTATGAGTTGGTATGGTTCCCCTAGAACAAGTTTTCAAAGGCCATAAGTACTTGTAAGCTGCAGCACGAAATCACATCAGATGGCAACTCTCCCATGCTGGCAATGCATGATCTATCACATGCTTTTCATGTCAACACAGTACCGTCTTGGAGAAACGTGTGATGAAATGTAGGGAAAATGCAATCTGGCAACCTGCAAGTCTATATGTCTACCTATCTTCACGGTACTATCATCTTGATAGGTCCAGTATGATATCCTTCACCTTAACTTTGATTTAGTGGCTGTGTGATTTTGGAGAAAAGCAAAAAACGATGATGATTTCTCTAAATTGCAGTTTGGCATGGCTTTCATTCCTTTTGTACTACTGTTTGCGATGATCCCCTTTTTTGATGGGTACGCCACTAAACATCGATTTATTATTCAATCAACAATCCAATTTGTTTGCTAAATTATTTCCCTCTGCAGACAGCATTGGTCCGTCCCAGGGTATTATGAAGAGTTCAACCTCAAAAACCAGAGCAATGATGCCATAATTCATTGGTTGGACAAACGGGTCAATAAGACTGCCGTATATTATATGGCTAATTTGAACCCGTTCTTGGGGAGCAAGATAACAAGGCTCGGCCAGCCTTCTGGATACTGCTTTGTATACATGGTCGTGCAATTCCCAATACCGTTAGAGCGGATCGACCGCAAGGAGAATTTGAGTACACAGTCCTTGTGTTTGAGGTCTGATAATCTCTATCTTGTAGTGTTTCTCATTTTTGGTACCAACGATTATTATGCATTTGACGGAGAGGAAAAGCTCATCCCTAATTCCATACCACTCTGATTTGACAGTACCTATACGACTCTCCTAGGTAAGGGAGGATGGAGAAATCTAGTTAACGTGGGAGTAGGGAATGCTTTGGTCCGCCATTTTCTCCCCGACGACACGCATGAACACACAAAATTAGCGTTGGATAGCCCAGCCAACAGGATAAAACACAATGTCACAAGCCAGCAAATAGCATGACATAAGGGCGATCATCGTCCACATTCAAATAAATCAAACACCCAATAGTCAAAGGAGTGTGGAGACTTGATAAATGTAAATAGCATGTAAATGAACTTCTGCAGATTGATAAAAACAGTTTGGCCTTTGTATGTTTCATTCATGTACAGTATCTCCCATCATATATACCTAAGTGCATGTGAGAAAACAATAGTAGTATAAAGCATGCTATTCAATATCTGTACACTCACACAACAGTGGAAAAACGATTTGGAGCAATCAGGTGCTCCATCCCTCTATACGAGTATTAAATTATAAAAATCTGAGAAAATTTCTAAAAACCCTAGAATTTTGGGATATCAAACCTGGTGCCTAATTTACTCCCGTGTGAAATTTTATGAAAAAATACCAGGAAAAATTCTCAGTAAAAAAGACAAAAAATTCCTATGTATAAATAAAAACTGTTTGGATGGACGATCGTAGGTTGGACTGTACTTTCTTCGCCACAGATACATTTTCTAGTATTTTTTAGCGAAACTTCACACGGGAGTAAATTGGGCACTCTGGTTTGATATCCGCAAATTTCAGTTTTTCCTGATATTTTTCTGAAATCAAAATTCGGGGGGGGGGGGGGGGGGGAGGGGTGGAGCACCCACGAGCTCATGTGCATTTTTTTCACAACAGTGTTAGTTTTGCTTCATCAATTGACATCGTAATCCTGAAGTTGTTCTAAAGAAGACGTACAGTGCATTGAGATGGCCCAGAGTGTATCCCTCCATGCCGGAGGGGTAAATCTCAGTCTTGACTTATCTAGCACTATGATATAATTTTTGGTATACCTAAAAGTCATCTTTATGATTACCCAGTTACTGGATTACGTTTGGTGACCGAAAATATTCGTGTACAAGAAAATTTGGACGTCAAAGATTCCACTAAAAGTTAAAATCTTCATATGGTATCTTCAAAAGGGAGTTGTGCTAACCAAAGACAACCTCGCTCGTCGCAATTGGCAAGAAAGCAAGAAGTGTAGTTTTTGTACTCATGATGAGACAATCAAACACTTTTTTCCCAATGCAAATTTGTGTGTTCTACATGGCCAGTCATCCATATTTTTTTTTTAGAAAAGGAGGATGACCCCGGCCTCTGCATCTGGGAGATGCATGCGGCCATTTTATTGATTATTCTCGATGACCTTACAAAGTAGTACAACAATATGCCTGAATCCGCCATCTTGGCAACATCTGCCGCTACTCCAATCCATATGATGAAGGGGTGCAAGCTGGGCCAAATACCCAGACCTCTCACCTAAGCCTAACATCTAAAGCCGGAGGCCCCGACCGAGCCACATACCGGATCCGGGGCACAAACCAGTCCGACGCACTAACATGTGTCGTCGCCGCCATCTTCCACTGGTCCATCTTCAGAGCAGATTGGGGTGCCAACCTTGGCAGGTGCCTCCACCATCGACGCCACCATGACGCCAAACGACGACCTCCACCTATGCGAGTCCATCTCCAAGCAACGGACGCAGATCCATTCTAGGATAGGGCCGCACCACCGCCGTCGCCCACCACCCACAAGCGCCACCCAGCCCCAAGGTTCCCAAAGCGGCGCCTTCAAGAAGGGAACGGCGCCGTGAGCACCGTCGCCGCCCAACAAAGTTAGGGCTTTCGCCCGGGAGACCTAGGGGAAGAGGAAGTGAGGGGATCAGTCCATACCGAGGCCTCCAAGGAGGGGAACGGCGCCCTCAGGCGTCGCCGTCGACGCGGCTGGCCATGGCCGACCAGGGATTTCGCCCGAACTAGATCCCCGCCACCAGCAGCGCCTCCTGTACAGAACCGGCGACCCAACGAAGCGCGGCCCGACCAGGCTGGCCCGCACGCCGAACAGGGGAGGAGTGGAGGCGCCAGATCGCGCGCACCGGCCACCTCAGAAGCCGCCGCCGGCCACCAACGACCACCGGATCCCGCTGCCCGCGCGGCCGGGACGCCAGATCCACCGCCCGCACGGTTGCTAGCCGGCCGTGCCTTGCCAATGGAGCCGCCGCTCCAGATCCGGGGTTCCCCACGCAGAGGCAGGGCAACCGAGGCCCCGCCGCCACCATCCTTGGCGTCCCGGGCTTGCCCGGCGGCTGCCTCAGGCGGCGGCGAGGAAGGGAAGAGGGGGGTGGGTGGGGGGGTGAGGAGGAGGGGCGGTATTGCGACTAATTTGTATCCACCTATAAGTGTTGCCAATATTTTTGGTCATTGGTTGGACGGTATTCCAAATAGGTTCAGAACGCTGATAAAGGTGGGAGTGTATGCCTTATTATGGGCGCTTTGGCTATGTAGAAATGATTTGGTGTTTGAGGGCAAAAATTCCTCTCCTTTATAGGTTATTTTCCGTTGTATGCACTTGCTTCGTACGTGGTCTACGCTATATCGAACGGAGTACCAACCACTGATCAAGACGGTATGTACGTGGTTGGAGCGGGTGGCCAGGGAGGTTTTTACCCACCATGGATGGCATCATAATCTCCGGGTCGGTCCACAACCTCATTCGACGTAGGCATAATGTCGGTCATGTTTGACTGTACTGTTGCCGATACATCAGTTTTTATTTTCATCTATTAAATTGTTACTTTTTGGTTGTGTGCATCCTGATTATGCAGAGGTTGGATATTGCTCATCATGTTTTGTATGCGCCTGATGCTACATTTTGGGTTAATAAAATTGCCCGTTATGAAAAAAAAAGCACATATATAGTATGAAGTACAAACTTAATCAAGAATGTGGAAAATAGAATAATACTTAACAACTTTATTATTTCCTCTAGAGCATCTTTCCAACAGCCTCTCACTTTTGCGGTGCTGCTCATACCTTGGTTGAGTGAGAGAGTTATGTCAACGGTTATGGCCCTGATTTGGTTGGAGGAATAGAGTACGTTACCATATTTGGAAATGCTTAAATTCGAACTTGCAAATAAATAAATTATAAAGAAACGGAAATGCCCGCTTCATTCACACCCCTCCACAGCAGGTGTAGGAGCATGCTGGTCCAAACGGTAGTGGTCGAGCGAGCGACCATCGAGGCCTATGCGATTAAACGTTGCGATGAACTCTCGAGCGGTGACGCTCCTGTAGATTGGGGGGTTGTGTCCATCGGTGATGGGACCATACAGCCTGGTCGATCTCTCAATGTCCATGTTGAAGAAGGACGCCACCGAGACCCTCGCGGTGTCTTTGTTCTTGTTTGCCAGGACCCGGTGCTCCACGCTCCTGAACCGGTCATTGCTGACAAGCTGCACATCACCAGAGTTGCATGTATGTATTATTTCTCCGACAAGTGTTTCGGGACGGACGGAGGGAGTACAACTTCGAGCGAAACGGATGGAGATGGAGGGTGGATATGCATGCATGCCTGAAGAAGGTCGCCGATGTTGATGATGAAAGCGCCGGGCACGGGAGGGACGTCCACCCAGGTCTTGCGGTCGACGAGCACCTGGAGGCCGCCCATGCCGTCCTGCAGGAGGACGGTGAGGAACCCCGGGTCGGTGTGCCTCTTGGTGCCCCAAGTGAGGTGCGGCTCCGGGCAGGGCGGGTAGTATTGGCACACCGCGTTGAGGCTCTGCGCGCAGCCCATCTCGCGCAGGTGGTCGCTGCTCAGGCCGAGGGACTCCGACAGCAGCTCCAGCACGGACAGCGCCACCTTGGTCACCGCCTTGCCGTACTCCGTGACCACGTCCCTGTTATTATTTTTTGGTTTCAAAAAATCGATTATATTTTGAACCAGAAATCCATCCATGATGGATCACGTATGTATGCTGCAGTCTAGTGTGTGTGTATACGTACGTGTTCATATATGGAGTACTACGTACCTGACAGCCTCGGGTAGGTCTTGAGAAGGTGCCGGGTCCGGAGCGAGGTGGAAGAAGAGGGTGTCGCGCCAGTTGGCCGCCGCCGACGAGAAGAGGTCGAAGTTGGAGGCGAAACGCACCTTGCGAGCTTGGTCCCTGCTGTAGATGGCCTGCTTCGCCTCGGCGGGTCCCTCGTTGAACCGGCGCACCCCCTCGAGCATGCCGGCCATGAGCTCGGCCGGCACGCCATGGTTGACCACCTGGAAGAAGCCCACGGTCCCGGCCGCGCGCCGCACCAGGGCGACAGTGTCCTCGCGCCGCGCGGCCGATAGGTCGACGGTCGGGATGGCCGCGGCGTCATGGTTTGAGGACGTGATGCCCTCGAGGGACTCCGGCGAGTGGCGGAAGATGGGCGGGAGTGCCGTGACGCCAGCGTCGACGAGGCCCTTGACGCCCGCCTTGGTGTCGTCGAACGCCTGCAGCTCACGCCGGCGGTCCCAGGCCTCGCCGGCGGCCGATTCGGTGGAAGGCATCGATGATCTCAATTATTCGATCTGTACCCGCTAGCTGCAACCACACGCATTAACAATACAAGGCAAGTGTAGGAGTGAGTATAGATGCTGCTCCAGCCGGAAATATATAGTCGCTCTTGAGGCCTTCGCTCATGTGCGCCACGATCTCTCTACCCGTAGTTCATGGCTTACCACATGAACAACTATTTATCTAGTCCATCCACAGTTCCACACACGTGTAATAGTCAGCAGCAGCAGCAGGAAATTTTATTTTTCCGCAAGTGTCAATTTGATTTCCCAATGTCTTACTCCCCCGGTCCTTTTTAGTCTGCATATAAGTTTTGTCCAAAGTCAAAGTATCTTTACTTTTACCAAACTTATAGAAAAAGATATCAACATTCACAATGCCAAATCAATATTGTTAGATTTATTACAAAATGTAGTTTCATAGTATATATATTTGGTATTGTAGATGTTGATATTTTTCAATATAAATTTGGTCAAAGTTTGCAAAGTTTAACTTGATACAAATGTAATACACAGAGTAAAAAGGACCGGAGGGAGTAAATAGGAGCATAATCTACGAAAATGCTCATGGAACCTCGGTCTAGCTAGGCGCACCTGAATTGAAAAGAAAAATTAAAAATAGTCAAAAACTTGAAACTTTTTAATAACATATATGGTCTAGCAATACTCACGTTAAGAGTTTCAGGACGCTGTATTCCGAGGAAAATGCAACATAATCAATACTACTATATAAACACTACAATTCATTGTTTATCAGCCGCATATAAGTTTTTTCGCTCAGAATACAACATAGCTCATTTTGTCCCAAAACTTAAACATGAGTATTATGCTAGACCATGTTTGTTGAAAGAAAGTTTCACATTTTTTTGATTTATTTTTACTTTTCTTTTTTGCATAATCGGGCGCGACTAGATCCATGTCCCAAAAATCCACACCGCATAATGTATTGCTACCTCCAGTTATATACTGGGCAACCAAACTGTACAATTAGTCTTATCATGCTGTCCAAAACGTCAAGTTTTCTTGACTGGAGACAGTAGGTTTAATAATTGACACGGCCAATCCTACTACTGGCAGATCCGAGCACGCGATGCACGCTGCCTACGTGGCACATCTTCCTCTCCGACAAGGAATATCCACGGCGGACCGCGACGATGGAGCGGTTCCAGCTGTGGAGATGCTGACCTTTTTTACCCTCTCCATTAGGGTTTATCCTGTAAATCTTTCTTCTACACAAACCTACTGGTTTGGTCGGGTGTCCGATCTTGAGGGCACAATAAACCCAAATGGAGGTAGTAAGATGGAGCTAATAATGGGGTTTGCAGGCGACAAGGGCGAGACCATAGATCTCTAGCCGTACGTTTCTGTAGATACTCATGGCCTACCACGTGCAACAGCAATCTATCTAGTCGATCCACACCAGTGGAGTAATATTCAGCAGCAGCAGAAAAAATTATTTTCCTGCAAGTATCAATTTGATTTCTCAATGTCTTATCATTGATCAGTAGCAAGGCAGACAGAAACCAATAATATGAGGAGCACTACCTCCAGTCAGATTTACTGGACAGCCAAACTGTGCTGCAATTAGTGCGATCGTGCTGTCCAAAACGACGGGAGAGAGTAACTAGGTATATCGCAATGGGAGCGATGTTTTTTTTTTTAAATACGGTCCCTTAGGGCTCGATTCATTAAAAAAGATATAATAGAGTTGCCCGGTTAATTAACGGTAACTCGCGCGAAAACTGTTACAACATGCCCGTAAGAATGGGCATCCCGATCGACCTGGCACCAATAAGACCACACACACCGCCGAGAAAAGGACACCGTTGAGGTTGCCGGCCATGTCATCGTCATCACCTCTCCCCGACCAGGCGACTCCGACTTCGCCACTGACGACCCATCAACACCTCTTCGCACAAGAACCTTGCCCCAAAGAAGCCAAACAATCGACTGCAGATGTTGAGGACTGGCAGCTCCGATTTTGCTGATGCGCGTCACAGGCGAAAGTTGCAAGCCTCGCACCGAGCTAGTCCAGTGTGAGCGATGTAACCATATCTACAAGAACAATTGCAGTTAAGTGAATACTTCTAGATCAGAAGGAATAAGTATACCGTCCAAGATCAAATCGGTTAGCTACATGATGGAGCAAAGTATGGTTCACTTAACTTCAGTTAAGTGAATACTCAGGACCCGGCCTGATCACCGGGCATGAGACCAGTGATGATGAATCTGTTTTTGGTTTTGGCAAATACCCTGGGCAGATCTCCAGGTTTAATAATTGACACGGCCAATCATGATACTGGCAGATCCGAGCATGCGATGCACACTGCCTACGTGGCCCATCCTCTTCTCCGACACACAGGGAATATTAACGGCTGACCCTGACGATGTCGAGTGGTTCTAGCCGCGGAAAAGCGGATCATTTTTTACCCTCTCCATCTGGGTTTATGTGGTAAATCTTTCTTGTCCATACACCTACCGGTTTGGTTGTGGTGCCAACCTTGGGAGCACAATAAACCCGAATGGAGGGAGTAAGAGCATCTACAGCCGGACTTGGCAAATCCGACCCCTCAAACTCCCGGATACCTCAAATTAGAAACCTCAAATCCATATTATTACATGCAACGTGAAACCTAATCTACGCGGAGCTCGTCCGGTTCCGCTCCCCGCTCGCCCGGCTCTGGCCAGGCCATGTCCGGCGGCCGGCTGCGCTCCTCAGAGTGTTGGGCCGGTCGCCGGCAAGGTAGGGTAGGGCATGGGACACGAGCTGGCTCACGGGACTCAACGCCCCGCCGTCTCCCATGCCCTACTCTTCCTCGTCGGAGACCAGAACCCGAACGGTGCCGGTGGACGTCAGATCGATGATGGATCCATCTGGGGACGAGCCGCCGACATCCAGCACTATGCGATTGCGGCGCCCGGACTGATGCGCCGTATGGGGCGCCGGAGAATGCGACTCTGCCTCGCCGACATCCGCCGTCACGAGGGCTGCCGCCGCCTCCCGCGCCCGGTGCCTTGCACGGCGGGCACGCCATGTCATGGCCTCGTCGGACGAGGCCCATGGTGCGTCCCGATGCTCGGCGCGGCACTGGAGGGGTTGCGCGTCCGTTAGCGCGTTCGGACGCCAGACGAACAGCATGGCCTCCGGCGAGGCAGCTATGACCGGCCTAGCGCCGAATCCATGCCCCATTTGGACGGACGCAATGGATTCCCGACAGATGGAGTCCGAGTGCAGCCGTCCACGGGCCTCCTCCCGGGCGCGGCGGAGCGCAAGCCAGTTGGCCATATCATCCTCGGGGCCGCGTGGGATGAGCTTGGTGTCGACGGATCTGGAGGTGAAGGAGTCGGATCCGCTGCCCGCCATGTCGGAGAGGACCGGAAGGAGCCGGAGACGAGCTTGGGTGGCGGAGGGCAGTGGAGGGGAGGGGAGTGAAGTCGCTAGGGTTTGGTCCGGCCAGCGGATGGGGAGGATTTTATGTGGGGTCGGGTGGACCAGCATGGGCCGGTTCCGACGTGGCGGGCGTGCCCGGGCGCCCCCATATCCGCCCCATATTTGGGCTGGATATGGGGGGTGCCGGTCAGCCCGGGCGTTTGAGGGCCGTTTTAGAGGCCTGTGTTGGTCAAAAAATCATGACCGGGCGGCCTGCCCGGGCGTTTGAGACGGGTTTGAGGGGTCCGGTTGTAGATGCTCTAAGATGGAGCTAATGGGTTTCTCAGGGTGTTTGGGTTGTAACACATGTTGAAAATATATCGTCCGTCTCTCTCCTTCAGTTCAGACTTTTGAAGCAACTGGCTGGAGCCTGAATTCAATATGGTAACTGAGGGGTCTGAAGTTCATGACCCTGCCAACACAGTATTAAAAAAGATTTTATGGCCTACATTTATCCCATGTCTAAGGAAAAAATATAGCCTATACATGAGGGGGAGTGTTGAAATATATTGCTCGTCTCTCTCCATCAGTTCAAACTTTTGGTGAATTGGCTCGGGTATGAATTCAATAACACACAATAAACCCAAATGGAGAAGTATTGCGAGGTGGTCCCTTTGGTTTTCTACCCTGCACTGACTAAGGCCCTGTTTGTTTCGGCTTTTACTTCTGCTTTTGCAGCATTTTCACTTTGACCAAAAAGTCATAAAAGCACCTAAATAGGTGCTTTTGGAGTTTTTATGGCTTTTGATGAATCAATATAACAATATTTGAGTCCAAAAGGCATAAAAGTTCCTAAAGCATCTATTTAGGAGCTTTTATGGCTTTTTGCCAAAGTGAAAAAGCTGCAAAGGCAGAAGCAAAAGCCCAAAAATACAGGGCCTAAGATGAACAAGCAGGCCAGAGAGGGAATGGCGCGAATCCGCCGGTATTTGGTATCTGAGCTTGCGCTCATGTGCTCCCAGTGAATAGTAAAAAGAAGCAAATTTAAAAATTCTGAATTATTTTTTGCATGCAAGATGCTTGAGTGCGTGATGCCCGTGTGAAATTTGGTAGTGTTTCGACATTCTAGGAGCTCGTGGTAAAAAAGGCAAAATAAGCTCCGAACAGTGCGGTTTTCAAAATTTCTCACATGATTGAATTTTGTTTTATTAGATGTGAACTACTCAAATGTTGAAACACCACCCAATTTTGCACGGTCATCATGCATGCAGTAAAAAAATCCAGTATTTTTTTTTAAATAATTCAATTCTATTATTTTTACTGTTCATCCACGGGAGCAGATGAGCCGGCAGCCAAATCGCGGCGTCCAGGATCCGCAAAATAACCTTGAGGGCCCCGTAGCCTATGTACGCGAATCCAGCAATTGTGTTTTTGGGAATGTATTCGCAGATCTGATCATTTTCAAATAAGGCCAATCCTGCCCGTACCAGATCAGAGCACGCGAAGCACGCTGCCTACGTCTCCATCGCTGCCCATTCATTGGTTGGCATCCGGCTGACATGCTTTTGGACAAACTATTATCAGTGCCATCCACCAACTCGAAAAAGAATCAGTGCATCCGTGTTGATGGTCCAAGTAGGAGTTGGTGGTTTGCCAAATTTTGTCCCCGCGTGAGGAACGCGGTAGCATCATCCAGCATTGGCGTGCAGGCAGGATCTTGTTTTTTTTTTTTCGGGGGTAAAAAGATGTGTATTACTCAAGAGCAAATAAGTTCATCCCTACAAAGACTAGGGAAACAACCATGCGGTTCTCCGATCTACCAAAGTTTGGTAGAACATGATTTACATTATTTTGCTCTTCGACGCAAAAGAAACGTGATCTCAGAAATCACCATGTCGTATATGGATCTATTATGTTCTCTTGACGTTATCATCTACACCGCCATCTTGCTAACACACTCCAGGATGATTAGGAGTTCCGTCCACTGGTGCACCAAGGCCAGGCCTTCCATGCAGCCAACAAGCTCAGCATCCAGGACGTCAGGGCAGGACCAAAGGGAGTGGCAAGTCGAGGAGATGATGGCACTGTCCTGGTCATGCAAGATCAGTACCATCGACCGTAGACAGAGACCCATCGACGTTCGGCTTGGTCCATCTTGCAGGAGGAGGCTGCCATTTAGGAGGTCGTTGCTTAGGAATTTTCACATGCAATAGCAGCTGAGCCACACCATCCTCATTTGCCACCATCTTCCCCTTCACTAGCTCCACCGTGGAATAGTGATGCAGCCTCAGCAGGGAGGACACATAGATCTGCAGAAAACGTGGATATTGTTGTTTTTGACAAATCTACTGGTGTACAGTACCTTTTTGCAATAATTGTACGTAGTAAATCTGGTCTTTTTGATCCGCGCCAATCAGCAATAGTATGGATCTGCGCCAAGGGTTGGCTTGTAATTGTTGCACGCTACAGGCCGCACACATGGTCAGCAATGAACACGTCCGATGCGATGCACTTGCTGGTCCCGTCCCTATCGTGTTGTCTGTATGGTCCGCTCTCTCCACATGCTCCTGCTGCAGCAAGTTGATTGGCACAACCTGTTTGATCTGATGCACCAGGACAGCATGCTGTATGCGAGGGTGTGCACCAAGACAAGAACAGTTGCACAGCACGTACAGGGCCCCAAAACCATTTACGGCTTCTTTGATTCAAAGGATTTTCATCGGAATTTGGAGGACTAGAATCCTTAGAAATTTGGAAAGTGCATAGATGACCGGGTGCATATGAACCCACTTCGAAAAACACATTTCTAAATGCTAAAAAAATCTGAAAAAAATTGCACGACACTTCTTCATGTTTTTTGTGCGTGCATAAAGTTTCACGGAAAAATAATTATTTTTTCTGGCCTGTGCAAAAAACACAAAAAATTGTGTAGTAAAATGCTGTTTAGAAGCACTGAAATTTGTCTTTTTATGGAGACAAAACGAAAATACATTTTTTCATAAAACTTTATGCCGCGCACACACATTTGCCAACATGTGTGCGTGGAATTTTCTTTTAAAATTTTCAACATTTTAAAACATGTTTAAAATGCATTTTTCAAAAAGTAGGTGCATATGCCCATGGGTTCAGGAGGTGCTGACTCTTGCTATGTTGGTTGTATGATTGAATCCATAATAAATTTTTCTGAGAATTTATGTTTACTATTTTCCATAGGATTTTGGGCATCCACTCTGAAGCTCTTTGTAATATTCCTTTGTTTTCCCTTGATAGTATAATCAAACAACCCAAAATCATGCAGGCTTGAGGTGAACATGACATTCCAATCCAATCCTACTCCCGTGTTTTCAGAATGCCGTGGATCAAAGAGGCTGTTAATCACTCTTGCCAAATTCTACTCCTCAGTTCAGACACGCATACCAAGAGGAGGTTTGAGAGGGGATTCGTTGGCTGTGTTAATTAATCCAAGTAGAGTGATGAGCATTGATTGTCAGCCAATGAAACGTCCTCAGGCCGGCGCTAATTTTTTTTAAATAATACTTTTTTTTTATTAATTTTCAAAAATATTACGCTGGATGAATTTTTTTCAAAAATAATACACCATCGGGCCGCTGCAGGCCGATTGGCCCACAGCAGGCCGATCGGCCCACAGCAGGCCGACTGGGCCCGCCACAGACCGACAGCAGGCCAGCCCACCCACAGAGCGGGGCTGTCGGCGCGGCCTGGTCCCTGTCGGCCCGCTGCGGGCCGATGGCGGCTGGCCGACCGGAAAACAGGGTTGCCCCCCCCCCCCCCCCCCCGCGGCCGGCTCCTTCCTCCTCTCTCTCCGTCTCCTTTCTCCTTTCTCCTTTCTCCTTCGTTTCCCCCGTTCCTCTACAGCTCCATTCTTTCTCCTCTTTCTTACAAGAAATGCCTCAAATTAATACACCAAAATGAGGCATTTTTTTACAGATTAAGCACCGTGAATGGGTTCTACGTAGTTAGGGGAGCCAAGGGAGACCTCGATCTACTGATGGGGTAGCTCGTGGTTGTCGTGGTGAGCATTTTTTTGAAGCTTTTTTTTAGCACATTGGAGGAGGTTGTGGCGGCGGTGGAGGTGGAGGTGGTGGTGTTGAAGCTGGGGCAGTGTGGTGGAGGTGGTGGAGGTGAAGCTCCGGCAGTTTGGTGGAGTTTCCGGCTCCGGTGATTGAAGGCCGCCGTTCGTCGTTCGTCGTTCGCTCGCAAGCTTCAAGGGTATATTTCAACACACATTTTATTTTTCGTAGTTGCTCCGGTAGTATTCGGTAATATGTTTTGATGTGAAATAAATTAGGTGTGCGATTATAGTTATTTGCTCCGGCAGTATCCGTAAATATATTTAGATGTCAACTATTTAGTTGTGTGAATATTTGAAGTTGCTCCGGTAATATTCCGTACTATATGTGGATGTCAAATATTTAGGTGTGTCAGTAGTTGGAGTTGCTCCGGTAAATATTTGTAATATATTTGTAGGTGTGTGAATTTTTTTAGTTGCTCCGTTAATATTCCGTAATATATATACATGTCAAATATTTAGTAGTGTGGATATTTAAAGTTGTTACTTAATACTTGTCTGTCATTGTTGAAAAAAAAATAGGTGAGCCGAGATGTCTGATGTAACGTTCAAATTTTACTACGGTCCTGGTACTGTCCAAACAACTGACATGGGAGATGATCTGAGTGAATTTACTCACATAGAGGTGCCAATGAGCGCACCTCAAACATGGTCTGTCAGTCAGTTGAAAGAATGGATTACAGGAAGTTTAGGGCTTGATACAGAAACACACACCGTCGGTGTTCATGCATTGTGGACACGGTCAAGTTCAATAATTTACTTTTATTTGAGGCCAATAGAGCGAGACTCCGAGTGGGTGCGGTGGTTACAAGGTTGCGAACGCAGGGGATGCAATCCTATTGCCTTAGTGCTTCCCGTCGTGAAGGAGGTCACTGCACAAGAAGGCGAGGGTGGCTACGATCCTGGGCAGAGCAGTGGAGGGAGGCAGTTATCTATGTCAAATGCTGGAGATGATGGTTACGAACCAGGGCAGAGTAGTCAGGTAGAAGGAGGAAATGCCGATGGTGATTACAGTGGCGAGGTGGATGCTGACGAGGTAGATGGGCACATGCAGGACCTGATGGAAGAAGAAGACACCGATGTTGATAGGGGTCACGCCGATGATTCTGACGAGTCGGATGAAGAAGAAAATGCAGAGGAGGTCCCGAATCCTGCATCATGGAATCATGACTTCTCATCTGCAATGATGTTGAACGATGGACATGATTCTGCCTGGCAATATCACCAGAACAATATTGCGACGGGTGCTATGTATCCCAACAAGGAAGCTCTTAAGGATGCAATAATAAATTGGGCAATGTCCACGCAAAGGGTTTTCACAGCTCAGGTGTCAAGTCAGAAATACCTGACAATGGTATGCAAGAACACAGATTGTCCCGCCAGGGTGCACGGCTATCTCCCTAAGTATGGCTCAAGTTGGGTGATCAGCGACTTAGTGAATCACACTTGTCTTATTCCCTGCATCCCTCAAGATCATGCCAACCTTTCATCGACGCTTATTGCTCGGTTGTTTTACGATGAGATAGTGGAGGGCAAAGCTATGGAAGTGAAGGCAATCAAGACAAAAGTCTTCGCCAGGTTGAAGTACAGAATTTCTTATGGCAAGTCTTGGAGGGCTAAGCATGCGGCGCTTGAGAGGAGATTTGGTTCTTATTTTGATGCATATGACTCTGTTGTCCAGCTCCTCCACACACTGCAGCAGCGGAATCCAGGCACCTATATCGATATCCAAGACCTCTTCATGCCAGAGTTCCCAACTGTGAGGGTGCTGCATCGTCTCTTCTTCTCTTTTGGTGTATGCATCGAAGCTTTCAGGCATTGCCGACCGGTGATATGTGTAGATGGTACTTTTCTCACTGGCAAGTACAAGGGTCAGATCCTAACAGCCATAGGTCAAGACGGCCAAAATCAAGTTGTCCCACTCGCATTTGCTTTTGTGGAGAGTGAGAACATTGAAAGTTGGACATGGTTCTTCAGGCAGTTGAAAATATCAGTTGTGAAGGAGAAGCCCAATGTGTGCATCCTTCATGACAGGCATGCGGGTATACTCAGTGCGATCAGGACACTAACAAACCCAGGCCCTGAGGAACAAACTCCATGGCAGGACTTGCAGAGCCGTTGGTGCATGCGCCATCTGGGGGCTAATTTCTTCTCGCAGTTCAGAAATAAGAGCCTGATGAATCTGTTCAAAAAACTATGCAAGCAGAACCAGTCATGGAAGTACAATTTGATACGTGACAGACTTAATATGTGCACGCAGAGACACGTTAGGGACAGGAAAGCTGCAAGAGATGCAGCGGTGAGGGCACATGTTGAAGCAGTAGCTGCACAGTTGGCAACAGGATCAGCGGCCGTGGAGGAGGAGCCTGTTGGATTATGTGACCTGCCAGGCTTTGACCCACCTGGTACTAGGAGAAGGCTCGGAAGGTCGATTAAAACCTTCCAGCAGTGGATAGAGCATGAGCCTCTGGAGAGGTGGTCTTTGCTACATGACACACATGAAGCAAGGTACGGTGTCATGATAATCAACCTCGCGGAAACATACAACTTTGTCCTCAGAGGAAACCGGGCATTGCCACTTACAACCATTGTTGAGGGTATTTTCTATGGCACCGTGAAGTATTTCAGAGATAGACGTCAAAAAGCAGAGTAGCATATGTTGAACAACCCGAATACACGTTACTGTGAAAGAGTGACGAAGTACATGGACAACAAGATGCAAAAAGCTAGGTCACACACTGTAGTCGCCATCGGTAATCAAGAGAGAAGGTTTGAGGTCTGCTTAGTCAACAACAAATTCGGATGTGCAAATGAGTTGAGGACGCATGAGGTGAAAATTGGAAATGAAGCCTGGCCAACTTGTGAGTGCACATGCAACAAACCAAAATTGTTTCACCTACCTTGCTCACATGTACTTGCTGCTTGCGGGCAGCTTGGAATGGACGCAATATCGTTTGTGCCTCCATTTTTTCTGAAAGAGTCTGTCCTCAATACCTGGACAAGTGAGCTGATGGGTTTTCGATCAATGGGTAACTTCAACAACGTCAACCCCGCTGAAAGGCGTTACATTCCAAACCCAGAGCATATGCGTACAAGTAGAGGCAGACGGCAGTGTCAGCGCATCCGGAATGATATGCATGAATCTGAAGCAGGAGGTCCGACTAGGCAATGCATTCTATGCAATGAATTTGGCCATAGGGACACTAATTGTCCCACTTTCGTCACTGCCAGTGGTACTGGTCGTGTACGAGGCAACCGGGGACGAAGAGGAGGTAGAGGAGGTAGAGGAGTAAGAGGAAGAGGAAGAAGCTAAGCTAGCAGTACTATGTTATAAATTTGTATTAGTGTGGCACCATGTTCTGAATTTGTATTAAGTGTGGCACTATGTTCTGAATTTGTATTAAGTGTGGCACTATGTTCTGAATTTGTATTAAGTGTGGCACTATGTTTAAAATTTGTATTAAGTGTGACACTATGTTCTGAATTTGTATTAAGTGTGGCACTATGTTCTGAATTTGTATTAAGTGTGACACTATGTTCTGAATTTGTATTAAGGGTGGCAACTATGTTTGAAATTGGTATGTGCAGGAATGGAGGGAATGTGGTTGCTGAATTGGGAAATTGATAAGGGTCATCGTGGTGCGATATGTTATGAGCGAAAGCTCAAGCCTCTGGTCACTCGCACTCCTCTGGAGAACTGGATGATACACCCAGGATGGGTTCAGCGGTACGTGCTTTATTAATTTACACACTGACATGAATATTAATGGGAGACACTAACTAAAATGTTCTGTCATGAAGGTTGAAATGGGCCGGCCTTTTACCTTTCGCGCGTCTGGTTGAGTCTATCCCGGGCTGCAAATGCCTCGCCATCGACTCCTCCTTGTTGAGCTGCTTAGTGGACCGTTGGAGGCCAAAGACCCGCACGTTTCACTTCCGGTGGGGAGAGATGGCTCCTACTCTAGAGGATGTGTCACTTTTGCTGGGACTACCGTTGACAGGTCATGCCATAGGACCGTTGGACGCACCGGCTGGTTGGGAGGTCGGTCTTACACAACATTTTCATGGTGTTTTTCCGGATGCTCCGGATCCGGTATGGGAGCATCACGGACCTAAGTATGATTGGTTGCTAAATTTCCAGGTTAGTTCCCCTACCTATTATCTTCAAGTTATCATGCAAATGGTTTTATAGAAAATACGTGCGGCTTACTAAATATTTGTCTTTGCTTAATGCAGATCCAGAAGTTTCCGGCGCCGTTGACTGCGGAACAGATCACTCGGAGCCTGGAGGCCTACTTAATGTGGCTTTTCGGCAAGGTGATGTTCACAGAGAACCATGTCAGCACTATTAGCGCGCTCTACATCTCTATGGCACTCGAGATATCATGTAGCAATGCAAGTCAACAACCCTTTTCCATTCCCATTCTTTGAGCATTTCATGAATTGTGGTGGGAACTACCGAAGCGGGAAAATATGGCGGGAACTACCGAAGCGGGAAAATATGGCGGGAACTAGAGAGCGAGAAAATATGGCGGGAACTACCGAAGCGGGAAAATATGGCGGGAACTACCGAAGCGGGAAAATATGGCGGGAAGTAGAGAGCGGGAAAATATGGCGGGAACAAGCAAGATACAACATAATGCTCCTACAATTAAGATACAAGTACATCTGAATTAAAAAATACAACTTACAAACTACATGAAGGCATCATCGTCATCCTCCGTCGATGCAGCACTCTTGCCCTTCGACGATGCGGCACTCTTGGCCTTCGACGATGCGGCACTCTTGGCCTTCGACGATGTGGCACTCTTGGCCTTCGACGATGCGGTACTCTTGCCCTTGTTGCTCGGCATGAAAATATCGTCTTCATCCTCGCTGTCTTGGGTCCATAAATAAGTATGTTCTGCTGCAACATTTAGGAATACTTCATCCTTATGTTGTTGCTTCTTCCACCTTCCTTGCAATCTCAGAAGTTCTTTTCGTATCTCCTCAAAAGTCCTTGCAGGCCACCCGCACCTACTTAATGCGTGAGCCAACTCATTTAGTAAGGTGTCACTACTGAGGAGTTCGTCCCATGGAACTATCCTATTGTCTATCTTGGAATCAAATGCTAAGCTAAGAAGACATTCGGACATACTAGGGTGAAAAGAACTACGATCGAAAGGATAACCGGACATCTTGACGAGGTTTAGCTGGCCTGCTTACCCTCCTTAGTGTGGAAGGGGTTTTATAGGTTGAGAAGAGAAGATGGTGGGAAAGAAGATGGCGGGAAAGAAAAAGGCGGGAACAATATTGGCGGCAACGAAAAAGGCGGGAAAGAAAAAGGCGGGAACAAATGGCGGCACGAAAATGGCGGGAAAGAAAAATGCGGGACATATTGGCGGCAACGAAAATGGCGGGAAGAAAAGACGGGAACAATATTGGCGGCAACGAAAATGGCGGGAAAGAAATAGGCGGGAACAATATTGGCGGCAAAAAAAGGCGCGAAAAATTATTTGTGGCGAAGAAAAACGTGAAAAATAAAATGGCGGGAACAATACTGGCGGCAACGAAAAAGGCGCGAAATAATATTAGCGGCAAAAAAAGGCGCGAAAAATTATTTGTGGCAAAGAAAAACTTGAAAAATAAAATGGCGGAAACAATACTGGCGGCAACGAAAATGGCGGGAAGAATTTTGGCAGCAAAAAAAATGAGAAAGGAGAAGGAGAGAGAGGAGGAAGCAGCTGGAGCACCTGTCGGCCTACAGCTGGCCGATCGGCCCACAGCTGGCCAATCGGCCTGCAGCGGGCCGACAGGGTCCCGGCCGCGACGACAGCCGCCTGCTGTCGGCCTGTGGTGGGCCCAGTCGGCCTGCTGTGGGCCGATCGGCCTGCAGTGGCCCGACGGTGTATTATTTTTGAAATTTAATAAAAAAAATGTATTATTTTAAAAAAATTAGCCCAGGTGCGCACTTGCTTTGCTCGGCCCGTGCATGCGAGGTCCGATATCGTGGAACGCGTGCTCTGCACCGCTTGACCCATAGTGCGGGAAAACGACATCCGAACTCTGGCATGGACGGATAGTCACCCATCAACACGTATCCAGATCTGCGATGCGGCCTCCGGTGCACTACTAGTATTGTTCCTCTTGCTCTCCATATACACAGCAATAGCTAGGAGTACTCTCTCCGGTTTAAAATACACGGTCGTTATCAAAAATACAATTTGCGTGCATACGAAGGACAATGTCTCGAGAAGAATTGATTACAATGATGACCGATTCGGCTTGACCTCAGCAACATTTACTGTGAGGCAAAGAGGACAGAAGTGTGACACGTTATACAGGTTCGTCAAATCGACTTCATTGAATGCTTGGTGGTTAGTACGGTCGCGCACTTAAGGAAGAAACCAACGAGGTCAGATCCGACTTCGCAGTACGGATGTGATCCGACCTGCACTTGGATCTGGGACGAGGGGACCGGAGGGCTTTAGGATTCATGTGGGGCCGTGTGTTGACCCTGTGATGGATGCCTATATAAATAGTGGAGGTGCGGAACATGTATTTAGTTGATGGCTTCGGCATTTTGTTGTTTGGGATTTGCATGTGTTGCAACTACTCACCTCAACTCGCCACCGGCTGTGCGATCGAACGTAGCAGTCCACCACACGGCATTCCTTCTGTACGCGCGGATACTCTTAGAAACGGTGCACTTGCACCGCTCCAGTGGCTTTATTTGTGGGATCCGCTGATCGGCTACGAGGGAATCAACGAGGAGGATACGACTCCCGTGACGCGTTGACCCAACTCTTCTGCTGCTGCACGACACTGCTAATTTAGTGGTATTGATCTCGTGATTCATCTCCCTTAGCATGTTCCTTGTTGTACTGCACGTAGAATTATTTTTTTATTGCAGCCAATGCATCTAGCATAGCCCAACATAAACCTCTCCTATGCTTGGGGCAAGCTCTCATTTCCATGTTGAGAAAAGTTACTAATGGCACCAATTGTACAAAATAATTTATCTGTAGGAGGAAGAGAATCGTACTAGTTTTTGCATCACCTCCAAGAGAAAAAAGAAACAACCTAAGAAACATATATTGATGTTTAAGATCATCATTGCCTAATAGGCAGATATTTCAACAATCATATCAAATTATCATCATGACTTTCTCTTCTTCCTTATCATAGAATTTCTTCTCTTTAGAAAACTTAATGACTTCAGGGTCGACATAGAATTCCTAGTCTTCATCTTTCACAAATATAGCAGGAGCATAAAAACAATCAGCATGAGAAAACATCTGTCCAAGCGACTTTTATCATATAGCTCGATAATCTTCAGGATATTCATCCAATTCGAAGTTCATAAATGCTCTACTAATCCGAGGATTATCAAGTGCACCAAAACTAACAACAACTGGAGAAAATTTCAGCCTAGAATGCAAAGCACTACCAGCTCTTCTTTTTATGGAATGGTTGAGATATTTTCGGAGTCATTTCTTTTTCCATGGTAAGCTAAATAATTTATCCAATAAACAAAGCACAAGTGGTCTTACAAAAAATGCTATGCTCCCCCGCGATAGTGCTAGAAAACAGTCTTGATACCAACAAGAATAGGTGATTGTTTCAGCCTTTGTCGGGAAGTATTTTACCCTAATTTATATTCAACACAATGGGAGAGACAAAATATGGATAAGGCTTTAGCAATTGAGGTGTCAACCTCAACGACACCTCCGTAAAAGATAACTTGGTAGATTTTTTATAAGTGGTGGTAACTGAAATAAAAGTAATTGTAATGAATGAATTAAAGCAGTGACAAAATTTCATCGATGCACCGGAAAGCAAAATTGTTCAGAACTAGCATTGATTAAAACATATGCAAGAGGTGATTAGTGGGATGTTGCATGGATGAAACCATTCATTCCATGATAATGAATAAATAAACATAGCAATAAAGTCTAGTCCTAGTTTGAAAAGCAATTGTAGGCATGTATTCCATAAATCATCAAGTCATTAAAAGAGAACCCAATAATCGTACTTTTCCACCCCCCCCCCCCCCTCTCATTTCACTGAGGCCGTAAAGGAACTAAAGGAGATTAAGGGTGTCCTTCTACAGAAATCAGGAGTAACAGTTAAACACTTTGTGAAAACATGGGACCCACAAATTATTATGGCCTCCAGCTTTGACATCCCGATTTGTCACCCTCGGGGTCACCGATTGGGAACCATAGCATGCTATACAACAAGCAAGATATAAACGAAACCTCATATATATAGCGATAAATATAAGGTTCAGGCCTGCGATCATCTCACTAGGGCTCAAGTAACAAGCATTACGAATAGCAAAGTTGTGAAATCCTGTTCCATGGCTATATAGGATAAATAGGCTACTCCTACTAACAAGATGCATCTTTTTTCGGCAGCAATATTGGGATGGGTGACCTCTTGGGTAGTTTCCCAGGATGCACACTGTAACACCCCCATGTATCAACTACAGTGATCACCTCTTAATCATGCCAAGTCATCTTCAATTGCTATGCTTGATCACATTGGCTAAATCTTTCATTTCAAATTTCCCTCTGGAAAAACAATTCAAATTCACACTGCAAAATGAAGTTGCTCAAAACTTGCTAGAAAAATGTTCATCATTTGACAAAAATTCCATAACAATTATTTGTTAAGGAACACAACATCACTCTTGTGCAAAGATGAGCACTAGCAATTATAACAGCACCATTTCAGCATTTTTAAATGCTATCTTATTTATAAAAAAAACTCAAATGAATTCCAAAATTGCCCAAACTTTTTGTGGCAGTGTCTAAAATCACCAGGGATTTAATGGGACACTTCCCAAGTTTTTCCCGAGTCAATAGACTGCCCAAATAATTCTTTTCCTCTCTCTGTTATTAAATAAAAAGAAAAACAGAAAAACTGGAGAAGAAAAAGAGAAAGGCCACTGTGCACTGGGCCTAAGTGCACAGTGCCTGAGGCCCAGCCCACAGGCCTCTTTCTCCCTCTTCCCTCTCTATCCTTCGCGCTGTCGGCGCGCGTATGGCCGCGCCTGCGCGTTCCGGCGAAACGGCGACAGCGCGACGCCACCGACGCCCACCGACGCGAGGGGATAAGCCCGAGGCCTCGTCCATTCCCCCTGGACGCCTCGCCACACTTCCCCCTCCCTCCATCGCTCTCTCCATCGTTTCCCCACCTCACCCGAGCGCCACCATGGGCTCGCCGACGTAGCTCGCGCGACCACAGCCACCGCCTCGCCTCGCCGACCTGTCCATCATCTCCGCCGTCCTCGACTACCCCATCCTCGTCCATGCGCGCGAGCAGGCGAGCTCTGCATCACCTGGATCGAGCCGCCCCTTTTGCTTCGGTCGCCGGCGATCTCCCTCCACTCCGGTGTAACACCCTTGTGTAATAGCCACTGTGGTTACCTGCTAATAATGCCAAGTCATCTCATTTGCAGTGCCTAGTCAAAGTGGTTAATCTCAACAATTCTAAAATTTCTCTGAAAATCAACTTAAATTCAAAAGTGCAAAATAAATTTGCTCAAACACTATTGGAAAAATGCTCACTAAATAGCAAATAATCCAGAAGCACTTACAAAAATATAAACAATGATGATGGAGTTAGCTAAATGACTCAAACCACATGAAACAGCACCAAAACAGAATTATTTAATCCATTTATAATTAAATCAAATTCAAATAAAATTCTACTTTGCCCAAACCAAATGGGGCCTAACTGTTACATTGCATTGTAATATTGGGGCCAACTCTCACATTTTGCAAAATAGCAAATGTGGCCTAACTGTTACAAAACAGAAAAGAAAACAAAAGAATAAAAGAAAACAGAAAAGTAAATAAAACGAGGCACTGTGCACTGGGCCTAAGTGCACTGGGCCCCGACTACCGGCCCACCTGGCCCATTCCCTCCTCTCTCTCCTGCGTGTCGCCGTGCCCATGGCCGAGCGCCCGCGCGCCGGCGAGACGGCGACACGCCGACGCCCCACCGATGCCACCGACAGGGAGGAGGATAAGGACGCACCCCATCCATCTCCCCTGGTCCTCCTCGCCCACTTCTCTCCCTCTCCCCAGCGCTAGCTCTCTCCTTCCCCTCTCTGGCCGAGCGCCACCGCCGCCGCAGCTCCGTCGTCCTCACGGCCACCGGCGTCCCCGCGGGCCACCACCGTGCCTGGGAGGAGCGCCGTGCTCGTCCACGTCGCCTGCGCCCTCGAATCGAAACTGGGAGCCGCCTATCCTCGCGTGCGTCATCGTCTTCTTCCTCGGATCACCGGCGCGCCTCCGACGAACCCCCCGCCGTCCTGCTGCTACTAAACTACCAAGGGCTTACGTCAGTGCCGCTCGGTGAGCTCCGTCACCCACTCCCTCTTCTCCCTTATCCTGTCGCGTCCGTTGCTCGCCGCACCGCGAATGCCCGAACCCGCGGCCGCCGACGAGCTCGTTGTCGTGGCCAGCGTCGCCGTCACGCGCAACCGGACCCAGCATCGAGGTCCTGGAGCTCGTGCGAGTCCAGCGAGACCCCTAGCACCCCTCCCCGTGCCGTGTAGCGTCGAACCCGACGAGGCCCAAACTCCGGCTCCGTTTTGGTTCATCGCCGTCGCCATTTCCGGCCATCTCCGGTCGGTCCAAGGTCACCACTCGACGCGGCGCTCTTCCAGCATTCGAACGCAGCAAACCGCGCGTGAAACGGTGCGCTCCGGCGATCGGCCGCCGCGATTTCGGTCGCCGGAGCAACTCCGGCGTCGTCGCCGACGTGGCATGGGTGGGTCCCACCCCTGAGCCACTGACCGTGGGCCCTGGGGGCCCCAGTTGACTGGTTGACCTAGTCAACTGTGCTAACTGGGCAGCCCAGTCACTGACATACGGGCCCCACCGTATAATTAAATTAATTAAAACATTTTTATAAATAAAAGTTAATTAGTTAGTCAATGAGGCACTGACATGTGGGACCCAGTGGATAATTAACCTCTGATTAGTTTTAATCAAATTCGGTTAGGCTAACAGAGACTGACATGTGGGTCCCACTGGACCCACATGTCAGGTTTGACCCTGGTCAGCGAGGCTGTTGACTGCTGACGTCATCACCTAGTCATGCTGACATCATAAATCATTTCTGATAATAAAAATAATTCCAGAAAATCATTTAAACTTTGAAAATTAATAACTTTAAAACCGTAGCTCAGATCGAAAAACTTAAATCATGAAAGATGATCAAAACGACGAGACGAATCTAATTGTGTCGTCTGTTTCGATGCCGGAACCCCCTACATAGGTGAAACCGCAACTTTGAGGCTGTATCCGGTAGATGACTAGTGCATAATCACCGGTAAATAAATCCCACCTTAATCCTATAATAACTAAAATGACCTAGATGCATCTTTAGGCAACCCTGCACTGCATCTTAGCATAGCATGCACTGTATTGCATCGTTTGCTATGCATTTATCTGTTTCCTCCCCCTCTTCTCTCTCGGTAAACCCCGACGTCGACGTAGCTCCCGAGTCCGACGCTGCTCAGGAGCCCGACGACACAGTTGACGACCTTGCCCTTGCCGCCGAGCAACCAGGCAAGCAACCCCCCTTTTGAGCATTCTGATATCGCCCATTCTCTTCTCTCTTATGCTTGCATTAGAATCTGCTGCTGTCACTGTATCCTATATCTGCTGCATAGCCTGTTTAATTGTAACCTGCTGTTGATACCTACCTGTTATCTAAACTGTTTAGTATAGGTTGGGTAGAGACCATCAGAGACCCCACTTATTCCGACTGCCCTGCTGGATTATCAGAAGACCCGAGCAACGGGAACGAAGACCAGCCCCCGACACCGCACGACACTTCCCCTTAATCGCTCGACACTACTGGGTTACTATCAAGTGCCGAGGGTGATACCTCGTCAGCACTTCTGATGATAACCTTGTAGGTTAGTTAATCGGTCGTGGTCAGTGAGGGTGATTCCTCCTACACCACCCCCGAAACCGACACTGTCGTGCAACTCCACAAGAGTGGACCTCGAGGGTGATTCCTCTTACGTTCACCTTGACGGTTATGTCAGGTGGGGATCCAACGAGGGTGATGCCTCGGATTCCTTCTTGATGTGGTAGCCACACGGTTGACTTTACATTACTGATGATACTAGTCATACTGGATAAAGACGGGTCGGCCCTGAGGGGTACCCGCGCGAGCTTAATAGCGAGTGATGTGGAGTCGGGTGGACCTGGATGGTGCCCGAGGGTTGAACACGAGGCGTGGCCGGGCATTCCTCGCCCTTGCCACAAGTCCTTGAGACGGGGCGACGGGGTCACATCTTTCGTGAGTCTCTGCTCGTTACCGCACTGCCAACACACTAACGGTTTGGATATTTGATCCGAGGGGCCTCTGGCCTGATAGCACTAACCATCACGTGGGCATAGTATGGGCGTTCTGCGTCGTATACTTCAGCCAAAGCTTAATAGACGTCAGCAACTGAGTGGCACACGATGGGTTGGACTGGTAACGCAACCGCACTTGTATTAAGGGGTTGCTAGGTCTGCTCACTGGTGGTGTACGCAACGTGCAGGAGCGTCCGGGGCAATGGCCCAAGACCCCTGGGGGCATAGGTTAGTCCGGCGTGCTGACCTCTCTGTTAAGTATTTGGTCGGGTTGCGGCGTATCGTTTGGCCGAGGCCGGGCATGACCCAGTAAAGTGTGTCCGGCCGGAGTTAATCGAGCGTGGTGGGTAAGTTGGTGCACCCCTGCAGAGAAGAACTAATCTATCGATAGACTGTCCTACGGTAACGGACACTCGGAGTTGTATCCCGATCGGTACAACTAGAAGTTGAGATTAAATGGATAGTATGGCTCTGGGATTGCTTTCTCGCAGGGAGTCGAGAAAGGATCTCTGGCCGAGGTTGATGACATTACTACTACTTTACATTATGTTAACCTGCACTCTTCTAATGCTGCAAGACCGATGGAGATGATTGAAGATGCTAGTCTTCGATAGGACTAGGCTTTCCCCTCTATTCTGGCATTTCTGCAGCCCAGTCCGCATATATAGCCTTCCTTTGAAAATGTTGCATATGTAGTGTAGATCCTTGCTTGCTGAGTACTTCGAATGAGTACTCACGTTTGCTGTACTTTCTTTTTCTCCCCATATCCATCTGACGCCGCCAGATGACGGAGCCCCTGAGATAGCTGCCCCCGTCGACGACTACGGTTACTACTACTACCCTCCCAGCGAGTACTACTACGAGGAGCCGACCGACGACCAGGAGTTGGTTCGGAGGGTCCTAGGTGGGAGGCCTACGCCATTCGATCGTAGTATTTTCTTTTGCCCCGCCTTTCTAAAGGCCTATTGGTTTCTCTGTAATATCTGTACCCAGATATCTGATGCTTCCACTGACTCTTGTATGTCATCGAGCTATGTATTCGAGCCCTCGAGGCCCTGGCTTGTAATATAAAGCTTGTATGACTTTATTTATGTTTTAGAGTTGTGTGGTGATGTCTTCAAGTGAGTCATTAGGCTTGATCGTGTGCATTTGCGTGTATGGTTAGTGCATGATTAAGCCGGGGTCGTCACAGGTTGGTATCAGAGCCGACTGCCTCTAGGTATCCTGCTATCCAATTCCTTGGCCGAAGTTGAGTCTAGTGGTCGAAAACTGTTTTACTAACTTGGCTGTGTGGATTACGGGCCCACGTCGCCAACTGGGTGGTATTAGGATCTTTTATTCCTCGTCTATACTCTGGGACTCTGATCTCTCTTCTATTTGGGTTTAATAAATTTACTAACACCGACACTTAGGATCTCGTAATTTCCATCCTCCCGGAGAGCTGGATATCTGTGTGGTTTCCCTGTCATTGATCTGATTAGTCTGATAATCATTTTCCTTTCCATTGTTTTGTTTAACATTTCTTTTCGAGATCTGATATATTTCTCATCGTCATATGACAACCCTGAACTTCTTTATTTTAGATGGATCGTCTGTTTCCGCCACGCCCTACGACCCAGCTTGTGCTTCGCACTTGGGCTCGTGATGTCCCTGGGTTTCCAGTTGTTCTGATCGCTCTCTTGACCGGACTGGGTTACCACTGGTACCCCGAGTACATGATCTACGAAGTTTACCGCGAGTTCAACCAGGAGCAGTACTATGCTGATGTTCGCATCTATGATCAGCAGGATAACTCAGACACTGAGCTATACCTTTTCCATGGTATTGGCATGACGATTGAGATGGCAGTCCATGATGCCGCCTACTCTACTGTCGCATGTCTCCGAGGAGAGCACAACGCTAGCTTGGATGCATCTGAGTTTCGATACATTCCGTATGCCCCTGCTGGAGATGCTATTGGATACTACACGGCTATCAGTGCCCCGTACGAGCCTCGTCGCTACGATCTGCGAGTTCTGATTCAGTCTACTCAGGCTCTGGATCGCACTGTTCGGGCTCTGGCCGTCGAGTTGTTTGCCACTCGAGTACGGCTCTATGAGGCTATGACGCAGTTGCTACCAGCTGTTCATGTAGGGATACATCCGGAGCATATCCTTTACCCGCGCAGGACCGAGATGCCACCAGGGATCGATTGGCCTGCTATGGGAGGTCACACACCTGCACGTGGACCTCTTCTTTCAGCTCGAGACTGGGTTCTGCATCAGAGTGCACATGGAGCGCAGGATCCTTCTGCGACGAACGTCCGTCGTCCGCACTTGCAGCTACCCCGTTTCAGTGGTTTTCTCCGACGTTGATGTAGCCTTTGCTATGTCTCGTTGTGTACTTCTTTACCACGTGCCTGCGCACCGCCTAGCATGTCTAGTTTTTGAATTTGTGCCGTTATGCTGCCCGAATGTAACCGACTCTGCATGGATCTGTATGACTTAATGACTACTATTAAGCATCTATTGTACTACTTAAATTCCGTCGTGTTACATCATGTTTGTTCCTAAACACTCGCAACGGCATCTGCTAAACTACCCCTATTGATTTAGCAGGATGGGTGATAACAATCCACCACCACCGCCACCGCCTGACTATATGGCTGCGATGATGCAACAGTTTGAACTCAATCATCAGTTCATGACGGGAATTATGGAACAGTTCCCTCGTCCCAATGCCAACCAGCAGCCACCTTCAATCACACTGCCAGAGTTTGTGCAACTCAACCCGTCGTTCTTCCGTAACACAGTGAATCCGCTGGATGCCGATGACTGGCTGCGTGACATCTTCTATGAGATGGAGTCAGCTGATGTCGCCCTGCCAACTATGTCACCTTCGCGACATACTTCCTGAAGGGACCCGCAGCACAATGGTGGGCCACTCACCGACAGACCCTACCTCCAGGAACTGTCGTTACCTGGGTGGAGTTCAAGACTGCTTTTCGCACCCGCTATATTCCTCAAGCAGTTATAGCACGCAAGAAGGCCGAGT
The DNA here is from genome assembly GCA_011799875.1 of Thinopyrum elongatum. Lineage (NCBI taxonomy): Eukaryota > Viridiplantae > Streptophyta > Magnoliopsida > Poales > Poaceae > Thinopyrum > Thinopyrum elongatum. Next base: position 56,869,063 of record CM022298.1, read on the forward strand.
TCCGTAGCCTCGTTCAAGGTAACAAGTCTGTAGAAGTCTATCAGCGAGAGTTCCTTGACTTGTCTCGCTATGCTGAAGAAGACATACCTACTGATGCTCGTAGACAGGAGAAGTTCCGTGAAGGGCTACACCATGACATTCAGCTAGCCCTGCTCGTCCAAGACTTTCCTGACTTCACCACCTTGGTGAACAAGGCAAACATGGTCGAGACTGGTCTGAAGAAACACAAGGAAGCGACCAGACGCACTCGTGAAGTGGGCTCATCTTCGGGCTCGTCTTCCCAGAAACGCCGCATATGGATTCCACAGAGCATGTACCGTCCAGCAGCTCCAGTGTACATGCCTGCATATGCCTCACCTCGTGTGCCTCCTCCACCATCGAGGCAGCCTCTTCGAGCTCCACCACCTCGAGCTCCCGCACCACGTCCTGACAGTGGACTCTGCTTCAAGTGTGGCTAGCCAGGTCACCGTGCCAGAGATTGCTCTCAGAGTCAGAATCAGTTAGCACTTCCTTCTGCCGGCCGTGGTAAGGGCCGTGGGAATTCTCAGCCTCGCTACAGCAATGTCAGGCCTTCTTATGGTCGCGGCCAGGACTTCCATGTCAACATGAATGAAGACCCAGAACAACCAGCAACTGTGATGGGTACACTTCTTGTTAATTCAGTACCTGCAACTGTTTTATTTGATTCAGGAGCATCGCATTCATTCATGTCAGAACACTTTGCACTCTTGCATGACGTTAAGTGTGAAACGCTACACCATCCGTTAGTTGTAAACACTCCCGCGGGTCGGTGCCAAGCCACCATATTCAGCCCCGAAGTCACTGTTGTGATTGAAGAGAGAAAGTTTCAGGCCTTCCCTATAATTCTGAATAATTCCAACATTGATCTTATTCTGGGAATGGATTGGTTGAAGGCTCACTACGCCTCAATCAACTGTGCCACTAAGGTTGTTCATCTCTTTCATCCGTCAAATGAGTTGGTAAATTACCATGCGCATATCACTCAAAACGCCGAGGCTCAGATTTATGCCTTGAATGCGTTGAACGCTTCTCAGCTTGAGGGGATCGAAAACATTCCAGTCGTGTGCGACTTCCAGGATGTCTTTCGAGAAGAACTTCCAGGAATACCCCCTGCTAGAGCTGTCGAGTTCGTCATCAACTTGAAGCCTGGCACCACTCCTATTGCGAAGTGTCCTTACAAGATGCCACCGCACCACCTTATTGAGCTTCAGGAAGAAATCGATAAATCACTTAAGAAGGGCTTCATCCGTCCCAGTTCCTCTGCCTGGGGAGCACCGTCTCTCTTTGTAAAGAAGAAAGATGGTACAAATAGGTTGGTTCAAGATTACCGTCCTATCAACCAGGCAACCATTCAGAATAAATATCCGCTTCCATGGATCAATGACTTATATGATCAACTTGCTGGATCTTCGGTGTTCTCTAAACTCGACTTGAGGTTGGGTTATCACCAGATCCGTGTCCGCGAAGAGGATATTCCGAAGACCGCCTTCGTTACCCATTATGGCTCCTATGAATACACTGTCATGTCATTTGGCCTAACGAATGCTCCAGCCACGTTCTCCCGCCTGATGAATTATATATTCATGGATTACCTCGACATGTTCGTCGTGGTATATCTGGATCATATCCTGGTATATTCGAAGAATAAGGAAGAACATGCCGAACATCTTCGCCTTGTTCTGGAGAGGCTTCAAGAGCACAAGTTGTATGCCAAGTACTCCAAATGTGAATTCTGGCTTTCTGAAGTGACCTACCTTGGACATGTGATTTCCAAGGACGGTATTGCCGTTAACCCGGAGCGTGTTCAGGCTATCCTTGATTGGACTCCTCCGAAGAATGCCAAGCAAGTCCGAAGTTTTCTCGGCCTTGCAAGTTATTGCCGTCGATTTGTCGAGAACTTTTCCAAGATTGCCAAGCCTCTGACTAATCTGCTCCACAAAGGCGTTAAGTTTGAGTGGACAAACAAGTGTCAGGAGAGTTTCCAGACCCTCAAGGACAAGCTTACTTCTGCTCCAGTGCTTGCCCCTCCTGATTCTCGTAAGGACTTTGTCATATATTGCGACGCCTCGCGTCAGGGATTAGGCTATGTCCTTATGCAAGAACGAAGAGTAATTGCATATGCCTCGCGACAATTGCGTCCGCATGAAGAAAACTATCCAGTGCATGATCTTGAACTTGCTGCAGTGATCTATGCATTAAAGTTATGGCGACATTACCTTCTTGGTAACCGGTGTGAGATTTATACTGATCATCAAAGCTTGAAGTATTTGTTTACTCAGCCGGATCTTAATCTCCGTCAACAGCGATGGTTGGAATCAATTACGGACTATGACTGTGGTATTTCTTATACCCCTGGCAAGGCTAACGTTATGGCAGATGCCTTGAGCCGCAAGTCAAATTGCAATAACCTCATGGTTAAGCAAGCTCAACCCCAGCTATATGAAGAACTGCGCAAGTTGAACGTCTGTATCGTTCTGCAGGGTTCTCTTAATAACCTTGTCGTACAGCCAGATCTTGAGAAGGCTGTTATGGAAGCGCAAGCCAAAGATGCTGAAATTGACTTGATGAAGAAAGATCTTCACCTTGAGAAGTACAGGGATTTCTCAGTTGCTGAAGATGGAACTTTATATTTCCGAGACCGCATTGTAGTACCTCGCTTCGAGCTTATGACTGACAAGGTCATGAAGGAGGCTCATGATACACCGGTGTCTATCCATCCGGGTAGCACTAAGATGTATCGCGATCTTCGACAGAGGTACTGGTGGTCTAGAATGAAGCAGGACATTGCTCGATATGTTGCTGAATGTGACGTATGTCGTCGCGTGAAAGCAGAACATCAGAAGCCTGCTGGAATTCTTCAACCACTCCCTATTCCTTTGTGGAAGTGGGATAAAGTGCAAATGGATTTCATTACTGGTCTTCCCAAGTCTCAGAAACGTCACGATGCTATTCTTGTCGTCATCGACCAGCTTTCCAAGGTTGCTCATTTTCTGCCTGTCAAGGAGACTATCACTGCTAGCCAGTTAGCAGAGCTGTATATCTCCAGAATCGTTTCACTCCATGGTATTCCGAAGGAGATCAGTTCGGACCGTGGCGGTCTTTACACGTCCAAGTTCTGGGAAAGTTTCCAAGAAGCTATGGGGACTCACATTACCTGGAGTTCAGCTTATCATCCTCAGTCCCAAGGCCAAGTCGAGCGAGTGAATCAAGTACTTGAAGATATGCTTCAGGCTTGTGTTATATCATTCGGTAAGAAGTGGGAGGAATCTCTCCCGTTTGCCGAATTCTCTTATAACAACAGCTATCAAGCCAGCTTGAAAATGGCCCCCTTCGAAGTGCTTTATGGACGTAAGTGTCGAACCCCTCTAAATTGGTCAGAAACTGGGGAACGACCTCTCGTGGGACCGGACATTATTCAACACGCTGAAGAACAAGTCCGAGTTGTCCGAGAAAATCTCAAAGCGGCTCAGGACTGCCAGAAGAGCAACTATGATCGCAAACGATGGGGTCTGACTTATCAACCAGGTGATCAAGCTTATCTTCGTGTCACTCCTATGAAGGGCACCCGTCGATTCGGAATCAAGGGCAAGCTAGCTCCTCGCTATATTGGTCCCTTTCGCATTGTTGCCAGGCGTGGACAGGTGGCATATAAATTGGAGTTGCCACCACAATTCTCTCATATCCATGATGTCTTCCACGTGTCGCAACTTCGTAAATGCTTCAAGGAATCTCCGCACCGCGCAGTGGATCACGAGATGCTTGAATTGCAAGATGACTTATCTTATAAGGAGCATTCGATCCACATCCTCGATGAAGCTGAACGTCGAACTCGTCAAAAGACAACCAAGTTCCTGAAAATGCAGTGGTCTAATCACACTGAAGATGAAGCCACTTGGGAACGCGAGGATCATCTTCGGGAAGAATATCCCGACCTCCTTCCTTCTACCTCCTAAATTCTCAGGACGAGAATTTCTTTTAGAGGAGGAGAATTTGTAACACCCGTGTGTAATAGCCACTGTGGTTACCTGCTAATAATACCAAGTCATCTCATTTGCAGTGCCTAGTCAAAGTGGTTAATCTCAACAAATCTAAAACTTCTCCGAAAATCAACTTAAATTCAAAAGTGCAAAATAAATTTGCTCAAACACTATTGGAAAAATGCTCACTAAATAGCAAATAATCTAGAAGCACTTACAAAAATATAAACAATGATGATGGAGTTAGCTAAATGACCCAAACCACATGAAACAGCACCAAAATAGAATTATTTAATCCATTTATAATTAAATCAAATTCAAATAAAATTCTACTTTGCCCAAACCAATTTTTGGTGAAAGGTAATATTGCATTGTAATATTGGGGCCAACTCTCACATTTTGCAAAATAGCAAATGTGGCCTAACTGTTACAAAACAGAAAAGAAAACAAAAGAATAAAAGAAAATAGAAAAGTAAATAAAACAAGGCACTGTGCACTGGGCCTAAGTGCACAGTGCCCCAACTACCGGCCCACCTGGCCCATTCCCTCCTCTCTCTCCTGCGTGTCGCCGTGCCCATGGCCGAGCGCCCGCGCGTCGGCGAGACGGCGACATGCCGACGCCCCACCGACGCCACCGACAGGGAGGAGGATAAGGACGCATTCCATCCATCTCCCCTGGTCCTCCTCGCCCACTTCTCTCCCTCTCCCCAGTGCTAGCTCTCTCCTTCCCCTCTCTGGCCGAGCGCCACCGGTGCCGCAGCTCCGTCGTCCTCACGGCCACGGGCGTCCCCGCGGGCCACCACCGTGCCTAGGAGGAGCGCCGTGCTCGTCCACGTCGCCTGCGCCCTCGAATCAGAACTGGGAGCCGCCTATCCTCGCGTGCATCGTCGTCTTCTTCCTCGGATCACCGGCGCGCCTCCGACGAACCCCCCGCCGTCCTGCTGCTACTAAACTACCAAGGGCCTACGTGAGTGCCGCTCGGTGAGCTCTGTCACCCACTCCCTCTTCTCCCTTATCCTGCCGCGTCCATAGCTCGCCGCACCACGAAAGCCTGAACCCGCGGCCGCCGACGAGCTCGTTGCCGTGGCCAGCGTCGCCGTCACGCGCAACCGGACCCAGCATCGAGCTCCTGGAGCTCGTGCGAGTCCAGCGAGACCCCTAGCACCCCTCCCCGTGCCGTGTAGCGTCGAACCCGACGAGGCCCGAACTCCGGCGCCGTTTTGGCTCATCGCCGTCGCCATTTCCGGCCATCTCCGGTCGGTCCAAGTTCACCACTCGACGCGGCGCTCTTCCAGCATTCGAACGCAGCAAACCGCGCGTGAAACGGTGCCCCGCAGCGCAATTCCGGCGTTGTTGCCGACGTGGCATGGGTGGGTCCCACCCCTGAGCCACTGACCGTGGGCCCTGGGGGCCCCAGTTGACTGGTTGACCCGGTCAACTGTGCTGACTGGGCAGCCCAGTCACTGACATATGGGCCCCACCATATAATTAAATTAATTAAAACATTTTTATAAATAAAAGTTAATTAGTTAGTCAATGAGGCACTGACATGTGGGACCCAGTGGATAATTAACCTCCGATTAGTTTTAATCAAATTCTGTTAGGCGAACAGAGACTGACATGTGGGTCCCACTGGACCCACATGTCAGGTTTGACCCTGGTCAACGAGGATGTTGACTGTTGACGTCATCACCTAGTCATGCTGACGTCATAAATCATTTCTGATAATAAAAATAATTCCAGAAAATCATTTAAACTTTGAAAATTAATAACTTTTAAACCGTAGCTCAGATCGAAAAACTTAAATCATGAAAGTTGATCAGAACGATGAGACGAATCTGATCGTGTCGTCTGTTTCGATGCCGGAACCCCCTACGTAGGTGAAACCGCAACTTCGAGGCTGTATCCGATAGATGAATAGTGCATAATCACCGGTAAATAAATCCCACCTTAAACCTATAATAACTAAAATGACCTAGATGCATCTTTAGGCAACCCTGCACTGCATCTTAGCATAGCATGCACTGTATTGCATCGTTTGCTGTGCATTTATCGATTTTCTCCCCCTCTTCTCTCTCGGTAAACCCCGACGTCGATGTAGCTCCCGAGGCCGACGCTGCTCAGGAGCCCAATGACACAGTTGACGAACTTGCCCTTGCCGCCGAGCAACCAGGCAAGAAACCCCCCTTTTGAGCATTCCGGTATCGCCCATTCTCTTCTCTCTTATGCTTGCATTAGAATCTGCTGCTGTCACTCTATCCTATATCTGCTGCATAGCCTGTTTAATTGTAACCTGCTATTGATACCTACATGTTATCCTAAACTGTTTAGTAAAGGTTGGATAGATACCATCAGAGACCCCACTTATCCCGACTGCCCCGCTGGATTATCAGAAGACCCGAGCAACGGGAACGAAGACCAGGCCCCGACACCGCACGACACTTCCCCTTAATCGCTCGACACTACTGGGTTACTATCAAGTGCCGAGGGTGATACCTCGTCAGCACTTCTGATGATAACCTTGTAGGTTAGTTAATCGGTCGTGGTCAGTGAGGGTGATTCCTCCTACACCACCCCCGAAACCGACACTGTCGTTCAACTCCTCAAGAGTGGACCTCGAGGGTGATTCCTCTTACGTTCACCTTGACGGTTATGTCAGGTGGGGATCCAACGAGGGTGATGCCTCGGATTCCTTCTTGATGTGGTAGCCACACGGTTGACTTTACATTACTGATGATACTGTTCATACTGGATAAAGACGGGTCGGCCCTGAGGGGTACCCGCGCGAGCTTAATAGCGAGTGATGTGGAGTCGGGTGGACCTGGATGGTGCCCGAGGGTTGAACACGAGGCATGGCCGGGCATTCCTCGCCCTTGCCGCAAGTCCTCGAGACGGGGCGACGGGGTCACATCTTTCTTGAGTCTCTGCTCGTTACCGCACTGCCAACACACTAACGGTTTGGATATTTGATTCGAGGGGCCTCTGGCCTGATAGCACTAACCATCACGTGGGCATAGTATGGGCGTTCTGCGTCGTATACTTCAGCCAAAGCTTAATAGACGTCAGCAACTGAGTGGCACACGATGGGTTGGACTGGTAACGCAACCGCACTTGTATTAAGGGGTTGCTAGGTCTGCTCACCGGTGGTGTACGCAACGTGCAGGAGCGTCCGGGGCAATGGCCCAAGACCCCTGGGGGCATAGGTTAGGCCGGCGTGCTGACCTCTCTATTAAGTATTTGGTCGAGTTGCGGCGTATCGTTTGGCCGAGGCCGGGCATGACCCAGTAAAGTGTGTCCGGCCGGAGTTAATCGAGCGTGGTGGGTAAGTTGGTGCACCCCTGCAGGGAAGAACTAATCTATCAATAGCCTGTCCTACGGTAACGGACACTCGGAGTTGTATCCCGATCGGTACAACTAGAACTTGAGATTAAATGGATAGTATGGCTCTGGGATTGCTTTCTCGCAGGGAGTCGAGAAAGGATCTCTGCCGAGGTTGATGACATTACTACTACTTTACATTATGTTAACCTGCACTCTTCTAATGCTGCAAGACCGATGGAGATGATTGAAGATGCTAGTCTTCGATAGGACTAGGCTTTCCCCTCTATTCTGGCATTTCTGCAGCCCAATCCGCATATACAGCCTTCCTTTGAAAATGTTGCATACGTAGTGTAGATCCTTGCTTGCTGAGTACTTCGGATGAGTACTCACGTTTGCTTTACTTTCTTTTTCTCCCCATATCCATCTGACGCCGCCAGATGACGAAGCCCCTGAGATAGCTGCCCCCGTCGACGACTACGGTTACTACTACTACCCTCCCGGCGAGTACTACTACGAGGAGCCGACCGACGACCAGGAGTAGGTTCGGAGGGTCCTAGGCAGGAGGCCTATGCCTTTCAATCGTAGTATTTTCTTTTGCCCCGCCTTTCTAAAGGCCTATTGGTTTCTCTGTAATATCTGTACCCAGATATCTGATACTTCCGCTGACTCTTGTATGCCATCGAGCTATGTATTCGAGCCCTCGAGGCCCTGGCTTGTAATATAAAGCTTGTATGACTTTATTTATGTTTTAGAGTTGTTTGGTGATATCTTCAAGTGAGTCCTTAGGCTTGATCGTGTGCATTTGCGTGTATGGTTAGTGCACAATTAAGCCGGGGTCGTCACATCCGGCGACTGCTGCTGCTACTAAGCCTATCACCGGCCTCCGTGTGCCGCTCAGTGAGCACCTCATCCTTCTCCCTCTCTCTGGATGCTCCTGCGCGTCCCCTAGCTACCTTTTCCCTGAGCACCCGAACGCAGCGCCGCGGAGCTCGTCGCCGTCGAGTCGCCGCTCGCCGTGCTGCGTAGATCCTCCCTAGCCTTTTCACCAGCTCGTTTGCGCGCCGAAATGTCGTTCCCGTAACTCACCCGAGCACCTCACTGCCGGCGACGCTGCAGCACGCAGCTCCGACCAACCCAGCTCCGGCCACCGCCACCACTCGATGCGGCCGAGCTCAGGCTCTCGAATGAGCCTAGCCGCGCTTTCCCCAGTGCCCCGTAATGCCGTATCCCCGAATCCCGAAGTCCGGCGCCGCCCGTGGTGGTCGCCGTCGATGTTTTCGACTGCCTCAGCCGCTCCCACCGGTACTTTTCGACGCGGCATCATCTCCGCGTTCGTTTTGATGGTCTGTGGACAAATCCCGAGCGTCACTGCCGTCTCCTGTGGTCGCCGGCGTTGCTCCGGCCGCCGTGCTGACCTGGCGGCGACGTGGCCATGCGGGGCCCACCCCTGTGAGGCTGACAGTGGGCCCCTGGACCCACTTTGACTTCGTTGACTATGGTCAACGCCATTACTGTTCACTTCAGTCACTGACCAGTGGGCCCCTGTTGGGGAACGTGCAATTTCAAAAAAATTCCTACGCTCACGCAAGATCTATCTAGGAGATGCGTAGCAACGAGAGGGGAGAGTGTGTCCACGTACCCTCCTAGACCGAAAGCGGAAGCGTTAGGTTAACGCGGTTGATGTAGTCGAACGTCTTCACGATCCAACCGATCCAAGTACCGAACGTAAGGCACCTCCGAGTTCAGCACACGTTCAGCTCGATGACGTCCCTCGAACTCCTGATCCAGCAGAAGGTCGAGGAAGAGTTTCGTCAGCACGACGGCGTGGTGACGGTGATGGTGAAGTGATCCGCGCAGGGCTTCGCCTAAGCACTACGACGCTATGACCGGAGGAGTAAACTGTGGAGGGGGCACCGCACACGGCTAAGAGAATATCTGATGTGCTTTGGGTGCCCCCCCCCCCCGCCGCCGTATATAAAGGAGGGGAGGAGGAGGCCGGCCCCCTAGCGGCGCGCCAAGTGTGGGGAGTCCTACTAGGACTCCCAAGTCCTAGTAGGATTCCCCTTTCCTTTCCGGAGTGGGAAAGAGGGAAAGGGAGAGGGAGTAGGAAAGGGCAAGGGGACCGCCGCCCCCTCCCCTAGTCCAATTCGGACTCCATGGGGGGGGGGGGGCACCACCTCCCCTTGGCCTGCCTCCTCTTCTCCCCTATGGCACAATAAGGCCCATTACTTCCCCGGGGGGTTCCGGTAACCCCTCGGTACTCCGAAAAATACCCGAATTACTCCGGAACCATTCTGGTGTCCGAATATAACCTTCCAATATATCAATCTTTACCTCTTGACCATTTCGAGACTCCTCGTCATGTCCATGATCTCATCCGGGACTCCGAACAAACTTTAGTCACCAAAACACATAACTCATAATACAAATCGTCATCGAACATTAAGCGTGCGGACCCTACGGGTTCGAGAACTATGTATACATGACCGAGACACATCTCCGATCAATAACCAATAGCGGAACCTGGATGCTCATGTTGGCTCCTACATATTCTACAAAGATCTTTATCGGTCAAACTGCATAACAACATACGTCATTCCCTTTGTCATCGGTATGTTACTTGCCCGAGATTCGATCGTCGGTATCATCCTACCTAGTTCAATCTCATTACCGGCAAGTCTCTTTACTCGTTCCGTAATACATCATCCCGTAACTAACTCATTAGTCACATTGCTTGCAAGGCTTATAGTGATGTGCATTACCGAGAGGGCCCAAAGATAACTCTCCGATACACGGAGTGACAAATCCTAATCTTGATCTATGCCAACCCAACAAACACCTTCGGAGACACCTGTAGAGCATCTTTATAATCACCCAATTATGTTGTGTCGTTTCATAGCAGACAAAGTGTTCCTCCGGTATTCGGGAGTTGCATAATCTCATAGTCAGAGGAACATGTATAAGTCATGAAGAAAGCAATAGCAATAAAACTAAACGATCAATATGCTAAGCTAACGGATGGGTCTTGTCCATCACATCATTCTCTAATGATGTGATCCTGTTCATCAAATGACAACACATGTCTATGGTTAGGAAACATAACCATCTTTGATAAACAAGCTAGTCAAGTAGAGGCATACTAGGGACACTCTGTTTGTCTATGTATTCACACATGTACTAAGTTTCCGGTTAATACAATTCTAGCATGAATAATAAACATTTATCATGATATAAGGAAATATAAATAACAACTTTATTATTGCCTCTAGGGCATATTTCCTTCAGTCTCCCACTTGCACTAGAGTCAATAATCTAGATTACATAGTAATGATTCTAACTCCCATGGAGTCTAGGTGCTGATCATGTTTTGCTCGTGGAAGAGGCTTAGTCAATGGGTCTGCAACATTCAGATCCGTATGTATTTTGCAAATGTCTATGTCTCCCTCCTTGACTTGATCGCGGATGGAATTGAAGCGTCTCTTGATGTGTTTGGTTCTTTTGTGAAATCTGGATTCCTTTGCCAAGGCAATTGCTCCAGTATTGTCACAAAAGATTTTTATTGGACCCGATGCACTAGGTATTACACCTAGATCGGATATGAACTCCTTCATCCAGACTCCTTCATTTGCTGCTTCCGAAGCAGCTATGTACTCCGCTTCACACGTAGATCCCGCCACGACGCTCTGCTTGGAACTGCACCAACTGACAGCTCCACCATTCAATATAAATACGTATCTGGTTTGTGACTTAGAGTCATCCGGATCAGTGTCAAAGCTAGCATCGACGTAACCATTTACGATGAGCTCTTTGTCACCTCCATAAATGAGAAACATATCCTTAGTCCTTTTCAGGTATTTCAGGATGTTCTTGACCGCTGTCCAGTGATCCACTCCTGGATTACTTTGGTACCTCCTTGCCAAACTTATGGCAAGGCACACATCAGGTCTGGTACACAGCATAGCATACATGATAGAACCTATGGCTGAAGCATAGGGAATGACTTTCATTTTCTCTCTATCTTCTGCAGTGGTCGGGCATTGAGTCTTACTCAACTTCACACCTTGTAATACAGGCAAGAACCCTTTCTTTGACTGATCCATTTTGAACTTCTTCAAAACTTTATCAAGGTATGTGCTTTGTGAAAGTCCAATTAAGCGTCTTGATCTATCTCTATAGATCTTGATGCCTAATTATAAGCAGCTTCACCGAGGTCTTTCATTGAAAAATTCTTATTCAAGTATCCTTTTATGCTATTCAGAAATTCCGTATCATTTCCAATCAATAATATGTCATCCACATATAATATCAGAAATGCTACAGAGCTCCCACTCACTTTCTTGTAAATACAGGCTTCTCCAAAAGTCTGTATAAAACCATATGCATTGATCACACTATCAAAGCGTATATTCCAACTCCGAGAGGCTTGCACCAGTCCATAAATGGATCGCTGGAGCTTGCACACTTTGTTAGCACCCTTAGGATCGACAAAACCTTCTGGTTGCATCATATACAACTCTTCTTTAAGAAATCCATTAAGGAACGCAGTTTTGACATCCATTTGCCAAATTTCATAATCATAAAATGCGGCAATTGCTAACATGATTTGGACAAACTTAAGCATCGCTACGGGTGAGAAGGTCTCATCGTAGTCAACTACTTGAACTTGTCGAAAACCTTTTGCAACAAGTCGAGCTTTGTAGACAGTAATATTACCGTCAGCGTCAGTCTTCTTCTTGAAGATCCATTTATTCTCTATGGCTTGCCGATCATCGGGCAAGTTAACCAAAGTCCACACTTTGTTCTCATACATGGATCCCATCTCAGATTTCATGGCCTCAAGCCATTTCGCGGAACCTGGGCTCATCATCGCTTCCTCATAGTTCGTAGGTTCGTCATGGTCTAATAACATGACTTCCAGAACAGGATTACTGTACCACTCTAGTGCGGAACGTACTCTGGTTGACCTACGAGGTTCGGTAGTAACTTGATCCGAAGTTTCATGATCATCATCATTAACTTCCTCACTAATTGGTGTAGGCATCACTGGAACTGATTTCTGTGATGAACTACTTTCCAATTCGGGAGAAGGTACAATTACCTCATCAAGTTCTACTTTCCTCCCACTCACTTCTTTCGAGAGAAACTCCTTCTCTAGAAAGGATCCATTCTTAGCAACGAATTGAATGGTGGAGCATAACCCCAAAACGATAGTGGTAAATTGGCAAGAGACATCATAGATCGCATCATATCTAATAAAGTACGGTTACGTCGTTCGGACACACCATTACGCTGTGGTGTTCCAGGTGGCGTGAGTTGCGAAACTATTCCACATTGTTTCAAATGAAGACCAAACTCATAAATCAAATATTCACCTCCACGATCAGATCGTAGAAACTTTATTTTTTTGTTATGATGATTTTCCACTTCACTCTGAAATTCTTTGAACTTTTCAAATGTTTCAGACTTATGTTTCATTAAGTAGATATACCCCTATCTGCTCAAATCATCTGTGAAGGTCAGAAAATAACGATACCCGCCGCGAGCCTCAACACTCATCGGACCACATACATCAGTATGTATTATTTCCAATAAGTCAGTTGCTCGCTCCATTGTTCCGGAGAACGGAGTCTTAGTCATCTTGCCCATGAGGCATGGTTCGCAAGTATCAAGTGATTCCAAAAGCCCATCAGCAAGGAGTTTCTTCATGCGCTTTACACCAATATGACCTAAACGGCAGTGCCACAAATAAGTTGCACTATCATTATTAACTTTGCATCTTTTGGCTTCAATATTATGAATATGTGTATCACTACAATCGAGATTCAACAAAAATAGACCACTCCTCAAGGGTGCATGACCATAAAAGATATTACTCATATAAATAGAACAACCATTATTCTCTGATTTAAATGAATAACCGTCTTGCATCAAACAAGATCCAGATATAATGTTCATGCTCAACGCTGGCACCAAATAACAATTATTTAGGTCTAAAACTAATCCCGAAGGTAGATGTAGAGGTAGCGTGCCGACGGTGATCACATCGACTTTGGAACCATTTCCCACGCGCATCGTCACTCGTCCTTAGCCAATCTTCGTTTAATCCGTAACCCCTGTTTCGAGTTGCAAATATGAGCAACAAAATCAGTATCAAATACCCAGGCGCCACTACGAGCATTAGTAAGGTACACATCAATAACATGTATATCAAATATACCTTTCACTTTGCCATCCTTCTTATCCGCCAAATACTTGGGGCAGTTCCGCTTCCAGTGACCAGTCCCTTTGCAGTAGAAGCACTCAGTTTCAGGCTTAGGTCCAGACTTGGGCTTCTTCTCGGGAGTAGCAACTTGCTTGCTATTCTTCTTGAAGTTCCCCTTCTTCCCTTTGCCCCTTTTCTTGAAACTAGTGGTCTTGTTAACCATCAACACTCGATGCTCCTTTTTGATTTCTACCTCCGCAGCCTTTAGCATCGCGAAGAGCTCGGGAATTGTCTTCTCCATCCCTTGCATATTATAGTTCATCACGAAGCCTTTATAGCTTGGTGGCAGTGATTGAAGAACTCTGTCAATGACACTATCATCAGGAAGATTAACTCCCAGCTGAGTCAAGTGGTTATGGTACCCAGACATTCTGAGTATATGTTCACTGACAGAACTATTCTCCTCCATCTTGCAGCTATAGAACTTGTTGGAGACTTCATATCTCTCAACTCGGGCATTTGCTTGAAATATTAACTTCAACTCTTGGAACATCTCATATGCTCCATGACGTTCAAAACGTCTTTGAAGTCCCGATTCTAAGCCGTAAAGCATGGCACACTGAACTATCGAGTAGTCATCAGCTTTGCTCTGCCAGACGTTCATAACGTCCGGAGTTGCTCCTGCAACGGGTCTTGCACCTAGCGGTGCTTCCAGGACGTAATTCTTATGTGCAGCAATGAGGATAATCCTCAAGTTACGAACCCAGTCCGTGTAGTTGCTACCATCATCTTTCAACTTAGCTTTCTCTAGGAACGCATTAAAATTCAAGGGAACGGTAGCACGGGCCATTGATCTACAACAACATAGATATGCAAAAAACTATCAGGTACTAAGTTCATGATAAATTAAAGTTCAATTAATCATATTACTTAAGAACTCCCACTTAGATAGACATCCCTCAAGTCATCTAAATGATCACGTGATCCATATCAACTAAACCATGTCCGATCATCACGTGAGATGGAGTAGTTTTCAATGGTGAACATCTCTATGTTGATCATATCTACTATATGATTCACGTTCGACCTTTCGGTCTCAATGTTCCGAGGCCATATCTGCATATGCTAGGCTCGTCAAGTTTAACCCGAGTATTCCGCACGTGCAAAACTGTCTTGCACCCGTTGTATGTGAACGTAGAGCTTATCACACCCGATCATCATGTGGTGTCTCGGCACGACGAACTGTCGCAACGGTGCATACTCAGGGAGAACACTTATACCTTGAAATTTAGTGAGGGATCATCTTATAATGCTACCGCCGTACTAAGCAAAATAAGATGCATAAAAGATAAACATCACATGCAATCAAAATATGTGACATGATATGGCCATCATCATCTTGTGCCTTTGATCTCCATCTCCAAAGCACCGTCATGATCTCCATCGTCACCGGCTTGACACCTTGATCTCCATCGTAGCGTCGTTGTCGTCTCGCCAACTATTGCTTCTACGACTATCGCCACCGCATAGTGATAAAGTAAAGCAATTACATGGCGATTGCATTTCATACAATAAAGCGACAACCATAAGGCTCCTGCTAGTTGCCGATAACTTTTACAAAACCTGATCATCTCATACAATAACATATATCACATCATGTATTGACCATATCACATCACAGCATGCCCTGCAAAAACAAGTTAGACGTCCTCTACTTTGTTGTTGCAAGTTTTACGTGGCTGCTACGGGCTTGTAGGAAGAACCGTTCTTACCTACGCATCAAAACCACAACGATATTTCGTCAAGTGTGCTATTTTAACCTTCAACAAGGACCGGCCGTAGTCAAACTCGATTCAACTAAAGTTGGAGAAACAGACACCCGCCAGCCGCCTGTGTGCAAAGCACGCCGGTAGAACCAGTCTCATGAACGCGGTCATGTAATGTCGGTCCGGGCCGCTTCATCCAACAATACCGCCGAATCAAAGTAAGACGTTGGTGGTAAGCAGTATGACTATTATCGCCCACAACTCTTTGTGTTCTACTCGTGCATATCATCTATGCATAGACCTGGCTCGGATGCCACTGTTGGGGAACGTGCAATTTCAAAAAAATTCCTACGCACATGCAAGATCTATCTAGGAGATGCATAGCAACGAGAGGGGAGAGTGTGTCCACATACCCTCGTAGACCGAAAGCGGAAGCGTTAGGTTAACGCGGTTGATGTAGTCGAACATCTTCACAATCCAACCGATCCAAGTACCGAACGTACGGCACCTCCGAGTTCAGCACACGTTCAGCTCGATGACGTCCCTCGAACTCTTGATCCAGCAGAAGGTCGAGGGAGAGTTTCGTCAGCATGACGGCGTGGTGACGGTGATGGTGATGTGATCCGCGCAGGGCTTCGCCTAAGCACTACGACGCTATGACCGGAGGAGTAAACTATGGAGGGGGCACCGCACACGGCTAAGAGAATATCTGATGTGCTTTGGGTGCCCCCCCCCCCGCCCCCGTATATAAAGGAGGGGAGGAGGAGGCCAGCCCCCTAGCGGCGCGCCAAGTGTGGGGAGTCCTACTAGGACTCCCAAGTCCTAGTAGGATTCCCCTTTCCTTTCCGGAGTGGGAAAGAGGGAAAGGGAGAGGGAGTAGGAAAGGGCAAGGGGGGCCACGCCCCCTCCCCTAGTCCAATTCGGACTCCATGGGAGCGGGGGCGCGCCACCTCCCCTTGGCCTGCCTCCTCTTCTCCCCTATGGCACAATAAGGCCCATTACTTCCCTGGGGGGTTCCGGTAACCCCTCGGTACTCCGAAAAATACCCGAATTACTCCGGAACCATTCTGGTGTCCGAATATAACCTTCCAATATATCAATCTTTACCTCTCGACGATTTTGAGACTCCTCGTCATGTCCGTGATCTCATCCGGGACTCCGAACAAACTTCAGTCACCAAAACACATAACTCATAATACAAATCGTCATCGAACGTTAAGCGTGCGGACCCTACGGGTTCGAGAACTATGTAGACATGACCGAGACACATCTCTGATCAATAACCAATAGCGGAACCTGGATGCTCATATTGGCTCCTACATATTCTACGAAGATCTTTATCGGTCAAACCGCATAACAACATACGTCATTCCCTTTGTCATCGGTATGTTACTTGCCCGAGATTCGATCGTCGGTATCATCATACCTAGTTCAATCTCGTTATCGGCAAGTCTCTTTACTCGTTCCGTAATGCATCATCCCGTAACTAACTCATTAGTCACATTGCTTGCAAGGCTTATAGTGATGTGCATTACCGAGAGGGCCCAGAGATATCTCTCCGATACACGGAGTGACAAATCCTAATCTTGATCTATGCCAACCCAACAAACACCTTCGGAGACACCTGTAGAGCATCTTTATAATCACCTAGTTATGTTGTGATGTTTGATAGCACACAAAGTATTCCTCCGGTATTCGGGAGTTGCATAATCTCATAGTCAGAGGAACATGTATAAGTCATGAAGAAAGCAATAGCAATAAAACTAAACGATCAATATGCTAAGCTAATGGATGGGTCTTGTCCATCACATCATTCTCTAATGATGTGATCCTGTTCATCAAATGACAACACATGTTTATGGTTAGGAAACATAACCATCTTTGATAAACAATCTAGTCAAGTAGAGGCATACTAGGGACACTCTGTTTGTCTATGTATTCACACATGTACTAAGTTTCCGGTTAATACAATTCTAGCATGAATAATAAACATTTATCATGATATAAGGAAATATAAATAACAACTTTATTATTGCCTCTAGGGCATATTTCCTTCAGCCCCCTTGTTTAGTTAATTTAAATAAACATTTTTTAATTAAAACCTATTTAGTTAACCCCTAATTAGTCACTGACACTTGGGGCCCACACCCGTAATTAGTTCTGTTAGATTAGTTTAAACACTGTTTAACCTCACAGAGGCTGACAGGTTGGTCCCACCTGTCAGTTTGACCAGTCAGCGGGGCTGTTGACTGCTGACATCATCCCCATGTCATGCCGACGTCATATTCCTTTTCTGTTATTTCTGTTGATTTGAATAATTCTAGGAAATGTTTTAAACTTTAGAAATTCGTAGAAATTAAACCGTAGCTCGGATTGAAAAACTTTACATATGAAAGTTGATCAGAAAAACGAGACGAATCCGACCGAGCCATCTGTTTCCATGTCGGGACCCTCTACGGAGGTGAACCCGCAACTTTTCGCCCGTTTTTGGTAGATGAATAGTGCATACATACCGGTTAATATTCCAACTTAAATCCTAAAATAACAAATATGATTTAGACATGCTTTTAGGCAACCCTGCACTGCACGTTAGCATGACATGCTCTGTGTTGCATATGTTTGCTGTGTATTTATTTGTTTCCTCCCCCTCTTCTATCTCGGTAGATCCCGGTACCGACGTAGTCCCCGAGACCGACACGGCTCCGGAGACCGACTACACCGTTGACGACCAGACTTTTGCCGCAGAGCATCCAGGCAAGCACCCCCCCTTGAACATGCCTATATCGCCTATTCTTTCTCTCTTATGCTTGCATTAGAAAATGTTGCTGCTACTGCTTATCCTGTTTCTGATGCATAGCCTGATTTTGTAACCTGCTATTGTTACCTACCTGTTTATCCTAAACTGCTTAGTATAGGCTGGTCAGTGATCCACCAGAGAGCCCCCCACTTTGTCCCCAGTTGCCCCTGCTGGATCATCGGAAGACTCGACGACCAGACCCCAGCACCGCACATCACCCCCTTAGTTGTACGACACTGTAGCGTTACTATCAAGTGCCGAGGGTGATACCCCGTTTAGCACTTCTGATGTTAACTCTGTAGAGTAGCTATTTGGTCGTGGTCATCGAGGGTGATTCCTCCTTCACCACTACCGATAACGACGCTGTCGTGCAACACCTCAAGTGTGAACCCATCGAGGGTGATTCCTCCGAGTTCACCTTGACGGATACATCGAGTAGGAATCCAACGAGGGTGATACCTCAGATTCCCCTGATGTTATGGACACACGGTTACTTGGACTTTACAATTGTTACTTGGAAAGTCAGGTCGACCCTGAGGGGTACCCGAGCGAGCATAAGATGCGAGTGATGTGGAGACGGGTTGACCTGGAGGGTGCCCGCGAGATAATTACGAGGCCACCCGGGCATTCTTAGCCCTTGCCGCAAGTCTCGAGACGGGGCGACGGGGTCACATTGGTCGTGAGTCTCTGCTCGTTACCGCAAACCCTCAATACACTAATGATTTGGATATTTGATCCGAGTGGGCCTTTGGCCCGATAGCACTAACCATCACGTGGGATAAGTTATGGGCACTCTGCGTCGTATGCATCAGCCGAAGCTTAATGGACGTCAGCGACTAAGCGGCGCGCGCCGGGTTGGACCGCGTTAAGCAACTGCCTTGATAGTGTGGGTTGCTAGGTCTGCTCACGGTCGCCCTCGCAACGTGCAGGAGCGCCCGGGGCGATGGCCCAAGACCCCTGGGTGCATAGGGTTAGTCCGGCGTGCTGACCTCTCTGTTAAGCCTAGGTCGGGTTGCGGCGTATCGTTTGGCCGAGGCCGGGCATGACCCAGGAAAGTGTGTCCGGCCGGAGTTAATCGAGCGTGGTGGGTAAGTTGGTGCACCCCTGCAGGGAAGAACTAATCTATGCATAGCCGGATCCTCGGTAACGGACGCTTGGAGTTGTATCCCGATCGATACAGCTAGAACTTGATACTTGAGATGAGATATGGATAGTATGGCTCTGGGATTGCTTTCTCGCAGGGAGTCGAGGAAGGATCTCTGGGCGAGGTTGATAACACTACTACTAATTTATACTGTGCTAATCTACAATCTTCTAATGCTGCAAGACCGATGAAGATGCTAGTCTTCGATAGGACTAGGCCTTCCCTCTATTCTGGCATTTCTGCAGCCCAGTCCACATATACAACCTTTCTTTGATAATGTTGCATGTGTAGTGTAGATCCTTGCTTGCTGAGTACTTCAGATGAGTACTCACGGTTGCTTTGCTTCCTCTTTTTCCCCATATCCGTTTGATGCAACCAGATGATGGAACCCCTTAGACAGCTGTCCCCGTCGACGACTGCTACTACTACCCCGAGGGTGGTTACTACTACGAGTTGGCTGACGACCAGGAGTAGGTTCGGAGGGTCCCAGGCAGGAGGCCTGCGCCTTTTCGATCGTAGGGTTTTCTTTTGCCCCGCATTTTAAAGGCCTGTCTGTTTTATCTTTATATCTGTACTCAGATATCTGATGCTTCCGCTGACGCTTGTAAGCGAGCTTATGTATTCGAGCCCTCGAGGCCCCTGGCTTGTAATATATAGCTTGTATTATTTTAAATTTGTGTCTAGAGTTGTGTTGTGATATCTTCAAGTAAGTCCTTAGGCTTGATCGTGTGCATTTACATGTATGATTAGTGCATGATTAAGCCGGGGGCGTCACACACACGATTGAGGACAATGTGCATTGGAAAGATTTGAGTTAGTCTATGGGGATATTCTAAAGCTCTTTGTGAGCTGCAATGAGTAACCACCAACCCGTGAGTGGCTGGGATGTTACATTTGGTACCAGAGCCAGCCCTCGCGGTTATATGGGCGTTTGCAGATTAGTGCTACAGACATGTGGGACAT
Source organism: Thinopyrum elongatum (assembly GCA_011799875.1). Taxonomy (NCBI): domain Eukaryota; kingdom Viridiplantae; phylum Streptophyta; class Magnoliopsida; order Poales; family Poaceae; genus Thinopyrum; species Thinopyrum elongatum. The sequence continues at coordinate 56,889,254 of CM022298.1, forward strand.
GTGTCAAAACTAGACACATGGACGTGCACAAAGAGGGAAATGTTCTGGATTGGGTGTGTTGACCGATGAGGAAGTTAGTGTTCTAAGGGGGGTGTACATGACATCTGGTCCAAGACTTAATAGGATTCATAGGCTACTCAGGGAAACAAAATGCATCTTCTTTTTTGGAAGCTAATCACCATAGAACCTCCAAGTTAAGCATGCTTGGCCATAGAGGCAGAGTCAGATCACATACGGAGCCTTGAAAAAGTTATACACATGACAGCGGCTCGCTTTTGCCACTTTAATTGTCTCACCTATGCACTATGTTTGAACTAACTCCCAACAGGGATTTGTTGGATGGGCCTTGGTGGTTGCCCGGGGCCACCGGGAGCTAGCTCCACCTCTGTTTAACTGGGAGTAATAATGGGATGGGTGACCTCCCGGGAAGTTTAATGGGGTGCACACAAGTGAAAACAAAGTGCATTGGAAACATTTGTGTTAGTCTGTTGGGTAGTCTGAAGTTCCCGGAGAGCAGCGAGGAATAACTATCGCCAGCCGGGAGAGGCTAGGTTGTTACAAGTGTTGCATCAACTACATAAATAAAAATCTAATCGAGCTATATACCACAAAGCCTAATGGTCATTCATCATTACATAATTGATCTCTTCCAAGTCACATCCAACCCATGTGTCTATAGTGGCCTACTCACAAATGGTGGTGGAAGATGAAGACATGGCGATGGAGGATGGCTTGGCGATGATGACGGTGAAGACATCGACAAAATTAATCTCTCCGGCTCCTTCATCAACGAGGATATCGTCTGGCGATGAGGAGGACCAGAAGTCGTAGCAGCAACTGCACCTCCTCGTGGAGGCGGCTCTGACGCACGACGGATTCGTCCGTCAGATGGTGTTCATGGCAAAACGCTCGCTCCGCCAGATGGGCCCTAGGCCACCATCGCTGGCGCGGGTCAAGGAGGAGCCCCCATCCCTGTAGCGCTACTGCGTCAAGCCGGAGCCAGCGTCCTCCCCTCGACGGGTCAAGGAGGAGCTCGCCCACCACCCCCCCCCCCCCGCCCCGCGCGTAGCCTTGGCTGCGGCGTCCAGATTGGATGCCGCGTCAAGGACGAGCCCATGTCGCCATCAGCGCACAACCGGAACGCGCGCATTGAAGGGCTCGCCTTCCCCCTCGCCGAAATTGCCGCAAAGTCGTCAAGGAGGAGCTACCGCCGGTGATAAGGAAGGTGTGTGGCCGCATACTCCATTACCTCGGAGGCGGCAGTGTCGATGGTCCCTCGGGCTCGAGGGTCGTCATCGCCGCCTCGACAGCCAGGTCACCAAGTAGAAGTGGTCTCTTCACGAGACCGACACCGGCAAGGGCAAGGCTACCGCCAGGGCTCTGCCGGTGCCATCGGCAGTGGCTGCGGTGGCACTCCGCACCACAGAGAAGGAGGTGGAGTGGCTACGCCGTGAACGGCAGGTAATCGCTGGACAAGGCTGTCACGGTGCTCTGGCGCTTTCCCTCCGCTGGAGGGACAACGACGATGGCATGGACGGTGACGGCGGTGCGACAGGACATGGTGGCCACGCGTACGAGGAGGTCGTCCGCTATAGGGTTTAGGATTTTTTTTTAGTTTTTATTTAAACGGTCAAAATATCGACCTTTTATATAAATTATGTCCGAATTTTAATGAAATCCGCCTGGTTTGCATGAATTTCATCGGGTTAGTTCGAACCATGTTTGAAATGTATGCGTGTAGGGCAACACGACAGAAAACGAAAATTTTCGGTATAGCGAGAACGCCCAGAACCACTATGGAGACTGCATACAAGGTTTGATCTGATCCGTACCGACTCGAAACGCAGCGGAAGAAGAGTCGGTAGTGATCGTTGGTGCAGATCCCCGCAGCTAGGATTTACAACCTCCCAACCGTGAGGATGTACTCCCTCGTCGGACAGCCCTTCGAGAGGCGGTCGGACAGTCCCCGGGACGATGTCGCGGACAGCCCTTCGGGAGGACCCTCGAAACTCGAACGAAGACTCGGACAGCCCTTCGGGAGGACACTCGAACAGCCCCTCGGGCAAAAGGCCGAAACCACGACCTCTCTACGGGGTTGCACACATACGGTGTCAGCTATCCGGCAGGGCTTCGCCGTCCAGAACTAGTTCCTGCCGGAACCCAGACAGCCCTTCGGCTCTACGAAACTCTTTTCGTGGGAGGGAGAGAAGAAGCCAGATAATACATGGCAAGTGTATGAGAGCAAGGGATGAGTGTAGAGGGCTGCCCCTCCACCTCTATTTATAGGAAATCCCAAGGGGTAGGGTAGTTTAACACAAAAACCCAAAATGCACATGAATGAAGTCCTTCCTCAAGGGCACAAGTGTGAAACCAAGGGACAAGTGGGGGCTCCATGGAGGAGCCCCCATGTGGCCGGCCACACCTTGTAGGGCCCCTTCAAAAGGGGCCTTATCCTTCCATGTCATCCCCAAAAATATCTTGGGATAAAACCCAAAAATAATGGCTTTCCAAAAAGTAACCATAAAGCTGATTTTCACTATTCATGACGACATTTTTCAGCGTCCGTTCGAACTGAAAATATTTATGTGGGCTTAGAACATTTCCAGTACCCACTAAAATAATTTTTAACGTGTTCTGAAACAATTCCAGATTAGTGATTTTCATCTGCGAAAAGCATCTGAAGTGGTTCCGGCAGCTCCGGAACATTTCCTGTTTTTCTTCCAGAAAATTCCCAGAAGTTTCCAGAATGATTCTGGCACCCTTCAAGAATTATCGGGCATGTGCCGAAACCAATTTGACTTTATGGTATCCTCTGAAACAACTTTTCAGTTTCACCGGAACTCATCCGGTGACCTCTCTCTGCGGAACTTTTCCGCTGTCCGAAACTTTTCTGGTGTCCGAAACTTTTTCGATGATTTTCTCTCGGACTCCCTGTCTAGTATTCAGCAGATAGATGACCCTTAAGCGTGTGACCCTATAGGTTCGGTGAAGCATAGACATGACCTGGAACCCCTTCCGATCAATGATCAACATCGGAGCCGTGGACACCCATATTGACCCCTATACCCACACGAATGAATATTCGAGTGAACCTCCAGTTGCCGTGTGCTATTCCTGTTGCTTCGCGATATGTCACAAATACCCGAGGTGAGATTTATTGCATTCCTGTGGATCAACAATTTGTCCATCATGCAAGTTACCTCGTTACCGGTTTTGTTCTCTTTTCTCGTTTCCGTGTTCCGGCATCCCAGTGATCAAATCACAAGGTGTCTGGCCAGACGATGATGGATACCGTAACACCGAGAGGGCCCGAGTATATCTCTCCATCGTCGGAGGAGCAAATCCCAATCTTGAGCTATCTCGTTACTTGCCATACTTTTCCGTGAACCCGTAAGCCGCCGTAATAGCCACCCAGTTACGGATGACGTTTAACAAACCCCAAAGTTCACGAAGCAAGTATGAAGGAACTCGATACTCTCATGGTCTAAGGAATTATGCAAACATTAACTTCTCTGTGTTATAAACCATTAACTTGTGACGAATGCATCTCATAGCATAACATCAATTTGGGTCGATTCAACACAAGTGTTCTACCAACAATTTGTGCCCTCAAAATTGCCGGCATAGACATGCCCATGATCAGAAAAATAGGATCATCATGCAATACTCGAGCCAGTCATAGAGGCTTGACCAGGAATACATTTTTCCGTTTATTATCCCACACGTGCACATGAGTTTCCCTCCAAGCCTCGTTTTATTGTAGACTCGAGAATCATTGCAGTTATAGCATGGAACATAAACTTTCATTACAAACCAGGAGATATAAAATAACTGATATTACTGCCTCTAGGGCATATCTCCTACAATGCGGACATCGCTGGATGGCCGCCTCTGCCATGAGTGGCCACGGACTGTTCCCCTCTATCCGTGGACGAATGCCGGAGAAAATTTACGGATCAGCTTAATTTGGACATGCCATAAGGACTTTTTTTTTAACTGCCATAAGAACATACTTTTTTTTGAGGGACCATAAGAAGATACTGACGGCTGATCAAAGAGGAAGAGCCTCGAGTTAAAACGGTTGGGCCTATCCTTAATTTACAGTTAAAAGAGTAGCACGTGCGGTCCTGCAAGAAGATAACATCCACCCAACATTGTCAGATCAAATAATTCAGACCCTTATCAGTGACACGCCGCACATTTCGGTTGCTGGAAGTATATTACTGTTGATGATTGCCTTTATCAGACACTTTAATGTCATGATTGCCTTTATCATATATAGATTGATTTCACCTACTTCAGATCGGCGAACAGAGGTGCCAAAACCACCATCACTGCACGTCTATGCCCACAAATGCACGTGAGGGGCCAGGATCGATCTCTACCCAATAAGGCAATAATGCACTGTCAACTGATATCATGTCCGTGATTCCACAGCACACGGAGCAGCTCTGCCCACCAATAATTGTATGTGAGCCTACCGACCATGTCTATTATGGACCTTGTCATTGGATCTTGGGGTTTATTTTTGGCAGAGGAATCAGCACGGTCCACGCATTGATTTCAGTGCTCCAGAGCTGTTGTGTGAAAACCCGCATTGCCGGATCAGGGAAGCTGATTTACTACTGCCAATGTAGTCATGCTCGCGACTCCCTCAATCAAAGTAATTACCATCGTCTATAGTACCAAAATACGTATAATATGAAAATATATTTTATAATGATTCTAATAATATTTATTTTATACTACATTGGATGCTTATTTTTTTTTTCATATGCTTGGCAAAGAGTGTTTTTAGGGATGGCAATGTATGTGATCATTTTTTTTTTTTACTTACAGCTATACTTTAAGCTTGCACAGTCAGCAGAATAGAGTTATAGAGATGAAAGCCAGACTCAGGGTGACCAAAAAGCTAAAGTACGTCACAACATGCAAAACCGAATCTTGCATCCACACCAAGATTTCTAGCCATGCAAGATCTGATCACGTCAGGAGAAAGCAAAGGGACGCACCCAGATTTAGGCATCAAATATAATATAGCTGCAGGGGTGATCTTATCCCCGTCAATCACGGGTCATGATATCAGTGATGGCATATTTTTTGTTTTGGCCCATTTGGGATCAGATCAGATCTAAGAGCAAGAATAATAGTACAGCTAACTGTTTGTTATATTTTATTGACATGTTTATATCTAGCACATTAGGAGATGCATCATGACCTAGGTGGCTACAGATTGGACGAGGCTAAGAAACTGGACCCAGAATCTAGCCAATCACAGCGCTAATTCCTCCCTTCTACTCCCGAAATTAATGCCCTGACTTAGGCTAGTCATAGTGGGAGTAACATAAGTAGTAACATACATGCCACATAAGCAAAAAAGATGATGCGTCATGTAATTAAAGAGGAGAGAGACAAATAGAGTAACATACTATGTTACCATCACATAGCGCTTTGCAATGCAAAATGAGTCTACAAAGCAATAAATGAAGACTACACCTATGACACTTCCCACTATGAAGACTACACCTATGACACTTCCCCTGTGTAATAGCCATGATGGTCAGCTGCTAATAATGCCAAGTCATGTCATTTGCAGTGATTAAACTTAGTGGTTAACCAAAATAATTCAAACTCAATTCTGAAAATCAACTTAAATTCAAAAGTGCAAAATAAATTTGCTCAATCATAGTTTGGAAAATGTTCTTTAAATGGTAAATAATCCAGGAACATTTATAAGTCCATCATCAAAATAATTGGAGTTTGATATGTGATTCAAACAACTTGAAACAGTCCCAAAACAGCACCATTTAATCCATTTATATTTAATTCAAACTCAAATAAAGTCCCACCTTGTCCAAACCAATTTTTGGTGAGAGGGAATATTGCATCACAATATTTGGACCAACTCACATATTTTACAAAAATGCTAAAGTGGCCTAACCTTTTTGCAACAGAAAAGAAAAGAGTAAATAAAAATAAGAAAATAGAAAAAAGGCTAAGACTGGACTGGACCAAGTGCACAGTGCACTGGCCCAGCCCAGCAGGCCCACCTCGTCTCTCTCCCTCACGTGTCGTCGTCCTCCTGGCCGAGCGCCCGCGCTCCGGTCGCCCGGCGACACGGCGACGCACCGACGCCACCGACGCCCAGAGGATAAGGGGAAAGCCCGAGCCATTCCCCCTGGTCTCTCCCTCACTCTCTCTTCTCTCCCTCGCTCCGCCTCGTCTCGCTTCCCCTTAGATCCATCGACGTCCGACGCGGTCGCCGCCGCGCCGCGTTCCTGTCCGCGGCCACGGCCATCGAATCACCTCGCTGACGTGCCCATCGCCTTCGTCTGCGTCTTCCGCATCTGCTGGTGGTCACAGCAGGAGCTGGGAGGCATCGCAGCGCCGGGATTCTTCCATCCCCATCTCCGGTCGCCGCCGCCCTTCTTCACCTCCGGCGCCGACTGCTGCTGCTACTAAGCATACACGGGCCACCTTGAGCCGCTCGGTGAGCTCTTCCCTCCTCCTTCCTCTTTCTAGTTGCCCGAAATTCGCCGTAGCCCGTAGCCAACGCCGCCGCGCCATGGCTGCCGAACAGAGCTCCGCCGCGGAGCTCGCCTTTGGTACTGCGGTGGTCTTTCGACCAATCCACGAGCGCGGGCAGGCTCCTGGTGAGCTCTTGCTTCGCCCGAGCCACTTAACGCGCGCGAGAGCGCACCGTAGACACGCGCCCGCAAATCACCCGAGGACGCCGCCGCTCAACTCGATGCTGGTGACACCTCCGGCCATCCTCGGACGAACTACCCACGCCGCTAGATGCGCCTCTCCGCGCTCGTTCCAACGCACCCGGCCGCGTCCCTTCCCGTGCCCTGTAGCCCGTTTCCGGTGAAGTCCGGCGAGCGTCCGACGCGTTCGGGCTCGCCGGCGCGTTCTCCGGCCGGCGACCGACGTGGACGGCCGGGTCCCAGTTGACTGGGTTGACCCAGTCAACTGCTGACTGGGCAACCCAGTGTCACTGACACGCGGGCCCCACCGCTCAGCTAAATATCCAAAATGATTCTCTATATAGAAATAATCTAATTATCCTAAATAGTCTATGACATGTGAGACCAGTAGCTTAATTAGCTAATTAGATTAGTTTAACTCACTGTTTAAATAACAGAGGCTGACATGTGGGTCCCACTGGACCCACATGTCAGATTTGACCTGGTCAGCTGTCTGTTGACTTGCTGATGTCAGCATTGCATCATGCTGACGTCATAATCCCCTTTTCTGTTAAATAAATAAATTCCAGAAATTCAAATAAACTTTAAAAATTCATATCTTTTAAACCGTAGCTCAGATCGAAAAACTTAAAACATGAAAGTTGCTCAGAACGACGAGACGAGTTTGATCGTGCCGTCTGTTTCTTCGTCGGAACCCCCTACGTAGAAGAACTCGTAACTCCGGACCCGAATCCGGCAGATGAATAGTGCACACTCACTGGTAAATAGATTCCAGGAAAATCCTAAAATAACTAAAATGACTTAGATGCATATTTAGGCACCTCTGCACTGCATCGTAGCATAGCACGCACTGTGTGGCATATGTTTGCATATTGTTTACCTGTTTCCTCCCCCTCTTCTCTCTCGATAGACCCCGACGCAGACGTAGCTCCAGAGGCAGACGCAGCTCCGGAGTACGACTACGTCCCCGACGACACCCCTGAAGACCTTGCCCTTGCCCCAGAGCAAACAGGCAAGCACCCCCATTTTGAGCATTCCGATGTCGCCTACTCTCTTCCCTCTTATGCTTGCATTAGATGATACTGCTGCTGTTACTATCCTACTCTGTTGCATAGCCTGTTTACTTGTAGCCTACTTTTGATACATGCCTGTTATCCTAAACTGTTTAGCATAGGATGGGTAGATCCATATCAGAGACCCACTTGTCCCGACTGCCCCGCTGGATACTCAGAAGACCCGTTCTACGGGATCGAAGATCAGACCCGGGCACCGCACGTCACTTCCCCCTTAAGAGCTCGACACTACTGGGTTACCATCAAGTGCCAAGCATGATACCTCGTCAGCACTTCCGATGATAACCTTGTAGGTTAGTTTACCGGTCGTGGTAAGCGAGGGTGATTCCTCCTACACCACCCCCGATACCGACATTGTCGTGCATCCCTTCAAGCGTGGACCTCGAGGGTGATTCCTCCTTCGTTCACCTTGACTACAACATCAGGTGGGATTCCATCGAGGGTGATTCCTCAGGGTTCCCTTGGTGTTAGACACACGGTTACTATTGATTGATTTGACCTGCACTAAACCATGTTACTAAAGACGGGTCGGCCCTGAGGGGTACCCGCGCGAGCTGTTAAGCGAAGTGATGTGGAGTCGGGTTGACCTGGATGGTGCCCGCGAGATAATACGAGGCGTGGCCGGGCATTCTTAGCCCTTGCCGCAAGTCCTCGAGACGGGGCGACGGGGTCACATCGATCGTGAGTCTCTGCTCGTTTCCGCGCGATCCTAAACCACTAAACGGTTTGGATATTTGATCCGAGGGGCCTCTGGCCCGATAGCACTAACCATCACGTGGGCATAGTATGGGCGTTCTGCGTCGTATACTTCAGCTGGAGCTTAATAGACGTCAGCAACTGAGCGGCGCGCGCTGAATTGGACTGGGAACGCAACCGCGCTTGTATAAGGGGTTGCTAGGTCTGCTTTCAGCCGCCCACGCAACGCGCAGGAGTTCCCGGGGCGATGGCCCGAGACCCCTGGGGGCATAGGTTAGTCCGGCGTGCTGACCTCTCTGTTAGGTATTCGGTCGGGTTGCGGCGTGTTGCTTAGCCGAGGCCGGGCATGACCCAGAAAGTGTGTCCGGCCGGAGTTAAGCGAGCGTGGTGGGTAAGTTGGTGCACCCCTGCAGGGAAGAAACTTCTATCGATAGCCTGTCCTACGGTAACGGACACTCGGAGTTGTATCCCGATCGGTACAACTAGAACATGTGAAGATAACTGGATAGTACGGCTCTGGGATTGCTTTCTCGCAGGGAGTCGAGAAAGGATCTCAGGCTGAGGTTGAAGGTACTACTGCTACTACTTTACATTATGTTGATCTGCTCTCTTCTAATGCTGCAAGACTGCAGAAGATGCTGAAGATGCTAGTCTTCGATAGGACTAGGCTTTCCCCCTCTATTCTGGCATTTCTGCAGCCCAGTCCACATATACAGCCCCCTTTTGAGAATGTTGCATATGTAGTGTAGATCCTTGCTTGCTGAGTACTTCGGATGAGTACTCACGTTTGCTTTATTTTCTTTTCCCCATATTCCACTTGATGCCACCAGACGACGGAGCCCCTGAGTCAGATGCCCCCGTCGACGACCACTACTACTACCCGCCTGGCGAGTACTACTACTACGAGGTGCCACCTGATGACCAGGAGTAGGATCGGAGGGTCCAGGGCAGGAGGCCTACGCCTTTCGATCGTATCTTTTATTTTACCCCGCCTCTGTGAAGGCTTATCTCTCTCTCTGTTCTGTAATATATCTGTAATCAGATATCTGATGCTTCCGCTGACGCTTGTATTCCATCGAGCTTGTATTCGAGCCCTCGAGGCCCTGGCTTGTAATATTAAGCTTGTATGACTTTATTTATGTTTTAGAGTTGTGTTGTGATATCGTCAAGTGAGTCCTTAGGCTTGATCGTGCGCATTTGCGTGTATGATTAGTGCACGATTAAGCCGGGGGCGTCACAACGGTGTATTGGACCACATGTCGCACTACATTTTTTGGGTAATGTACCCGAAAATAAGCAGGTCCCAACATATGTAGCCCTATACTTCTCCCTCCCTTCCGATTTGAAGGCTCGTCTGAAAAGTCTCATCAATCAAGATAGATGATGAGTGGATGGCACGAGTCTCATGGTGCAAAACTGTCCAATGAAATACCGTCGACATGTTCAACTCTCCAAGCAATAAATGCAGCGCCCCTCTAGGTTGCCCATAGTGGGTACTACCTCCGTCCTGGTTTATTGGCCCCCTTAGTATTTTGTGCCAAACTTTGATCATAGATTAAACTAAGAAAATAATAATGCATGACACCAAAAATTATATCGTTGGATTCATATTTAAACATAGTTTGTAGTGATATTATTTTTGGTTACATGCATTAACATATTGTTAGTTAAATATAAAGTCAAAATTTAGCACAAAATGCGAAGCGGACTAATAAACCAGGACGGAGGTAGTACTATCATAAGTTAGTATCGTCCATATGATACCACCTCTGTAATGGATAGTATCATATATTAGTATCTTTAGAAGACATTATTTATTGACATGCATGACATATAATAGCATGACATTTATTACGATACGCTATCATGATATGCCATCTCATCAAAATTGCACAGTAGACATGCATGATATTAGTTATGATACTGCCACTATAGACAGCTAAATTGATTTGCATGGTACATGCATAATTGTGGCCTCTAATTTCCTCTCTCTCTGTCTCATGTATATGGAATAAATGTGTGTACGACTCAATTTGCTTTAAGTGAATGACACTCAAAGTTGAGATTAATATTATGAAAATCCGAAAATTTTAAAATAAGCCCTGTGAAGCAGAATGGATGGAGTATTCTTATACGGATTTCTAGTAATGTGATAGGAACATGGCAGACATCTTTGATTGTCATATAGTGAGTTGGTCACCAGGGGCGGAGCCAGCAAATTTAGTCATTGGGTTCACACATTGACTCGGTGTAAGAATTTTGTACGAATTAATTAAGTGTGAAGGCAAATTTTACACCACCTTGTAACGAAAGTATATAACTCGAAAATGGTATACGAACAGAAATATGATATTACTTATCATGTATTCTATTATATTAAAACTAAAGAGGGCAGAACATACCGATTGAGTGAAATTGTAAAATCACTTGATTACATATGATAGATGGGGTAGTACCAAAACAACTTCATAGCTCGAAGTGTAAGTTCTCATCTTTCGTGAAAATATTGAAAAGAGTGAGAAGTTAGTTTATTTTTTTTTAAATACCTTCAAACGCAAGAAGCATGTAAAGTCACTTTTGATTTTCATCATATTAAAAAGATCAAACATTGCATTATTAAACCATGCTGGACTAAATCCTCATGAAGTATCTCCAATGGCCCTACATGGATAATCAAAATTAGACGGTGGTCTGTAAGGTCTTGGGGTTAAATATCTTCGCCTAATGGCATCTAACTTCTTAGGAATTTTGTGTGCTATGAAATTCTCCCCCGATTAGCCAGATAAAGGCAACTCATCTGAATTAATTTCTCCTTAAATAGAAGGCTTTGGAAGACTATTTGAAGCCGTGGCATTTGATGGAGATAATTGTTTGAATCTGGTGGTCGATTTTCTCTTTAAAAATATCCTTCTGTAGCCTAGACCAGTCAAAGTATAAGAAATAAGCAATTGCCAAGGCAAAAATATTGTTGTACTAATATACTCGGCGATAGGACATGCACAAGAGAAATAAGACGTGGAGACGAATTTACCCTAAAATTGTCGGCCTGCCGCTAGCGTCGGGAAACGAACGGCCATCGAGAAAGAGAGGTGTGCGGCTGCTTTTTATAGATTGTTTAGATTTTACTTTCAAGAAAATGCTTATTATATTTGCTGCTTTTTAAGATTTTTTTTAGGGGTTGCTGTTTTTTTTAGAAGATGAAGGTGTGCGCGGGCCGCGGCTGGGAATCCGGCAGCGTACACCTGCGAGAGTACCGAGGAACGAACAGGCCTGGTCATTGAGGCCTTTTACGTGTAGTTCTTTGGGGCTTTTATTGGGCTGTTCACGATCTCACTTGATGGGTTCAGCATTGGTTTTGTGTTGGGTTCATACGAAGCTAAGGCTGTATACCTGTACGTGGATGGAAAAAGTCATTGGGTTCAGTTGAACCCAACGGCAACACGCCGGCTCCGCCCCTGTTGGTCACATGGTAACAGTTAAGTGTCACATGGTATTGTGTCTGCATGGTCCGCTCTCTCCACATGTGCTGCTGCTGCAGCAGCAAGTAAGTAGACTGACACATCCAATGACTCGGTCATGTTCATCACAAAAATGATACTCCCTCTATACCGCTGCATTAGGCACATTACGAAAATGCATAGACATGACACATTAACTTTCATCTCGTTCTTTGTTTCTTGGTATGAATAAAGGAATGAACCAATAAAAGACATGTGGCGTGTATGCTTTCAATGAATTAAGACTACCTAGCACAGCATGAAGTGGTCAATTTATTGCATGCAATGACATTAATTAGCAAATAAACATTAAGTTCTCTCATTTTTTCCTTCGCCTTGATCATGGTGCACAATTTAAAATAACTAATGCGCCGATAAGGAGGGAGTAGCCTTGATTCCTTGCGGGCTCTCCGCTCTAGTGTTGCTAATTACCTCACCTCCATATCCATGGGCTCTGCATCTACATGGAAAGAGCACAATCTCCCAAGTTTCAATCTCTCATTCACATGCGTTGGGCTTGTCCGCCATGGATACGCGAGGTCTCTCTCTCTCTCTCTCTCTCTCTCTCATTTCCCCGCCGCCCACAGAGCAAAAATCCATCCCAGTTTGTAGATGATACCCCTCTAGCTAAAGAGCAAAAATTCTCTCATCACTCACCACCATCCAAATCAGGAGGCCCCAAAATAATTCATCACAGCCCACTGTTGCTTTGTATGGCAGTGAGCCACGACACGGTGCTAGCATGCATGTGAGCCTCGTGGCTCACGTCTGGTGCTTTTGTCTCCGAGTAGACACAGTGCAGCAGTGCACACCACGGCCCGAACAGTACGCTATGAAGCTGTAGGTGTATCGCAGCTGCCTTTGGGTGTTCATGATGAGCTGCATAAAGTACTTTGATCATGCGCTGATTCCACAGGAATATGAGCTGCTAGGATAGCATGACTCCGACGCATATGCTGTCGCAATATCATCGGTGCACTTTGCTACACGGCCGGTTAACTTTTGGCGAACTAACCTTACACAATCCGGCTTAATTTTCACCATGTAGGTGGGTGCCGGCACCTCTATCTATATAAGCGTTAGCTAGCATACTCCTCAGTAGAAAACAAACACGCTAGTACCACCAGCAGCACCAAACCCGGAGGAGGCAGAGAGGCAGCTAATGGGCTCCATGGCCGCGGAAATGGCTGCCGCCGAGGAGGAGGCGTGCATCTACGCCATGCAGCTGTCTTCCACGGCTGTCCTGCCGCTGACGCTCAAGAACGCCATCGAGCTGGGCATGCTCGAGATCCTGGTTGGCGCCGGCGGGAAGATGTTGTCACCGTCCGAGGTGGCCGCGCGGCTGCCGTCGACGGCGACCAACCCGGACGCGCCGGCCATGGTCGACCGCATGCTCCACTTGCTGGCATCCTACAAGGTGGTGTCGTGCGAGGTGGAGGAAGGCACGCACGCCCGGCGGTACGGCCCGACGCCCGTCTGCAAGTGGTTCACACCCAACCAGGACGGCATCTCCATGGCCCCGCTGCTCCTTCTCACCAACGACAAGGTCCCCATGGAGAGCTTGTACGTATATCTCTATCTCTATTCAATAATAAAAGAAGAAAGCTTTTTTGGTTCTCCTTGAGTCATCATTTTATTTTAATTATCATGGTCGATTTTCCTACGTGCTGGTTTTTATTAGGAACCGAGCTAGCCGCTAGACCGGAACGAAGAAACCCGATTCTTTGTTTTTTACCGAAACCCAACTCCTGTTAACGAGGAGCCACGACATAAGACCATTTTTTTTTCGAGTCCGTGTGAGTATACTTATTGGCTAAAAATAATTACTCCCTCCATCCTCTAATATAAGAGCGTTTCTAAAACTAGTATAGTGTCAAAACGATAGTGTGCAGACGATTTTTAAACGACAACCCAATCAGTTTCGTCCATTGCATGGCAGCAGACGCAGCACACCACTAGATTGGCATCGTGCAATGGTCATCTGTACAGCAGTTCCGCCTATATTATGGGCGGAGGGAGTAATAAATTGTAACATTTGGAATCCAAATACTTTTAGTTGAACAATACAATTGATTGGCCTTTAAGATGCATATTTGTTTAAATTTGAATACACCTTAATTATTTTTCTCCCGTTGCAAAACACGATCATATGTGCTAGTATATGTTAGTAAGCTAAATCTGGATAATTTGCAGGTATCATTTGAAGGATGCGGTCCTTGATGGTGGCCTCCCGTTCCACAAGGCACACGGGATGACAATGTACGAGTACACCAAAACGGACGCGCGCCTGAACCGCGTCTTCAACGAGGCCATGAAGAGCTACACCACCATCGTCACCGGCAAGCTCGTCGACTTGTACACGGGCTTCCACGACGTCGCCACCCTCGTCGACGTGGGCGGCGGCGTGGGCGCCACCATCCGCGCCGTCACCTCCATGTACCCGCACATCAAGGGGATCAACTTCGACCTGCCCCACGTCATCGCGGAGGCACCGCAATCCCCCCGCGTGGAGCACGTCGCCGGCGACATGTTCAAGAACGTGCCCAACGGTGACGCCATCGTCCTCAAGTGGATCCTCCACAACTGGATCGACGAGCACTGCGCGACCCTGCTAAGGAACTGCTACGACGCCCTGCCCGCGCACGGCAAGGTTGTCGTCGTCGAAGGCATCCTGCCGGTCAAACCGGAGGCGACGTCCAGGGGGCAGCAGGCGTCCCTAAGCGACATGATCATGCTCACGCACACGGCAGGCGGCAAGGAGAGGAACCAGAGGGAGTTCGAGGAGCTTGCCAAGGCCGCGGGGTTCACCGGTGTTAAGACCGCCTACATCTACAGCAACACCTGGGTCATTGAATTCACCAAATAGCTAGGTCCGTCGTCTCATATCTCTTCTCGCTGGTTGTTGCTCTCCAAATCTGCATGATGCGTACCTTATTTCCTTGATCCTGAATCGCCTATAATAAACATTTGATATTCCAAAGTTTGTGGGAGAAATCGTTTTGACAATTTCAAGCCTAGAGTTGTATAAAAACTCAACTTAGGAACTAACTAATCCTTCAGTTGACTGATTTTCGGTTCGGTTCAAGTCAAATTTTTAGCCTATGGTGTGCTGACATATGTCTAGGCTCGGTCCTCTGTCTTGTCCCTGCATTGAAAATACGATTGATTTCATTCTGTGTCTGAGTCATATTGCCTATGGCCCGTTTAGCACCTTCACCGTTCCCCTAGCAGGCTTGATTCCAACCCATTACCCTACCAAGAGACACACCAAATACCCACGTGCCCTTCCACTCGGGCACTGCTACGCGGGAGCTCCTAATCTTTTTTTTGAGAATTAGCGGGAGCTCCTAATCGGTGCTCTAAGCGCGAGTTGGCGCTCCTGGCGCTCGCTAAGGGCCGCTTAGCAGGCCGGCCCGATAACCTGCTCGAAGGAAACGTGAAGGAAAAGAAAGACATCAATCCTAATCGATTTTGGGAATTGTTGGGATTCGAACTCAGGATCGCAACGTTGACAGCCTACCGCACTAACCATTAGACCAAAGTAACTTTATTGTGTACTACCAAAAAGCTGTGCCAATTAACCTTTCGTTTAGTAAAACGTTAACATATCCTGATATAAATTATCTGAAAAAAGAAAACATAAATCTGAGAATAGGTTCATGGATTTTGAACAAAAAGTTCATTAAATTTTAAGAAAAGTTCAAAAAATTGAAAAAAGTTCATCGATTTTGAAAAAAAGTTTATCAACTTTGAAAAAAGTTCATCACTATGAAAAAAGTTCATTGATTTTGAAAAAAGGATCATCGATTTTGAAAAAAAGTTCATCCATTTGGAAAAAAGTTAATCAACTTTGAAAAAAATTCATCCACTTTGAAAAAAGTTCAACGTTTCTGAAAAAACTTCATCAATTCTGAAAAAAGTTCATCCACTTGGAAAAAAGTTCATCGATTTTGCAAAAAGTTCATCGGTTTTAAAAAAGTTTAACCAATTTTGAAAAAAAGTGCATCGATTTTTAAAAAAAGTTCATAAATTTGAAGAAAAAGTTCACGCATTTAGCAAAAAGAAAAAGGCGAACAAAAACCATTCCAATAAAAAAGAAAAAAGAAAGGAAAAGAAAAAAGTTCCACGAACTAAAATAGGATAAAAAGGAAAAAAAGATGTGAGTTAGCACAATTGGTCGAGATGACCTAGTGGTTAGTTCGCTATGTTCTGAACAAAGAGATCTCTGGTTCGAACCTGGATGTCACACTCTTTTTCTCGATGTTTTTAAACAAGAAAGAGAGAGAGAGAGAGAGAGAGAGAGAGAGAGAGAGAGAGAGAGGGTTAGATGGGCCGGCCTAGCTCGCAAGAGGAGGGTGCGCTTCATGCGCCTGTTTTCAAAATTGCCTCTAACGGGTGCCTGAAGCGCTATGCTACGCGGGAGCTATACTCCCCTTGGCTGAAGTTTTTCCGGATGTAATGGGCTAGCCCGTTTCCTTTTTTCAATCATTCGCAAGCTTCTCATTCGGGTTCGCATCCAAGAAGCTCGCTCACTGTACCATTTCGTTGATTTTCCACGGGATTTTTTGGCTTTTTCTTTTTCATTCATTTTCTTCGGTTTTCTTTGTTTCTTTCTCGATTTTCTTAGTTTTTATTTTATATTTTCATATTTTCTTCTCATGAAAATTGCTTTTCATTCTTTTGCATTGTTTTTATTTTTCATTTTCTTTGGTTTCCCTTGTTTCTTTCTCGGTTTTCATCGCTATTTTATTTTTCTTTGGTTTCCTTTGTCTGTTTCTTGTTTTTCTTCGGTTTCTTTGCTTCTTTCTCCATTTCCACTCGTTTTTTTTTCATTTTCATTTGTTTTTCCTTTAGTTTCTTTTGTTTTCTGAGTTTTCTTTTCTTTTTGTCAGTAT
Organism: Thinopyrum elongatum; assembly: GCA_011799875.1. NCBI lineage: Eukaryota > Viridiplantae > Streptophyta > Magnoliopsida > Poales > Poaceae > Thinopyrum > Thinopyrum elongatum. The sequence continues at coordinate 56,906,122 of CM022298.1, forward strand.
ACTCTGGGTTTTTTTGGGTTTTTTGCTTGGTTCCTTTTTTGTTCTTTTATTTTTTCCATCGGTTTGTTTTTTCCTCAGTTTCCTTTTTTTTCTTTGGTTTTTTCTTTCTTGTTTTAATTTTTTTTCCTGGTTTTGTTGAATTTATTCTTTGATTTCTTTTGTTTTTCATTTTTTTCATTGTTTATTATGGTTTTTATTTTATATTTTTTGTATACGTCAAGGAAATTTTTCCATTACATATTTAGCATTTTTCAAATAAACATTTATAATTTTTTAATATATGGTCAAATATTTGGAGGCCTCCATAACCCTGAGGGAGAAGCACCTATTATTTTCCAAGTGAGTATTGTCGCACATACCACCGTCGTCGGAATAGTCATCGCACTCGGGATCATATCGTCGTCATCCATTTATTGTGTTCATAATTGAAAAAAGTTCATCAATTATGAAAGAAAGTTCATCAACTTTCAAAAAAGTTCATCAACTTTGAAAAGGATCAGTGATTTTGAAAACAAAATCATCGATTTTGACAAAAAGTTCATCGATTTTTAAAAAAGCTCATCCACTTTGAAAAAGTTCATCGATTCTGAAAAATGTTCATTGATTTAAAAAAAAGTTCATCAATTTTTAAGAAAGCTCATCGATTTTCAGAAAAAAGTTCACGAATTTGAAGAAAAAGTTCATGCATTTAGCCAATAGAAAAAACTGAAAAAACAGTTCCAAAAAAGAAAAGAAAAAGAAAAAAGTTCCGCGAACTAAAAGAGGACAAAAAGGAAAAGAAATGTTTGTCAGCACAATCGGTCGAGATGGCCTAGTCGATAGTTTCTTCTCATGAAAACTGCTTTTCAGTCTTTGCGTTGTTATTTTATTTTATTTTTTCTTCATTTCTTTGGTTTCCATTGTTTCTTTCTCGGTTTTCTTATTTTCTTTTGTTTCCTTTGTTTCTTTCTCGTTTTTCTTTGTTTTTCTTCGGTTCTTTGCTTCTTTCTCTGTTTCCACTCGTTTTTCTTTTCATTTTCATTTCCCTTTTCTTTAATTTTTTTCTTTGGTTTTCTTTGTTTCTTTTCCTTCGTCAGTTTACTCTGGGTTTTTTGGGTTTATTCTTTGGTTCCTTATTTGTACTTTCATGGTTTCCATTAGTTTGTTTTCTTTCTAATTTTCCTTCTTTTTTTTTATTTTGTTTTGTTCTTTCTTGTTTTAATGGTTTATTCTTTGTTTCATTGATTTTTTTCTTTGTTTTCTTTTTCTTTGGTTTCTTTTGATACTTTTGTTGTTTTCATTACTTTTTTGATTTCTTTGTTTCTTATGGTTTTCATTCTATACTTTTTGTATACGTCAAGAATATTTTTGCATTACACGTTTAACGTTTTTAAAATAAAAGATTAGAATTTTTTAATATATGGTCAACATATTTGAAGACCTCCTCAAGCATGAGGGAGAAGCACCTATCGTTTTCCAAGTGAGGATTGTCGCACATAGCCTCTTCGTCAGAACAGTCATCGCACTCCGGGATCCTACATTGTCATCCATTTGCTGGGTTCATAATTAAAAAGGTACATCAATTTCGAAAAAGTTCATCAGCTTTGAAAATATTTCATTAATTTTGATAAAAGTTCATCAATTTTGAAAAAAAGTTTATCAATTTTGAAAAAAAGTTCAGTGGATTTAAAAAAAGTTCACCGAATATGAAAAAACTTTGTTGGTTTTGAAAAAAGTTGATTGAATCTAAAAAAGTTCATTATTTCATAAAAAAGTTCATCGACTTTGAAAAAAGTTCATTAATTTTGTAAAACAGTTCGTCGATTTTTAAGAAAGTTCATTGATTTTCAAAAAGTTCATCGATTTTGAAAAAAAAGTTCATCGATTTTCCAATAATGTTGACCATGTATTAAAAAAGATGAATTTTTTTGATTATGTATATACAAATGTTAATCAAGCATTTGGAAAATATTAAATGTGTATAGAAAAAATGTTGACCATGTTTAAAATATGATGAAAATATTTGCTCATGTACATAAATATTAATCAAGAATTCAACAAAAATACTGAACAAGTGTTTGAAGAATGTTTATCAAGCGTTTGGAAAATGTTAAATATGTATAGAAAAAATGTTGACCATGTATTAAATTTTTTATATTTTTATTTGAAAATGCTAATCGAGCATTGAAAAAACTGTTTAAAATATATAGAAAATATATTGGCCAGGTATTCAAAAAAAGTTAAACTTTGATTCAAAAAATGTAAATCAACCATTTGAATTTTAAAAAAATGTGTATAAAAAATTGACCATGTATTAAAAATGTTAAATTTGTATTACAGAAATGTTAAATGCTTATGATAAAAATGTTGTTGACGTATACAAAAAATGTAGAATGAAAATCATAGAAATAAAAAAAATGAAAACCAAAAAAGAGACAAACTAAACCAAAGAAAAAAAAATGAAAAATAGAACCGAAGAAACAATTGTGACAAGAATGAAAAAGCCGGAGAAAAAAAAGAAAAGAAACACATGAAAACAAAAAAAGAAGAAAAAACCTAGAGAAAACCAGAAAAACAAAAAACCGGAGAAAACCAGAGAAGAAACAAAAAATGAAGGAGAAAAGTAAAATAGAGTCGGCCAGCGTACCGATAGTCCGCTTGCAAGCGAACTTCGCATTGTAGCGATCGAAAAGTAAAATAGGCCGGCCCAATTGCTACAGAAGACGAAAAAGATCCTTCAGCGAGAGCTGCTACGGTCTCGCTTAATGTGAAACATAGGTCTCGCGATAAGGAGGTTGCTCCCTTTGGTGTCAATGTGGATCCAAGGGTGATGTTTTTTTAGCCTGGCTAGTAGTCGTATAAACATTGACTAAAAATATAGTAGTATAGAAACAGCGCATGCACAGGAGGGAAGATGTCGTCGTTCTTTCTTTTGCGGACGAGTAATGCTAAACTTATGCAGTTATGCTTCTTTAGATAATTGATGTTCCACAAACCTGACTCAGAGCAACTCTAGCCGATCCCCTAAAAGTCTATAGAGGAGATAAATTTGGTATTACTTCTTTAACCGGCACCTAGCCGATCTCCTAAACCCGTTAGAGTAAAAAATTTACTCCTCTACCTATCCGATTCCTAAATTTACTCGTCCGGGAGACGGCCGAGTACAAGTTTTTTTTTTCGTGCAAAGGCCTCCTTGTGGCTGCCTGCCGACTTACGTGAAGCTCCCTTGTCGTCGACGGCAACCTCGGGCTTTGCCGGTGACCTCGTTGTGAACCTGCTCGGCGACGGCATCGTCAAATCCGACGGGGACACCTGGGTGACACATGCGTACGAGGCAACGAGGGTGGTGGCTGAGGAGGCGACCCAGCCAGGGAGGGCGCGTGCTCGATGTGGTAAGCCACTCGTTACTTCCGTGGCCCCAATGTACTTGCAGCCCCGCACAGCACGGTTGCCGCAAGCGCATGCTCTAGCGCCATCCGGAGCAGCGTGCCCCAGTACCGGGGAGAGGCGGAGCCGGGCTGATGTGGTGTCGACGGCGACAGTCGGCCCAGTGGAGGAAGTCGTCGAACGCGTCCTCGGCTTCGAAGGCGACGTCGCGGGCCTGGTGCACCAGACGGCGACGAATCGTCATCTCTCCGGTCTCCGCTATGCAGTGGCGTAGTGCTCGCTGTTGTGTGTAGCCTCAGCCTAAACTAGAGCTAGGCAAATATCTCACTCGGGGTTCTGGCAATAAGCAGCATCAGCTTGAATGGGGTTTTGATGCAGTCTAGGTCACCACTATCCCGCGGGTCCGGCTTGATCGAGTTTGGTACGGCGGCGGCGGCGGCTGCCATGTCGCCACAGCGGTGACGGCGTGGTCACCATCATCGCCGCTCGCCGCGGAGGCGTATAGCAAGTGTTTGACAAAATGCATAAGCTAATTGTATTTACTCCACTAAACAGAGGAGATCAGCTAGGTCCGGCCAAAAAATAGCTGAGTAAAAATACTCCATTAAAATTTACTCGGCCTGATACTTGTCTATTTTTTAGGGGATCGTCTAGAGTTGCTCTCAGGTGCTTATCTGATGTTGCTGTGTGTATGGGGCGCAACGCGATTCCAGAAAATGGGTGGAAAGTCGCGTCAAAATCAGAAGTTACTGCACCATAGGAAGAATCATTTTCTTTGGGGTAGTTCCATGAATTTAATGCTCTCTTTCGAGAATAATAATTAATGCTCATCCTTGAGGCCACTGATGGATGTGAGCTGGTGAATGGCTTGTAGAGCACAAGCGAAAAGTCTCTTTTTTTTCAGTCTACACTCGAGGATAAGTAAAACAACGAGAACTAATCATTCTTGCCTTTTTGCGTGCTGAGTGACATTTGCGTATCTTTTAGCACATGTTACTTTCTTCGTTTGTCTAACAGTTTATCTATGATCTTATTCTTTATTTATTTTTCTTTGAAATTATGCTTAATTAGGTTGTCCTATATGTTTCTTGCACCTTTTTTTAGATATAATGGTTGTTAATTATTAAAGATCATTACCTATTTCATTGCTTGCAGATTTCATACGAGGTTGTAACTGTTGATGCAACAAGGCATGTAGTGTTTGTATAACTATATTATTGATTAGTACTTCCGTTAGAGTAAGTTTACGTAGACCAGCATAAATAGTTGTAATTTCACATTCAAACCCGATAGCAACTCATCCATGCATAATGCGTCCCATGCTTTTGATGTGCATGTCAATATAGTTCCATCTGGTAGTTGGCTCAAACTGAAAGGCATGACAAAATGCCCAATCTGGCACCTGGCTTGTAACAACTCTGTTTTCACCTTGCTTTGACTACTTCCAAATTTTGGAGAAGAATGAATTAAGGCTAAGGTTATGGACCACATGTTGATACAATCACATTGATCCCAACAAACCTGAGCGCACTAGTAGAAAACAGAGCTTTGGTCCAGGCCAGCCCAGCCCATTAGTCCCGGTTCAGTCAGGAACCGGGACACATGGGGGCATACGTCCCGGTTCGTGCGCCCAGGGGGCCGGCCGGGGCTCGTGGGGCATTGGTCCCGGTTCGTCTGGACCCTTTGGTCCCGGTTCCAGACACGAACCGGGACCAATGGGCCTCGCTCCTGGCCCACATCCATTGGTCCCGGTTCGTGGCTGGAACCACCCTTTGGTCCCGGTTCCAGCCACGAACCGGGACCAATGTTGTGCCTATATATACCCCTCGCCCGCGAGCAGAGCACTTCATTGCTCTGTTTTTTTTGGCCGGCGAGGGGAGGGGTTTGTGGTGCTCTAGCTCACCTCCTATGCACATGAGGTGTTCGATGAAATGCCCGAGCAACACTACTTAAGCTTTCTCCTCTCCAAACTCGACCTTCAAGCTCCATTTTCCTCAAGATTTGTCTAGGTTTAGCGGTCCGTCACGTCCCGTCCCCGTCTTCACCGCCGTCGATCGCCCGCGCCGATCTCGTCGCCGGCATAACCGTGGTGAGCCTCTTGTTCTTATCTTCTTTCTAAAAGAAAAAAAATTCTTACTTGTATGATTTAGATAGATACTTGTCTAATTTTCTTATTTTTATTATTGTTTGTTATTATATAGTGCGATGGTTTTGGTATCCGTCCCCGTCGGCCCTCGTCCTGTCTATGATTCGGATGTGGTATATATTATATTTTATAACTATTTGGTTCATTTATTGTTTATGACAATTATGCCGACCAACGTGACATAGATTTTTTTATCTAGGAGGTATGTAAACCGGAAATTCCAACCGACCCTATTGTCGAGAGGTTAAATTTAGTTGAAGAAGAAAACAATTACTCGAAGGAAAAATTGAAAAAAATTGAGGAGGAGAAGATGATATTGGAGTTGCATGTTGCGGATGTCGTCGATGATCACAAGATCAAGATGGATGCAATGCGCTTCAAGATTAGAAAGTATAGAAAATATGTCATTCATACCGAGGCTTGGTATCATTATGCCGTTGGATCAATTGTTACCTTGGTTGCGATTATGATCGCATTTGTTGTTGCATTGAAATGTTTTACATAGTTTCAATGTATAGTTTAATTAGATGCTCTGGAGAGCTATATGTTGTTCAATGAGAACTATGTATGTACTTTGGTTTTAATGTGATGATGAACTTCTATTAATTTGGTCACTTATCTATTCATGATGTTTTGTAATGGTTTTTTACACACTTAATTATATATAATGCACGCAGATGAACCGGCAATGGATGTACGGTGACAGACGCACCTCCGAGTACATTAAGGGCGTGCGAAGTGGCTGAGGCAAACAAGCAGAATGGTTTTTTGTGTTGTCCATGCCCTATATGTGGGAATACGAAGTCTTACTCTGACCGGAAAATCCTTCACACCCACCTGCTTGAGAAGGGTTTCATGCCACACTATAATGTTTGGACCAGGCACGGAGAAATAGGGGTTATGATGGAAGACAGCGAAGAAGAAGAGGACGATGATAACTATGTGCCCCCTGAATACGGTGATGCTGCAACGGGGGAAGCTGAAGATCAAGAGGAACCAGACGATGTGCCCGATGATGATCTCCGCCGGGTCATTGTTGATGCAAGGAGACAGTGCGAAAGTGAAAAGGAGAAGCTGAAATTCGATCGCATGTTAGAGGATCACCAAAAAGGGTTGTATCCCAATTGCGAAGATGGCAACACAAAGTTCGGTACCGTACTGGAATTGCTGCAGTGGAAGGCAGAGAATGCTGTGCCTGACAAAGGATTTGAGAAGCTACTGAAAATATTGAAGAAGAAGTTTCCAAAGGATAACGAATTGCCCGACAGTACGTACGCAGCAAAGAAGGTCGTATGCCCTCTAGGATTGGAGGTGCAGAAGATACATGCATGCCCTAATGACGGCATCCTGTACCGCGGTGCGTACGAGGATTTGAACGCATGCCCGGTATGCGGTGCATTGCGGTATAAGATCAGACGAGATGACCTTGATGATGTTGACGGCGAGCCCCCCAGGAAGAGGGTTCCTGCCAAGGTGATGTGGTATGCTCCTATAATACCACGGTTGAAACGTCTGTTCAGAAACAAAGAGCATGCCAAGTTGATGCGATGGCACAGAGAGGACCGTAAGAAAGACGGGAAGTTGAGAGCACCTGCTGACGGGTCGCAGTGGAGAAAAATCGAGAGAAAGTACCGGGCTGAGTTTGCAGGTGACCCAAGGAACGTATGGTTTGGTTTAAGCGTGGATGGCATTAATCCTTTCGGGGAGCAGAGCAGCAATCACAGCACCTGGCCCGTGACTCTATGTATCTATAACCTTCCTCCTTGGCTGTGCATGAAGCGGAAGTTCATTATGATGCCAGTACTCATCCAAGGCCCTAAGCAACCCGGCAACGACATTGATGTGTACCTAAGGCCATTAGTTGAACAACTTTTACAGCTGTGGAATGGAAACGGTGTACGTGTGTGGGATGAGCACAGACAGGAGGAATTTGACCTGCATGCGTTGCTGTTTGTAACCATCAATGATTGGCCTGCTCTCAGTAACCTTTCAGGACAAACAAACAAGGGGTACCACGCATGCACGCATTGTTTAGCTGACACCGAAAGTATATACCTGGACAAATGCAGGAAGAATGTGTACCTGGGGCATCGTCGATTTCTTCCAACCAACCATCAATGTCGAAAGAAAGGCAAGCATTTCAAAGGCGAGGCAGATCACCGGAAGAAGCCCGCCATGCATACCGGTGATCACGTACTTTCTATGGTCAATGATTTACACGTAATCTTTGGAAAGGGTCTCGGCGGACTATCTGTTCCGAATGACGCTGAGGGACGTGCTCCCATGTGGAAGAAGAAATCTATATTTTGGGGCCTACCCTACTGGAAAGACCTAGAGGTCCGCTCTTCAATCGACGTGATGCACGTGACAAAGAACCTTTGCGTGAACCTGCTAGGCTTCTTGGGTGTGTATGGAAAGACAAAAGATACACCGGAGGCACGGAAGGACCTGCAACGTTGGCACGAAAAAGACGGCATGCCTCCAAAGCAGTATGAAGGTCCTGTAGGGTAACGCAGCAGAAAACAAAAAATTTCCGCCCTACGCACCAGCCCAGGACCACTATGGAGACTGCATACAAGGTTTGATCATTTTCGTTACCGACTCGTAGCGCAGCGGAAGTAGAGTCGATGACGATCGGCGGTGCAGATCCCCGCAGCTAGGATTTACAACCTCCCAACCGCGAGGATGTATACCCTCATCCGCCACTCGGACAGCCCTCCGGGAGGCGGTCGGACAGTCCCCCGGACGGTGTCGCGGACAGCCCTTCGGGAGGACCTTCGAAACTCGGACGGTCACTCGGACAGCCCTTCGGGAGGACTCACAGAACTCGGACCATCACTTGGACAGCCCTTCGGGAGGCACTCTCGAACAGCCCCTCGGGCACTAAGATCGAAACTACGACCTCTCTACAGAGTTGCACACATACGGTGTCATCTATCCGGCAGGGCTTCGCCGTCCAGAACTAGTTCCTGCCGGAACCCAGGCAGCCTTTCGGCTCTACGAAACTCTTTTCGTGGGAGGGAGAGAGAAGCCAGATAACATCTTGGCATGTGTATGAGAGCAAGGGATGGGGAGAATGGCAGCCCCTTCTCCTCCTTTTATAGGCCAAGGCAAGGGGTGGGGTGGGATGTTGAAATACCAAAATACCCAAGCTTCATGTCACACATGAAAGGGCATAATGGTAACACAAGGGGGGCACCAAGGGGACACCACCATGGCAGCCCTTGGGCCGGCCCACACCTTGTCTCCCCATGGGGGGGGCCCCCCAACAAGCCACCAACATGTCTCCATGAAACATGCATGCTCCCTAGACAAAAAGCCAACAAACATGCAACCCCCGATTCGTGGGATCTTGTCCCCTCGCGCTGAGACAAGATGTTTTCCGCGAAACTTTTTCTGAAAAATTCCAGAAGGTCCCAGAACATTTCCGGCACCCTCTAAAATTATTCTGGGCATGATCCGAAACATTTTCGGTGCGGTGGTTTTCATCAGCGGAAAGCATTAACAGCGGTTACGGCAGTTTCGGAACATTTCCGGTTTTTCTCTCCGAAAATTCCCAGAAGTTCCCAGACCAATTCTGGCATCCTCTGAAAATTTCCAGGCGGTGCCGAAACCCTTTTTGACCAAATAATATATTCCGAAACAACTTTTCGGTTTTACCGAAACTCTTTCGGTGTTCTCTCTCTCGGAACTCTTCCGTTGTCTCCAAAACATTTTCGGTGACTTTCTCTCAGACTCCCTGTCTAGTGTTCAATAGATAGATGACCCTTAAGCGTGTGACCCTATAGGTTCGGTGAAGTATAGACATGACCGGAACACTTTCCGAACAATGATCAGCATCGGAGCCGTGGACACCCATATTGACCCCTATACCCACACGAATGAATATTCGAGTGAACCTCCAGTTGCCGTGTGCTATTCCTGTTGCTTCGTGATATGTTACAAATACCCGAGGTGAGACATGTTGGCATTCCCGTGGATCAACAACTTGTCCACTATGCTAGTTACCTCGTTACCGGTATTGTTCTCTTTTCTCGTTACCGTGTTCTGGCATCCCCGTGATCAAATCATAAAGTGTCTGGCCAGACGATGATGGATACCGTAACACCGAGAGGGCCCAGAGATATCTCTCCATCGTCGGAGGAGCAAATCCCAATCTCGAGCTATCAAGTTACTTGACACACTTTTCCATAAACCCGTAAGCCGCCGTAATAGCCATCCAGTTACGGATGACGTTTAACAAACCCCAAAGTTCATGAATCAAGCATGAAGAAACTCGATACTCTCATGGTCTGAGGAATTATGCAAACGTTAACCATCTCTGTGTTATTAACCATTAACTTGTGACGAATGAATCTCATAGCATAACATCAATCGGGTCGATTCAACACAAATGTTCTTCTAACATTGTGCCCTCAAAGTTGCTGGCATAGACATGCCCATGATTGGGAAAACATAATCATCATGCAACACTTGAGCTAGTCTTAGAGGCATGACTAGGAATACATTTTACCGTTTATTATTCCACACGTGCACATGGGTTTTCCCCAGAGCCTTTATGGATATACGGGCTCGGGAACCACAGCAGTTATAGCATGGAACATAAACATAATAATGAGCATGGAGATAAATAATAACATTTATTATTGCCTCTAGGGCATATCTCCTACAGGTCCTGCCAGCTACGCTCTTACCAAAGAAGAGAAGGAAATCTTCTTTGAATGCCTGCTCAGTATGAAGGTCCCATCTGGCTTCTCGTCGAATATAAAGGGAATAATAAATATGGCAGAGAAAAAGTTTCAGAACCTAAAGTCTCATGACTGCCACGTGATTATGACGCAACTGCTTCTGATTGCATTGAGGGGGCTTCTACCGGAAAATGTTCGATTAGCCATTGTGAAGCTATGTGCATTCCTCAATGCAATCTCTCAGAAGGTGATCGATCCAGAAATCATACCAAGGCTAAGGAGTGATGTGGCGCAATGTCTTGTCAGTTTCGAGCTGGTGTTCCCACCATCCTTCTTCAATATCATGACGCACGTCCTAGTTCATCTAGTCGACGAGATTGTCGTTCTGGGCCCCGTATTTCTACACAATATATTCCCCTTTGAGAGATTCATGGGAGTCCTAAAGAAATATGTCCGTAACCGCGCTAGGCCAGAAGGAAGCATCTCCATGGGCCATCAAACAGAGGATGTCATTGGGTTTTGTGTTGACTTCATTCCTGACCTTAAGAAGATTGGTCTCTCTCAATCGCGGTATGAGGGGAGACTGACTGGAAAAGGCACGCTAGGAGGGGACTCAATAATATGCAGGGACGGGCATTCTTGGTCTCAAGCACACTACACAGTTCTACAGAACTCTACCTTGGTGATCCCGTATGTCGATGAACACAAGAACATTCTGCGCTCCAAACACCCGGAGCAGTGTGACGACTGGATTACATGTGAACACATCAGGACTTTCGGCAGTTGGTTGGAAACACGTCTCAGAGGTGACAACACTGTTTCTGATGAGCTGTACTCGTTGTCCAGGGGACCATTTTCGACTGTATTGACTTACAAAGGATACGAGAAAAATGGGAATACATTTTACACGATCGCCCAAGATCAAAAGAGCACCAACCAAAACAGCGGTGTCTGCTTTGATGCAGCAACCAAGAGGGGAAAGGACACATATTATGGTTACATAGTGGACATATGGGAACTTGACTACGGACATGATTTTAAGGTCCCTTTGTTTAAGTGCAAATGGGTCAATCTGTCAGGAGGCGGGGTACAGGTAGAGCCACATTACGGAATGACAACAGTGGATCTGAACAATCTTGGGTACATAGACGAACCATTCATCCTAGCCAATGATGTGGCGCAGGTTTTCTATGTGAAGGACATGTCTACCAAACCGAGAAAAAGAAAAGATAAGGAAGCGAATACATCATACGATGAGCCAAAGCGCCACATAGTTCTTTCAGGGAAAAGAGACATCGTGGGAGTGGAGGGTAAGACAGACATGTCTGAAGATTATGAAAAGTTTCATGAAATTCCTCCCTTCAAAGTCAAGGCTGCCCAAGCACCCTGTTAAGCGATGAAGAATATCCATGGTTACGGCGCAATAAGCAAAGGACATAAGCAAAGAAAAAGTGAAGACAGATGAAGTCAGAAAGGGTTGAAAATTGATGATGTAGCTTTGAATGGTTCATTTTGAGCACACACAAAAGTCTGGAGTTCAAATATGTTAAAAAAATGAAATCCCTTTGTAACAGATGAGTTTTTGTTCGAAACCCTGATACTTCGAAAGAGATTGTCCATTTTGTACACGAAGTGCATCCAGTTTTTGCCGTAACCCTCTCAACTTTTTAGCACATGCTATGTGGGTGAAATGATGATATCATGCCAATTTTCAACCTCTTCAGAGTTCATTTGAAGTGCTTTTCAATTTCAGGGTCATTTAGCTAAAAAAAATCAGTAAATGCATGAAAAATAACAGATGAACTCAGAAAGGGTTGAAAATTGATGATGTTGCTTTGAATGGTTCATTTTGAGCACACAAAAAGTCTGGAGTTCAAATAAGTTCAAAAAAAATGAAATCCCTTTGTAACAGATGAGTTTTCGTCCGAAATCCTGATACTTCGAAAGAGATTGTCCATTTTGTACACGAAGTGCATCCAGTTTTTGCCGTTACCCTCTCAACTTTTATGAAACTCTAATAGCAAAAATAATAAACTAAAAGAATGAACTAGAAAACTTTAATGAAACTCTAATAGAAAAAAGAATGAACTAGAAAACTTTAATGAAACTCTAATAGCAAAAGGAATCAACTAAAATTTATGCAACTAAAATTAGCAAAGTATTTTCTGTTCAAAACATTAAAAGCAAAAAGAATTTTCAAAAAGAACTTTTTTTGTTAGAAACTTTAATAGCAAAAAGAATTATCATAAAGATTTTTAGAGACTAAAAAAACAAAAACTGTTTTTGAATATAATGATAAAACACAGTAATATTAAATAGCAGTAAAAAGAATCACTCAAAAATCTATTTTTATAGTAAAGTTAATCACAAAACTAGTGATTCACACAAATTTCAAAGAATTCAAATTAAACTATTCGAAAGGAAAACTAATGGCACTAACAGAAAGTTTATAATATTTATTACCTAAAAGCAAAAAGAATTAAAAAATAAAGCAAAAAACAAAAGAAAATAAATAAAGCAAAAAACAAAACTGAAAAACTGAAAAAAAAATAGAATTTTTTTTGTGTGAATCACTCAAAAATAATAAAAAGCAAAAAGTTTTTTTTTGTTAGAAACTAAAATAACAAAAACTGTTTTTGAATATAATGATAAAACACAGTAATATTAAATAGCAGTAAAAAGAATCACTCAAGAATTAAAAAATAAAAGAAAATAAATAAAGCAAAAAACAAAACAGAAAAACTGGAAAAAAAATAGAAAAAAATGCCACCTACTGGGCCACCACGTCCTGAATACGACTAGAAACCCAACCCCGGGCCAGGATTCAGGCCCGCAGAAGGCCCAGTAGGCCCACAGGCAGAGGAGAGTCAGGTTAGGCCCGTAAGCCTGCATTTGAGAGGAGCTCGAGAGGGCAGCGGCAGTGGGGTTTATAAACCACTCCGCGCCCCTCTCAACTAGCGAGGTGGGACTAAACTTTTGGCCGCGGGTAACACAAGGCCTTTGGTCCCGGTTGGTGACACCAAACCGGGACTAAAGGGGTGCATTGGTACCGGTTCGTGGCACAAACCGGGACCAATGCCACCCTTTGGTCCCGGTTCGTGCCACCAACCGGGACCAAAGGGTTGTGCTTCCCGCCCTTTCGCCTAGCCAAAACAGACCTTTGGTCCCGGTTGGTGGCATGAACCGGGACCAAAGGGTGGCATTGGTCCCGGTTGGTGCCACGAACCGGGACCAAAGGTGTGGCTATATAAGCCAACACTTAGGAAAAATTCCCCAAGTGCTCCCATTCTCCCCCGACGCCGCCAGGCCGCTCCTCGCCGCCGTCGCCGCGCCCTGCCCCATCGCCGCCCGATCCTCGTCGCCTTTCGCCGTCGCCGACGCCTCCCCGACGATGCCGAGCTCAACGCCAGGTTGCCCCGTCGTCGATCAACCCCCTCTCGCTCGAACAAGTCTATGTATTATTTTATATCGCGGTGGACATATATCAAAGTTTGATCATATGTCAAAGTTTGAATTTTGACATATGCAACATTTGATCATATATCAAAGTTTGGTCATATGTCAAAGTTTGAATTTTGACATATATAGATTTATCAAGAATGCCCCCATTATGTATGTGCACAAGTTGATCCAATTTTTTTCTGATCTCATCTATATATATATTCTTCTATATGTCACGTTGTCTGTCAAAGTATTGAAGAAATCCATGGCTTCATCATTAGTCGGAAGTAACAGGCGTATGATGCTATGAAGCTCTTCAAAGTTGTTTTGGAACGGAGTTCCCGATAGAATAATTCGCCTTTTGGTGCGAATTTCAGCAAAGGCCTTCCAAATAGCGATATTCGGAAGGCTCTTGCTGAACTTTGTACCAAAAAGCGAATTATTCTATCGGGAACTCCGTTCCAAAACAACTTTGAAGAGCTTCGTACCATTATACGCCTGTCATTTCTGGCTAATGATGAAGTCATGGTTTTCTTGAATTCTTTGACACTAGAGAGCGTGACATATAGAAGGGTAGATGAGATCAGGAAAAATATGGACCATTTTCTGCACATCCAGAATGGCGTCATTTTGTTAAATCCCTTGTCGGTCCGGACGTCGGACATTCATGAGAGAGGCGGTCCGACCCAAACCCTAGAAGCGTTGTCGAGGCCACCCCAAACCCTAGAAGCGTTGCCTAGGCCACCCCAAACCCTAGAAGTGTTGTCGAGGCCACCCCGAACCATAGAAGCGTCGAGCTAGCTAGGTCTACGTTTGCACTAATATATCCATCTGTCATGTTTGTATATTAATTGCCATGTTGTAATATTTGCAGAAACTATGGAGCACCGAGACATCGAAGCAGAACAGTTGTTGGGGGACATAATCCTCGGCGGAGGTGATGTCTTGTTGTTTCTCAACGACACCGATGGTCTGGAAGGAGAGGGTGAAGCAGGCTCTGGTGATCGAACAATGGAGGTGGAAGGACATGATTATGATGGCTCCGGTGACGGAATGCCGGTGGAAGAAGGAGACCGTGATGACTGCTCCGGTGAGCGAACGGAGGAAGGAGATGTTGCAAAGTCCGGCGAGGTATATATATTAATTAAGCCTGTGCTGACTAGCTAATTGATGCATTAATTGTTTTGGTATGTACACATATTTGTAGGGTAACGCAGCAGAAAACAAAAAAAATTCGACCTACGCACCAGCCCAGGAACACTATGGAGACTGCATACAAGGTTTGATCATTTTCGTTACCGGCTCGTAGCGCAGCGGAAGTAGAGTCGATGACGATCGGCGGTGCAGATCCCCGCAGCTAGGATTTACAACCTCCCAACCGTGAGGATGTATACCCTCATCCGCCACCCGGACAGCCCTCCGGGAGGCGGTCGGACAGTCCCCCGGACGGTGTCGCGGACAGCCCTTCGGGAGGACTCACAGAACTCGGACCGTCACTTGGACAGCCCTTCGGGAGGAACTCACGAACAGCCCCACGGGCACTAAGATCGAAACTACGACCTCTCTACAGAGTTGCACACATACGGTGTCATCTATCCGGCAGGGCTTCGCCGTCCAGAACTAGTTCCCACCGGAACCTAGACAGCCTTTCGGCACTACGAAACTATTTCGTGGGAGGGAGAGAGAATGCCAGATCATGCATGGCTTGTGTGAGAGAGTTGGAGTGGAGTTGGAGAGCACCTCTCCTCCTCCTTATATAGTGGTGGAAGTGGTGGAGGGGGCTGAAATTTCAGCCCACTAAACATGGGGAAAACATGTTCCCACAAAACAAGGAGAACATGTTCCCACCAAACAAGGGAAAAACATGTTCCCTTGTCCATGGTGTTCCCCCATGGGGCCCCACCTTCCTCCCAACACTCTCCACCATTTGTGGGGGCTGCCCGCCACCATGGGCCCCCCCCAACATCTTTGTCCAGCCACAAGGGGCTACCCCCTCAAGGGGGGGCGCCCCCAAAACAGCCCCCACGATCCGTGGGATCTTGTCCCCTCACGCTGGGACAAGATGTTTTCCGCGACTATTACTTCTGAAAAATTCTGAAAGGTCCCAGAACATTTCTGACACCCTCTAAAATTATCTGGATGCGCTCTGGAACATTTCCAGTATTGTGGTTTAATTTAAAACCATCTTTGTTTACCCGGTAAACAACTCCGGCAGCTCCGAAACTTTTTTCCGGTTTTATCTCCGGAAAAATTCCAGAAATTACCAGACCAATCTGGCAACCTCCAAAACATTCCCGGTGCTTGCCGAAACCTTTTTGGATCAATGGTTTTATCTGAAACAACTTTTCGGTTTTACCGAAACTTTTTCAGTGTTCTCTCTCCGGAACTCTTCCGTTGTCTCCGAAACTTTTCGGTGATTTTCTCTCAGACTCCCTGTCTAGAATTCAGCAGATAGATGACCCTTAAGCGTGTGACCCTATAGGTTCGGTGAAGTATAGACATGACCGGAACACCTTCCGATCAATGATCAGCATCGGAGCCGTGGACACCCATATTGACCCCTATACCCACACGAATGAATATTCGAGTGAACCTCCAGTTGCCGTGTGCTATTCTTGTTGCTTCACGATATGTTACAAATACCCGAGGTTAGACATGTTGGCATCCCCGTGGATCAACAACTTGTCCACTATGCCAGTTACCCCGTTATCGGTATTGTTCTCTTTTCTCGTTACCGTGTTCCGGCATCCCCGTGATCAAATCACAAAGTGTCTGGCCAGACGATGATGGTTACCGTAACACCGAGAGGGCCCAGAGATATCTCTCCATCGTCGAAGGAGCAAATCCCAATCTTGAGCTATCAAGTTACTTGACATACTTTCCCATGAACCCGTAAGCCGTCGTAATAGCCATCCAGTTACGGATGACGTTTAACAAACCCCAAAGTTCATGAATCAAGCATGAAGAAACTTGATACTCTCATGGTCTGAGGAATTATGCAAACGTTAACCATCTCTGTGTTATTAACCATTAACTTGTGACGAATGAATCTCATAGCATAACATCAATTGGGTCGATTCAACACAAATGTTCTTCTAACATTGTGCCCTCAAAGTTGCTGGCATAGACATGCCCATGATTGGGAAAACATAATCATCATGCAACACTTGAGCTAGTCTTAGAGGCATGACTAGGAATACATTTTACCGTTTATTATTCCACATGTGCACATGGGTTTTCCCCAGAGCCTTTATGGATATGCGGGCTCGGGAACCACAGCAGTTATAGCATGGAACATAAACATAATAATGAGCATGGAGATAAATAATAACATTTATTATTGCCTCTAGGGCATATCTCCTACAGACTCCCACTTGCACTAGAGTCAATAATCTAGTTAATGCTAATGCACTTTACACCTGTGGCACACCGGTGTAAATATGCTTCGCATGTGGTATAGCCTGATGTCCAACAGATCTGACGGCTTCAGCTCCGTGTGTATCTTTGCGTATCCTCGCGTTTTTACACTTTCACAGAATTCATATTTTGTGTGGACTTGGCTTTGTATGTATGTGAATCACAGGTCGAACCTGGATTCCTCAGACTGAGTTATGGAGCAACTACCTACAGTAGTGTCCCATTGACAAAAGCCATCTTGGAACCATACTAAGTTCATGAATGAACTATATGATTCAACATTTTCTTTGTCGCTTCGAAAGCGGTAACATACTTAGCCTCTGTTATAGAATTCGCCACAGTAATTTGTTTGGAAACCTTTTCCAACTAATTGTGCCACCACATTGTGTGTTACACAAAACCCTCAATTTAAATCGAAAATCGCATGGAGAAATGATGAAGACTGTATCGATGTAACCTTTTACAACGAACTCTTCATGATCTTCACTTGCGAGAAAACATGTCATCAGTGCTACTATAGTACTCAATGACCTTTTTTCACTGTTGTCCCATGATCAATACTTTGATCACTTTGGTATCTATACTCGTAACAACTTTGGAGTATTGGACATATCTGGTTGTTTTACATACCATAGAATACATGATTAATCCAAACACGAAGGTGTGTGGAATCTCCATCATGTATTTTGCTCATCAGTGTTTTTGGGACACCGAGTCTTGCAAAAACTCTTTCCATGTGACTTCGGCAAGAATCACTCCTTGGCGTTTTAAATGCTAAAAAGTTTTAGCATCTTGTCAATATGTATTTATTGCTTAGCCCCATTAGGTAAATCTATCTTCATAGATCATCATGCCTAATATTAAGGCTATTTAGCCCAAGCACTTCATTGAAAAACTATTTTCAAATGAAGTCCTAATTCGTGTCAAGAATTTTATTTCCAATTAACAATGTGTCAAGCACACAAGGTTTTTAGAAATGTTATTAGGCTCCCACTTACTTTCTTGAATTACAAGCATCTTCGTTATCCATTGATGAAGTCAAAACTCCTTTGACCATTTCATCAAAACACGAAGATTCCAACTCCACTTTACTCTCTTCTGTCCATCGCTGGAACTCTGAAGTTTGCACTCTTTCTAGCATCCTCTGGATTGACAAAATACCTTGGACTGTAACACATGCAAGTCCTTGGTCTCATTTCCATCAGATGGAAATCATTTTGTCATCCATTGTTTTATATCTCATGATATGAAATATTTATTAATTGCTAGTTCAACCCGAACCGACTTTAAGCATCGCTACGGTGAAACAACCTCATCGTAGTCAACTCCTTGAACTTGTATATTGCAACAAGTCGAGCTTTATGGATAAAACATTTTTATTCGTATCAGTTATAGTTCCATAAATATTCGTCAGACTCTAAGTCTTCCGAAAGGTGTATCAAGGTTTTAATCTTGAATCACTTATATGGAAACTATCTCGGATTGTATTGGCATTTAGCCAATTCCGGAGTCAGGGCCCATCAACGCTTCCTTGTGTATCGTAGGTATACTGTTGTCTAACAACAATATATCGTTTGCGCACCTGAGAGGTTTGCACGAGCCTTGCCTGCGTGGTTCAGCTGCAAGTTCGACCGAAGTCCATACATTTTATTGTAGAGACTTCCGTATCAGTCGCAGTAGGAAACTCTGGAATTACTTCCAAGGTCTCTTTCCTTTGACCTGATGACGAAGATACTGTTTATCTCGTCGAGTTGCACTATTCTCCCACTCACCTTTTGAAAGAACCATTTTCTTCAAAAAGCATACCGTTCTTTGTGGCAAACCTATTTGCCTCGGTATAGTGAGGGAGGAATACCCAATTACTTGGGATATCCTACAAAGTAGCACTTGTCTGATTTGGAATAGGTTTGTAACCTTTTACACAAGCCCCATATTCCAAATGTTAAGAAAAGATATAACATGGTTGGGCGTACCATACCGTGGCGTCATTTCAACAGACCTGATGGAGCTCTTTTCAGTGTAAAAGCCGCAGTCTCTAAAGCATCACTTTAAAAGGGATAATGGCAAATTTATTTATGTCATCTTTGATCTTACCATGTCATAAATGGTTCGATTACATCTTCACGGACTTTCCACTTGTAGTGGTGTTCCGGGAGGTGCAAGTTATAAAACTCCTTTCACAACTCATCAGACATTCGCTAAACTTGTAACTCAGATATTCCTTTCTGCAATCGAATTGTAGAAACATAATTTTCTTATTACAATAACTTCTACTTCATATTTGAAAAACCTTTTGAATGAATTCAAAAGATCCAGACTTACGTCTCATCAAGTAAATATCCACATATATACTTGAGTCATTTCTGAAGATAGATAAATCCACTACTTGCAACAACATTTATTGAATTACATACATCAAAATGTATGATCACCAATAAGTTCTTTGCTCGTTCCTTATGGCCTTTGAACGGAATTTCAGTCACTTCACTTTTCGGAGGAAAGTTGCAAGTGTCAGATGATTCAAAATCAAACGACTTCAAAATCCATCATAATGGAACTTATCCATGCGGGTTTCTCCAATGTGACCAAATGCAGTGCCACACTTGTGTGGTATTCTCTTAGTCTTACGACATTTAGCGTCAGTGTTATGGATGTATCATATTACTATCAATATTCATAACATACATCCCATCTGGATGGAAGTATGGCCCTTTTTTTTTATTCATAATACTGAACAACAATTGTTCTTTTATGAACAACCCTTTTGCAACAACATTGTGCAAGGGGCTAGAGTGTAAAACTCTAAAATGAATTATGAAAGTAAATCCAGAGGTAATATATAATTATCATTATTCATAACATACATCTCATTCTCAATGAAAGTATGGCCCTTATGTTATTCATAACATCGAACATAAAAAGTTCTCTTATGAACAACCTTCTTGCAAGATACCTTATGCAATGGGATAGAGTTTGTGAAACTCTAAATGAATTATGAAATAAATACAGACGGTAATACACTGATGGAAGGTATAGTAACATTTACTATGTTCCCTGTGTATACCTAAACCTCATTCCTGGCTAGTCCTTCAGGCCATAGTAGTTCTTACATCGAGTTGCAACAGAATGCAATCGAGCGGGTATCTTTGTGATTAACTCACAATACCCAAGAATTAGTGATTAACATGTTTAACCATTATTCCCAAGAACTATATCTTTGACCAGCCTTCTATACATCAAAAACTTGTATGACATTCATACATGAGCTGGATATTCTAGTCTTCTTTCCTTTTGCCTTTATACTTCTAACAGTTTAACTTTTAGTATTTCTCCTACTCTCAGAAGAAGCACTCAACTTAAGAGTGGCGTTAGCCCCGGACTTCCTAGGTGTGTAAGTCACACTAACACCCTTCGGACACTTCCTTTCTCTTTAAGTTGTTGTTTTATTCACCTTTCATCATATGACAGGCGTTCTTCTGGATCCCTCTCTTATCAGTCTAATGCATAGTAAACTCCTTTACTAATAGTTTGCAAACAAACATTGCTTTGGATATCTCATATCTTTTAGTCTTTGTCTGTCTCTGAAAAATGATTTTCAGATTCCATGAATATCACATAACTATCCAAACTTTCGAAGTTTGGGTCTCATGGAAGCAAACATATTGCACTTGACTGAAACGGAATTCTAGCTTTTGGATCGAAGGACAAGAGTCTCATCATCCATAGCATTAGCGGGAGGATACCGAAAGTATGCGATAGGACAAAATCCTTCTTGGCACTCTTGAGGACAATCCTCACATTACGTTATCAACCGTAAAGTTTTAACCAGATATATAACAGCTATTCAATTTTAAATAGGGAAGGTGGAAATGCGAGCCATAATTCTACAACTATTAAGCAAATCACACTTAGACAATGTTCAAAATTAATTGCACTGAGAATTAAAAGAATTAATTCTACAGCGCGCTCCCACTCAAATCAATATCTCTCATAATTGATTGTGAGTGATTCCAGACCCGTGTTTTGATTATTCGTCATTGATGTTAGTCACCACTGATGACGAAAATCTCAACCGGTAGGCCAACCTGCCAATCACATCTCTATGCGACTCTTGTTCATCTTTCGATGGGCGTGTTCCGAGCTCATGACTGACATGCCTGAACGTCAAAGACAACCAAGTGATCTCGCTGCGAGGTCTGAACTCACCCGCCTCACACATCCCTAATCGTTCGTACCCATGTTAGTCATGGCGCACCCCAAAAAGTTAGGTGCCGTGACGGTGCTACACTTGGGAGAACACTATCAACTATGATATTTTTCTGAGAGATCACCCTAATAAAAAGCGACTACCGCGCAATCAAGAAGGGTGCATCATAAGGGATAAACATCTCAGGCAATTCATAATAGCATGATATGGTATAGCCCTTTCTGACGGAGAAGTCTTGTATTTCTTCGTCTTCGGCATTCGCGTCGGTGTTCACCTTCGCGAAGATTGCCACCACCTTGTCGATGCACCAGATAATATTGCTATCTCTATAGCTAATAAAATAATGCATTACACAAGGTTGACACGCAGGTCATTTAAAGTGCAATCATATGGCTCCAGCCATCATGCCAAATCATGACACGCAGGTCATGTTAATCAATTTACATCATATAGTCATCTCATACATAATCAAATTATTATGAGCACTGCTATACCACATCATATGCACATGCAAACCCTCCTGCAAAACCAAGTTAGACGCCTCTAATCGGTTCATGCAAAAACTTGTTTTTCATGGCTTCTAATGTTTCGAAACAAACCGAAGCTACCAACGTCCATCATCAAGTATGATAATTCAAGTCGCTAGATTAACTTTCCAGGGTGTATGAAAACCGAGATAATAAAATCTCGAGCCCCATACTAAACTTCGTCATACGCATGACCCCCGTGCAGATCATATCTGCATTGCCCTTTCGTTTGCGAAATTTCATCTTTCTTTTTAACTACGGTGGAATTCAATGGACTGTTAGCACTTCGTTGATCAATCAGGATCGCGGATTGCCAAAACATTGAAACTCCACCATGCTATTATCAAGATCAGAAATATGCAAATTCTAGGGAAGCAACAAGAACATCGGGTAACAGATTTCATCTGCTACCCGCACAAATAATTTTCAGTAATAGAACTCATCTACTACCTGATTATATTGTGCAACACCCATACATCTCCATGTATTCTAGATCGCAACCTGCATCTACGCATAGCACGGCTCATGATGCCGCTATAGGGTAACGCAGCAGAAAACAAAAAAATTTGACCTACGCACCAGCCCAGGAATACTATGGAGACTGCATACAAGGTTTGATCATTTTCGTTACCGACTCGTAGCGCAGCGGAAGTAGAGTCGATGACGATCGGCGGTGCAGATCCCCGCAGCTAGGATTTACAACCTCCCAACCGCGAGGATGTATACCCTCATCCGCCACCCGGACAGCCCTCCGGGAGGCGGTCGGACAGTCCCCCGGACGGTGTCGCGGACAGCCCTTTGGGAGGACTCACAGAACTCGGACTGTCACTTGGACAGCCCTTCGGGAGGAACTCACGACCAGCCCCACGGGCACTAAGGTCGAAACTATGACCTCTCTACAGAGTTGCACACATACGGTGTCATCTCTCCGGTAGGGCTTCGCCGTCCAGAACTAGTTCCCACCGGAACCCAGACAGCCTTTCGGCACTACGAAACTATTTCGTGGGAGGGAGAGAGAATGCCAGATCATGCATGGCTTGTGTGAGAGAGTTGGAGTAGAGTTGGAGAGCACCTCTCCTCCTCCTTATATAGTGGTGGAAGGGGTGGAGGGGGCTGAAATTTCAGCCCACTAAACATGGGGAAAACATGTTCCCACAAAACAAGGAGAACATGTTCCCACCAAACAAGGGAAAAACATGTTCCCTTGTCCATGGTGTTCCCCCATGGGGCCCCACCTTCCTCCCACACTCTCCACCATTTGTGGGGGCTGCCCCCCACCATGGCCCCCCCCCCAACATCTTTGTCCAGCCACAAGGGGCTGCCCCCTCAAGGGGGGGGGGGGGGGGGGGCGCCCCCAAAACAGCCCAAAACAGCCCCCACGATCCGTGGGATCTTGTCCCCTCACGCTGGGACAAGATGTTTTCCGCGACTATTACTTCTGAAAAATTCCGAAAGGTCGCAGAACATTTCTGACACCCTCTAAAATTATATGGATGCGCTCTGGAACATTTCCAGTATGGTGGTTTAATTTAAAACCATCTTTGTTTACCCGGTAAACAACTCCGGCAGCTCCGAAACTTTTTTCCGGTTTTATCTCCGGAAAAATTCCAGAAATTACCACACCAATCTGGCAACCTCCAAAACATTCCCGGTGCTTGCCGAAACCTTTTTGGATCAATGGTTTTATCCGAAACAACTTTTCGGTTTTACCGAAACTTTTTCAGTGTTCTCTCTCCGGAACTCTTCCGTTGTCTCCGAAACTTTTCGGTGATTTTCTCTCAGACTCCCTGTCTAGAATTCAGCAGATAGATGACCCTTAAGCGTGTGACCCTATAGGTTCGGTGAAGTATAGACATGACCGGAACACCTTCCGATCAATGATCAGCATCGGAGCCGTGGACACCCATATTGACCCCTATACCCACACGAATGAATATTCGAGTGAACCTCCAGTTGCCGTGTGCTATTCTTGTTGCTTCACGATATGTTACAAATACCCGAGGTTAGACATGTTGGCATCCCCGTGGATCAACAACTTGTCCACTATGCCAGTTACCCCGTTATCGGTATTGTTCTCTTTTCTCGTTACCGTGTTCCGGCATCCCCGTGATCAAATCACAAAGTGTCTGGCCAGACGATGATGGTTACCGTAACACCGAGAGGGCCCAGAGATATCTCTCCATCGTCGGAGGAGCAAATCCCAATCTTGAGCTATCAAGTTACTTGACATACTTTCCCATGAACCCGTAAGCCGTCGTAATAGCCATCCAGTTACGGATGACGTTTAACAAACCCCAAAGTTCATGAATCAAGCATGAAGAAACTCGATACTCTCATGGTCTGAGGAATTATGCAAACGTTAACCATCTCTGTGTTATTAACCATTAACTTGTGACGAATGAATCTCATAGCATAACATCAATCGGGTCAATTCAACACAAATGTTCTTCTAACATTGTGCCATCAAAGTTGCTGGCATAGACATGCCCATGATTGGGAAAACATAATCATCATGCAACACTTGAGCTAGTCTTAGAGGCATGACTAGGAATACATTTTACCGTTTATTATTCCACACGTGCACATGGGTTTTCCCCAGAGCCTTTATGGATATACGGGCTCGGGAACCACAGCAGTTATAGCATGGAACATAAACATAATAATGAGCATGGAGATAAATAATAACATTTATTATTGCCTCTAGGGCATATCTCCTACAATATTAACTCTCTTCTTTCTTCTTTTCTAGCCCTCCGGATCGAGCCAAACTTCGGTAACGAGACGAGGCCCGAAGAAAAGGTTGCGCTAGGATGAAAGGTTCACGATCACAGCAATCAAGGGCGATGGCCAACCGATTGAACCCAGCCGGACCAAGGAAGCATTTTCTGCTTAGTGCGGGGTTCTTGCTAGGGACATGATCCCGATCAGCATCCACCAATGGAATAAGCCTAAGAGCGAAGACCCTCAAGTGTCTTTTGTCAACGATAGACAGAAAGATGATCTTTGGACCGCGCTGGAGGCAAATTTCACCCTACCGCCAGAGGAGGATCCGGATAAGCCAGTTATAGAGCCATTGGTTAAGGCTCATGCTCTTAAGAAGATGGCAGATCTATTCAGGAGGTGGAAGAATGAGTTGAAATCAACGTTTGTCGACAAAGGGAAGACTCCAGAATTCACCGGCCGATTTGAGAAGATAAGAGATCACTGGCCCGCATTTGTGGCCCACAAGACATCGGAGAAGAGTAAGAAGATGTCAGCGACAAACAAGTTAAATGCTGCAAAGAAGGAGCATCACCATTGCACGGGGTCAGGTGGCTACCTCAAAGCCCGGCCGTTGTGGGACAAGGCTGAGAAGGACCTGCTTGATAAAGGGGTCGAACCAGAGACATTGAACTGGCCAGACCGTTCAAGGACTTGGTTCTTCGGGGTTGGGGGAACCTTGGACCCTGAAACAGGGAAGTGCCGTTGGACGAAGGAGCAACTTGAAATACCCGTCAAGAAGCTTCAGAAGTATATCGCCGCAGCGCAGGAAGGGACGTTCGTTCCCGACAGAGAGAACGACGAGCTCACACAGGCCCTCGGGAATTCTGAGCACCCAGGATGAACACGAGGCACAGCAGGCTCCGTTGCGTGGAAGGTTGGGTTTCCCAGCGCAGGCGGTTACAAAACCCGGGAGAGGAGGAGGAAAGTGGAGCAGACCAAACTGCAGAAGCTGAATGCAAGGGTACGAGCGCTAGAGGAACAAGCACTACTAGTTCAGAGCCAGCGACCTGCCGGAGCTACCCCAGAAGCTACCCCACCATCTCAGCGGAGAAGCAGCGTGGCTTCCACCGAGCTCCTTCAGCAGCCTGACTTCACGGCTCCCAGCTACCCCATGGATGCTATCACGGAGGCTCAAGATTGCCACCTTATGACGCAATGGCAGCACCTCAAAGTCAAGGCGGCTGTCGGCTCTGTTGCACCTCCTCAACCCGGCGCAACTTTTCACTGCCTTCCGATTCCACAAGGCTATACTGTTGTGATGGTCGATGAAATAACGAAGGGATTTGAGGAGCTCGAGCTTGACCACCCTACCGGTGAAGGGGAGACTCAGCTGGGTCTTGCTCTGAAGACTCCATGTCTATGGCGGAAGGAGCTCATCAACCTTCCGAACTGGACGCCTCCTCCTCCTCCTCAGGCGAGTCAGGGCACTCTGCCTCCTCCTCCGCGTACTCCTCCGGCGAGTGATCAGGGCAGTCCGCCTCCTTCTCCGGCTGCTCCGGCGCGTGGCGGCACTCCGCCTCCTTCTCCGCCTACGCCGGCGCGTCTGAGCAGCCCGCCTCCTTCTTCGCCTCGTCAGCAACAGCGAAAGACAGCCGCCGCCGCTCCGGCTGCTCCGGTGCGTCGTAGCACTCCGCCTCCTTCTCCGCCTCGTAAGCAACGAAGGAAGACAGCCGCAGCCGCTCCGGCTGCTCCGGCGTCTAGCAGTACAGCTAGAGGCGGGAGGCAATACATATTCGGTCCATCTCTCAAGCCTCTAGAGAAGTTACCATACGAGATGACCAAGGAGGAAAACGCGGAGATCTGTCAAGCCCAAGTGAAGGACTTTTTTGCAAAGAAAAATCCACCTCCGGAGGAGAAGATAGATCCGGTGAAATTGAAGCGCACTTTGAAAAATGTAACACCCCTGTTGTAATAAACACTGTGACACTCTGCTAATCATGCCATGTCATGTTCACTTGGAATGTTAATCACAGTAGTTAAGCAACTCAAATCCAAAATTCTCTCTGAAATTCAATTCAAATTCAAGTACAAAATAAAGTTTCTCAAAATTGGTGGGAAAAATGTTCATCTTGTTGACAATATTTCAAAACAAATGTTGTTAAGGAACATAACATCACCATCAACTTGAAATGGGTCAGAACAAATTAAACAGAGCCAAAACAGCAAGTTAAATGCCTTTTCCATTTTTAGAAAAATCTAAATGATCTCCAAAAATTTCCAAACTTTTTGTGGCACTGTCTAAAATCACCAGGGATTTATTGGGACACTCCCCATATATTTCCAAATTGAAATGGGTGTCTAAATAATTATCTCTCTCTCTCTGTGGAATAAATAAAAGAAAAATAAAACAGAAAAAAAAGAAAAATGGGAAAGTGGCAGAGAAGCTCACCTGCCTACCAGGCCGAACCGGCCCAGCCCACTCCCACCTACCGTCGTCCTTGTCCCCCCTCCGTGTCACTCCCGCCGTGGACAGAGCCGCGCCGTGCAGTCGCCGCTCGACACCGCGGCAGGAACAGGTGGGCGAGGGGATAAGCTCGCCCCCGTCCATTCCCCCTGCCTCCTCCGTCACTTCCCCCCTCTCTTCCCCTCATCTCGCTCACCCCTCTCCTTCTCGATCTCCTTCTGCCCGAGCGGAACCGACGCCGCGTGCCGAGCTCCGACGCGGCCACCGGCGCCCGTCTGCCTCTCTGACAAGTCCGGTGGACTCGCCGCGGTCTTCCTCTTCTTCTGGTGCTCTCAGGCGAGGGCGAGGAGCCGCGCAATCGCCGATCGACTTCGTCCCCGTCTCCGGCCACCGCGACGTCGCCACCGTGAATCCCCGCCGTCTGCGCTACTAATCTGTCACCGGCCTGTCGTGCGCCGCACGGTGAGCCACCACCCCCCTCTGTTCCCTCCCCGAGCCGCGCTTTCCTTCCCTAGCTAGCTGTGTTCGCCGTCGCACTCCGGCCGCCGCGGATCCTCGCCGTCCGGCCACTTTCGGTCGTCCCCGAGGCCGCGCTCTAGCTCTATTCGACGCGGCGTGCTCCTCTCATTCGAACGCGACCGGAAACACGCGTGAAAGCGCACCGTAGCAGTAGCGCCGTGCACGCCCGGAAGCCACCGCCGCCAAGCTCGACGCCGGCGACGTTTCTGGCCTCCCCGGCGTAGTCCAACAACACCACTCGACGCGGCTCTCTTCTAGCTTTCGAGCGCAAGTACAGGCGCGCGAGATGGTGGCCTGTAGCGTTTTCCCGAGCCTCTCCGGCGAGAGGCCGCCGCGCGCGAGCTCGCCGGAGCTGCTCCGGCGGCTCCGCTGACCTGGCCTGACCGGTGGGCCTCGCTGGGTCATTGGCAGCTGGGACCCACGGGCCCAGTTGACCAGTTGACCTGGTCAACAGGCTGACTAGGCAGCCCCAGCCGCTGACTGGTTGGTCCCAGTTGACCAGTCAACCGGTCAGCCGATGCTGACGCCATGCCCACGTCATGATGATGTCATTTTCATTTTCTGGTCAATTCTGTTAATATAAATAAATTCAGAAAAATGCTGAAATCTTTGAAAATCCATAGAAAATAAACCGTAGCTCGGATGGAAAAACTTTGTACATGAAACTTGCTCAGAACGACGAGACGAATCCAAATACGCAGTCCGTTCGTCCGCCACGCGTCCCTAGCATAGCGAACGTGCAACCGTTCCCCCTCTTTTCGTCTGTCCGAAATGCCGGATACCGGGAATACTTTCCCGGATGTTTTTTCCCTTTCGCCGGTATTACCTAGCACTGCGATAGAACACCGCTAGCTTTGCTTGTTGACATGTCATGCACCTGTTGCTTTGTATTTACTGTTCTTCCCCCTCTTCTCTCTCGTTAGATTCCGGTACCGACGTAGACTCCGAGAACAACGCAGCTCCGGTGATTGGCTACCCTACTGACGACTCTTCCTTTGCCGCCGAGCAACCAGGCAAGCCCCCCCTTTGATCATCTCGATATCACCTATTCTAATTCTCCTGCTTGCATTAGAATTTTGCTACTGTTACTGCTTTTCCTATTTCTGCTGCATAGCCTGTTTATTGTAGCCTACTGTTGATAACTGCCTGCTATCCTAAACTGTTTTAGTATAGACTGGGTAGAGCCCCATTAGTGACCCCCACTTTATCCCGACTGCCCCGCTGGAGTTTCAGAAGACCCGATCAACGGGATTGAAGATCAGCCCCGGCACTGCACCTCACTTTCCCCTTAGTTGCTTGACACTACTGGGTTACTATCGAGTGCCGAGGGTGATACCTTGTCAGCACTTCTGATGATAACCTTGTAGGTTAGTTGATCGGTCGTGGTAAGCGAGGGTGATACCTCCTACACCACCCCTGATACTGACAAAGCCGCGCAACACCTCACGTGTGGACCTCGAGGGTGATGCCTCCTACGTCCATCTTGTTGTTACATCAGGTGGGAGTCCAACGAGGGTGATGCCTCGGATTCCCCTTGATATGGTGACCACACGGATGCCTCGTATTACTGTTGATACTGATACTTGAGAAGGCGGGTCGACCCTGCGGATGATGGATAGTTACCCGTGAGTTATTCCACGAGGCGCGGCCGGGCATTCTTAGCCCTTGCAGCAAGTCCTCGAGACAAGGTGACGGGGTCACATCTTTCGTGAGTCTCTGCTCGTTACCGCAAGCCCTAGGACACTACGATTTGGATATATGATCCGAGCAGGCCACTGGCCTGATAGCACTAACCATCACGTGGGCATAGTATGGGCGTTCTGCATCGTAACATCAGCCGAAAGCTCTGTCAGACGTCCAGTTCAGCATTGCGGCCGGGCTGGGCTGGCACCATCCGGTAGTGGTGGAGCCTGGTTCGCCGTGCACGCAACGACCCAGAGGGCGAGGGGCGATGGCCCAAGACCCCCTTGCGCTTAGGAGGTAGACCGGCGGGGACCTCTCTGCTGAGCTGTAGGTAGGGTTGCGGTGTGTCGTTTGGCTGAGGCCGGGCATGACCCAGGAAAGTGTGTCCGGCCGGAGTTAATCGAGCGTGGTGGGTAGTTGGTGCACCCCTGCAGGGAAGAACACATCTATCGATAGTCGGTCCTACGGTAAAGGACACTCGGAGTTGTATCCCGATCGGTACAACTAGAACTTGAGATGATACCTGGAAATGTGGCTCCGGGATCGCTTTCTCGCAGGGAGTCGAGGAAGGATCTCTGGGCGAGACTGTTGATTGCTACTACCACTACTACTTTATACTATGCTGCTCTGTACTCATCTATATGCTGCAAGACGCTCGAAGATGCTTGAAGATGCTGAAGATGCTAGTCTTCGATAGGACTAGGCCTTCTCTCTATTCTGGCATTTCTGCAGCCCAGTCCACATATACAACCATTCCTTGATAATGTTGCATATGTAGTGTAGATCCTTGCTTGCTGAGTACTTCGCAGTACTCACGGTTGCTTTGCTTTCCCTTTTTCTCCCTTATCAATTGTTGTGATCCGATGATGGAGCCCCTGAGATCGCTGCCCCGCCGACGACCAGTACTACTACCAGCCCGGAGAGTACTACTACTGCGAGGAGCCGTCTGACGACCAGGAGTAGCATCGGAGGATCCAGGGCAGGAGGCCTACGCCTTTCGATCGTAGAGTTTCATTTTTGTCCCGCCTTTTAAAGGCCTTTCTGTTTTTCTTTTATATCTGTACTCAGATATCTCATGCTTCCGCTGACGCTTGTATTCCATCGAGCTTCTGTATTCGAGCCCTCGAGGCCCTGGCTTGTAATATAAAGCTTGTATGATTTATTTATGTTTTAGAGTTGTGTTGTGATGTCTTCAAGTGAGTCCTTAGGCTTGATCGTGTGCATTTGCGTGTATGGTTAGTGCACGATTAAGCCGGGGGCGTCACAAAAAACCTGAAGCGACCACCACCACCTACGCCGGATGACAACCATGTCCGCGCTTTTAAAAAGGCAGTGGAAGGAGCGCGCCGGTCGGAAACTACTTCAAGTGACAAAAGGTTACAAGAACGATGAAGTGGGAACAAAATTCCCCAGCTCGGCGAACAGGCAAACCAATCGTGCCCCCCGCTCAAGGTGTCTAGCGATATCGTCGCAAATCTGCCGGGGATGGTGTCCGGTACCAATCCTGGTGATTACCTGCCCGACGATGCACATTTTGATACAATGGAGGTGGACGAACACAAATACCAGTACGGGAAGCCTCTCGTCAGACCTGGTGATCTTCCTCTAACAACGATGATGCGAAGATTCCATAAGTGGTACATGGACACCTGCAAGTCTGGGAAGGATACTTTGACGTTGAGAGTTAAAGAGGAGCACGACCTCGTTGGAATTGATCTGTTGTCTGTTCCATTTGAGGAGTTCTTCCAGTTTTTCAATCAAAAGGCCCTCGATAAAATAATCATCACTTGCTACTGTCTGTAAGTACTATACTTCTGTAATTAAGTCTCTATATATAGCTCAGCTCTTTCATTGCATGTATATATAATTATCCTCACTATATTATGCAGATTGAAGATCGTCGAATGCAGAAATGCACAAATCTATGATATTGGGTTCATTAACACAAATCTCATAGATGAATGGACGGTTACATATAATGCGAAAGAAACTGATGCCAACTTGCTACAATCGTTGCTTCAAAATCAAAACAAAGATAAAGTACTCTTTCCTTACAACTTCAAGTGAGTGTTACTGTCTTCTGCATATTCGGTTTCCCTTATTACTCAAGGTTATAGTAATGTAATTGATGAGTTATGCATGCGTGCGCAGCTTCCACTTTATTCTCCTAGAGATTAAGCTTGAGCAGGGACTAGTAACCGTCTTAGACTCAAGATGAAAAGATCCCAAGGAGTATGCGGCCATGACTGAAATGCTCCAGAAGTAAGTTCAATCGATCATTATCGCACCATATCGGCAACTTTGTTCATTTCCTGATATCAAGTAATTATTTTCTTTGTCTCGCAGGGTTTGGAAAGTGTTCACCACAGAAGCTCCAGGTCTGCCGGGGGAGCTGCGATTTACACACCCGAAAGTAAGTACTACTAGCTAGTTCCGCGCATCTCCCATTGATTCTAGCTAGTTTCATCAATACCATTTATAATGCTTGATTATCAGTTTGATTGACCTCTATTTCTCGTAAAGTGGTTGTGGCAGGAAGGCGGGAATAATTTTTGTGGATACTACGTTTGCGAGTACATCTACAACGCGACGACCTCTAAGCGGGGCTACTCTGAAAAACAATATGAAGTGCGTAAGCAATAATATTCACAATTTTATTTTATTACCATCATTTGTGTTGAGTTTCATTCATATATATATGTATTGACCCCCTTCTCCAAATTAGATTTGGCAGATGCGGGATGAACTCCTACCACAAGATCGCATAAAAGCAATTCAAGAGGAATTGGCGGGATTCTTTCTTGACCACGTCATCAATCCAGCCGGAGAATACCATGTGGAACTTGACATTAGATGTTAGGGATTGTAAGAGATCTTATATTGTATATATGTAGCTAGTAGCGTCGGATAGATATACGAAAACTTGTTGTTCGACCAATCTCTCGGAGAAGGAGGAGGTCGATCACTTCTCTCTGTATATGTTCATGATGATCTTGTGTACTTAATGGTTTCCTTCATTTGCTTACTAGCTAGCGTGTCGACTCCTCTCTATACGTATAGTACGTAGCATCGACCAAGCACGGAGATAAGAGAGGACACTTCTCTCTAGCTATTAGCTAGCTAACACAATATATGAAACCCCTAAATTAACCCTACAAAACCCCCAAACCCCCCCCCCCCTTTAAAAAAAACAAAAACCCCAGCTCCTGAGCTGCTGACACGTGGATGATCTTTGGTCCCGGTTGGTGTTACCAACCGGGACTAAAGACCCTCCTGCCTGGGCTCGCCGCAGCGGCCACGTGGAGCCACATCTGTCCCGGTTTGTAAGCGAACCGGGACTAAAGGTGTTGGGCTTTAGTCCCGACCCTTTAGTCCCGGTTCCAAAACCGGGACAAATGGGCCTCTGGAACCGGGACAAATGTGCCTTTTTCTACTAGTGGCGGCTGGACATGTAGACTGTAGTGTAGCAACTATACCCCACGAAGGAGTAACTTGGCCTTAGCAAGAAAAGTCCAGCTCAGAAACAGGAAATCACTGTCCACTTTGTTTGATAAGTCATGCACTTTTCAAAAAAAAAAATTTGAGTTGAAGTGTCTATCATAAATTGAAATATGTTGATATTTTATAAGGGAGGTTCATGAATTCTGTAAGGATGCTTGTACATTGGAAAAATGCAGCACTCAGCATCTTTCTCGTTGAGTCTTTGGGTATATACACCTGTTGTGGAAAGGAATTAACAGTACCCCTAAGTAGCGCAAAATTCATATTTGATAAATGTCAAGCATTTGTAAGACAAGGACCTCGTAGAGCTTCCTTTATGCATATGTGTCCAGGTGGCCAGGTCCTGAGCTAAAATGAATCCACAAGTAGGAGATGGGAGGTCGGGGGCAATGGAACACCCACCATAGAAGGAATTTTGCATACCAGAATTTTAGCGGTAGGAGACAAAAATTTCTGGTAATGAGGACAATTTGTTGTAAAACGTTGTGGGAAGCGTAGAACCCTTTGTCTCGGGCCGCATGTATATATTGGGCGAAAGCCTTGGCATACAAGTTACAGAGAGAGATCGAGAGATCATCGAGAGATCGACCAGAGGTCGTTACAGAGAGATCGGGGAGAAGAAGAGATAGAGACGGGGTACAGGTTTAAACAGACTCCTAACCCTATACATCTTCTATATGGTTATTCTAACACTCCCCCTCAATCTGAACCTCAAGAAGCTTTGCTAAGGTTAAGATTGTACTTAAACTCATCTAACCTTCTCTCAGTAAGAGGCTTCGTAAATCCATCCGCAAGTTGATCCCCTGTGGGAATAAATCGAATCTCAAGCAACTTCCGAGCTACTCTTTCTCTGACAAAATGAAAATCAACCTCAATGTGTTTTGTCCGTGCATGAAAAACAGGATTTGCTGAGAGATAAGTTGCACCAATATTGTCACACCATAATCTCGCAGCATGTGGAGCCTTAATTTCAAGCTCATAGAGTAATGTCTGTATCCACATCACTTCAGCTGTAGCATTAGCCAAGGCTTTATATTCAGCCTCTGTACTTGACCTTGAGAAGCTTTCTTGCGCTCCATGACACAAGATTGGTTCCCAGAAACACAGCAAAACCACCTGTAGACCTTCTATCATCAGCACACTCTGCCCAGTCTACATCAGAGTATGCAGTAACAAGCATAGAAGAGGACTTGGTAATTTCAAGTCCAAGACCTTCTGAGAACTTGAGATACCTTAGAATTCTCTTAACTGCAGTCCAATGAGTACTTCTAGGTGCATGTAAATACTGGCATACCTTGTTCACTGAATAAGAGATATCAGGACGAGTAAGTGTTAAATACTGCAAAGCACCTACAACACTTCTATAGTTTGTTGCATCCTCTGGTCCAAGAACTTCTCCACTTTCCACTATAAGCTTTTCTGAGGTAGAGATTGATGTATTGACCGGCTTACAATTCTCCAACCCTACTCTCCTGAGGATATCAATGGTGTACTTTTCCTGTGAGAGAAGTATGCCATTTTTAACTTGCTTTACCTCTATGCCAAGAAAATAATGAAGATCACCCAAGTCCTTGAGAGCAAATTCCAACTTGAGATCCTTAAGCAAGCAAGTAGTGGCATCTGAACTTGAACTAGCAACAATTATATCATCAACATAAACAAGCACAAAAATAGTGACATTGCCTTTATTAAAGAAAAACAATGAGGTATCTGCCTTGGATGGTGTGAACCCAAGATGTTGTAACTGCATACTTAATCTGGAATACCAGGCTCTTGGGGCATGCTTCAAACCATACAAAGCTTTATCCAATTTACAGACATGTTGTGGTGTACTGTGATTCTCATAACCTGGTGGTTGCCGCATGAACACTTCTTCCTCAAGAACACCAAGAAGAAACGCGTTCTGAACATCTAGCTGTCTTAGACTCCAACCTCTGGAAATAGCAATAGACAAGACAAGTCAAATAGTAGCTGACTTAACAACGGGGCTGAAGGTATCTTCATAATCAATTCCAAACCTTTGTTTAGATCCCTGGGCAACTAATCTAGCCTTATACCTGTCTATGCTTTCATCAGACTTTCTTTTTATCTTATACACCCATTTACAATCAATAATATTGTCTCCGTATTTTGGTGGCACCAAGTGCCAAGTCTTATTTTTCATAAGTGCATTATATTCATTGTCCATAGCTTCCTTCCAATCCTTATTAGCAAGGGCATCATGCAAATGAATTGGTTCACCGGTAGTGGTAAGAAAAGCACGTTTGATTTTTTCATACCTTATCGTACCATCACTGTACTGTTTATCCTTGACAATACCTGACCGAGACCGTGTTTGCCGAAGAGAGGGTGCAAGAGGCACAGGAGCAACCGCTGTGGATGGGGGTACACTTGATCCTGGTGCAGCAGCATCCGCCACAGAAGATCCAGCCGGCTCCCGATCCGATGCGGGCGACAGACCAGCAGGCTCCTGATCCAAGGCGGAGCCAGGCACCCGATCGGTCAAGGGACCAGGCGCACACCCGCGACCGGCCACTGTGGGGTCAGGCACGCTCCCGCGGTCGGCCGCTGTGGAGGCCCACGCAGACGTGGCGGTGGGTGACTCGCCCCCTCCTACACCTGGGCTGGCGGGCGGCTCAGCGCGCGGAGATGTGGCGCGAGGCAACACGACTGGACCGGTGGGCTCCACCTAGTCGGCGCGGTCGGCCACCAGCCCGCGTGAGTCCAAGCGCACGGGGGAATCCTCCTGGGATCGAGCGCCGCCAGAGACAGCAGGCTGGGCATGCGGATCCGCCTGGGATCGCGTGCTGTCAGCCAAATCAGCAGGGGTTTCCGTGCCCATCTTGTTTGTTTCCTCACACATAAAATGACAACTTGAATTAGCACAAACATCAACAGAATCAAAATTTCCTTGGGATTTTTGTACATGATCAGGTTCAGTTAATTCACCCCCGTGATCAGGCAGTGTGACAGAGTCTGGTAGGAGGGCGATTTCAGCACGAAGCAAGGCTCCCGCATTGGGGTGAAGTTTGGCAAAAGGAAAAAGAGTCTCATCAAAAACAACATCGCAAGAAATATAGATGCCTCCAGTGGAAATCTCAAGGCACTTATACCCTTTATGAAGATTACTATAACCAAGGAAGACACATTGAGTGGATCTAAACTCAAGCTTATGGTGATTGTAAGGACGCAAATTGGGATAGCAAGCACACCCAAAAATTTTAAGATAGTTGTAGTCAGGTTTTTGATGATATAAATGCTCTAACGGAGTAGAATTGCCAATGACTTTGCTGGGAAGCCGATTGATGAGATAAGTGGCGGTGATAAAAGCTTCATCCCAATACTTGAGAGGCATGGAAGCATGGGCTAAAAGAGAGAGGCCAACCTCAACAATGTGGCGATGTTTGCGCTCAGCAGAGCCATTCTGTTGATAAGCATGAGGGCACGACACATGATGGGCAATCCCAATGCTACGGAAGAAAGAGTTGAGTTTCTCATACTCCCCTCCCCAGTCACTTTGGACTGACATAATTTTTCTATCAAATTGTCTCTCAACCAGTTTCTGAAACTCTTGGAAGATAGAAAAAACTTCAGATTTATATTTAAGCAAATAAATCCAAGTAAACTTGCTGTAATCATCAATGAAACTGACATACTATTTTTTTCTTCCAAAAGAACCCCGGGCATGGCCCCATACATCACTGAAAATAAGTTCTAACGGAGCATGAGACACACTATGAGACTTAGGATAAGGAAGCTGATGACTCTTGGCACATTGACAAGCTTCACAGACAGACTCACTAATTTGACTATGTGACAAAGGAATATTGTCTTTATTAACTACTTGTTTTACGATGACCGATGATGGATGTCCTAATCGTTGATGCCACCTTGCCAAAGAGGGCTTGATGACGGAGTAGACTTGACGACGCCTGCGACTAAGTGCTCCGGATGTGATGGGGTAGAGTCCTCCAATGCATCTACCGTGATGGAGGAGTTCCCTCGTTGCCCGATCCTTGATAAAAAAGTAACGAGGGTGAGTTTCAAAGAAGACATTATTATCGGTGGCTAAAGGAGACATGGATGCAAGGTTTCTATCAGCTTGTGGGACATGAAGGACATCTCGAAGAACTAGATCACGTTTAAGATTGGGGGAATTAATCGAAGCTTAACCAATGTGACAAATATCCATACCTCCATCGCTTGTAGTGTGGATCTGGTCGGTGCTGTGGTACTCTCGCGAATGGCAAGTTGCTCTAGTTCGTTGGTGACATGATCGGTGGCGCCAGAATCAACATACTAGACGCCATCTCCGCCTTGTACTCACATGGCAGTAGCAACATGGCGGGCGTCCGGGACGTAGTTCTGGTCATAGCGATGCCAGGAGTCCATGACCTCGTGGCCAGACTTTTTGCAGAGCTGGCAGCGCAGGCGAGCACGAGAGGAAGAGGGACGGCGGCTGTTGTTGGTGTTGAAGCCCCCGCCGCTGCTGTTGGGGCTGTAGCCGCCCCCGTTGTTGTAGCTGTAGTTCCTGCCAGAGCGGGCACCATCGCCCTGAGGGGCGCCGCGTCCGCGTCCGCCGCCACGGTTTTGCCCCTGGTGACCACGCCCACGGCCGCAGCCACGAGAAGCAGAATTGGCAGAGGACTGCCGCAGATCGCCGCCATGGAGGAGGGTGAGACGGGCATGGAAGCTCAGCAGCTGGTTGTACAGCTACTAGACCGTGATGGGCTCCACCCGAGCAGCGAGCACGGAGACCACCGGATTGTACTCCATGTCCAGGCCAGCAAGAATTTTGGAGACGATCTCCGGATCAAAGAGAGCCGCGGCGGTGCACGCGACTTCATCGGTGAGGCTCTTGAGCTTGCCAAGGTAGTCAGCCATGGTCATGTTACCTTTTTTAAGGTTGGTGAGCTCGATGCGGGTGTTGATGGCTTGGGCTTGACTCTGAGTAGCGAACATGGCATGGATGGCGCGCCATACCTCGGCCGGCGTCTGAGCGTGGCGACCTGTGCAAGAATATCGCGGGAAAGAGAACCCGTCAAGTATCCTTGAAGTTGTTGCTGCTGTGCACACTAGAGGGATCTCGCAAAGTTGACAATTTGTTCTTCTTTGCCGTCCTTGGTGATGGTGAGGGTGGCCGGCGGTGCCGGGCTCTTCTCGTCGAGGTGGTGCTCCATCCGTGCGCCTTTAATCTGAGGTAGCATGATGGCCTTCCATAGCAGGAAGTTGCCCCTCGTCAGCTTCTCTTGTGGTGGCGACCCGAGAGAGGTATTGGTGGTGGTGGATGATGAGGCAAAGGCGGAGGAGGAAGTGGTGGTGAGCGCACCCATGGTGCTGGGTGTCATGGCGGCGGAAGTGGTGGACATGATCTCGGTTGCGGAAGGTAGCTAGATGCAATCTCTTTCGATCTAATGAGGAAGAGGCTCTGTTACTATGTAAAATGTTGTGGGAAGCGTAGAACACTTTGTCTCGGGCCGCATGTATATATTGGGCGAAAGTCTTGGCATACAAGTTACATCGAGAGATCGAGAGATCATCGAGAGATCGACCAGAGGTCGTTACAGAGAGATCGGGGAGAAGAAGAGATAGAGACGGGGTACAGGTTTAAACAGACTCCTAACCCTATACATCTCCTATACGGTTATTCTAACATTTGTAACTAAAATAATGAAGGGATAAAGTTTCTTACATTTTGACATGCTGAGAGTGGCATTAGTACAGTTACAACCAAAAGCATTTTTTTCATTTGTCCAACCTTTTATGTAGTCGTATAACATTTCTTATTTTAAAATGATGCTTAATTGTGTAGTATGTCTTCTGCCAAGAAAACTTGCAAATAGTGAGCTGCTAAAGGATATAGATGTGTCGATTTGATGCCTATCATGTGTTGTTTAATATGCATGGGTGGTGTTCTTTACCATGAATAAGCTTTGGACGTCCATATGTAACTAGCGTGCGAAAATTAGTTGCTGCATTTTACTAAATAAGGAGTGAATATTGATACTTGACCAGCGTCCTGTACTGATTGTAGTTATTTAGTATGGCTTCCCTATAACAAGTTTACAAAGGTCGTAATTACTTCTAAATCACTCCATGCTGACATGCATGATGTTCCCATGCTTTTGGTGTTCTCGTCTTGGAGAAACGCATGACTAAATGTGGAAACAATGCAATCTGGCAACCTATAACCCTGTATATCTACCTATCTTCAAGGTATCATCTTGATAGGTCTAATATGATATCCTTCACCTTCACTTTGATTATGTATGATGTCCTTCACATTCACTTTGATTTAGAGGCAGTGAAATTTTGGAGGAAAGCAAAGCTCATGTTGGTACCTTCAGTAAAATCCTATTAGGACCATCAATGGAGGTTCCTCTGATTATCTATGCAACAAGTCTGTGCAGACTTTATGCATTTTTTGCAGGGCTCCCAATCAAGAAAGCTCGGATCAATCTAGTCATTCTATGGAGTGATGTCTGGGACACAAGGAGAAGAATTTTGTGTGCGATCCTTCATTTTTTTCACTTGGTCGTGGTTTGAGGCTGCAGCTATTCACATGGAAGCTGTTCAATCCATAGGGCCGACGTCTTAAGAAAGCACATCCATATGAAATCACTAACAATTCGCCAGCACTCGTCACTCTGTTTAGCCCCTCTCAACAGCCTCTTAAATCAATTCTCCGTGATAAAAAATATATGACAAAGCTATAGTTTTTTAGTTGGTTATTATAGAAATTAAGGAAATGTGGAATCCTTCCAAACAAAGGAAACACATGGTGGGCGATTTGTGTGGTGAACTAGGACTGAGAATTTGCTTTCTCTGTTTTTGTGTATCCAACATACGTTTTGCTAGTTCGTTTGTTCAATATCTTCTTTCATTTTTTGTAGGCTCTTAAGTGGTTATATGACCATCTTTACAATTAATGGACGGACCTATTGTTTTTATGTGTACTTTACCTTTTTACTATGAAACACCCCCTCCTTCCAAATGTGTAAACCCTCTCGAATTTTGAGCCTAAGTAATTTTGGGCAAACCACACCTGACACCCTCCAATAAGCTCTTTGTATGGAACTGGGAAAAGGACAAGTTTCAAGGGGCAAATCAGGATATTTCATGTTGCTCATTCCATGTATAAGTTGTGACTGTTGGCGCTTCCTTTCTCGTCAAATGCCGCCTCTTGAATTCTGGAATCTGCACTTTACAGTTTCTTGATGGTTTACTGTAGCACTCCATACACGTAAGGCTATTATTGAGTATAGTTCCTTCAAAAGAATAAGCTTATGAGGGTCAGCATAAGCACAACTGCAACATGTAAATTGAATTAGACACACTACATCCTCTCATGCATCCCATGCTTTTGATCTCCATGTCACTATAATAGGATTCCCATAAAGAAAATGACTCAAGGCGAAATGCATGATCACAACATCTTTATATATGTACCCTAGCTGGCATGCAGCTGCTCTTTATATATGTAGGTATGCTTCTCCTGATATATCATTCCCATTATTCCGGTATGATAGGACTCCTTCACCTTCACTTTCGCTTTGCTCATGTGAGATTTTGAGAAAACCAACTCAAAGTCCATGTTTCAGTGGAAATAACTCACCATGTTCACAGCTAGAGTTAGACTAGATAGGACCACAAAACAAATCTGCAGTGAGGCAACAAAGCGGTTTAGAGTGTGTTTTCTAGTTTCAGGTTTAACCTGGGGAGTCCAATAACTGACATGGGGTAGACACGTGTTTGGACAAGCTAAACCATAGTAACCCGGTAAAATCTCTAATTCACTGAGAAACATCAAGTGCGCAAATCAACCGCCTGAGGATTGGCCCGAGGGCGTGTTAGGGGTGGCGCCTCCTCCGGCGAGGCTTTAGGATCGGCATGGTGTTGCATCGCCAATAGTGCAGCTGCGAGAACTGTATTATAGTCATTGTACTCTGTGTACCTTTTGGTTCATTCTGCATCAACCCTGCTGAGCCGCTCATCGAAGAATTGCAGAGTGCCACGCAGATTAACAATTGTCTCATTCACTGCTTGATCGTATGTTCTGTTCTCATTCTTGTTCGGTAAAGAACCATGCTTGTTTGTTATTTGTTAGAGATGTAGTCATGGAAATGAATTAGACAATAGTTTACCATGAAAGTGAAGATATAATACATGCCACTCTTAGCTAGTCTAGTAATTTATCAAGCATTTTTTTGAAAGTTTCAGAGGAAGAGAAATGAGGAAACATATGAGGTTTTTTCGGGCTTGCTCATTGGTTCTTTGGCCAACTTTTTATGTACCCATATTCCATTACAACTCCCGGCTCCTATTTTTGAAATGATGTTTAATTGTGTAGTATGTATTTTGTCAAGAACAATTGCACATGGCGAGTTGCTTAAGTACGAGATATCATCATCTCTTTTCCATCACGAACGATACGAAAGTATTGATATGGCAACTAAACTATAATGCATGTGACGTTTCATGCATTGCGGCGTTGTTTACCATGAATAAACTGTGGGCGCTAGCAATTCAGTTTTCATGTCTTGCACCCGTCCATATGTCACTGGCGCGCAAAAATCAGTTGCTACATTTTACTAGATAAGGTGTGAATATTGATGCTTCACTAGCTTTTTGTACTGCATATAATGACTGTGACTTAACATGGCTTCCCTAGAACAAGTTTACAAAGGCCACAAGTAATTGTCAGTGGTACATGAAATAAAATGACATTGTATCCCATGGATGTGTGCATTGCTCGATGCAGAGGCTGGGGTTTATCCTCCTTTTCGAAAAAAAACTTAACACAAAGATAACACACAGGAGCGTTTGGAACATGATAACTATTTTAAGTATCATCCTACGTGTTGCCCCTACCTCATCTCTCCATTTTTACTTGATCATGTTTTGAGCCCACAACTACAGACATTAGAGTCGCTCAAGTAAGATTTAGACGCGCTATATCTTCACATGCGAATTGCGATGGCCAGCACAATGGTCAATGGGGATTGATATGCGAAAGCAGTTTAGATGCACTATATCTTCACATGCATACCATGCTTTTGATCTCCAGGCCATTAAGATTCCGGTATAAGTTGACTCAAGGTGAAATGAATGATCACAACATGTTAAAATGATGTACTCTGGCTAGCATGCAGCAGCTCTTTATATATGTATGCTTCTCCAGGGATATCATTCGCATTATTTCTGTATCATTGTACTCCTTCATCTTCACTTTTGTTTGGCTCATGTGAGATTTTGGAGAAAACCAAATCAAAGCCCATGCTTCAATGGAAATAACTCACCTTGATCACAGCTTGAGTCGGACAAAATAAGACCAGAAAACCAATCTGCAGCGAGGCAGCAAAGCAGTTTATAGTGCGTTTTCAGGTTTTGGATTTAATCTGTGGAGTCCCAGAGATGATATGGATTAGAGACATGTCTTGACCCACCAAACCATAGAAACACAGTGAAATCTGGAATTCGCTGAGAGATGTTAAGGACATCTACCGACGACCCTCCGACTGAAGCACGGGCTCGTCGGAGGTTGCGATGGCGTGGCGTTACATTGCCGATGGTTCAGCGAAGAATATGAGGGAGCAACCAACAACCATATTTTAGTCATTGGAAAGCCCTCTGCAGGCGTATTACTGTTCTTCAGCCGCCCCGAGGCTTCTTTCTGTTCATTCTCGGAACAGAGCATCGTTTCTTAATGATGGAACCATGCATGTTTGTTCAAGATCATCAAATCAGTAGTTTACCAGAAAATTGAAGAAACAATTCACGCTTAGCTGCGCAAGTATTTATCTAGCATTGGTTCTTTTGAAAGGTGTAGTGGTTCTGTGTGACCAGAGTATGAAGTGCAATGAAGGATAACATCTCATGGTATGTGGTTGCGGTCATTGTAGAACTACTGCAACCTTGAGCTATTTTTGAGTAAATTCCTGTGACTGACCGGATATGTTGGTCAACGTTTAGGCGTATCCTATCCCTGAAGTTTTGCATATCCGATTTTGCATTCGATGCTCCTCCTATCCAAACGTTAACTCTGTTAGATGTGTCGATTTCTTCTCAATGATTAACAAACAAACAACTTATGATAACTAGTTGATGATACATCGCTCTGCTCAAATTGGATCGGTCCCGCCTGGTTTCCGCGCGACACGGGCTGTGGCCATTTTCCGCCTTTCTCCCCCGTCTCGCACCCTACTCCCTTGCCGACAACCCCTACAGCCAGTTAACTCACTTCTGCCACGGAGTTAGCAGTCACAAAAGAAAGAAAAAGTCACTTCTGCCACATTTCCTTGGGGCATCTCCAACGATATGTTCCAAACGGACGACCCATTTGTTCGTGGGATGTCCACAAACAGCCCTACAGGTGTCGGTAACCCCCAAACCCCTCCATTTTTTCCTATAAATTCAACATTTTCAATATATTAGATGTTCAACATCACATCTGACATACACATATATAGTAATTGTTCTAAACTAAACTAATTGTACCACCATGCCCGGAGCTCTGAAAGACACCTTCTCAGACTGGGCATCCTCGGAGGCGGCGATTGGCGCGGGTGGTGTCGTAGCAGCGACTATGGCTTCTTTCCGGGCAGCGACTGCCACTAATTGTATCACCCTTGCAATCGCCTTCTGCTATGTAGCCTGATCACGAGTATCACTAGATTTGCACATGCTCGATATTTGCTCAGGCGGAGTGACGAATGGCGAGCAGATCCTCCTCCTTTTCTCGGGCATGATGGGCGGCGTGCGCCTCCATGTTGGATCACAAGATACAAAAAACAGTTGTTTGTGTGGGCCTTACCTTTTTTTTTTCATCCAAAGCTGCTTTTGGAAGCCCAAACAAATGGAGCTTATGAGTTAATGTACTCATCATCCTTGTTACCGTTGACTACATGTCTGAATTTGAAAGAATTTTCCTTCTCCTTTAGTCACTTCAAGTCAAAATCGTAGTTGTCTCACTTTTTTCTCGGATATTATTACATGCCTCATAGATGTAGCACTCCGTTTCCTTCAGCATTTGTCATATCCACAATTTGCTATGTAACCGAACACCACATAATATATTAGCATGTATTCTTCAAGCTTTTGATATACTAACTTCACACCTCTTTCTCAGATTCATCATTTTTCGATAAAGGGTGGATTTTATTGACTCAAAATGAAGCATCAAATGGATACAAACATAATGAGAAACACCCGGCCTCTGCATAGCTAGGATGCACACAGCCAACGCCAACACACACACACCAAAAAACATGCCGGCAAATAGCAAAGTCACACAAGACCAAAGCT
This sequence comes from Thinopyrum elongatum, assembly GCA_011799875.1. Classification (NCBI taxonomy): domain Eukaryota; kingdom Viridiplantae; phylum Streptophyta; class Magnoliopsida; order Poales; family Poaceae; genus Thinopyrum; species Thinopyrum elongatum. The sequence goes on from CM022298.1 coordinate 56,950,088, forward strand.
ATGCCTAAGCGAGAGAGAAAAAACCCTCATGGCGATCCAAACAGCGATCGGCAAACTACAAACAACAACCATATCCGCACCAACCATCTCTAAACACCACGAGGACAACGAGTTTCTTCAACAGCAACGCCTTTAGAAATGGGACGACGCTCGAACACCACTGTCATCGGATTCCACCACCAAAGGCCGGAACCTGGGTTTTCACCCTGAAGAACGAGTCCGAGCAAGTCCGAGCAATGTCTTCAACAAGGTAACGACGCGAAAACATCATCATTGCCAGGTTAACCAACTCTGGTCAAACCTAGGGTTTTCACCCCCCGGAGGTCAAGACAGGGTACTCTGAGAAGTACCACCAAATCGAAGTCCATAATGTGTTGCCGCCACCACTTTTTCATGCTACCAACAGCTACATACGTTTGGCTAGATCCACCATCGGCGTTGCACAACCATATCCTCTGCGTCAAGCCACTGTCCATAGATTTTAACTCATCGTTGAAGGCAAACTGGTCGGAGTAAGAGTCACCGAAACTCACAAAGGAGCCTTTCGGCTACATCCCGTGATGTTGCCAGTACGCGCCGCCGTCAACATCCACCATATCTGACGTCTTTGCTCAGAGCACAATTGGACGCGCGAGGTGTGAAGGCTCCACGATGACTCCTCCGCGAAGGAAAACGGCAACCTCGGGCGAAGTAGTCGTCGATGCCAACCTAGCAGGCATACGGCTTTCAGCCGTAGCCGCGGACTGAACCAAGTTGTACGCTGGGGCCCTTACCAGCTGTGCGTGCAACCAAGCCATCCTGTGGCTGCTCCATGCCACGCCCACCAAATCAGCTAGCAGCCCTCGGTAGCAAGTGAATCTGAAATTGAATCCCCGCATGACAGATTGCATGACCCGTTCTGAAGTCTCCCGTCTGCGCCGGGGCTGGCCAGATCCGCCCTACTCCGAGCCGGTCATTGAGCAGCACCAGGGTCATCCCTCGCCCCCGGCCGGAGAAGAGGCCTGAACCCCACCTTTCGCTGGATCTGCATCCCGAGATGTCGCCGCCAACGACCACACCTCACGCCGCAAAGACCACCATCGGGAAGACTACCACCTAAGACCGCGGGCCTGCTGCCGCCGCGACCGGGGCCGGCGGCGGCGGCAAGGGGAGAGGCGGGAGGAGGGCTCGAGTAGTGGCGGCTGGGTTTCCTCCCAGGCCGGCCGCCCTAGGTTAGGCGACACGGTGGACTCCCATCCATCTATTGTTGACGACATGGCTGATCAACAATGTCTTAGTCTTTTTTTTTAACACAGTACAGACGCAAGTGCTCATATACACACGCATACACTCACCCCTATGAACGCACACACGCACACCCTACCCCTATGAGCACCTCCAAAAGACTGAGCCGGCATATCATCTTGAAATTTACGAAGTCACCGTAGGCACCTCGTCGTCGATGGGAACACCTCCTCCCACTGAATGCGCATCGCCGGAAATCCTGAAATAAATACAGGAATAAATGCGAGCACCAGGATTTGAACCCTGATGGACTGGGGATACCACAGTCGCTCTAACCATTCAACCAGAGGTTGGTTACTAACAATGTCTTAGTCGGCCAGTCGTGTCTTGCGTGTATGTGTACCACACGCCTCACCATTTTCATTGCGGGATTGTCAATCTCTGGTTTTGTCCGAGATAGTAGACCACTTCGCTGCAGGAAATCGAGTAGTGGACTGGCTAGCCGCCTCGTCATGTCGCGCTGACGTCGCACATACATTTTTTTCTCTTTTTATATGTTAATCACATGGTTTCAAAAAAAAAAAAACAGAGTGAAAAAAATGTTCGCTGAACTTGTAGAAACTGTTGGCACCATTAAAATAAAATGCTGTGACATGAAAAAATGTTAAAGGATTTCAAACAAATTCCGATGATATTTTAAAAAAAGATATAAAATTCCGATGACATGAAAAATAATAACATCAAAGAAAACCGGTGAAAACTATCGAAGAAACAAAGAAACCAGAAAAGAAAATGAAATAAGAGATGCAAAACAGTGAAAACCAAAAGAAAATGGATGAAAATTGAGAAAGAAACAAAGAAATACCACACGTACACTGCCGGTTTAATACAGACAAATGGACGCACCTACAGGAAAACTAGTTGTCTAGTGTAAATAGGAAAAAGAAAATCCTAGACGCAGCCCAACTAGCAGCCCGTGTAGGCGAGCTCTTCTTCCACGCCGCAGTAAGCGGCATATAGCTCCAGCGATGCCCTACTCCCTAGCGAGCTCGCATGTGAACTTGTTGCTACTGTATTATGCATGCTACAAACCGAGTCGGATCTCACCGAGAGCTCTCATCTACCTTGAACCACCGCACGCGTTGTTTCTGATCTCGTGGAGAGCTCTGATTTGTCTCGAACCACTGCACGCGTTGCTTCCGATCTCACTGATCAGAGACTCCCCAATCCCATTGATCTTTACTGGATATTCATTGACTTAATATGTCTCTCGAACCTGGCATGATACCATTTGTTCAAATTCAAAATAATTGAGACAGACGTAATCGATGCTACGTCCCCGAAGTATGACTACATAGTACAACGACGACAAGCCATCGAGGTAATCAGACGGCGTCCCTGACGACCCGCCATGACCGATCTGATCACCCATGCTACAGGCGCCCAGACCATCCCTAAATGTCATGCGTCTGGCCTACAAACTTATTCCTAGTTTATTTGGCTACTCCATAGTGCCTATATATAACACTCGGGTTACACGTGTCCGACAAACATCTAACCCTCCATGAATTACAAAACCGACAGTAGTGTGATACGTACACACAGATTCGACACTCTTCCATATTTCAAAAGACGACCTGTGCAGGGGCTGCATGAGGCACGGGCAGTGTGAGTCCCTTCCCTCGCAACCTCCTCCTCCTCGGCCTCCACAACTCATGACGAATAGGCAATCATACATATCGCATGCCTCTTCGGAAGTTTAGATACGACACTATGGCACCTTCTAATAAAACCATGAAGGACAGGTATGGCCAAGGGATTGCACCAGGTCCACTTGGAGGAGGCGCTAATTTTATTTTTATGTCAGATAGCAATCATCGTCAAACAAGGCCCACCATGTTTGCCAAGAGAAACAAAAACGTACTGGAGCAAGCCTAGTTTAGGTTTGGCCCGACGAGGCAGGTAGGGCGTCATAGTCAGTCAAAAACATGGCAAGTTGTGCTCAATCTAGATCGATGACGACACCAATGCTTCCAGGTGGAGGGTTGCCGCGTTGCCTCCATGCTGGAACGACATCACGGGAACCATTGTGCCCTTGGATATCGACGACTCCCCAGCCCTTGCTTTTCACGAGCTTGTGGACTTCAACAAGGTAGATCTGGTGTGACGAAGGCCGAGAGGTGGTAACAAGCTTTGCTTGTTGCGCGCCGCCGGTGTATGCATATTGTTGCTATGACTTGATTGTATTTCCTTATTCTTTTAACAAAGTCCTTTTATGGGATTATTTTATTTCCTCGCATAAAAAAGTATGATTTTATTTGGAAATAAAAAATTCCGAACGTTCGGATTTTAACAACTTAGTTCACGCGAGGTTTATCATGGCAACTTAGTTCACGCGAGGTTGACAAACATGACAATTTTCTGGCAAAAAAAGAAAGTTGGACAAAGTTGCCATGTTTTAACAAGTAAAGTTGCCACCTCGCATCAATTAAAGTTGCCATAAAAAATGGTTCGGGATGAACATTTGGGATTTTACAACTGTTACAGTGATTGGCGAATTTAGGGGCCGTCCATTCACTACGATCAAACGGTGGAGAAATAGGAGTTACGAGAAGTTACGAGAGTAAAATTACATGAAATTACAAATAACTGTGGGACCATTACAAGATTATTGTGGGGCTAATCATTTTCCAAAAGGGTAGATTCGTCCAACTTAGTGTGCAGCGCTGGGAGAAAAGGAAAAAAAAAACCTAGCCACGCACGCTTCTTCCCCCTCTGTCAATCCCCTCTCCGCGCCTCCTCCTCTGCCGTGTCGCTGCGCGCGCCGCCGCACGCTCCCCCCCCCCCCCCCCCCTCACCGCCCTCCTCCTCTCCGGTCGCTGCGCCGCCGGCTCAGCCGCTTCTCCTGCGCCTTCTCCTCCCCGCTCCTCTCTGAGATCTCGACCAGATTCGGCGTCCATGTTCAGCAGCGGCGGCGGCATCTTCAGCGGAGGAGGCGGGTGGTCGTGGCGGCGGCATCTTCAGCGGCGTCGCCGGACTCCCGTCGCTGACCTCGGCCTCACCCAGAAGAGGTCTTGTCCGCCCATGCCGCCAAGGAGGGGGAGCAGCCGTGCCCGGACGAGGTCGTCCCCAACTCCTGCATCTAGTCGTCGACCTTACCAACACTGCAGTCGCCGCTGCTGGTCGAGGTCGCCCAGGTTGACACCGGCCCCGCCGGACTGCAGGTCATCCTGCCTGACATGGTACGTACGGTCTCTTGCTCCCCCCCCCCTTGCATCCCCTATGTTGATCCCAACATGTATTGATTTGATTGGGCAGTTCAATTCGGTGGTTCCAAGCGAGGAAGTGGTTGGATGTGCGATGGCCTAGCGGCGTAGATACGCGATAGATTTGTGCTTTGTCGATTGATGCACATGGGGAGCTATGCAGTTACCCTGGAGAGGAATCAAATTTCTTGTAGAATGATATTTGCAGTGTTATTGTTCGTCACGTACAAAGCGCAGGAATCATATTAATAAGTTATACATCGTTTGTGCCATAATTTGCCATCTTGGATAAGGATTGATAGAAGACAGAAGGACCAAAATCATCTACACTTGCTCACTACTAAGTAGAAATTTGATACTGCAACCCTTCTGGTTTAGGAAAGTGACAGTTTTCAGCAATTGTTTAGCCGTAGGGAAGAACATACAACATATCCCTTTATTCTGCCCATTCGTGTCTGATGGAGCAGTTCTAGGACGTTGTTTTTTCTCTTCGATGTTCTTTTCCAGGTGAAATCCATGGCTGCTTCCGAAAACTTAAAATTTGTAAGCAGATGTTTTATTTGCCAAAAGATGGTTGTTGTTCTGCCACTAGACTGACCATCCAGCTTTTAATTTTAGTGTAATATCAAGATATCGCAATTGAACTCTTCTTAAGGTAATTCTTTGTTTTATCTGAACTCACTAAGATTATTTGCTTTTTCTTTGGTCTTTTGCGCATTTAAAATGTCAGAGAAATTTTTGCCAATCTCTTTAATTTTCACGCAAAGCTAAGATGTTTCCCATTTATAATTTAGAGACAAGGATCTTGTCAAAGCTTAGGCTTACAATGGAGACACCATCAGTGGCAATTGCAAAGTTCTGTGCTTGATATGTCAGTATCTTTCTAATCTCCCACCTCACGCGCTGAAATTAAAGGGGAAAGGAGCACACAATGAGCACCCACATGTAATATATTCTGCCAAATATATACAAGCATGCCTACACAATGCTAGTAATAATTGTTGTGTACAATGGCGCCATACATTGTGGAGCAAGGCCAGAACTATGTTTCTTCATCTACATTTGCACAGATGAGCAATTATTATCTTCTTGCCTTTTTCAGGTATTTGGCAATATTGGCTCTTGGGCTGCCCAATTGATCACTGAAGCTGGTGGCAAGGTGGTCTCCATCAGAGATGTCACAGGGGCTGTCAAGAACTCCAATGGCATTGACATAGCCAAGCTGATGAAGCACTCGGCAGAGAACCGCGGGATCAAGGGCTTTGACGGAGGCGACGCCGTCGACCCGACCTCGCTGCTCACGGAAGAGTGCGACATGCTCATCCCGGCAGCTCTGGGAGGAGTCATAAACAAGTAATCTTCTATTTCCTCGTCCCACCTCACTTCATCCAATCTTTATCAGATTACTGCTCAGAAGCTCAGTTAAAGTATCCTCCTGGCTGTTATTTTTTGTGTATCCTCCTGCCATAATTTGCCATCTTGGTTAAACCAGAATTGGCTCAATTTGGAAGAATGCCTACTTCATATGAATTTCTTGCCCGCTTTGCACGCGTTGCTACATGTGCATTATCATGCCTCAGCCATAATCATTGTCGACAAATATGGAACAGAAGAAGTATGTCCCCTATTTTAGTCCTCTCTGTCATGTTCGCGTGCACAACCTATTTTGCCAATGAGCAAGTTTAGCATCTGTTTGTTCTTCGATGATCTTATGTTGGTTGCCTGGTTCTCATTGTCGTCCTAGCTGTCTAGTTAGTAAGCAGAACTCTGTTAGAGTAAAGCTAGCTGGGACATCTGTTTCAGTATTGTTACCCAACAGACTTAGGCCTAGATTTATTAGTTGTAAATTCGTTAGCTCCATGTATCGCATTAGTTTCGATGCAAAACACAAGCTGCAATGTACCAACTCTTGTCCACATGTCTATATCAGTATAAAAATGGTACATGGTGTTCCTGATGCTATTCCTTCTTATTTTCTGCAGGAGAGGCTGGCATTTGACAATACGGTTCTGTGTGTGCATTGACTGCTGGTGCTGCAGCCTGAAATTTTTCTTGTGGAGTGGACTGAAGTAATCCATCAAGCTAGCTGCATTATTGATTCTGTTCTTTTTGCTGGCGAGGTAATAATCTCCCACTCAACTCGTGATGTGAGAAATAGTAGTGTAACCATGATATTTACATCATTGCTCATGTGTTCTATATGCTATGATTTTTCTTCCTTAATTACCCTGCCTCAGCCATAATCATCATCCACTTAAACCAGAACTGTATACTTACGCAGTGTATGGCGCCGTTAGAATGGGGAGCATGCGTTTGTAAGTAGTCACTTATGGTAGTGTTTTAGATGTAAGGTTACTCCGATGCAGAAAGGTATGGATCAGATGGTGCAAATGATAGAAGTGGAACTTGCAGCTCATTAGCTGGGTTTTTTCTAAAAAGAACCAATGAAAAGTCAAGCATTTGGATGGACATAAGCATACAAATAATATGCAAAAACATTAGAACATAAGTGTAGTCTTTAATTCAAAGAACATGCTATGAAGATCAATCATTTGGATCTGCCCTTGAAGTGCCTCTCCGTGTAGCCCATTCATGGCTGTACGAATGGGCTGGACACGGCGTTTGATGGTTTGCGCTTGCGTCTTTTCGACTCCACTTGTTTAGCGATAGTCTCTGTGTCAAATTGTTGTTTCACTGGATTACTAGGAGGGGCATTCTTCCTCGGGCGTCCACGTTTGCGCTTTGGGGCACCGGATGTGTATGGTTTGTTTGTAACATCAGGGTTGCTGACAATCGTGACGTCGTCGTCTGCACCTTTTTGTTCCTCTGGAATGCTGGCTTCGTACTCGTCCTTCTGTAGAGGAAATAGTGGTGCGTTACATGCAATCATGAAAGGTAGGAACTACATGACATGAAATGCTAGTTGTGTAGAACTTACCTCTATAGGATTCTTGTATGATTTTTTCCGAAGCTTGTTGCAATCCGAACGCAGCAGGCTTGAACATATTTTCCAGCTGAAAATATGTATTTCTGCCTGAATTAGATAGCGACACATAGGTTAGGATAGCGGTGAAGCATAGGTAGTGCATGATTGCAAATGTAATTTAGTGTTCGGCAGACTTGTGTGAAATCCTCACTAATTTTGTCTCCGTCCCATGTCAACATGTATTTGAGTGTGTACGCCCCACAGGAATAACTGTGATGTAAAGTTGAAGTTAAGTATTGTAATGTAGGTGAGGAATCATGTAGCTGCCTATACGTACCCATCCGTCTGTTGTGGTATGTTAGTATAGCAAGTGGTTTTCCACTGGGTAATATTGATGGGTTTAGGCGGTGTTACCAAGCCATCCTCGACCGCTTCGTTGATACACGTCTGTTGTGCTAATACAAGTCTGAAGGTACGTTCCTTTATTTACTAAGATTATTATTCATTATGTTATCCACACACAAAGCAAAATCAGTTTGTAACCACAGCAGGCTCAGCAGGAAGACAAGGCCAAGATGAAGGAGATCCGCATGGAAGGGGGTATGATGCAAGACCATGCTAGTACAGGCACGAAGGTACCTTTCATTATTTACATATTATTCATTAAATTATCCACACACAAACCAAAATCAATTTATATCAACAGCATGCTCAGGCACAACAAGACATCCCTACACCAGAGCAATCCGTCTCATCAGTACCTCTACAGGCAGAACAATCTGTCTCATCACCACATCGCCAAGTAAGTATGTTTTACAAATGGTATGCACATCCTACGTATGAACACTTTAATATTGTGCAAAAACTGATGTCAACGAGCCGTATGTAGGTAGTTGTAATGCAATTTATTATTCATGTGGACGAAGAACTTTCTCATGTTCCTCAAGCATACCACAACAAGAAACCTGGTATGACGATAGTAGTTGAACCTGGCAAGGTGGACTGGCAGATAATGGTGAAAAATTTGCGTTACCAAGGGTACAAAGGGGAAGCAGATTTGTACTACATCAAGCCTGGGTGCGTACCACCTGAAGGAATGGTACAGATGTCAGGCCAGCATGACGTCGATGAAATGTTGCACGCTTTAGAAGGGATAAAGAAATGTCATTTGTACATTGTGAAGAATTGTGCATTCTTAGATAATAGCGATGATGACATGTCTGAACAGGTTGGTTATATTGCTAAGTTCCTACTTATTATACAAAAAATGGCCACATCATTTGCATTAATACCTTTCGCATGCATTTGGGCAGGACATGTCCGAAGAAGACATATCTGCATGTGGGTACATGGATATCGGCGAGAGGGACTTGGGCGAATATGGGTCATCGCCCAAAAGGAAGAAACTTGCAGATAACAATCCGAAGAAGGCATTGGATTTCGGCAGCAGTGACGAGCCTCTTTAGTAGGCTTTTGGTTTTTCTACAATTTCAAGCTTTAGAGCTGAACTATTGTCCCAAGTAGTTTTTACATTATTTTCGAACCAACAATCACTTCATTGAAGTGACAATTGTGAGACTATGTTTACAATAATAGGCTTTCAACTTTGAGTTGTTGCTCAATTTTTAGATGAAAGGTTCCTTTGATGCCCGCACACTTAATTGTGGCTTTTACTATTTTTGTATTGTCTTAATCAGTGAAGAATGGTAATGCTAAGCACTGTGTGGGTGACAGTCCAAGAAGAATGGTACCGGCTGCCTCCATTTAAAAGTACAATTGCTAACTACTCCCTCCGTATCAAAATATAAGATGTTTTTATAGGATAGTTTAGTCAACAAAACATCATATATTTTGGTACTGAGGTAGTAGTATAGCACAGAGATCATTTCAAGCATAAACATATAAGGATAAATGGTTCTCAGATACAGGGCAGTAGCACCCTGATCACGTGATGATCCAGTTATCTCTACTATTAAAATCTACTGTTAAAGGCGAATGGGTGCGTCATTGTATATATCTAGATCCGAAAACGCGCATAATCATATGCCTGCCAACGTCACATGTGAAATGCATAATCTTAAACCTGTATAAGCGATGGCATGCTCCAGCAAATTCTATTATACAACATCCTGAAAGCACAATATAGAAAATCTGATAGAGTATGCCTCGACCCGTCCACAAAAACACAAAGTCGGCACTGTTCCCCACCTGGCTCATCTGCAACCGAGCAAGCTGACATCCTCAACACAGCCATCTCACTTGCTAAACAATCTGGACTGCAGATCACTAATTACATAACATTCTCACTAATCCACAATGAGATATGACAAAAACAGTTAGAACTGCTACTCAGGAAATGCATGCAGCTCCCTGTTCTTCTTGATGACGCCCTTGTCGCTGACCATCCAAAAGCTTCCTCATACCCTCCTTCATATGGCATTCCTGGTTCAAGGAAACATAGGAAGGATTCAGCATCAGAATATTTTATTATCATTGGTCACTCAAATGTTATGTGCGTAAATCAAAAGAATCAACTTTGATCCATCAACATAGTTTCTTTTATCGAAAGCTCCAGCCAGTACAGCTTAAATGTCCTCATATTGGAGACTAGCATGTTTCCATTTCATAGTTGCATTCCATTATAAAAAAACTGATAATACAAGAAGAAATATGTGCCTGAGGAAAACTTCCATGGTTCATGCACAAGCTCAGTCATGTAAAATGGACCCATACTTATAATAAATTAAGGATCAAACATGATCAGAATCTCAGGTAACAAATAAAGTAATTTGTTCTTCACAAAACCAAAAAGACAAAGCATCATGCTCAAGGGGCAAGTTTAGAGAGCCCCTCCCTGCATGTAGGAAAGGCTTTCTGCCAGCACATGTAAACTTGCTTTAGGACAAAAAGAACTCAATGTCCATATAACAGAGAATACTTTTAGGCTTTAGCAGCTAGGTTGCACCACAGGATCAAAGTGGAAAGAAAAGACCAAGAAACACAGTAATGCTCACATAGGATAATCAGGGTTGGGGCACTTCGCCACCAACACAACATCACTCTCTTGAGGGTCAGTAGCTGCGTCCATTTTGCCAATGGCCTTGTACAGAGAGCTGTAGCTAACAGTTTGCTGCCATCATTTCCTACACAGCAACAGATATAATTAGTGCACTATAGTAATGAGTAAATCAGATGTAAAAATAAAAGTTACATATTTGACACCTCTTTCAATTTATTGCATGTACGCCGATCATGACCTTCCACCCCACAGTAGCCACATTTCCTCTTTGATCTTTGCTTCTTCATCTTTGCCTGCAACCTTTTCTTCGGTGCACCTCGGCCTTGCACATGCACTGGGTCTAGAACCTTTTCCAAATCTCCACAATCAATTTCCGTCGTCTGTGGCAGCACCGGACCAAACCTAATGCATTCCTCCTGACCACGGCTTGATTCCTTGCTGCCATCTTGTTCACTCAGAACCATCTTCAGACGCTGATACTCCTCACTAGTTTGACATGCCCGGAAACATGCCGCGTGACTCAAATTCCGCAACTCACGGTACCTCACAAGGCTTGCTGAATAGTCATACATCTCGCTCTTTCTTGTCGGAGGGAATGCAGACTTCGCACTCATCGTCCACCTCATGGGAACACAACACCTAGGCAGCAGTTCCACTTGACGTATTCCCAAGATGTAGAATATGTGAGAGCATGGTGTTCCCAAGCATTCTAGCTTACGACAAGAACAACTGATCCTGTACAAAGAACCTTCCTTCATCTCACAACGCACTTCAAACTTCTTCTCTCTTCTATCGATCTTAGCCACAACATATGTAGTCAACTCCCATGCATCTAGTATCTCGCTGATAACACATTTGCTTACAACATTTATGCTCCATCTGACCAACTGAAACATACAAGGCGTGAAAACCCGGGCAGCATGTTTCTCGAGACTAGAAGCATCAAAGTCTGTAAATGGAACAGACTGCAAGGCCACGATGTCTAGGATCGCCTCGTTCAAGCGTCGTCCCGAAAGGCAACGCTCATAGTGCTCTAGCATATCAAACAATGTCATCTTACCCTCAAGATGTGTATGTAGCACGGAGTTTAGGCTCTCACTCCGCTGATTGCTGCTCAATCCCAAGAAACAACGCCCCACCAGGTATGGAGCAGACCACAGCTTCCTCATCTGATACATCTGATGCAGCCACGACTCCTCACTTGTCACTTCATTCCTTCGTAAGAACTCTATCCATTTTCGCTCGTGCTCTTCAATAGAAGACAAGTCATATATGAAAGATCTGAATTCTTCCCTAACCTCATCATCATGCAGATGGCGTACGATGTTCTGCTGAATGTGCCATACGCACAGCCTGTGGTATGAGTCAGGCCACACCACCCTGATCGCTCTCTGCATTGCAAGGTCCCCGTCAGTGATTACAGATATCGGATGCTTCTGCAACATGGCTTCAGAAAATGTCCGCAACATCCACTCGTACGCCTCGTTAGTTTCATGAGAAATGATCCCGCATCCAAAGATAACTGTGCTGCGGTGGTGATTCAACCCGACAAACGGCACAAACGGCAGATTGTACTTATTGGTCCTGTATGTGCTATCAAAAACCACAACATCGCCGAAGGCCTCGTAGTCAAGGCGGGATTGTGTATCGGACCAGAACAATCCCTTCAGATGCCCATCTTTATCAACCAAGTATTTGAAGAAATAATTCGGGTCTCTCTCTTGCCGTGCCATCATGTGACGGATCACCGTCTGAGCATCACCGGCAGTGACTGTTTCCTGCTTGTAGCGATGACAGAAGTTATAGATGTCCCTCGTCATGCATCCAACATGGTCATATCCACCGTACTGCATGCACAACACATCCATGATTTTGTGTTTCTGGATCCCAACACTTTCCATCTCTATAATGTCCGCTTTCTGCTCGTCGCTGATTCTTCTGTGGGAACGCAAAAAGCAAGCAAGGTCTCGTGGCGCCAGAGGATGGTTGTGTTCATCGATGAAATCCTTCACAAACCACCGCCCTGTTTTCGCGACTCTTGCAATGACAAATTTCGCTTTACACCCCACACGAGTGATATTCCGTGGCTTCCTCTCCCTATCTTCTCTCTTCCTCTTCATGTGTTTCTCTTCACGGCAACCTTCACGACTACAGACAAGTTTCCTCAGAATTATCTTCTCGTTCGCTTCATCCCACTCAACATATCCTTTCCTCACACTAAAGCCTTTCTCAAGAGCATACTTGTTATAGAACTCAAAACCCTCTTCCTCGCTATCAAACATCCTGCTGACAATGCCGTCGTACTCAGCCATACACTCTGCACTTACATCGGCCATGACTTCCTGCATATGACATATAAATGATCAACTGGTCTCAATCATGTACTGGATGTAAAGTAATTTCCATGCTCACATATTCTCCTCAAGATAAGAGGTTCAGAATAAGTTAAAAAATGTCCAACATCTCATGCCTTTTATGATTACAGTATTTGTTCATATGAAGAAAAAAAAGCTGCTGTACAAAGCTGCTGTACAACATCTCATGACTTGTTGATTTTCAGAAACTAGATGATTTTTTGAACATTAATTCAGAAACTTGTTGATTTTTATATAAGTGATTTCAGAACATGGCAAACAAATTCAGAAAGTGCAAAGAGATCAGACCCATTCCACTGTAAACTACACCTACACATATTGGACGAACATATATTGTCAGTTCTCCACAGAAAGAGATTCAGAATTTGGAATACCTGCCCCAACACTGTGGTAGTAATTCAGATCAAAGAGATTCAGAAAGAGCAGAGCTAATAGAGCAAATAGATTCAGATTCAGCCGGGGCTTGAGGGAACAGGGAGGAGGAAGGCAGGAGTGGCGGCTACGTGCCTATGGACTGGTCGCCGGCGTTGCTGGTCGGCTTATCGGCAGCAGGAGGCGCTGCTCAGGGCGATGGAACACTACGACCGACCGCAGCTGGAGCCTCCAGGACCTCGCGCCAGCGTTGTCTCCGCCAGGACCTCACGGCGGCGCGGGGGGTGGGTGGCGTGGGGTAGCTTCCACCACGGCCAAGCCCAGCCGGGGCTTCGCCTAATGGATGTCGCGCCGGCCTGGTCGCAAGGTCGTCGCTCCTGCGCAACCATCTAGCCAGATGCGGGGGATTGACCAGCGAATTGACAGAGTTACTAAAAAAACAATTACGCATGACCATAATACCCTTGTTGATTAAATATAACCTTTTTAGTTAACAAGTTATAATCAACGGTGGAGAATAATTAAGGGAGGAGTTACATCAAATTACAAAATGTAACTCCCCAATCACCGTAAAAGAGCTCTTGGGATTTATCAGGGTCCTTTTATTTAACATAAGGTGTTTAGCCTTTCCCAGGAAAAAAGTAAGATTATTAAAACCCTTCCCTTTTTAATACATCCCCAATAGCTTACTACTGTAGTTGGAGTTATGCCTAAAAACCAATCTTTGACCAAAATTACGGCCATGATTAATTAGTTGATAATAAATTTTGAGGTCTTATGTTCCTACTTGATTTGGGGAGAGACTGATCAAACAACGGCCAAGAAATGCAGCCAGATTCCATGCATGTAACTGGCCCTTGAAGATAACGATGGCCATCTAAAAAAGGGTTTAGGCATGCATGCTTTAATCCCGCATGGCCTATAAGACAAGGTGAATTTGCAGAAGAACATCAGCACCGGATACGAGAGCAGGCGGCTGATCGAAAATGGCATGCGTAGCGCTGGTGCTCACAATTTGCTTCTTGGGTTTCTCCCCATCCCTCGCGTGGTCCTCCAGCCACAACCACAGCGACTTCCTCTGGTGCCTCTCGAGGAAAATCCCCAGCCAGCTCGTGGTGACGCCTGGCTCGCTATCGTTCAAGCCGCTCCTGGTGTCATCCATCAGGAACGCGCGGCTGGTGGCGCCGGCGACGGCGAGCCCCCCGCTCTGCATCGTGACGCCCACCAAGGCGTCGCACGTCCAGGCAGTGGTGTGCTGCGGGCGCCGCCACAGGGTGCGCGTCCGCGTGCGCAGCAGCGGGCACGACAACGAGGGCCTCTCGTACCGTTCGGCCACCCCCAACGGCGAGGCGTTCGCGGTGATCGACCTCGCCAGGTTCAACGGCGTGCGGGTGGACGCGGGCGTGGCCACCGCGTGGGTCGAGTCCGGGGCGACGCTCGGGGAGCTCTACTACCGCGTCTCCACGGCGGCGCCAAGAGCCCGAGGAGCCCAAGGAAGGCTTGGTTTTGTCCTGTCATCATACTAGAGGTAGAGGTTCCAATGGTCCTTTGCACTGAGGGATTCTGCGCCGAGTGTTGCTGCTGTAAATAGGTAGACATGTGATTTGTCCGATGACCCTGGGCAGAAAGGTAGCAATTTCAGTTTTATTGAAGTTGAGAAATTGGAAAACTTGGAAGTATGGAATGTTATACCACTGGAGTATAGTGTAGGTCTTGGGTCTGTGGTGGCATCAGGATGGTGTGACCAACTGATGGCTGCATTGTAGCATTTACAATAGATGTCGCCTTCGGTTGAAGAAGGAAGCCTTGATTTTCTCCTGTCATCGAACTATAGTTAGAGGCTCCAATGGCTTCTATCAGGCAGGGATTCAGAGCAGAGTTCTGCTGTTGTAAAAAGGTGTACTTGTGGTTTGTCGGATGACCCTGTGCACAACGTAGGAACTTTCAGTTTAAATGAAGTTTAAAAAGCTGGAAAACTCGAAAGGGTGGAATGTTATACCACTGAAGTATTGTGTGGTGCTTGGGTTTGTGGTTGCATCGGAAAGCTCGGACCAGTTGATGGTTGCATTGTAGCATTTAGGTAGGTGTTGGTTGAGCAGAGTTATGCTGCTGTATATAGGTGGACATGTGGTTTTGTCGGATGACCCTGTGCACAAAGTAGCAACTATCAGTTTCAGTGAAGTTTAAAAACTGGAAAACTCGAAAGGGTAGAATGTTGTACCATTGGAGTGTTGTGTGGTGCTTGGGTTTGTGGTTGCATCGGGAAGCTCGGACCAGTTGATGGCTGCATTGTAGCATTTAGGATAGGTGTTGGCTGAGCAGAGTTCTGCTGCTGTAAATAGGTGGACATGTGGTCTGTCGGATGACCCTGTGCACAAAGTAGCAAAGTTCAGTTTCAATGAAGTTCAAAAAAATCGTAAACTTGAAAGAGTGGACTGCTTCTACCACTGTTGTGTTGAATGGTTGGAATCCCGCCAACAGTTGTTGGGTATGCGGTGGCATCGGGATGGTATTACCAATTGATGGTTGCATTGAAGCATTTAGGATAGTGTTGTAGTGTAATTGATATGCACCCATTTGGTTACCGAAAAATTCCAAAGGACCCTGTTGAAAATAATAGAGAAAGGTCAATACAATTGAGTGTTTTATAAGAAACAAGCAACAACGTTATACCGTTGAGAGGCCATGAGGTTGTAGTTGTACAATATCTTTTTTGTTCTTTTTCTTCTTTGAAGTTGGTTTCTCCGAAGGGGTCTATCAAAAATGATATGAAAGGTCAATAATGTTGAAGATTTTATAAGACACAAAGCAACCAAGTATAATACCTTTGAGGTGCCATGAGGCTCTAGTTGTACAATATCATCTGTGTTCCTTTTCTTCTTTGAAGTTGCTTTCTCAAATCCACCAACGGGCCTTTTTGATCCTTTGACGGTCTTCTCCTTGACCTTCATACCTTTTGGCTTTGCAAGCCCATCATTGTGTTTTGAAATTCTGCTACAGGGGATGTTCACTCCTGTTGCCACTGTAATGGTAAATATCAGTCTTTGTTTGTCAATAGTCTAGGAAATTATTATTAGTGTAATATGCACCTTCTTTAGTACGTGAGTCTCCCAAATCTGGATCAGCTCTAATCTTCAAGCATTTCTCCACATCTTTTGCTAATTGCTCTGCAAATTTAGCAGCCTTATTGTATGAGTCTTCTGACTCAGCGGCACGAGCAGCTATTTTCAAGAACATTCTGCACAGTTCCTTGTAGCGATTGGACATTCTTGCTTTTAGGTTCTCATGCGGGTTGCATTTGCTTGTTATATCTAGAACTTTGGCATCAATTGTCCATCTTTTCAAGATATATTCTCCGGGGATATGCTTGATATTATTAATATCAAGTACCTTTAAGCAATGAGAGCAAAGGATTCCAGAAAACTCAAACCTTTTGCAGCTGCAACTAACCTTTTCTTCTTTTGGAATGAATCTAACAACATGCTCCCGTTGTGTGCCATGAAATTTTACTACATAAATCTTCAACTCTGTGTCACTTTCATCACAAAGCAATGTGTCGTAGTTCAGAGTCCGAAGCACTTGATCTTGAAACATCTTGAATATTACTGTACATGCTCCTACTTTGTTTTTCCAAATGCAACAGAACTAACTTCTTGTCGTTGTTTCGCATCTGCAGATTGTGGTCACTAGTCATGGTTTCCTGTACAAGTTCTAAAACGGTACAGCAGGAGAATTTGCCGGTGATTCATCATGAAGAACAGAGTGCGATTTCTTACTTTTGGTGACTGAGAATCATCGGGAGCATCCTGGTTCCCTGGACCACTTCTTGGAGAAGCCACCGGGGACGTGAGACTCGAAGAATCCATCAGGGACGGGATTCCTTGGCTGCCCAATTCAAGAGGAGAATTTACCTGTGCTTGCCCTGGTCAAGCCGCCATTGATTGTTCTGCCGAGGTTGTAGGTCTCTCTCGCCTTCAGGAGTATATTTTGGCGCGCTTTTCTGCATACGCGGATCTGTTTTGCAGGCATTTTGTGGATATGTTTCACAGGCGATGAGTTTTTTTTCACTTGATTTTTGTTTAGTCTTAGTGGTGCGAGAGTATTACGGAACGAAATAGGTATCACGGGATGTTCGGTATCACGATCTGTATTCTGTTTTTTTTTTCGAGAGAAAATCCGCAGCGGGAGGGGGCTCACACACAGCCGTGCGATGGCTGCGTCGCACCGATGGTCGCACGCCAAGGCCGCAGGCAACTCGCATGTGAACTTGTTGCTAGTATGCATGCTACAAACCGAGTCCGGTCTCACTGAAAGCTCTCATGTACCTGAACCGCCGCACGCGTTGTTTCTGTTGTCGCAACCTCCTCCTCGGCCTCCACAACTCATGGAGAACAGGGAATCATACATATCGCATGCCTCTTGGGAAGTTTAGATACGACACTATGACACCATTTAATGAAACCACGATCACCATTTAATGAAACCACGATCACACATTTAATGACACTACGACACTATGGACACACCTCCATCGATGTTTACTGGATTTTCATCGGCTTAATCTCTTGAGATCACCCCGAGTCCCGATCGCTTGAGTCAGCATGGATTGAACTGAATGTTATCCAACATCTCTCCGCTCATCACCTGTTGATCAACTTAATATGTCTCTTGGACCCGCCATGATACCACTTGTTAAAAATTTGCCACAATCGTCATCGATCTAGCGAGGAACACACAATCACACAGTGATGTCGACACCAAGATTTGTCAACGTGCTTCATCAGACAATGGCTACATCCCCGAAGTATGACAACATAGTACAACGATAACATGCCATCGAGGTAACTAGACAGCGTCTCTGACCACCCGCCATGACCGATCTGATCACCCATGCTACATGCACCCAGACCATCCCTAAATGTCGTGTCTCTAGCCTACAAGCTTATTCCTAGTCTATTTGGCTACTCCACGGTGCCTATATATAATAGACTCGGATTATACATGTCCGACAAACATCTAACCTCCCGCCAATTACAAGACAAACAGTAGTGTGAAACGTACACACAGATTCGTCACGCTTCCATATTTCAACAGACGACCTGTGCAGGGGTAGCACAAGGCACGGGCGGTTTGACACCCTTCCCTCGTAACCTCCTCCTCCCTGGCCTCCACAACTCATGGGGAACAGCAATCATACATATCGCATGCCTCTTTGGAAATTTAGATACGACACTATGACACCATTTAATGAAACCACGAAGGACAGGCGTGGCCAAGGAATTGCACGAAGTCCACTTGGATGAAGCACAGTTTTATTTTTATGTCAGAAACAATCGTCAAACAAGGCCCACCATGTTTTCCAGGAGAAACCAAAACGTACTGGAGCAAGCCTAGTTTAGGTTTGGCCCGACGAAGCAGATAGGGCGTCATAGTAAAAAACATGCCAAGTTGTGCTCAATCTAGAGCCATGACAACACCAATGCTTCCGGGTGGAGGGTTGCCGCGTTGCCTCAATGCTGAAAAGACATCACCGGACACCATTGTGCGCGTGGATATCGATGACTCCCCAGCCCTTGCTTGTATGAGCTCGTGGATTTCAACAAGGTTGCTTTGGTGTGACCAAGGCCGGTAGGCAATAACGAGCTTTGCTCGTGGCGCGCCGTCAGTGGATGCATATTTTTGCTAGGACATGATTGTATTATTCTTATCACAAAGTCCTTGTAAAGGATGATTATATTTTCTCGCAAAAAAAAAAAGGATGATTTTATCTAACATAAGGCGTTTAGCCTTTCCCTGGAAAAAAGTAAGGTTATAATAACCTTCCTTTTTAGCACATTCTCAATAGTAACTTACTACTGTAGTTGGAGTTATGTCTAAAATATACATTCTTTGACCAAATTACGGCATTGATTAATTAATTAGTTTTTAGTATTAATTAATTAGTTGGTAATTAATTTTTGAGGTCTAATGTTTGCAGCAGAATGACCCATGCAGCATTCGCTTCCTACTTGATTTGGGGAGAGCTTAATGAAACACCGGTCAAGAAATGCAGCCAGATTCCATGCATGTAAGTAACTGGCCCTTCAAGATAACGATGACCATCAAAAAAGTTTAGCCATGATTTATTGCCGCATGGCCTATAAAACGAGGTAATTTGCAGAAAAAACATCAGCACTGGGTACGAGAGCAGCCGGCAGATCGAAAATGGCACGCGTAGCGCTGGTGCTCACAATCTGCTTCTTGGGTTTCTCCCCATCCCTCGCGTGGTCCCCCAAATCCAACCACAGCGACTTCCTCTGGTGCCTCTTGAGGAAAATCCCCAGCCAGCTCGTGCTGACGCCGAGCTCGCCATCGTTCAAGCCGCTCCTGGTGTCGTCCATCAGGAACGCGCGGCTGGTGGCGCCGGCGACGGCGAGCCCCCTGCTCTGCATCGTGACGCCCACCAAGGGGTCCCACGTCCAGGCCGTGGTGTGCTGCGGCCGCCGCCACAGGGTGCGCGTCCGCGTGCGCAGCGGCGGGCACGACAATGAGGGCCTCTCGTACCGATCGGCCACCCCCAACGGCGAGGCGTTCGCGGTGATCGACCTCGTCAAGTTCAACGGCGTACGGGTGGACGCGCGCGCGGCCACCGCGTGGGTCGACTCCGGGGCGACGCTCGGGGAGCTCTACTACCGCGTCGCCACGGCCGCGCCGCAGCTGGGCTTCCCGGCTGGCGTGTGCCCGACGGTGGGCGTGGGTGGCCTCATCAGCGGCGGTGGCATGGGCCTGATGATGCGCAAGCACGGCCTCTCCGCCGACAACGTCCTCGACGCCACCATGGTCGACGCAGAGGGCAATCTCCTGGCGGACAAGAAGGCCATGGGAGACGACCTCTTCTGGGCCATCCGCGGCGGCGGCGGCGGGAACTTCGGCATCGTGCTGTCATGGAAGCTGAGACTCATGCCGGTCCCACCGAAGGTGGCCTTCTTCAATGTCACCAAGACCATGGGCCAGGGCGCGGTCGACGCGGTCACCAAATGGCAGACGATCGCGCCGGCGCTCCCCGAAGACCTCAGTGTACGTATCATCGTCCAGAAGCGTCAGGCGACCTTCCAGTCCCTGTACCTCGGCAACTGCAGCGCGGTGGTGGCGACGATGCGCAGCCGGTTCCCGGAGCTTGGCCTGACGCGCCGCGACTGCCGGGAGATGAGCTGGCTGCAGCACAAGGCGTACCTATACTTCGGCAAAGCCAGCAACAACAAGCCGCTGGAGGCGCTCCTTCTCAACCGATCCATGACCATAGGCCCGTTTGTCAAGAACAAGTCCGACTACGCCAAGAAGGCCCTCACCAGGGACGCATGGGAGAAAATTTTCCTCTGGCCCGACGGCGGGGCGGTGGGGCAGCTCATCCTCGAGCCGCACGGCGGAATGATGAGCCGCATCGCCGCCGATGACACGCCATTCCCGTACCGGAGCAGCGTGCTCTACAGCATCCAGTACGTCGAGTTCTGGAACGGCATAGGGGCAAACAGCATGCCGAAATGGCTTAGCGGCCTGTACGACTTCATGGCGCCGCTGGTTAGCAAGAACCCGAGGGGAGCGTACGTGAACTACCGGGACCTCGACATTGGCGTGAACAAGGTGGTCGATGGCGTGACGAGCTATGAGACTGCCAAGTTGTGGGGTGAGAGGTATTTCGGCCTGGCAAATTTTAGGAGACTCGCCAAGATCAAGCGCAAGGTGGACGTCAGAGACTACTTCCGGAACGAGCAGAGCGTGCCGCCACTTCTCTTGATCAGGGAATGAGTTTTTTTTTTTTTTTTTTTTGCGGGTGAGGGAATGAGCTTAAGCAGGAAGCTAGTGTAACTGGCCAGACTATATATTTGAAAACTAGTTGTCAAATTGTGCAAATCAATCGCGTTTGACCATATTGTTACTCCTGATAACTGGATGGGCTAAAGGGGTTATTTTTGGGAAAATTTTGTTTTTGCCATTCTAGATTTTGCCAATTTTGCTTATGTCAGTCTAAAATTTGACATCTCACTTTTGCCACTCTTAGTTTTCACTATGTATCGCAAATGCCACTCTGTCGACAGGTCAAGGCACGTTTTGACCAAACGGAGTAGGTAAAAGACCATATTGCCCTTGGTTTTATGTTTTGCTTTTGCCACTCCAGTTTTCGTAGTCTGGAATTTTACTGATATCCGACAAAAACAACAAACCATTGGTTCGGCTGAGTTCATCTGCTAATAATAAGAAAAGAAAATTGCAAACAAATAAAGCAGCCACGCATCCATATGTTAATACATCTCTGATTCACTACACTTTCACACACATCGTCAGGCACGCAAGGTACAACACATACATATATGCTGATATGCATCTCCGTCTCTCCAATTCAGCCGAATTGAACACAAATCAACATCAAGGATCAAGCACGCACTAAGCCCAACACATAGCATGCATCTCCGATTCACCATGTGTAGATCAAGTAGGGAGCGCTGGAGATGCATCTAGGACATGGGAGCGCTGATTGGAGATGCATCTAGCTCCACTCCCGCATCTAGGACAGATGGGAGCGCTGATTGGAGGCAGCGGCATGGACGCATGGGAGTACGTCGCAGCCATGGAGAAGAGCAGCAGGAGATGGACGACGAGGCTTGCCCACGCAGTCGGTGTTGATGACGAGGCAGAGCTCTGGAGGCGCACAGGCCGCGTTGGAGACAAGATAGAGGCGCGCAGGCCCATGGGCTCCCAGATCCCGGGTGAGCAGGGGCTGCGTCTCCATCCGGGACGAGAGGAGGTAGGTGAGGTGGGTCGTTGCCGTCGCTTTGGCACGAGGAGAGCGGCGCGGTGCGAGGAGGTAGGCCTCCACGGCGGGGCTCCTCCACGAGGAGCGCAGCCGGCGCCCAGGAATCGCGCTCGACCAGGCGGCAGTTGCGGCAGGAGCCGCGCCGGCCAGCAGGGGCGGAGCGCCGCGCCTCCGGCTGGAGGCGGCTGGCTGCGATGGCGCGCGGAGACGACGACCGGAGATGGCGAAGTGGTGGCCGGATTTTGGCGGCGGTGACCAGGTGCGGGTGTGTGCTGCGGGTAGGTCAGCTCAGGACGAGTATGTGTATAGATTAGGGCCCGGGTCACTTCCAAAGTGGACCCACAAGTCAGTAGGGGCAACTTATGTCATTTTTACAAAAACTGACAGGTTTTTTGCTGGTCAACTGGGTAGAAGAAACGGTCAACTCACGGAAGTGTAACAGAGTGGCATTTGTGATACATTGTCAAAAGCTAAGAGTGGTAAAAGTGATATGTCAAAATTTAGAGTGGCATAAGCAAAATTAGCAAAATCTAGAGTGGCAAAAACAAAATTTTCCCGTTATTTTTTTACGTAATATCACCGTAAGTCATAGAATTTACGCTAGATGTTCAGTTTAGTGCTAGAACTTTGAAAATAAGGATTTATTGTCATCTAACTTGACATCGCATGCAAATATGGTCATAAAATACACATACAGACGTATCAGGGTGTATGCCCCCACCTGTCAGTGAGTGATGGCACACGGCTGATTCATCTTTGCACAAAACACTCTCACTATTTTTGCACACGCTGACCGTATTTGCACGCGATGTCAAGTTAGATGAACACAAATACGTATTTTCAAAGTTGTAGCACCACACTGAACATCAAACGTAGATTCTATGACTTATGGTGATATTAGCTCTATTTGTTTTGAACAAACTAAAAAGGTTATTAACATTCATGAACGTAAATGATCAATTATTCAGTTTGCTACTCCTTCGCATGTGGTTTTTATATTTCTGAGTCGAAGCTTTGGGTTATCCCATCAATGATAAAAATTAGTAGGAATTGAGTATCCCAGCCCCAATCTGGGATTTTGCCCAGTTCTAAGTGTTTGTCGAGTGCATTTTATCGGAAACTAGGCAAAGAGGTCCTTTGCAGAGTTTATTTATTTATTTTTGCACTTGGCAAAGATATCTTAATTTGTTGAGTTGTTTTTTACACTGGGCAAAGAAATCTTTGCTGAATTTTTTTTTCTCATTCGAGAAATATTTGTTTTTCACTTTAAATTTCCTTCTCTTTTTTCTTTGCCGAGTGTCTTTTTATTGCACTCGGCAAACATTGTTTTCTGTTTTCTTCTGTTTTCTTTTGTTTCTTTTCGTTTCCACATTATTTGCTTTCTTTTTCCCTTTACGCTCTGTTATTTCTATTATTCATTTTTTTCCTCCCTCCCGATTGATCTTCCTCCCATTCCGGTTCTCTCGGCTGCTCACCTATGCAAAGCACCGAGAGTTTGCCGCATAATGCGGCAAGAATGCTTCTCTTGGGGGCAACTAGTTGACGAGCGCTCCTTCGGGAGCCTCACAACGATCAGCGCCACTTAGCGCGCTTTCAGCCGTCCGCAACGTGTCGCGCTCTGGGCGCTCTCTCCGGATTTTTTTCCGCATGCGTTTTCGGCTTTTTAAACGGTTTTTTCCCGGTTTTTTCGACGTTTCGGTTTTTCACCGGTCTTCCTCAGCTTTTGGATAAAAAAAATTTTGAGCGAAAAAACGTGTTTTCTTTTTGTTTCTTTCGCGAGAGTCGCGGTTTTGCTTCCGCGAGAGGCACGGTTTTGCTTTCGCGAGAGTCACGGCCATGCCTATCCGCGAGAGGCACGGTTTAGCTTCCGCGAGAGGCACGGTTGTACTTTCGTGAGAGGCACGGCCATGCCTCTCGGAAACGGAAAAAAACACGTTTTCTGTTTTTTTTTCCTTCCGAGAGAGGCACGGTTTTGCTTCCGCGAGAGGCACGGTTGTGCTTTCGCGAGAGGCATGGCCGTGCCTCTCGGAAACGAAAAAAAAAGATGCGTTTTCTGTTTTTTTCTTTCGCGAGAGGTACGGTTTTGCTTTCGCGAGAGGCATGGTTGTGCTTTCGCGAGAGGCATGGCCGTGCCTCCTCGGAAACGAAAAAAAAAACGCGTTTTCTCTTTTTTTTTTCCTTCCGCGAGAGGCATGGTTGTGATTTCGCGAGAAGCATGGGCGTGCCTCTTTCGGAAAGGGAAAAACACGTGCTCTCGGTTCGGTTTTTTCGTCTAGTTTTTTTCGTGAAAAAAAAGTTCGTCCAAACCTATCAACATGGGATCTAGTTTTCAAGATCTCGACGGTAGAAATCTAACGGTGAAAACAGTTCGAGATTTGGACGCACGGCTTAAGAGATAAAACGTTTTGAATAAACGAATCTACGAAAAAAATGGAAACTCACAGGTTGCGACAAGTGGCGCACATGCAGCGGGCCACTTGTCGCAACATGGGAAGGTGGGAGTGATCTTTGCAATGAGTACTCCTCAATTAGCGATTTCGGCTTCTATTTGCCGGGAAGGTCGGCAGATTAGTGACCATATTGCACCCTCTAGCCCATCTTCTTTTTGTAGCCCAAGCCCAGCCATGTGGGCACGTCTATACGACGCCTATTGCGGGCCGGCCCCCTAGCGAGAGCACTCACCGCATGTAACTGGTTTTACAATGTCTCAAAAGAAAAAATGTAACTGGTTTTACATGTACAAGTTCATCTGGTTCTAGAAAAATTTGTAAATTCACTATTCTCGCTGTCATTCCCTCATTCTTCGTCCCCATATCTCGTAGATTTTCAATCATTACATCTGTAGCATGTTATAACCTTTTTAGCCCATCAGAATTATTAGCAGTTACAATTTTGTCAAACACGATTGCTTTGTTTTGCACAGCTACACTACTGGAAGTGGCGGCACGCTCTGCTCACTCCGGAAGTAGTCACTGGCGTCCACAGTGCGCTTGATCTTGGCGAGTCTCCTAAAGTTTTTCGGGCCGAAATAACTCTCGCCCCACACTTTGGCACTTTCATAGCTTGTCACGCCGTCCACCACCTTGTTCGTGCCCATGTCGAGGTCCCGGTAGTTCACGTACGCGCCCCTCGGGTTCTTGCTCACGAACGGTGCCATGAAGTCGTACAGGCTCCCCACCCATTTCGGCACAACGTCGCCTCCGGCCCCTGTGCCGTTCCAGAACTCCACGTACTGGATGTTGTAGAGCACGCCGCTCCGGTGCGGAAACGGGATGTCGTCGGCGGTAATGCGGCCCATTATTCCGCCGTGCGGCTCCAGGACGAGCTGCCCCGTGGCGGTACCATTGGGCCAGAGGAAGATCTTCTCCCACGTCTCCTTTGCGAGGGCTTTCTTGACGTAGTCGGACTTGTTCTTGACGAAGCGGCCCAGGGGCATGGACCGGTTGAGGAGGAGCGCCTCTAGAGGCTTGCTGTTGATGGCTTCGCCGAAGAATATGTACGCCGTGTACTGCAGCCAGCTCAACTCCTTGCAGTCGGCGATCGTCACCCCGAGCTCTGGGAACTGGCTCCCCATCGTCGCCATCACTGTGCTGCTGTTGCCGAGGTACAGGGCCTGGAAGTTGGCCTCACGGTTTTGCACGACGACACGTACGCTGAGGTCGTCAGGGAGCGCTGGCGCGAGCGTTTGCCATTTGGTCACCGCGTCGACGGCGCCCTGTTCCATGGTCTTGGCGACTTTGACGAAGGTCACTGTTGGCGGGACCGGCACGAGCCTCACCTTCCATGACAGCACGATGCCAAAGTTCCCGCCACCGCCGCCACGGATGGCCCAGAAGAGGTCGTCCCCCATGGCCTTCTTGTCCGCCAGGAGGTTCCCTTGGGCATCAACCATGGTGGCGTCGAGCACGTTGTCGGCGGACAGACCGTACATGCGCATCATCAGGCCCATGCCGCCGCCGCTGAAGTGGCCCCCCACGCCGATGGTCGGGCACACGCCAGCCGGGAAGCCCAGCCCAGGCGCAGCCGTGGCGACATGGTAGTAGAGCCCCCCGATCCCCGCCCCGGAGTCGACCCATGCGGTGGCCTCTTGTGGGTTGACGCGGACGGCGTGGAGATTGGCGAGGTCGATCACCGCGAACCCCTCGCTGTTAGGGCTGCCCGATCTGTACGAGAGGCCCTCGCAGTCGTGCCCGCCGCTGCGCACGCGGACGCGCACGCCGTGGCGGCGCCCGCAGCGCAGAACGGCCTGGACATGCGACGCGTTGGTGGGCGTTACGATGCAGATCGGGGGGCTGGCTGAGGCCGGTGCCACGAACCTGGCGTTCCTGATGGACGACAGCAAGAGCGGCTTGAACGACGGCGAGCTCGGCGTCTGCACGAGCTGGCTGGGGACGTCCGTCGAGAGGCAGCGGAGGAAGTCATTGCCGTCGGAGGGCGACGCTAGGGAGGGGGCGGGCACGTAGAAGCCCAGGACGCAAATTGTGAGAACGAGAGAAATGCTTGCCATTTCGATGGATCTGCCGTTCTTCGCGGTGCTTCTGTTTCTATTTCACCTCGTTATATAGGCATGTGTCGTCCTTATCTTGAAGGGCAGGTTCATTACATGCACGCAAGTCTCTCCCCAAATCAAGTACGAATTGATTGTGCCCCAAAGATAAGACGTCCCCAATTTTATTTTATTTTGAATTGATTGGATTGCTTATCACATGTGTCATGTGGTATAAGGCGTCTCCAATTTAATTACCTCCTTAACTGGAAATAAAGTGAATTGTTTATTTATTTGTCAAAGATAAATTTGTTGACATGGCTCTAACTTAGCAGTAGGATGTGTTAGAAAGGAAGCTTTAATGACTGATTATCTCCCTGATCCTCAATAAAATAATTCGTTGACTTAGCAGTAGGATGTGTTAGAAAGGAAGCCAATGACGGGGAGGGGAGCATACCAGTGTAGAAATGGGCTCCAACAGTACCAATCTGTAAGCCTAAGGTGAATCCTGATCCAATTCTGAAATTGCAATCGTTGATTTGTTAATTCGATTCATTGTGAAATCCCCAATTGAATGTGAAGCCGCTATTCGGATTCAGAGAGAAATAGCTGTAGATGACATTGAGGAGTAACGGTTTGTAGCCGGTATTGTCGTGAAATTGGCTTCTGTATTGGGTTGCAAAAAAATAATTTTTTGAACACCCAATGTTGAATTCCTGGATCCGCCACTGTGGCCTCGGGCCCTCGGCTGGAAGAGATGTCTTGATCAAGTCCGTCGCTTAAACTGTCCTGACATTCTCTCTGCAATGGCTTCTTTTTACCAAGAGGTTTGTGTCAACAGATTGACACGATGCTAAGGGAATTTTTCTAGGGAAGTAAAAATAGTGAAAGAAAGGTTGCATGGGTCTCTTGGGATAAAATTTTAAGGGAAACGTTTCTACCCGGTGCGCCGGCGGAACCGTTGCGCCGGACGCACGCGATGCGTTGGATCGAACCGAACATGCGTCCCTGCTGCGCCCTCTCCCGGATCCCCTTCTTTTTTCCTCTCACTCCCCGGCGAACCACCACCGCCCGGTGAGCTCGCGCGGCCGCGCACCCTGGCCCCGCGACCCGAGCCCCGCCGCTGACCTGCAGCCTCTCTTCCGCCTCCCCCTTTGCGCCGCAGACCCACCTCCTGCTGTTTTTTTGGGCTTCTTCGCATGCTTCGTGTAGAGGACGCCACGGCCGGGCGCAACCAGGTGCGAGCAGCGAACCAACAAGCCAGACGGTGCACCTAGCGATGGCCGGAGGTGCGATCCTGGCAGCCCGAGGTTGGAAACGCGGTCACCATGCACTAGAACTAACTGACGTCGAGCTACAACCATAGTGGAAATTTGCTGGAACCGGCCTATGTCGGAGTTACAACCACGATGGAAATTTGCTACAACTGCGGCGGACATTTTTTTGCTGGAAACTATGGCGAGGGTTGCAACCGGCGCAGTTAGAAGCTACAACCCTTTTGACAGATGTTACTACCAGGACAACCAATGTTACAACCATGGCCAACGGCCGGCGGCGACAAATGCTACAACCATGGAACGACGAAGGATGCAACCGGCAACAACAGATGCTACAACCTTTCGAAGAGAATGTTACAACCATGGATGACAAATGCTACAATCATGAACGACCCCGACGATGACGAATGCTACAACTATGGTCAACAAAGGCTGCAACCGGCAACAGCAGATGCTACGATCGTTTTGTCAAGAAGTTGCAACGCACGACGCCCAGAAGACGACGATGCTACGTCCCTGCACAGCTGGCTACAACCGGCGACGATGGCAAAATGTTTTTGCTGCAACCGTATCATTTTTTTGCTACTACCGGCGACCTTTTTGCTACATCCATTCACGGACTCCAACAGTGCTTCACGGGCGGCAAGATGTTGGTAGTGAGGTGCTACGAACCATGACGGCGGCGACGAGCAGGACGCCTATCTAGCTTGGAGGGACGGGTGGGGCGGTGCTGCGACCGGAGGCGGCAGAGCGCGGCACCGCACATCCATGGAGCTGCGCGAAATGCGGATCTAC
The DNA here is from genome assembly GCA_011799875.1 of Thinopyrum elongatum. NCBI lineage: Eukaryota > Viridiplantae > Streptophyta > Magnoliopsida > Poales > Poaceae > Thinopyrum > Thinopyrum elongatum. The sequence continues at coordinate 56,978,619 of CM022298.1, forward strand.
GCGAGGAAGGAGAAAGCTCGGGGCGAACCGTTTTTTGTCCGATGCAATGGTCCACGCAGCTCGCATCTGACGGTTCGCGCGCGCCGGCCGAAACTTTCGGCCGGCGCGCCGGCGCGCATGACTCGCCAAATGACAATGCCAAAGTACCAAGAGGATTTAGGCTTCCGTGATACAGAATTGTTCGACATGGCCATGCTGGCCAAACAAGCGTCGAGGTTTACACAGAACCGTGACTCGCTAAGTGCGAGAATGCTTGCCATTTCGATGGATCTGCTACTCTTCGTACACAGACACGCTGCTTTGTTCTATCCTCGTTATATAGCCATGTGTGTGTCATCCTTATCTTGAAGGGCCAGCTTATTACATGCATGGAAGTCTCTCCCCAAAACAAGTAGGAATTGATTGTGCCCCAAAGATAAGACGTCTCCAATTTAATTACCTCATTAAGTGGAAATAAAAGTGAATTATTTATTTATTAGTCAAAGATAAATTTGTTGACACGGCTCTAACTTAGTACTCCTAGTAGAATGTGTTAGAAAGGAAGGCTTTTAATGAATTTAATAATCTCTTTTTTGTGGTGAACCACGCATATATTCATAAAACAAAAAGTTTTCAAAGAACATACGCGGCTACAATGAGAGAGCATGAGAAAATACTACTGTGCTGAAACTTTGTAGAAAACACCCCATAGAGAGAAAAGAACACACGAATCCCTAGAGGTCCCTGCAAAAGCCAACCTAACCTTCTGCCGTCAGAAAACCAGCAACACTGAAGCGTATACTGGAGATCCATCGCAGCCAGAACTCACCATCGCCCGTAGGCTTTCTGAGTCGACGAAGAGGGCCGACGTGAATGCCTGAGCTCGCATCATTTTAATGAACTTAATATTCTCTTTGATATGAGATAAAATACTTCCATTTATGCCATATAAAATGACAGTGTAAAAAACCGAACAGACAATTTGACCTGGTGAGGCTGTTGGTTCAGGCTTTCATAGGTTGGACTGCCAACTCATTGATTCTTTGGCGACAATAACAAGAATATTTAAGCTATTTTTGCAATAATTCGACATCAGATCAGGATACACATAGTATTGGATGTAATTCATTGATAAATCACAAAGTGTTCCCTGTCAAAAGAAACTCACAAAGTGTTGATTGCCCATTTCATTATTGGGATTTTAGCATGCCCTGGGTCAAGGTCAAGCTTGAATCCCCACTTTAAGCATTTTTGCTCAAGGTTAGGGTTCAGTCCCCAATTGAAGCATCATTTTACCATTTCTCTGATTTTGTACTAGAAAGAGCATGACACCATAAAAAAAATTGGGACAAGGATCAGGTCCTAGTTTTTTCTAGTCGAACCTCCGCCCAGTCTAGTTTCAAAAATTGTGCATAAAACAACACACATTTGTGCAACGTCCACCAGATTCCTCTACAACGATCACTTTTAGACAAGGTTTTATTTTTTTGGGAAGTCCACTACAAGTCAAAGTCCCCTTGGTAACTTTTTCTGAGGATTACGTGGATACTTTTAGAAATGTCAATCCCAACTTCACGAGTTAGAACTTGAAATCTGAACTTTCATAGTGATAAAACTTTGGGAATTCATAAAGTTCCATAAAATCTTAAGCTTTTAGAAGTTTCGAATTTGGATGACAGAGAAGACTAACACAGTTGACATAGACGGGTCCATTTCACAAGAGAGAAATCTGAAGGAGATGGAGAGATAGAGAAATCCACATGGTGGGCTCAGACCATTGTTTTGGAGCAGCAGCAGTGTGTCCAGGCTGGTTGACCATGCCCACCGATATGTCCTGATGACTCACAAGTACAGAGAATCGTAACAGTCTTCGAGAGTAGTATTTCACCCAAATTTATTGACTCGATACCAGGGGAGCCAAAGAATATTTATAAGCATTAGCAGTTGAGTTGTCAATTCAATAACACCTGAGAAGTCACTTCCTTGCAGCAATTTATTAGCAGCACAATAATATGATAGTAGTGATAACAATAGTAACAATAATGATGGTGACAGTAGCAGTAGCAACAATTTTGTAGCAATTGGAACAGCAACAACAATAGTAACATGAACAATGACAATATTATCAAAGCATAGGCATTGGATATATGATGGATATTTGGATGAAATTCAATATGAAACAGCCATAACCTAGAGCGACACACAATAGCTCCAATTCATCGATTATATGTAGGCATGCATTTCGTATATAATCAAACATGCTTACATTAAAAACTTGCATGACATCTTTTGTCCTACTCTCCCATAGCAGCGGGGTTCTAATGGAAAACTAAGGGTAATTAAGGTGCTCCTTTTAATTGGGAACCAGAACAAAGCATTAACACATAGTGAATACATGAACTCCTCAAATTATAGTCATTCCCGGAGATTATGCCAAGTATTGTCACTTTGGGGTCTATGGTTCAGACAATAACAAATGCATATAACTTGCAAATAAGATCAAGAACTCAAATATAATCATGAAAACATAATGGGTTGAGATATAAAATCATGGCACTCGGGCCCTAATGACAAATATTAAGCATAGCAAAGTCATAGCAACATCAATCTCTGAATATAGTGTACACTAGAGATTAAGTCCTAACAAACTGACTCACACTACAGGAATCAGCTTCTTTGCCGTCTGCCATGGCAGACGGCAAAGGAACCAAAAGCGGACGGCAAACCTCTTTGCCGTCTGCCACCGACGGCAAAGCTGCCCAGCAAAGAAAGCTACGGTAAACAGGTTCTTTGCACTAGTAGAAAACAGGGCTTTGGTTGAGGCCAGGATAAGGGCATTAATCCCGGTTCACTCATGAACCGGGACCAAAGGGTGCATCAGTCCCGGTTCGTGAGGCCAGGGCGCCGGCCGGGCCTCGGGGGCCATTGGTCCCGGTTCGTCTGACACTTTTGGTCCCGGTTCCAGACACGAACCGGGACCAATGGGCCTCACTCCTGGCCCAGCACCTTTAGTCCCAGTTGGTGGCTGGAACCAGGACCAAAGGTCTGTCTTCTGTCCCGGTTCTAGCCACAAACCGGGACTAAAGAGAAGCCTATATATACCCCTGCCCGCTCACTGCTCTGTTCGCTCACTGCTCTGTTTTTTTGGCCGGACGTGGGAGAGGTGTGTGTTGCTCTAACTCACCTCCTATGCACATGAGGTGTTCGATGAAATGCCCGAGCCACACTTAAGCTTTCTCCTCTCGAAGCTCCTTGTCCAAGCTCCATTTTTCTCAAGATTTGTCTAGGTTTGCCGGTCCGTCTTGTCCCGTCCCCGTCCTCACCGCCGTTGATCGCCCGCGCCGATCTCGTCGCCGGCACCACCGTGGTGAGCCTCTTCTTCTTATCTTCTTTCTAAAAGAAAAAAATTCTTACTTGTGTGATTTAGATAGATACTTGTATAATTTTCTTAATTTTGTTGTTGTTTGTTATTATATAGTGCGATGGTTTTGGTATCCGCCCCCGTCGGCCCTCGTCCTGTCTATGATTCGGATGTGGTATATTATCTTTTACAACTATTTGTTTCATTTAGTGTTTATGACAATTATGCCGACCAACGTGACATAGATGTTTTTATCTAGGAGGTATGTGAACCAGAAATTCCAACCGACCCTCTTGTCGAGAGGTTAAATTTAGTTGAAAAAGAAAATGATTACTTGAAGAAAAAATTAAAAAGAATTGAGGAGGAGAAGATGGAATTGGAGTTGCATGTTGCGGATGTCGTCGATGATCACAAGATCAAGATGGATAAAATGCGCTTGAAGATTAGAAAGATTAAAAAATATGCCATTCATACTAAGGCTTGGTATCATTATGCCGTTGGATCAATTGTTACCTTAGTTGCGATTATGATCGCATTTGTTGTTGCATAGAAATGGTTTACATAGTTTCAATGTATGTTTTAATTAGATGCTCTAGAGAGCTATATGTTGTTCAATGAGAACTATGTATGAACTTTATGTATTTATTTTTTCAGTAATAACATTTGATCACTACTGTACTTTGGTTTTAATGTGATGATGAACTTCTATTAATTTGGTCACTTCTCTATTCATGATGTTCTGTAATGGTTTTTGACACACTTAATTATATATAATGCACGCAGATGAACCGGCAATGGGTGTACGGTGATAGACGCACCTTCGAGTACATTAAGGGCCTGCATAATTTTCTCGAAGTGGCTGAGGCAAACAAGCAGAATGGTTTTATGTGTTGTCCATGCCCTATCTATGGGAATACGAAGGCTTACTCTGACTCGAAAACCCTTCACATCCACCTGCTTGAGAAGGGTTTCATGCCACACTATAATGTTTGGACCAAGCACGGAGAAAGAGGGGTTATGATGGAAGACAACGAAGAAGAAGAGGATGATGACAACTATCCGCCCCCTGAATATGGTGATGCTGCAATGGGGGAAGCTGAAGATCAAGAGGAAACAGACGATGTGCCCGATGATGATCTTCGCTGGGTCATTGTTGATGCACAGAGAGAATGCGAAAGTGAAAGGGAGAAGTTGAAGTTTTATCGCATGTTAGAGGATCACAAAAAAGGGTTGTACCCAAATTGCGAAGATGGCAACACAAAGCTCGGTACCGCACTGGAATTGCTGCAATGGAAGGCAGAGAATGGTGTAACAGACAAGGGATTTGGGAAGCTACTGAAAATATTGAAGAAGAAGCTTCCAAAGGATAACGAATTGCCCGACAGTACGTACGAAGCAAAGAAGGTTGTCTGCCTTCTAGGATTAGTGGTGCAGAAGATACATGCATGCCCTAATGACTGCATCCTCTATTGCGGTGAGTACGAGGAATTGAACGCATGCCAGGTATGCAGTGCATTGCGGTATAAGATCAAACGAGATGACCCTGGTGATGTTGAGGGCGAGCGCCCCAGGAAGAGGGTTCCTGCCAAGGTGATGTGGTATGCTCCTATAATACCACAGTTGAAACATCTGTTCATGAACAAAGAGCATGCCAAGTTGATGCGATGGCACAAAGAAGACCGTAAGAAAGACGGGAAGTTGAGAGCACCCGCTAACGGGTCGCAGTGGACAAAAATCGAGAGAAGGTGGGGGGACTTTGCAGGAGACGCAAGGAACGTATGGTTTGGTTTAAGCGCTGATGGCATTAATCCTTTTGGGGAGCAGAGCAGCAATCATAGCACCTGGCACGTGATGTTGGGGAACGTAGCATGCAAATTCAAAAAAATTCCTACGTTCACGCAAGATCTATCTAGGAGATGCATAGCAATGAGAGGTGGAGAGTATGTCCACGTACCCTCGTAGACCGAAAGCGGAAGCATTAGCTTAACATGGTTGATGTAGTCGAACGTCTTCGCGATCCAACCGATCAAGCACCGAACGTACGACACCTTCGAGTTCAGCACACGTTCAGCTCGATGACGACCCTCGAGCTCTTGATCCAGTTGAGGACGAGGGAGAGTTCTGTCAGCACAACGGCGTGGCGACGGTGATGATGAAGTTACCGGCGCAGGGCTTCGCCTAAGCACTACGACGATATGACCGAGGTGTGTAACTGTGGAGGGGGGCACCGCACACGGCTAAGAGATTGTCTGTTGCGCCTTTGGGTGCCCCCTTCCCCACGTATATAAAGGAGGGGGAGGAGGAGGCCGGCCCTAGAGGGGGGCGCGCCAAGGGGGGAGTCCTACTTGGACTCCTAGTCCAAGTAGGATTCGGCCCCCCCTCCTTCCTTCCACCGGAGAGGGAAAAGGGGAAGGGAGAGAGAGGGAGAAGGAAAGAGGGGGGCCGGCCCCCTCCCCTAGTCCCCAAGTCGGTTTGGGCAAGGGGGGGGGGGGGGGGGGGGCGCCCCTCTCACGTGGCCTGTCTCCTCTCCTCCTATAAGGCCGAATAGGCCCATTACTTCTCCCGGGGGTTCCGGTAACCTCCCGGTACTCCGAAAAAATGCCCGAATCACTCGGAACCATTCCGATGCAACCTTCCAATATATGAATCTTTAACTCTCGACCATTTCGAGACTCCTCGTCATGTCCGTGATCTCATCCGGGACTCCGAACAAACTTCGGTTCATCAAATCACATAACTCATAATACAAATCGTCATCGAACGTTAAGCGTGCAGACCCTACGGGTTCGAGAACTATGTAGACATGACCGAGACACATCTCCGGTCAATAACTAATAGCGGAACCTGGATGCTTATATTGGCTCCTACATATTCTATGAAGATCTTTATCGGTCAAACCGCATAACAACATACGTTATTCCCTTTGTCATCGGTATGTTACTTGCGTGAGATTCGATCGTCGGTATCATCATACCTAGTTCAATCTCGTTACCGGAAAGTCTCTTTACTCATTCCGTAATGCATCATCCCGCAACTAACTCCTTAGTCACATTGCTTGCAAGGCTTCATATGATGTGCATTACCGAGAGGGCCCAGAGATACCTCTCCGATACTTGGAGAGACAAATCCTAATCTTGATCTATGCCAACCCAACAAACACCTTCGGAGACACCTGTAGAGCATCTTTATAATCACCCAGTTACGTTGTGACGTTTGATAGCACACAAAGTGTTCCTCCAGTATTCGGGAGTTGCATAATTTCATAGTCAGAGGAATATGTATAAGTCATGAAGAAAGCAATAGCAATAAAACTTAACGATCATTATGCTAAGCTAACGGATGGGTCTTGTCCATCACATCATTCTCTAATGATGTGATCCTGTTTGTCTATGGTTAGGAAACATAACCATCTTTGATAAACAAGTTAGTCAAGTAGAGGCATACTAGGGACACTCTGTTTGTCTATGTATTCACACATGTACTAAGTTTCCGGTTAATACAATTCTAGCATGAATAATAAACATTTATCATGATATAAGGAAATATAAATAACAACTTTATTATTGCCTCTAGGGCATATTTCCTTCAGTCTCCCACTTGCACTAGAGTCAATAATCTAGTTCACATCGCCATGTGATTTAACACCAATAGTTCACATATTTATGTGATTAACACCCATAGTTCACATCGCCATGTGACCAACACCCAAAGGGTTTACTAGAGTCAATAATCTAGTTCACATCGCTATGTGATTAGCACCCAAAGAGTAGTAAGGTGTGATCATGTTTTGCTTGTGAGAGAAGTTTAGTCAACGGGTCTGCCATATTCAGATCCGTATGTATTTTGCAAATTACTATGTCTACAATGCTCTGCACGGAGCTACTTTAGCTAATTGCTCCCATGTTCAATACGTATCTAGATTGAGACTTAGAGTCATCTAGATCAGTGTCAAAGCTTGCATCGACGTAACTCTTTACGACGAACTCTTCATCACCTCCATAATCGAGAAACATTTCCTTAGTCCTCTAAGGATAATTTTGACCGCTGTCCAGTGATCTACTCCTGGATCACTATTGTACCCCCTTGCTAAACACATGGCAAGGTACACGATATGTCTGGTACACAGTATTGCATACTTTATAGAACCTATGGCTGAGGCATAGGGAATGACTTTCATTCTCTCTCTATCTTCTGCCGTGGTCATGCTTTGAGTCTTACTCAACTTCACACCTTGCAACACAGGCAAGAACCCTTTCTTTGACTGATTCATTTTGAACTTCTTCAAAATCTTGTCAAGGTATGTGCTTTGTGAAAGTCCTACTAAGCGTCTCAATCTATCCCTATAGATCTTGATGCTCAATACTTAAGCAGCTTCACTGAGGTCTTTTTATTGAAAAATTCTTATTCAAGTATCCTTTTATGCTATCCAGAAATTCGATATCATTTCCAATCAGCAATATGTCATCCACATATAATATGAGAAATGCTACAGAGCTCCCACTCACTTTCTTGTAAATACAGGCTTCACCGTAAGTCTGTATAAAACCATATGCTTTGATCACCTTATCAAAGCATATATTCCAACTCCGAGATGCTTGCACCAATCCATAGATGGATCGCTGGAGCTTGTACACTTTGTTAGCACCTTTAGGATCGACAAAACCTTCTGGTTGCATCATATACAACTCTTCTTTAATAAATCCATTAAGGAATGCAGTTTTGACATCCATTTGCCAGATTTCATAAAATGCGGCAATTGCTAACATGATTCGGACAGACTTTAAGCATCGATACGAGTGAGAAAATCTCATCGTAGTCAACACCTTGAACTTGTCGAAAACCTTTTTGCGACAATTCGAGCTTTGTAGATAGTAACACTACTATCAGCGTCTATCTTTCTCTTGAAGATCCATTTATTCTCAATGGCTCGCCGATCATCGGGCAAGTCAGTCAAAGTCCATACTTTGTTCTCATACATGGATCCTATCTCAGATTTCATGGTCTCAAGCCATTTATCGGAATCTGGGCTCATCATCGCTTCCTCATAGTTCGTAGGTTCGTCATGGTCTAGTAACATGACTTCCAGAACAGGATTACCGTACCACTCTAGTGCGGAACGTACTCTGGTTGACCTACGAGGTTCTGTAGTAACTTGATCTGAAGCTTCATGATCATCATCATTAGCTTCCTCACTAATTGGTGTAGGCATCACTGGAACTGATTTCTGTGATGAACTACTTTCCAATTCAAGAGAAGGTACCACTACCTCATCAAGTTCTACTTTTCTCCCACTCACTTCTTTTGAGAGAAACTCCTTCTCTAGAAAGGATCCATTCTTAGCAACAAAGATTTTGCCTTCGGATCTGTGATAGAAGGTGTACCCAACAGTTTCTTTTGGGTATCCTATGAAGACGCACTTCTCCGATTTGGGTTTGAGCTTATCAGGCTGAAGCTTTTTCACATAAGCATCGCAACCCCAAACTTTAAGAAACGACAGCTTAGGTTTCTTGCCAAACCACAGTTTATATGGTGTCGTCTCAACGGATTTAGATGGTGCCCTATTTAACGTGAATGCAGCTGTCTCTAATGCATAACCCCAAAACGATAGTGGTAAATCGGTAAGAGACATCATAGATCGCACCATATCTAATAAAGTATGGTTACGACGTTCGGACACACCATTACACTGTGGTGTTCCAGGTGGCGTGAGTTGTGAAACTATTCCACATTGTTTTAAATGAAGTCCAAACTTGTAACTCCAATATTCGCCTCCGCGATCAGATCGTAGAAACTTTATTTTCTTGTTACGATGATTTTCCACTTCACTCTGAAATTCTTTGAACTTTTCAAATGTTTCAGACTTATGTTTCATTAAGTAGATATACCCATATCTGCTCAAATCATCTGTGAAGGTTAGAAAATAATGATACCCGCCGTGAGCTTCAACACTCATCGGACTGCATACATCAGTATGTATTATTTTCAGTAAGTCAGTAGCTTGCTCCATTGTTCCGGAGAATGGAGTCTTAGTCATCTTGCCCATGAGGCATGGTTCGCAAGCATCAAATGATTCATAATCAAGTGATTCCAAAAGCCCATCTGCATAGAGTTTCTTCATGCGCTTTACACCAATATGACCTAAACGGCAGTGCCACAAATATGTTGCACTATCATTATCAACTTTGCATCTTTTGGCATCAATATTATGAATATGTGTATCACCACGATTGAGATTCAATAAACCATTTATATTGAGTGTATGACCATAGAAGGTTTTATTCATGTAAACAGAACAACAATTATTCTCTGACTTAAATGAATAACCGTATCGCAATAAACATGATCCAATCATATTCATGCTCAACGCAAACACCAAATAACATTTATTTAGGTCCAACACTAATCCCGAAGGTAGAGGGAGTGTGCGATGGTGATCTTATCAACCTTGGAATCACTTCCAACACACATCGTCACCTCGTCATTAACTAGTCTCTGTTCATTTTGCAACTCCTGTTTCGAGTTACTAATGTTAGCAACTGAACCGGTATCAAATACCCAGGAGCTACTATGAACACTAGTAAAATACACATTAATAACATGTATATCAAATATACCTTTGTTCACTTTGCCATCCTTCTTATCCGCCAAGTATTTGGGGCAGTTCCGCATCCAGTGACCATTTCCTTTGCATTAGAAGCACTCAGTTTCAGGCTTAGGTCCATCTTTGGGCTTCTTCATGGGAGTGACAACCTGTTTGCCATTCTTCTTGAAGTTCCCTTTCTGTCCCTCGCCCTTTTTCTTGAAACTAGTGGTCTTGTCAACCATCAACACTTGATGCTATTTCTTGATTTCTACCTTCACCTATTTCAGCATCGCGAAGAGCTTGGGAATCGTTTTCGTCATCCCTTGCATATTATAGTTCATCATGAAGTTCTAGTAACTTGGTGATAGTGACTAGAGAACTCTGTCAATCACTATTTTATCTAGAAGATTAACTCCCACTTGATTCAAGCGATTGTAGTACCCAGACATTCTGAGCATATGTTCACTGGTTGAGCTATTCTCCTCCATCTTGTAGGCAAAGTATTTGTCAGAGGTCTCATACCTCTCGACACGGGCATGAGTCTGAAATACCGATTTCAGCTCTCGGAACATCTCATATGCTCCGTGGCGTTCAAAACGTTTTTGAAGTCCCGGTTCTAAGCCGTAAATCATGGCACACTTAAACTATCAAGTAGTCATCATATCGAGCTTGCTAAACGTTCATAACATTTGCATTTGCTCCTGCAATAGGTCTGTCACCTAGCGGTGCATCAAGGACATAATTCTTCTATGCAGCAATGAGGATAATCCTCAGATCACGGAACCAGTCCGCATCATTGCTACTATCATCTTTCAACTTAGTTTTCTCTAGGAACATATCAAAAATAAAACAGGGGAGCTATACGCGAGCTATTCATCTACAAAATAATTTGCAAATACTAGCAGGACTAAGTTCATGATAAATTAAAGTTCAATTAATCATATTACTTAAGAACTCCCACTTAGATAGACATCCCTCTAGTCATCTAAATGATCACGTGATCCATATCAACTAAACCATGTCCGATCATCATGTGAGATGGAGTAGTTTTCAATGGTGAACATCTCTATGTTAATCATATCTACTATATGATTCACGTTCGACCTTTCGGTCTCAGTGTTCCGAGGCCATATCTGCATATGCTAGGCTCGTCAAGTTTAACCCGAGTATTCTGCACGTGCAAAAATGGCTTGCACCCGTTGTATGTGAACGTAGAGCTTATCACACCCGATCATCACGTGGTGTCTCGGCACGACGAACTGTCGCAATGGTGCATACTCAGGGAGAACACTTATACCTTGAAATTTAGTGAGGGATCATCTTATAATGCTACCGCCGTACTAAGCAAAATAAGATGCATAAAAGATAAACATCACATGCAATCAAAATATGTGACATGATATGGCCATCATCATCTTGTGCCTTTGATCTCCATCACCAAAGCACCGTCATGATCTCCATCGTCACCGGCTTGACATCTTGATCTCCATCGTAGCGTCGTTGTCGTCTCGCCAACTATTGCTTCTACGACTATCGCTGCCGCATAGTGATAAAGTAAAGCAATTACATGGCGATTGCATTTCATACAATAAAGCGACAACCATAAGGCTCCTGCCAGTTGCCGATAACTTTTACAAAACATGATCATCTCATACAATAACATATATCACATCATGTCTTGACCATATCACATCACAGCATGCCCTGCAAAAACAAGTTAGACGTCCTCTACTTTGTTGTTGCAAGTTTTACGTGGCTGCTACGGGCTTCTAGCAAGAACCGTTCTTACCTACACATCAAAACCACAACGATTTTTTGTCAAGTGTGCTGTTTTAACCTTCAACAAGGACCAGCCGTAGTCAAACTCGATTCAACTAAAGTTGGAGAAACTGACACCCGCCATCCACCTTTGTGCAAAGCATGTCGGTAGAACCAGTCTCATGAACGCGGTCATGTAATGTCGGTCCGGGCCGCTTCATCCAACAATACCGCCGAATCAAAGTAAGACGTTGGTGGTAAGCAGTATGACTATTATCGCCCACAACTCTTTGTGTTCTACTCATGCATATCATCTACGCATAGACCTGGCTCGGATGCCACTGTTGGGGAACGTAGCATGCAATTTCAAAAAAATTCCTACGTTCACGCAAGATCTATCTAGGAGATGCATAGCAACAAGAGGGGGCGAGTATGTCCACGTACCCTCGTAGACCGGAAGCGGAAGCATTAGCTTAACGCGGTTGATGTAGTCGAACGTCTTCGCGATCCAACCGATCAAGCACCGAACGTACGGCACCTCCGAGTTCAGCACACATTCAGCTCGATGACGTCCTTCGAGCTCTTGATCCAGTTGAGGACGAGGTAGAGTTCCGTCAGCACGACGGCATGGCGACGGTGATGATGAAGTTACCGGCGTAGGGCTTCGCCTAAGCACTACGACGATATGACCGAGGTGTGTATCTGTGGAGGGGGGCACCGCACACGGCTAAAAGATTGTCTGTTGTGCCTTTGGGTGCCCCCTTCCCCACGTATATAAAGGAGGGGGAGGAGGAGGCCGGCCCTAGAGGGGGGCGCGCCAAGGGGGGAGTCCTACTTGAACTCCTAGTCCAAGTAGGATTCGACCCCCCCCCCCCTCCATCCACCGGAGAGGGAAAAGGGGAAGGGAGAGAGAGGGAGAAGGAAAGAGGGGGGCCGGCCCCCTCCCCTAGTCCAATTCGGTTTGGGCAAGGGGGGTGGGGGGGCGCCCCTCTCACGTGGCCTCTCTCCTCTCCTCCAATAAGACCCAATAGGCCCATTACTTCTCCCGGGGGGTTCCGGTAACCTCCTGGTACTCCGGAAAAATGCCCGAATCACTCGGAACCATTCCGATGTCGAAATGCAACCTTCCAATATATGAATATTTACCTCTCGACCATTTCGAGACTCCTCGTCATGTCCATGATCTCATCCGGGACTCCGAACAAACTTCGGTTCATCAAATCACATAACTCATAATACAAATCGTCATCGAACGTTAAGCGTGCGGACCCTACGGGTTCAAGAACTATGTAGACATGACCGAGACACATCTCCGGTCAATAAGCAATAGCGGAACCTGGATGCTCATATTGGCTCCTACATATTCTACGAAGATCTTTATCGGTCAAACCGCATAACAACATACGTTATTCCCATTGTCATCGGTATGTTACTTGCCTGAGATTCGATCGTCGGTATCATCATACCTAGTTCAATCTTGTTACCGGCAAGTCTCTTTACTCGTTCTGTAATGCATCATCCCTCAACTAACTCCTTAGTCACATTGCTTGCAAGGCTTCATATGATGTGCATTACCGAGAGGGCCCAGAGATACCTCTCCGATACTTGGAGAGACAAATCCTAATCTCGATCTATGCCAACCCAACAAACACCTTCGGAGACACCTGTAGAGCATCTTTATAATCACCTAGTTACGTTGTGATGTTTGATAGCACACAAAGTGTTCCTCCAGTATTTGGGAGTTGCATAATCTCATAGTCAGAGGAATATGTATAAGTCATGAAGAAAGCAATAGCAATAAAACTTAACGATCATTATGCTAAGCTAACGGATGGGTCTTGTCCATCACATCATTCTCTAATGATGTGATCCTGTTCATCAAATGACAACACATGTCTATGGTTAGGAAACATAACCATCTTTGATAAACAAGCTAGTCAAGTAGAGGCATACTAGGGACACTCTGTTTGTCTATGTATTCACACATGTACTAAGTTTCCGGTTAATACAATTCTAGCATGAATAATAAACATTTATCATGATATAAGGAAATATAAATAACAACTTTATTATTGCCTCTAGGGCATATTTCCTTCACATGACTCTATGTATCTATAACCTTCCTCCTTGGTTGTGCATGAAGCGGAAGTTCATTATGATGCCAGTGCTCATCCAAGGCCCTAAGCAACCCGACAACGACATTGATGTGTACCTAAGGCCATTAGTTGAAGAACTTTTACAGCTGTGGAATGGAAAAGGTGTACGTTTGTGGGATGAGCACAAACAGCTGGAATTTGACCAACATGCGTTGCTGTTTGTAACCATCAATGATTGGCCTGCTCTCAGTAACCTTTCAGGACAGACAAACAAAGGATACCACGCATGCACGCACTGTTTAGATGACACCGAAAGTATATATTTGGACAAATGCAGGAAGAATGTGTACCTGGGACATCGTCGATTTCTTCCGACCAACCATCAATGTCGAAAGAAAGGCAAGCATTTCAAAGGCGAGGCAGATCACCGGAAGAGGCCCGCCATCCATACTGGTGATCACATACTTGCTATGGTCAATGATTTACAAGTAATCTTTGGAAAGGGTCCTGGCGGACTATCTGTTCCGAATGACGCTGAGGGATTCGCACCCATGTGGAAGAAGAAATCTATATTTTTGGACCTACCCTATTGGAAAGACCTAGAGGTCCGCTCTGCAATCGACGTGATGCACGTGACGAAGAATCTTTGTGTGAACCTGCTAGGCTTTTTGGGCGTGTATGGGAAGACAAAAGATACACCGGAGGCACGTGTGGACCAGCAACGTGTGCACGAGAAAGACGGCATGCATCCAAAGCAGTATGAAGGTCCTGCCAGCTACGCTCTTACCAAAGAAGAGGAGGAAATCTTCTTTGAATGCCTGCTCAGTATGAAGGTCCCGTCTAGCTTCTCATCGAATATAAAGGGAATAATAAATATGGCAGAGAAAAAGATTCAGAACCTAAAGTCTCATGACTGCCACGTGATTATGACGCAACTGCTTCCGGTTGCATTGAGGGGGCTTCTACCGGAAAACGTTCGATTAGCCATTGTGAAGCTATGTGCATTCCTCAATGCAATCTCTCAGAAGGTAATCGATCCAGAAATCCTACCAAGGTTAAGGAGTGATTTGGTGCAATGTCTTGTCAGTTTCGAGCTGGTTTTTCCACCATCCTTCTTCAATATCATGATGCACATCCTGGTTCATCTAGTCAACGAGATTGCCATTCTGGGCCTGTATTTCTACACAATATGTTCCCCTTTGAGAGGTTCATGGGAGTCTTAAAGAAATATGTTTGTAACCGTGCTAGGCCAGAAGGAAGCATCTCCACGGGCCATCAAACAGAGGAGGTCATTGGGTTTTCTGTTGACTTCATTCCTGACCTTAAGAAGATTGGTCTCCCTCAATCGTGGTATGAGGGGAGACTGATTGGAAAAGGCACACTAGGAGCGGACTCAATAATATGTAGGGACGGGCATTCTTGGTCTCAAGCACACTACACAGTTCTACAAAATTCTACCTTGGTGACCCCGTATGTCAATGAACACAAGAATATTCTGCGCTCCAAACACCCGGAGCAGTTTGATGACTGGATTACATGTGAACACATCAGGACTTTCGGCAGTTGGTTGCAAACACATCTCATGGGTGACAACACTATTACAGATGAGCTGTACTCGTTGGCCAGGGGACCATCTTTGACTGTATTGACTTACAAAGGGTACGAGATAAATGGGAATACATTTTACATGATCGCCCAACATCAAAAGAGCACCAACCAAAACAGTGGTGTCCGCTTTGATGCAGCAACCAACAGGGGAAAGGACACATATTATTGTTACATAGTGGACATATGGGAACTTGACTATGGACATGATTTTAAGGTCCCTTTGTTTCGGTGCAAATGGGTCAATCTGTCAGGAGGCGGGGTACAGGTAGACCCGTAGTACGGAATGACAACAGTGGATCTCAACAATCTTGGGTACACAGATGAACCATTCATCCTAGCCAATGATGTGGCACAGGTTTTCTATGTGAAGGACATGTCTACCAAACCGAGAAAAATAAAAGATAAGGAAGCAAATACATCATACGATGAGTCAAAGCGCCACATAGTTCTTTAAGGGAAAAGAGACATCGTGGGAGTGGAGGGCAAGACAGATATGTCTGAAGATTATGAAAAGTTTCATGAAATTTCTCCATTCAAAGTGAAGGTTGACCCAAGCACCCTGTTAAACGATGAAGATTATCCATGGTTACGCTGCAATAAGCAAGGGACACATGCGAAGAAAAAGTGAAGACTTTCTCTCCAGAACTATTCTGATGATGGCTTTTATCTAGAATATCACTGCAGTTACATGTCAAGAAATTAAATCCCTTTTGTAACAGATGAGTTTTCGTCCAAAATCCTGATACTTCGAAAGAGATTGTCCATTTTATACATGAAGTGCATCTAGTTTTTGCCGTAACCCTCTCATCTTTTTAGCACATGCTATGTGGGTGAAATGATGATACCATGCCAACTTTCAACCTTTTTAGAGTTCATTTGTAGTGCTTTTCAATTTCATGGTCATTTAGCTCAAAAAAAATTAGTAAATGCATGAAAAATACCAAATGAAGTCAGAAAGGGTTTAAAATTGATGATGTGGCTTTGAATGGTGCATGTTGAACGCACAAAAAGTCTGGAGTTGAAATAAGTTCAAAAAAATGAAATCCCTTTGTAACAGATAAGTTTTCGTCCGAAACCCTGATACTTCGAAAGAGATTGTCCATTTTGTACACGAAGTACATACAGTTTTTGTCGTAACACTCTCAACTTTTTAGCACATGCTATGTGGGTGAAATGATGATTCCATGCCAACTTTCAACCTTTTTAGAGTTCATTTGTAGTGCTTTTCAATTTCAGGGTCATTTAGCTCAAAGAATGAACTAATAGCAAAAAGAATGAACTAAAAAGCTTTTACAAAACTCTAGTAGCAAAAAGAATGAACTAAAAAGAATCAATTAATTTTTGTTGTTGTGATCAACTAAAACAAAACTATAATATTCTTCAACAGCAAAAAGAATCAACTAAAAAGTTTTTATAAACCTCTATTATTTTTTAAACTAAAATTATATAAAATTTATGCAACTAAAATTATCAAAGTATTTTTTGTTCAAAACATTAATCGCAAAAAGAATTTTCATAAAGTATTTTTTTGTTAGAAACTTTAATAGCAAACTAAAATAACAAAATCTATTTTTGATTAAAACACTCATTTAAAATAACCTAAAAATTACCAAATTGAATATAATGATAAAACACACTAATATTAAATAGCAGGAAAAAGAATCACTCAAAAATCTGTTTTTAAAGTAAAGTTATTCACAAACTAGTGATTCACACAAATTTCAAAGAATTCAAATTTAAACTATTCAAATTTGAAAACTAATGGCACTAACAGAAAGTTTATAATTTTTCTGACCTAAAGCAAAAAGAATCACTCAAAAACTCTAAGTATTTAGCTGTAAGTAGAAACAAAAGAAAATAAATAAAGCAAAAAATAAAACAAAAATACTGGAATTTTTAAAAAAAAATGCCGCCTACGGGGCCACCACGGCCTGCATACGACTAGAAACCCAACCCGCTTGTTGGGCCAGGATGCAGGCCCGCAGTAGGCCCAGTAGGCCCACAGGCAGAGAGAGTGCGTTTAGGCCTGTAGGCCTACATAAGAGAGGAGCTCGAAAGGGTTGGCGCAGCCACGCTTATAAACCACTCTCGAGGCCTCTCAGCTAGCGAGGTGGGACTAAACATTCACCCGCCCAACATCATGCCAGCCGCAGCCCTTTCGTCCAGGTTGGTGGCACCAACCGGGACCAATGCCACCCTTTCGTCCTGGTTCACTACTAGGAAAAACCTTACTAGTAGCGTGGGTTTTTTGCATACCAGTAGCGTGGGTGCCCGCGCTACTGCTACGGCGCTACAGCTAAATTTTAGCAGTAGCGCGTTTTTTACCCCGCGCTACAGCTATCGTAAGTACTAGTAGCGCTGCTTTCTCCTCCTACGCTACTACTATCGTATGTACTCTAGCGCTACATTTTCACCCCACGCTACAGCTAACTAATTAGAAATTAAAAACAAATAAAATTCAAATGCAGTATTCATGGATGGAAATTCAGATGCATTTGCTTCACCAACAATGATTAGTAGTAGCATCAACATACCCTCTAATTCAGCATAGGAGTTGCAAGCAAGGGAAAATTACCACCAACACTAGCTAATAATCATCATAGTCATTACCACCAACATTGTCTAATCATCATAGTCATAGTGTAGCACATCATCATATTCAAACTCATTCTAGCTAGCTAATCACTCCTGCTGCTCTCTCTCAGGTAAAATAGCATAAAACATGTGTAGCACTCCTACTTCATCATATTGCAAAACGCAGATGAACCTGTCTTCTAATTGTGGGCTGCGCTTCTGATTGCTGCCCCCTAGTACTTCTCTGTGATCCTTCACAATTTTGCTCCAGTCTTTGACTATTAAGACTTGCTCGCTTTGGGAAATCCAGAATGCACTCAAGTGAATTGTAGGATATCTTGGCCGTAAGCTAATCATTCTCATGTGACCTTTAGGCTCGATCCAATGAGGCACAACATTCATCGGGAGTCCCTGCTGAAGAACATCATAGTAACATACTTAGCAATGAAGTTTAGCTTAAAAAATAATGTATGCAAAAGATGCATCGAGGACAAATAGTAAAAATCTTACCATCTTTCCTAGATAGATGTGACCGTAGTTCAATACACACACTAGTGGTCGCACGTATCGAGTACTAATATCTCGAAGTCTAGGAAAATAATTTGTCTTGACAAGATCAAGATCCTCAAGCCATGAAACACAATGAATTATCTCCTCACAGTTTAGTTCAGCCCCGGGACAGTAGTAGGTGTTGTCTACCAAGAGCCGGACTTGTTTGCTTGAATGGAAATAAGCTGTATATAGAAATTAGTTGTCAACTATTTTCAAATAAACAATATAATTTACTTAATAAATATGGCTGAGAAACTCACATAGAGGTAGAACTGGAGGCGTCTGCACATCGACCCAGATGTCGATATTACCTTCAATTTCATCTTCAGGACGAATATCAAAGGTGATAAGCATATTAGGCTCAAATGCATATGCCTTGCATAGTGCTCTCCAATTTAAGCATTCAAAATAGGAGCAGTTCTCTGCATTGTATAATTTTACGGAAAAAGCATAGCCATGCTCGGTCCTCAAGTTAACTCTCTTTACCTCCATACTGCACATATCTGAGAAACCAATCTTATCCAAGACATAATGTCTTGCATGGCAGGGGATACGCTAGTAGAATTGTAAAAAAATAAAATTATAAGTTGAAGCAAAAGAAGCAGAAGTCATGCTTAATTACGAAAAAAGACGACTTGTGACTTACTGTATCCACTTCGAAGGTCTCATCCAGCATGATGCTGAATCACCTACCATCTTCTAGGTGAGGCCTGTCGCATAGACCGCGCTT
Organism: Thinopyrum elongatum; assembly: GCA_011799875.1. Taxonomy (NCBI): domain Eukaryota; kingdom Viridiplantae; phylum Streptophyta; class Magnoliopsida; order Poales; family Poaceae; genus Thinopyrum; species Thinopyrum elongatum. The sequence goes on from CM022298.1 coordinate 56,997,860, forward strand.
GTCTTCGCAGTATTCGCACATTGATAACCCACAAGTATAGGGGATCGCAACAGTTTTCGAGGGTAGAGTATTCAACCCAAATTTATAGATTCGACACAAGGGGAGCCAAAGAATATTTGCAAGTATTAGCAGCTGAGTTGTCAATTCAACCACACCTGGAGATTAATTATCTACAACAAAGTGATCAGTAGCAAAGTAGTATGATAGTTTTGATAGTAGTAGCAACAACAATAGTAACAGTAACAGTGATAGCAATGATTTTGTAGCAAGTGCAATAGTAACAATAGCAGTAGTAACTTAGCAAGATCAATATGTAGGAAAATCGTAGGCATTGGATTGGTAATTTGTTGGATGATATTCATCATGTGACAGTTATAACCTAGGGCGACACAGCACTAGCTCCAGTTCATAAATATAATGTAGGCATGTATTCCGTAAATAGTCATACGTGCTTATGGAAAGAACTTGCATGACATCTTTTGTCCTACCCTCCCAAGGTAGTGGGGTCCATATTGGAAACTAAGGGAAATTAAGGCCTCCTTTTAATAGCGAACTAAAACAAAGCATTAACACATGGTGAATACATGAACTCCTCAAACTACGGTCATCATCGGGAAGTGTCCCGACTATTGTCACTCCGGGGTTGCCGAATCATAACACGTAGTAGGTGACTATAACTTGCAAGATCTTATCTAGAACATAGATGTAACGGTGATAACATAAACAGTTCAGATCTGAAATCATGGCACCCGGGCCCAAAGTGACAAGCATTAAGCATGGCAAAGTCATAGCAACATCAATCTCAAAACATAATGGATACGTGGGATCAAGCCCTAACAAAACTAACTCGATTACATGATGAATCTCATCCAACTCCTCACTGACCAGCGAGCCTACGAAGGAATTACTCACTCCCGGTGGGGAGCATCATAGAATTGGCGATGGAGAAGGGGTGGTGATGATGAATACCCAAGATCCCCCTCTCCGGAGCCCCAAACAGACTCCAGATCTTGCCTCCCGATGAAGAACAGGAGGTGGCGGCGGCTCCATCTCATGGAACGTGATAATTCTTTCTCTTTGATTTTTTCTGGAAAAATAGGATTTTATAGCGTCGGTTTCAGAGTCTGCGGGGCCACCAGGTGGGGACAACCGACCTGGGCGCGCCTGGAGGAGGGGGGGCACCCTGGTGGGTTGTGCCCACTCAGGTGCCCCCCTCCTGTGGTTCTTGGCTCCAGAAATTCACTTTTATTGTATAAAAATTCCTCGCAAAGTTTCGTTCCATTTCGAGAACTTTTATTTCTGCACAAAAAACAACACCATGGTAGTTCTGCTGAAAACAGCGTCAGTCCGGGTTAGTTTCATTCAAATCATGCAAATTAGAGTCCAAAACAAGAGGAAAAGCGTTAGGAAAAGTAGATATGACAGAGACGTATCAACTCCCCCAAGCTTAAACCTTTGCTTGTCCTCAAGCAATTCAGTTGATAAACTGAAAGTGAAAAAGAAAAACTTTTACGAACTCTTTTGCTCTTGTTTGCATAAATAAGCTTAAGTAGCACCCAAGTTTTTAGGAAAGATTATAACTAACCATGTCGACAATAACTCTTAAAAATCATATTAACTCATATCAATGACATAATCAACTAGCGAGCAATAATAAGATATCTCAAACAACAACACGTTGTCAAAACAACCATGATATAATATGACAATAGTGGTATCTCGCTAGCCCTTTCTGAGACCACAAAACATACATGCAGAGCACCTCCAAAGTTCAAGCAGTGACTAAACATTGTAATTCATGGTAGAAAAGATCCAGTCATTATGCACCCAACATTAGCTATACACAATGCATAAGCATGACAACAGTGCTCTCAGGTTCTGTCGCTTATTTGAGAAGGTGATGACACAACATAAAAGTAAATAGATAGTCTCTTCACAAAGGGAAGCAGTGATTTGCAGAGGTGCCAGAGCTCAAGTTTTAAAACAGAGGTAAATGAAATTTTGAGAGATGCACCCTTCTTGTTTACTTCGCGACCATAAGTTATCGGTATCTTCAATGCTAAACACATTAGTGGCAGTTCCCAAGCGATAAAAGTAAAGGTTTACTCCCCCTCCACCAACAGTCACACTCCACGGCTTGTCCGAAACAACGGGCACTGTCCGTACCAACAACAGTCCCGGGGGAGTTTTGTTTAATTATTTGCATTTTGAGTTCGGGACTGGGAATCCCTATTACCGCCCCCCTCGTGCAAGGACGAGTGAATAAACACTCATCATGAGAATAACCCACTTAGCATGGAAGATACTGACTACCTCCTGTCGCTCTATGAACAATCCAGGCACACAAAAAGGATATTTATTTGAAGTTTTTAGAGGTGGCACATGCAAATTTACTTAGGATGGCAAGGTAATACCGCATATAGGTAGGTATGGTGGACTCATCTGGAATAACTTGGGTTTCAAGTTTATGATGCACAAGCAGAATTCCCACGGGCGAAGACTAGCAAGTAGGTTGGGAAGCGGCCAGCTAGAGAGCAACAATGGTCATGAACATGCATCTTACATTCTTAAAAAGTTGCTCCCCACTACAAGGTATTCTCTTGACATGCAGATGGTCCAACTCAGCATGCCACGTCATCAGATACCAGCCAATCACAAGTTCACAACTATCTCTCTCCCTGATGTTTATTATGCTCACTTTAATCTTTTTCTCCTCAGTTTCTTTTTTTCTCCCTGTTGCCGCTTCGCTCTCCTCACGTTCGCCTCTATTTGTTTTTTGACAAGCGCACGGTCGCCAGTACTCCCCCCAAAGCTGGCGCGCCACACCGTTGCTCTTCCAGCCCGAAAGGCCCATCACACACTCGCTTCCTTCCCTGTCGCGGCGGCGCTGCTTCATCAACCCTTCTCATGGCAGTCGGCAGTGCCCTTTCCTCTCCCAAAGGATTTCCCATGGTAGTTTGCTGCCTTCTATCTTCTCCACATCAGCCTCTCTCCCTCTTCACCTTCTCTAGCCTCAATTAAATCCCACTAATCTTCTTCGACAGAAACGGATGGATTTAATTCTCCCTGCCCAGGTAACCGATGCAATTCCTCTTCTCATTAATCAGTGGATCTGCTTGAGAGTCGCCGGGCTTTTCCCTTTGATAAATCAGCCACACCCATCCCATGCTGGTGCTCTGCACTTGGTCGGGCACATCTGCACCCTCGACGACGTACCTGCTTCCTCGCAGCCTCCTCATCGTTCCTACAGGTCATACAATAAGTTACTTACTCAATGTTCAAAATTATTTGCAACACTATGCTGAATTTGAATTATATGTATGTCTTCTTTTTCTGCAGTTTGCTCTTGCAATCATTAGCCAAAGGTTGGAAACATCATATGCCTGCGCCCCCAACGCCACCTGCAACCTATTTCAATCCCATCTTTGTATGAGGTTCTCCCTGATTCCTCAACTCCCAATCTCCCTGTACCATGTTGTTTCTTTGCTGATAGATCACTACCATGCGCTTGACATGTTGATCATTTTCGCCCTGCTTTCCTTCAGTATATTCATACAAAGTCAATGTTATGTGTAGGTGAGAGTCCAAAGTCCAAACTGAGCAATAGTACCAGATTTAGAGATGCAGATGCAGATGGCCAATGATCTCAAACGTGTTTGTGCTGTAGCAGCATATATACAGTTCTGGTCATTCACTCACAAATTGGCAGAAATACAAATCAGTACGATCATTTAGAAAAACCACGTTACTAGCTAAATTACTTTATAGGCTACTTTGTTATAACATTTTGAATGTTGATTAGTACGCAGAACACCAAGGGTACCATTATTCTCTTAGATGATCACATATTTCTAATAAATAGTTTTACTGAACCCTTGCGTTCATAAGATTGGGTGAAATGGATGTACCAGAAAGTTCTTCACAGGGTCGCTCTGTTGGAGTAGGTCGTGGGCGTACACGCGGACCATGCCACCGATCATCGGCACCAATTCTAATCCCTCGACCAACCCATCTAATTATTCTACTGAGACACTCCTCCGGTGCAGTAGCTGGAGTTCACGATTTGTCTATTTTTTACTTCAATTTTCCATGCGAGGAAACCTTGGAGATCATATGCTTGATTTTTTTAAATGAACCTTTTTTGTGCTGATAGTCATGCCGCTTGCTTCTTATTCTCATACATGGGAGCCAAGGCCAAGTTTTTTTCTTCTATAAAATCATTAAATTTATGTCATTTTCTAAGTGTTTTCTTATCAATATTTAATCAGTATAGATTAAATATTGGGACTAACCAGTACACCAGACGCATACTGTCTTTGAATTAAATACCGTAAGTGACACTTGATACAGAGATACGTACCATAGCACTTTCATGTTGTTTTAGGGGAAGACTACTATATCAGCAATGCAGCACTACAAACAACAAGAACACAGGAAAATTTTCAGGACAGGCAGAGTAGCCGCTAGGAAAAAAATATCAAGGTATTATGCACCACATATATCTAGCAGATTGAACCAGTTCTTTAGGATGAATAAATTCGCCATTCTATCCACCTAATACCTTCCTAACAATGCTACAGATTGTACACCATGCAGGGAAACAACAGGCTTTGCTACAATAAAGATACATGCTTCAGTGCCTTCCATACCAATTTCCTCTATAGTACTTCCAAAATATAGGTCGTTTTAGCAAGTTGTTTTAGCTTGCTAAAATGACTTATATTATGAAACGGAGGGAGTATAGCATTATCCTAGCGGCATTACTCTTCCTGTCCTAAATATTTTCCTATTATAACTGAGAAAAATTCTCATACTTACACATATTTTTTAGAGGTACAACTAAAAATATATTATGATGTGGGACTAAATGTATCCGCCACAACTCTTGACATCACCTACACATTTTCTTTTGCAAACTTCCACTTTGATTCATATTTTCGCCTCTTGAACTACCTTACTGTAGATTTCTAGCTCTAGAATGTGATGTTAGCTGTCCAGTTTTGTCACTTTACTATGCATCCTGACCTTTCTTAGAAAATTTATGAAAAAAAATCCCGCAGCAACGCGCGGGGCATTATCTCGTTATGCATAAGTAACATTGGATACTAGCATGAGTAGGATATGGACATCATGAACATAAATATCATAGAGGCTACACTACAGGAATCAGCTTCTTTGCCGTCTGCCAAAGCTCTTTGCCGACTGCTAGCTGTCGGCAAACAGTCCGGCTCAATTCCTGCCGGTAAAGGCCTTCTTTGCCGTCTGCTTCAGAGAAGCGGACGACAAAGGTTTATGCCGTCAGCCGTTTGCGGCCAGCAGACGGCAAAGAGCGTAGACGGCAGTGAGGTGAGGTGGGAGCCGTTAGGGGTTAACGGCGTGCTTTGCCGTCAGCCGGCAGATGGCAAAGAGGCTAAGGTCTTTGCCGTCTGCTGCCGGACGGCAAAGAGCCCAAATAGGAGTCACTGGGAAGCTGCCACGTGGCCTTATTTGCCGTCTGCTAGCTGTCGGCAAAGGGATTTGAATCTTTGCCGTCTGCCAGCAGTCGGCAAAGACCTTAGCCTCTTTGCCGTCTGCCAGCAGTCGGCAAAGACCTTAGCCTCTTTGCCGTCTGCCAGCTGACGGCAAAATGCCCAAATAGGCAACCCAGTGTTCCCAGGTTGCACAGGTAGATGCCACGTGGCCTTCTTTGCCGACTGCTAGCTGTCGGCAAAGCTCTTTGCCGACTGCTAGCAGACGGCAAAGAGCCTATATAACCCCTATTTTTAATTGAATTCATTCAATTTGACAGAAATTCATAGATATACACAGATAATACATATATACACAACAAGCATATCCAACAATATATTTCCACAAGTCCAACATATATCCATATGACATAAGAAGTTTCCAACAACATATCCATAGTGACATACACATCCAAACAAGTTCCCAAACATGTTTTCATAAACAAAAAGGAAGCACAAGGAGAATATATGAGTCCATCAATGCAAGCTTCCTCATCTCAAGCAAATCTGCAAATTGGGAAAGATGAAAGTTAGAAGAAGAAGAAGAAGAGGAAAAGAAGAAGAAGAAGAAAAGAAGAAGAGGAAAATAAGAAGAAGATTTTAGATGCTCTTTCTTTCTCCCTCCCCCTCTTCTTTATCTTCTTCTTTTCCAACAAATGTAGTTAAAAAGCCAATTTAGAGCTAAGCTAGGTAAATAGGTCATTTTGGAGATAAGCTAAGTTCAATGTATCATATTGGAGCTAACCTACCTAAACTTGGTCATTTTGGAGCTAAGCTAAGTTAAATGGATCATATTGAAGCTAACCTAGGTAAACTTGGTCATTTTTGAGCTAACCTACGTAAAAATGTCATTTTTTGCTATGCTAGGTAAAAATGCTAAGTGTGTAGGTCAATTTAGAGCTAACTTAGAAAATAGGTCATTTTGGAGCTAACGCGGGTAAAATGGATCATATTGTAGCTAACTTAGGTAAACTTGGTCTTTTTGGAGCTAACATAGGTTAAATGGATCATATTGGAGCTAACATAGGTAAACTTGGTCATTTTGGAGCTAACCTGGTCTAATTAGGCCTTTTTTGACATTACTAAGCTTATTGTGTCATTTTAGAGGACAACAAGCTAAGTTATGAACATTTATGAGGTTGCAAGGTTTATTATGCCATTTATGATAAAAAACAAGTAAGAGGAGGAAAAAAGAAAGAAGAAGAAGAATAAGAAAAGTAAGAAGAATAGAAAGAAGAAGAAATGTTCTTCTTCTTCTTCTTCTTTTCTTATTCTTCTTCTTCTTCTTCTTCTTCTCTTCCTATTCTTTTTTCTCTTCCTATTCCTTGATTTTCTTCATCTTATTATGTCATTTGTGGACTAAATAGGCTAAATTATGTCATAAATGGCGCTAAATAGGCAAGCAAGAGAGGGAAAAGAAGAAGAAGAAGAATAATATAATAATAAGAAAGAGAAGAATAAGAAAGAGAAGAAATGTTCTTCTTCTTCTTCTCTTCTTTCTTATTCTTCTTCTTCTTCTTCTTCTTTCTTCTTCTCTCTCCTATTCCTTCTTTCTTCTTCTTTCTTCCTATTCCTTGATTTTCTTCATCTTATTATGTCATTTGTTGACTAAATAGGCTAAATTATGTCATAAATGGACTAAATAGGCTAAATAGAGAGGAAAAGAAGAAGATAAGAAAAGAAGAAGAAGAGTTCTTCTTCTTCTTTTCTTATTCTTTCTTCTTCTTCTTCTTTCTCTTCTCTTTCCTATTCCTTCTTTTCTTCCTATTCCTTGATTTTCTTCATCTTATTATGTCATTTGTGGACTAAATAGGCTAAATTATGTCATAAATGGACTAAATAGGCTAAATAAGAAGAAAAATACCGTTATCACGGAGGTGAAGGACCGGTCGGGGCTGCGCTAGTGCCAGACTGAGGTGAAGGGCCGGTCGGGGTTCCACCAAGGCCAGATGGAGAAGCATCGGTTGATGCTTGTCGCGAAGCATTCTACACCAAAGATCATTTCCAATGTCTCGTTAGCATGATGCAACATAAATGTGAATACTAGTAACTAACGACCATTCAAATCAAACTCACCGTGGTCGCCGGAGCAATCTGGGGCATCGGCGGAGGGGTCTGACCGCTTTTCTCGCACATGCTCTACACATTTGGTTCTCACGAGTTGAACTGAGCCTTCAAAGCCATGATTTGTGAGATGGCATCCAGCTGACAAAGCTCAGTGTGCTCGTGGAGAGGACGTTTTGAGGACTCCAACATTTCAGTGAAGGCCTTTGCAGATTCCTCCATCTCCTCGTCCGAGTCCCGAGCATCGTCAAAGTCTTGCACCATGTCTTCCATCCTGGTACCATGCTCGTCGGTGCGACGACGAACCACCTCAGGTCTGGCACGTTGGGCAGACTCACCATGAAATGTCCAGACCGTGTAACCAGGCATAAAACCAAACTTCTGCAGGTGTTTACTCATTTCAAGCTCGTCCCTCTTATTAAAGTTGTCGCACTGGACACAGGGGCACCAGCTTAATCTCTGGCCATTAGCAAATGCGGCTCTAACAAACTCTTTGGTTTTTGTTAACCATTCACCGGTCCAAACTTTCTGACTAGTGTAACCGGTGTACATCCACGCACGATCACTCATATTGACTTCCTACTAGACAGACAATAAATATATACATCATTAAGCAAACCATATCCATTAGTTAATGGAGTTTATCAGTTCTATTACGTCCATTCAACCTACATGCTAATAGGTAAAGATAGGTCCTAATCCCACCCGAGTATGTGTAGATTGAGTTCGTTTTCCCATGCTCTGCTCCGGATCCGACGCAAAATTTCGGCAGCACCTCCCCGTTGTTCTCCTGATACACGCCTCAGCAATAAGCAGAGAGGATGTGTACCCGGAGAACAACAGGGAGGCACTGACAAAATTTTGCATCGGATCCGGAGCAGAGCATATAGGAAAACGAACCCAATCTACACATACTCGGGCTGTCCATGGATAACGTTGGACAATTCGAAAGAATCACGATTATAAATATGCAAATGCATGCATATTTATAGATGTAACCCTTTCGAACGGGAGACGCATAGTGGTTACGCATACTGATGACGGACACCTATAGCTAGCTAGTTTCATTGGCACGAAGACCGGAATAGAGCAAATGTAGGGGGGAGGAGGAGATGTCATTTGTGCTCACCAAGGAAAGCAGGGGCGGAGCTCGTCGAACGCACGGGGAGGTCGTCAAACACCACACCCTTGCAGCGACGAAACAACTGCACATTTTAAATCCACCTGATTAACACAAATATATATGATGTTTTGCATAACAAAATCGAAAAATATACGACCTAACTCATAATTCACAAATATATGACCCGTCGGGTCGGGCGGTCGGGCAAGGCGGGCAGGGTTCGGGGTGGGTGTCAGGGTGTAGTGTCGATCGGTGTGTGTCAGGATGTGTTATGTGCGGGTTCGATCAGGGTTGTCGATCAGGGTTTGTCGGGAGTCAGGGTCAGGGTGTTTGAGAATTCCATGAGAGAAGACATAAAACATCAAGTGAAACAATTCAAATTCGTTACAAGTTGAAACTTGCCCTACTACGGACGAGGTAAAGGTTTTCCTTGACGAAATCTATGTCTTGAAAAGCGATATATTAATAGATGAGAAACAAAAATAAAACTCCAAACCCTTCACATCCCATCAACCCCAAGTCCAAACCCCCCCCCCCCCCCCCCTCCCTAAACTCGCCCACCACACACATTACGACCTACTTTCCCCCCTGCTCCTTGCACTTCACCCATCTCACCCGCCATCTCTTTCCTTTGCACAATATTTCTCGCTCAGTAATTATTGGTCAGTAGCAACAACGATAAGAGTACTGCAGTAGTAGCAAATACTAAATTATAGCAAGCAGATCAAAAAAGTTCAATCTACAAATTTTAACAACAACAGCAAGGCAGTAGCAGTCAGTGTAGCACAATGCACATCCACATATTATCCTGTCTGTGAGTGAGTGAGTCGTCCATACCAATCCGGCTCTTCAGTGCGGCTGCGGCTGCGGCAGACGGCGTGGGGACAGGCAGAGTCGCGGAGACCAGGGCAAGGGAGGCGGAGCCCGGAGCAGAGCCGGCGTTGCAGAGCAGTAGAGCCGCAGCCCGCAAGGAGAGCCGGAGAGAGGAGAGCGGCGGAGGCGGGCGGCGTCAGTGGCGGAGGCGCGGAGCCGGCGAGCACCGGAGGGGGCAGCGGCAGTGGAGGAGGGGAGGGGGCGCCGGTGGTGGAGAGGGGAGGGGGCCACGGTGGTGGAGGGGGGAGGGGGGCGGCGATGAGGGAGGGAGGGAGGGAGGGAGGGGGCTGCGGTGGAAGGAGGAGGAAGGGAGGGGGGCGGCGGTGGTGGAGGAGGGAGGGAAGGGGGCAGGAGCGGAGGAGGGTGGAGAGGAGGAGCGGCCAGGAGGGAGGGAGATGAGGAGGAGGAGGCGGAGCAGAGCGGGGAGAGGAGGGAGGAGGGGGGGGGGGAGAGGGGCGCCGGACGCCGAGCCGGAACAGGATGATCGGAGGGAGAGGGAGGGTTTGGAGGAGGAGGAAGGTGAGGGAACATAGCCGGGTGAGACCATTGGCAGCACCCGGAGTGGAGGAGGACATGAGAAAGGGAGGGGCGGAGGAGGGTAATGAGACGGGGATAGGCCCCGGAGAGATAGCCGGCGAGGAGCGAGGTGAGGAATGAAGAGGGGCGGGAGGGGAGGGAGGAGGCGGCTGGCGGCGGCCTGCGCGCGTGCGGGAGGCAGAGGGTGGGGAGGCGGGAGAAAGAGATGGAGGAGGCCGCGCGCGCGGGGGGCCAAATTAACCCCCCGCATTGCCGTCTGTTTTTTTTCTCTTTGCCGTCTGCTGGCGGACGGCAAAGAATTCTTTGCCGTCCGCCAGCAGACGGCAAAGAGGATGACCGTTAGACGGCCACCGCCGTGAAACTGTGGGCCCCTCTTACCTCTTTGCCGTCTGCTGGCAGACGGCAAAGAAATCTTTGCCGTCCGCCAGCAGACGGCAAAGAAGTGGCCCGTGTGACCTACCCAGTGCAGTACCCCCGTGGGGTCCACTTTGGACTTTGCCGTCTGCTGGCGGATGGCAAAGAACTCTTTGCCGTCTGCTGGCGGACGGCAAAGAGCTCGCAGATGGCAAAGACCCTGTTTGCCATCAGCTGGTTCTTTGCCGTCTGCTTTGAGAAGACAGACGGCAAAGAGCCTCTTTGCCATCAGCTGGCAGACGGCAAAGAGCTGGCAGATGGCAAAGACCCAGATTCCAGTAGTGCTATGTTGGTTTTGATTCAACTACATGCATGAACATGTGCCAAGTCAAGCCACTCGAACATTCAGAGGAGGATACCATATCATCATATTACATCGCAATCATTTTAGCGCAATGTTGACATCTAAGATAAATCATTATCCACTCCTAGCTACTTATGCATGGCGTGAGAAACTATAATCTCTAATTGTCATTGCAAACATGTTTGATCATAATGAGCTGAATCATGGATACTAGGTTAAACATATTTAAAAAAACATAAAAAATTGAGTTCATACCCGTTTCTCTCTGCCACAGCCAGTTCATCAAATATCGTCATTATTGCCTTTTACTTGCATGACCGAACGATATGAAAATGATAATAGTGCAAGAGTGCCGTGGACTAAGCTGGAATCTGCAAACATTTTATTCAAAAGGAGAAGACAGGGTAATATGGGCTCTTTGTTAGATCAACAATAATGCATATGAGAGCCACTCAACATTTTCATTGTGGTCTTCTCCTCGGTATGACTCAGTAAAAGGAAAGAAATTCAGAGAAACACACTGAAATGTTTTTGGAGTTTTTGGGTTTCCTGAAAGAAAGCAAATAAAAGAAGGGGAAAAGCGAAAATGAGAAAAACTATTTACACGGGAAAGCTCCCAACAAGCAAAAGAAGAACGAGGAAATCTTTTTGAGTTTTCTTTTTAATGCTGCACAAATTAAACTAGGAAGAAAAATAAAAAAGAAGCAGGAAATATGTTTTTGGATTTTCTCAAAGTTTTTCAAACACACAAGAAGAAAGCGAGAAAATAATTCTAACATGGATAATACAATGAAAAAGTGTGAACACCGACAACTGGAATGAAATGTGTGAACATGATTGTAATGTCGGTGGAAACACGTACTCCCCCAAGCTTAGGCTTTTGGCCTAACTTGGTAATCACCACTCAAAGAAGCCATGGGGTCCAATGTTGAAGTGCTGAGGAGCGGGCACCTGAGGATCCCACTGCTGAGGCTCCACCTGTGCAGCAGATAGGTTGTTCCGGTAGGCGACGATGTCCTCAGGCATAATCCTGTATCCACCCCTGGCAATAGGATCAAACAAAGAAGGTGCAGGCAAAGAAATAATATCACGAGTGTCCACACTGAAAACCAGGTTATAAGGAACAGGAATGTCAGTGTTCTCTTTATCAATAAACTGGTGGTGTTCCATGGCCACGCGATCTAGGTAAACCTTGGGCAAAGTATAATCATGATGGCGTATCTGAATGTTAAGGTGAGTCGCCAAGCGAGTGGCGTAAATACCACCATGTATTTTGCCCTTGGATTTGTTAATTTGGAGGCGACGTGCCACAATAGCTCCCAAGCTGTAAGTGTTGTCGCCGTAAAGTGCACGACGTAAAACAGCAAAGTCTGGAGCACTGAGTGCACCTACCTTATCTCTAGCAAGCAAACACTTCGCAATGAATAGAGCAAAATAATGTACAGCCGGAAAGTGTAAGCTAGTAGCAGTGACAGCCGATACCCCTCTATCATCCCCCACAGTCAGAGTAAGGTAAAAACCATCAAATCCGCGGGCCTAGGCTCTACTAAACTACCATCAGAGGGAAGCAAGCATATGTCACAAAATTCAGTGAGCGGTATCCTATGGGGTTCAACATATAAGTTAAACTGCACCTCAGGGGGATTATTCCTACTCAAGAAATTAAAACTTTGCACAAAGGAATTTATGAGGAGATGATACTGTTCACATTTAGCTGCGATGAAGTTGGTGAGGTCGGCATTAGCAGCATATTGTGCAAACTCCTGAAGGATTCCGGCCCCTTCCAGGAACGGGTTATGCGGCCATTCGCACGGCCGTACCTCCGCCATTCTCCGGGTATGGAGATCACTGTTAGATGAATCCCCAATAACTCCCTTGGAGTTCTTCTTGGAAGCAAACTTCCTAAAGATACCCATCTTTTTCCTATGAACAAAATTCAGAAATTTTTAGTCCACAATATTTTTCTTAACAAAACTTCACAAGATTGTAAGCAACTACTCATAGGGATGCATAGAGGCCATATCAAGCATTCAAACTACTTAGAACCCTAAGAATTCAACATGCAAGCCCATTTACAGCAGCACCAAGAGTAGCTAATTATTCAAAATATAAACCACTAAAGCAAAAACTAATTGGACCAACAGAGGAGTCACATACCAAGCAATAATCCCCCGAAACAGTTTTGGGAACGGAGCTTCGAGCAAAGAGATCGAAATCCGTGGGTTCGGGAGCAAGAGCATGAGAGAGAGAGCAATGGTATTTTTTTCTGGAGGTAGGTGGTGATGTGGGAAGAAGAGATAAGTGAGGGGGCCCACGTGGGGACCACAACCCACCAGGGCGCGCCTGGGGGTCCTGGCACGCCTAGGTGGGTTGTGCCCACCTGGTGCACCTCCCTCTGATATTATTTGCACCAAAAATTCTTAAATATTCAGAAAAAAAATCATATTAAATTTTCATGGCAGTCTGAGAACTTTTATTTTTGGGTCATTTTTTTATTACACGGGAAACTCAGAAAACAGGCAAGGCATGGCATTTTATTTTATTTAATTGATAAAAACAGAAAACAAAAGGTAGGGACAGAAGGTAGTTCTCACTAAATTCATCAACTTCATACCTCTAAAAAATGATAGGTTGATCAGGTCTTATTAACAACCACTTTCGATTAGCATGAAACCGAAGAACTTTCGTGAATCACTAAGTTACCTTAATGGGGATATGAATGTCCCCAACAATAAGCATTTCATATTTCTTTTTAACAGTAGGTAGGGGTAGTTGGAAAGTTCCAATAGTGATTGTCGGAGATTTTTCAATAACATTAATACCATTCACTTGGAATTGTTTCTTCGGAAAGTGCACCGTATGCTCTTTACCATTGATATGAAAACTAACCATGCTTTTATTGCAATCAATAACAGCCCCTACAGTATTCAAAAAGGGTCTACCAAGGATAATCGACATGTTGTCATCCTCGGGCATCTCAAGTATAACAAAGTCAGTCAAAATAGTAACATTAGCAACAACAATGGGCACATCCTCACAAATACCGATAGGTATGGCAGTTGATTTGTCAGCCATTTGCAAAGATATTTCAGTAGGTGTGAGTTTATTCAAATCAAGTCTTTTATATAAAGAGAAAGGCATAACACTAACACCAGCTCCTAAATCACATAAAGCAGTTGTCACATAATTTCTTTTGATGGAGCAAGGTATAGTTGGTATTCCCGGATCTCCAAGTTTTTTAGGTACTCCACCCTTAAAAGTATAGTTAGCAAGCATGGTGGAGATTTCAGCTTTCGGTATTTTTCTCTTATTAGTGATGATGTCTTTCATGTACTTTGCATAAGGAGGCATTTTTAAGATATCAGTCAAGCGAGTACGCAAAAAGACTGGCCTCAGCATTTCAGCAAAGCGTTCAAATTCTTCATCATCTTTCTTTTTAGGTGGAAAGGGCATAGGTTTTTGAACCCATGGTTCTCTTTCCTTACCGTGTTTTCTAGCAACAAAGTCTCTTTTATCATATCTTTTATTCTTGGGTTGTGGGTTATCAAGATCAACTGCTGGTTCTATCTCAACATCATTGTCTGGTTCTTTATTATTTGTTTGAGTATCTTCCTGAACCTCATCATTATCTTTTTCATTATCAGAGGGTGAGTGTTAACTACCAGATGGAGTTTCAGCATCAGAGATAGAGACTTCATTATCATTATCAGGAGGTTTTTCTACTTCAGGTTCACTAGAGGCATGCAAAGTCCTATCATTTTTCTTCTTCTTTTTCTTTTTAGAAGGACTATGTGCATTAGTGTTAACTCTTTGAGAGTCTTGTTCAATTCTTTTTGGGTGTCCCTCAGGATAAAGTGGTTCCTGAGTCATCCTACCTCCTCTAGTCATTACTCTAACAGCATGATCATTGATATTTTTATTCATTTCATCAAGCAACTCTCTTTGAGATTTAGCAACTTGTTCTAACTGAGTTTGAACCATAGAAGCATGCTTCCCCACACCTCTAACATCATTTGAGATTCTAAATAACAAGTCACTCAAGCGAGCAATCATATTAGAATTGTATTTCAATTGTTTCATAACGTTTGCATTGAAGTGATCTTGCTTTCTAATGTAATTTTCAAACTCATAAAGGCATTGGCTAGGGTGCATATTGTGAGGATTATCATTATCATTGAATTTCATTAGAGAATTTACCTCTACCACCTTAGGTGGTGGTGGTGTATCAAGCCCATGTATTTCTTCGATAGGAGGTAAATTTTTGACGTCCTCAGCTTTAATACCTTTTTCCTTCATAGATTTCTTTGCCTCTTGCATATCTTCAGGACTGAGATATAAGATACCCCTCTTCTTCGGAGTGGGTTTAGGCGGTGGTTCAGGAAGAGTCCAATCATCATAGTTTTCAATAATTCTTCAGCTTGCCCAATAGTTCTTTCCCTGAAAACACAACCAGCACAACTATCTAGGAAATCCCTAGAAGCATCGGTTAGTCCATTATAGAAGATATCAAGTATTTCATTTTTCTTAAGAGGATGATCAGGCAAAGCATTAAGCAATTGGAGAAGCCTCCCCCAAGCTTGTGGGAGACTCTCTTCTTCGATTTGCACAAAGTTAAATATTTCCTGCAAGGCAGCTTGTTTCTTATGAGCAGGGAAATATTTTTCAGAGAAGTAATAAATCATATCCTGGGGGCTACGCACACAACTAGGAGCAAGAGTATTGTACCAAGCTTTAGCATCACCCTTTAATGAGAATGGGAATAATTTGAGAATATAATAGTAGCGAATTTTCTCATCATGAGCAAAAAGGGTGGCTATGTCATTCAACTTAGTAAGATGTGCCACAACAGTTTCAGTTTCATAACCATGGAAAGGATCAGATTCAACCAAAGTAATTAACTCTGGGTCGATAGAGAATTCATAATCCTTATCATCAACAAAGATAGGTGAAGTAGCAAACTTAGGATCACATTTCATTTTAGCATTCAGAGTCTTTTCTTTATACTTGCATAATAATTTTTCTAAATCATCTACATCCTTACAAGCAAGAATATCCCTAGTTGCCTCCTCATTCATAACATAACCTTTCAGTACCTTTAGCAATTCATATCTAGGAGGGCTAGTTCTAATAGGTGTTTCAAGATTTTCATTTTCAAACTAATCATCAGTTTCAACAATCTCATGCTGTCTTACTCTAGCAATTTGTTCATCAAGCAATTGACCTAGTGGCACATTATCATCAAGCAAGGTACTAGCATCATCATGAGTAGCATTCATAGTAGAAGTAGCATCATCGATAACTTGCGACATATCAGAATTGATAGCATGTGGTGGTGTTGCAAGTCTACTTATAACAGAAGGTGAATCTAAAGCGGAGCTGGATGGCAGTTCCTTACCTCCCCTCATCTTAGAGGGAAAAATCTTAGTCTTAGCATCCTTCAGATTCTTCATAGTGATAATTTGATAATAATCCCAAGTGACTCAACAAATATAGCTATGCTCCCCGGCAACGGCGCCAGAAAAAGGTCTTGATAACCCACAAGTATAGGGGATCGCAACAGTTTTCGAGGGTAGATTATTCAACCCAAATTTATAGATCGACACAAGGGGAGCCAAAGAATATTTGCAAGTATTAGCAGCTGAGTTGTCAATTCAACCACACCTGGAGATTAATTATCTGCAGCAAAGTGATCAGTAGCAAAGTAGTATGATAGTTTTGATAGTAGTAGCAACAGCAATAGTAACAGTAATAGTGATAGCAATGATTTTGTAGCAAGTGCAATAGTAACAATAGCAGTAGTAACTTAGCAAGATCAATATGTAGGAAAATCGTATGCATTGGATCGGTAATTTGTTGGATGATATTCATCATGTGACAGTTATAACCTAGGGCGACACGGCACTATCTCCAGTTCATAAATCACTAGTAGAAAACAGGGCTTTGGTCCAGGCCTGGCCAGCCCATTAGTCCCGGTTCAGTAATGAACCAGGACCCATGGGGGCATACGTCCTGGTTCGTGCGCCCAGGGGGCCGGCCGGGCCCCATGGGGCATTGGTCCCGGTTCGTCTGGACCCTTTGGTCCCGGTTCCAGACACGAACCGGGACCAATGGGCTTCGCTCCTGGCCCACATCCATTGGTCCCGGTTCATGGCTGGAACCGGGACCAAAGGTGGTCCTTTAGTCCCGGTTCCAGCCACCAACCGGGACCAATGAGGTGCCTATATATACCCCCTTGCCCGCAAGCAGAGCACTCCACTGCTCTGTTTTTTCTGGCCGGCTAGGGGAGGGCTTTGTGGTGCTCTAGCTCACCTCCTATGCACATGAGGTGTTCGATGAAATGCCCGAGCCACACTACTTAAGCTTTCTTCTCTCCAAGCTCGACCTCCAAGCTCCATTTTCCTTAAGATTTGTCTAGGTTTAGCGGTCCGTCACGTCCCGTCCCCGTCTTCATCGCCGTCGATCGCCCGCGCCGATTTCGTCGCCGGCACCATCGTGGTGAGCCTCTTGTTCTTATCTTCTTTCTAAAAGAATTTTTTTTACTTGTATGATTTAGATAGATACTTGTATAATTTTCTTACTTTTATTATTGTTTGTTATTATATAGTGCGATGGTTTTGGTATCCGCCCCCGTCGGCCCTCGTCCTGTCTATGATTCGGATGTGGTATATATTATATTTTATAACTATTTGGTTCATTTATTGTTTATGACAATTATGCCGACCAACGTGACATAGATCTTTTTTTCTAGGAGGTATGTGAACCGGAACTTCCAACCAACCCTATTGTCGAGAGGTTAAATTTAGTTGAAGAAGAAAACAATTACTTGAAGGAAAAATTGAAAAAAATTGAGGAGGAGAAGATGATATTGGAGTTGCATGTTGCGGATGTCGTCGATGATCACAAGATCAAGATGGATGCAATGCGCTTCAAGATTAGAAAGTATAGAAAATATGCCATTCATACCGAGGCTTGGTATCATTATGCCGTTGGATCAATTGTTACCTTGGTTGCGATTATGATCGCATTTGTTGTTGCATTGAAATGTTTTACATAGTTTCAAGGTATGGTTTAATTAGATGCTCTGGAGAGCTATATGTTGTTCAATGAGAACTATGTATGTACTTTGGTTTTAATGTGATGATGACCTTCTATTAATTTGGTCACTTATCTATTCATGATGTCCTGTAATGGTTTTTGACACACTTAATTATATATAATGCACGCAGATGAACCGGCAATGGATGTACGGTGACAGACGCACCTCCGAGTACATTAAGGGCGTGCATAATTTTCTCGAAGTGCCTGAGGCAAACAAGCAGAATGGTTTTATGTGTTGTCCATGCCCTATACGTGGGAATACGAAGTCTTACTCTGACCGGAAAATCCTTCACACCCACCTGCTTTATAAGGGTTTCATGCCACACTATAATGTTTGGACCAGGCACGGAGAAAGAGGGGTTATGATGGAAGACAACGAAGAAGAAGAGGATGATGACAGCTACGTGCCCCCTGAATACGGTGATGCTGCAATGGGGGAAGCTGAAGATCAAGAGGAACCAGACGATGTGCCCGATGATGATCTCCGCTGGGTGATTGTTGCTGCAAAGAGACAGTGCGAAAGTGAAAAGGAGAAGCTGAAGTTGGATCGCATGTTAGAGGATCACAAAAAAGGGTTGTATCCCAATTGCGAAGATGGCAACACAAAGCTCGGTACCGTACTGGAATTGCTGCAGTGGAAGGCAGAGAATGCTGTGTCTGACAAAGGATTTGAGAAGCTACTGAAAATATTGAAGAAGAAGCTTCCAAAGGATAACGAATTGCCCGACAGTACGTACGCAGTAAAGAAGGTCGTATGCCCTCTAGGATTGGAGGTGCAGAAGATACATGCATGCGCTAATGACTGCATCCTGTACCGCGGTGCGTACGAGGATTTGAACGCATGCCCGGTATGCGTTGCATTGCGGTATAAAGATCAGACAAGATGACCCTGGTGATGTTGACGGCGAGCGCCCTAGGAAGAGGGTTCCTGCGAAGGTGATGTGGTATGCTCCTATAATACCACGGTTGAAACGTCTGTTCAGAAACAAAGAGCATGCCAAGTTGATGCGATGGCACAGAGAGGACCGTAAGAAAGACGGGAAGTTGAGAGCACCCGCTGACGGGCCGCAGTGGAGAAAAATCGAGAGAAAGTACTGGAAGGAGTTTGCAGGTGACGCAAGGAACGTATGGTTTGGTTTAAGCGCGGATGGCATTAATCCTTTTGGGGAGCAGAGCAGCAATCACAGCACCTGGCCCGTGACTCTATGTATCTATAACCTTCCTCCTTGGTTGTGCATGAAGCGGAAGTTCATTATGATGCCAGTACTCATCCAAGGCCCTAAGCAACCCGGCAACGACATTGATGTGTACCTAAGGCCATTAGTTGAAGAACTTTTATAGTTGTGGATTGGAAACGGTGTACGTGTGTGGGATGAGCACAGACAGGAGGAATTTGACCTGCATGCGTTGCTGTTTGTAACCATCAATGATTGGCCTGCTCTCAGTAACCTTTCAGGACAGACAAACAAGGGATACAACGCATGCACGCACTGTTTAGCTGACACCGAAAGTATATACCTGGACAAATGCAGGAAGAGTGTGTACCTGGGGCATCGTCGATTTCTTCCGACCAACCATCAATGTCGAAAGAAAGGCAAGCATTTCAAAGGTGAGGCAGATCACCGGAAGAAGCCCGCCATGCATACCGGTGATCACGTACTTGCTATGGTCAATGATTTACACGTAATCTTTGGAAAGGGTCCCGGCGGACTATCTGTTCCGAATGATGCTGAGGGACACGCACCCATGTGGAAGAAGAAATCTATATTTTGGGACCTACCCTACTAGAAAGACCTAGAGGTCCGCTCTTCAATCGACGTGATGCACGTGACAAAGAACCTTTGCGTGAACCTGCTAGGCTTCTTGGGCGTGTATGGGAAGACAAAAGATACACCGGAGGCACGGGAGGACCTACAACGTTTGCACGAAAAATACGGCATGCCTCCAAAGCAGTATGATGGTCCTGCCAGCTACGCTGTTACCAAAGAAGAGAAGGAAATCTTCTTTGAATGCCTGCTCAGTATGAAGGTCCCATCTGGCTTCTCGTCGAATATAAAGGGAATAATAAATATGGCAGAGAAAAAGTTCCAGAATCTAAAGTCTCATGACTACCATGTGATTATGACGCAACTACTTCCGGTTGCATTGAGGGGGCTTCTACCGGAAAATGTTCGATTAGCCATTGTGAAGCTATGTGCATTCCTCAATGCAATCTCTCAGAAGGTGATCGATCCAGAAATCCTACCAAGGCTAAGGAGTGATGTGGCGCAATGTCTTGTCAGTTTCGAGCTGGTGTTCCCACCATCCTTCTTCAATATCATGACGCACGTCCTAATTCATCTAGTCGACCAGATTGTCATTCTAGGCCCTGTATTTCTACACAATATGTTCCCCTTTGAGAGGTTCATGTGAGTCCTAAAGAAATATGTCCGTAACCACGCTAGGCCAGAAGGAAGCATCTCCATGGGCCATCAAACAAAGGATGTCATTGGGTTTTGTGTTGACTTCATTCCTGGCCTTAAGAAGATTGGTCTCCCTCAATCGCGGTATGAGGGGAGACTGACTGGAAAAGGCACGCTAGGAGGGGACTCAATAATATGTAGGGACGGGCATTCTTGGTCTCAAGCACACTACACAGTTCTACATAACTCTACCTTGGTGACCGCGTATGTCGATGAAGACAAGAACATTATGCGCTCCAAACACCCGGAGCAGTGTGACTACTGGATTACATGTGAACACATCAGGACTTTCGGCAGTTGGTTGGAAACACATCTCAGAGGTTACAACACTGTTTCTGATGAGCTGTACTCGTTGTCCAGGGGACCATCTTCGACTGTATTGACTTACAAAGGATACGAGATAAATGGGAATACATTTTACACGATCACCCAAGATCAAAAGAGCACCAACCAAAACAGCGGTGTCCGCTTTGATGCAGCAACCAAGAGGGGAAAGGGCACATATTATGGTTACATAGTGGACATATGGGAACTTGACTACGGACATGATTTTAAGGTTCTTTGTTTCAGTGCAAATGGGTCAATCTGTCAGGAGGCGGGGTACAGGTAGACCCACAGTACGGAATGGCCACAGTGGATCTGAACAATCTTGGGTACACGATGAGCCAAAGCGCCACATAGTTCTTTCAGGAAAAAGAGACATCGTGGGATTGGAGGGCAAGACAGACATGTCTGAAGATTATGAAAAGTTTCATGATATTCCTCCCTTCAAAGTCAAGGCTGACCCAAGCACCCTGTTAAATGATGAAGAATATCCATGGTTACGGCGCAATAAGCAAAGGACACAAGCGAAGAAAAAGTGAAGACTTTCTCTCCACAACTATTATGATGATACCTTTGATCTAGAATATCAGTGCAGTTACATGTGAAAAAATGAAATGCCTTTTGTAACAGACGAGTTTCCGTATGAAACCCTGATACTTCGAAAGAGATTGTCCGTTTTGTACATGAAGTGCATCAAGTTTTTGCCGTAACCCTCTCAACTTTTTAGAACATGCTATGTGGCTGAAATGATGATACCATGCCAATTTTCAACCTCTTCAAAGTTCATTTGAAGTGCTTTTCAATTTCAGGGTCATATAACTCAAAAAAATCAGTAAATGCATGAAAAATAACAAATGAAGTCAGAAAGGGTTGAAAATTGATGATGTGGCTTTGAATGGTGCATTTTGAACACACAAAAAGTCTGGAGTTCAAATAAGGTCAAAAAAATGAAATCCCTTTGTAACAGACGAGTTTCCGTATGAAACCTTGATACTTCGAAAGAGATTGTCCGTGTTGTACACGAAGTGCATCCAGTTTTTGCCGTAACCCTCTCAACTTTTTAGCACATGCTATGTGGGTGAAATGATGATACCATGCCAACTTTCAACCTCTTCAGAATTTTTTTGTTTGAAACTTTAATAGCAAACTAAAATAATAAAATCTGTTTTTGATTAAAACTGACATTTCAAAT
Source organism: Thinopyrum elongatum (assembly GCA_011799875.1). Lineage (NCBI taxonomy): Eukaryota > Viridiplantae > Streptophyta > Magnoliopsida > Poales > Poaceae > Thinopyrum > Thinopyrum elongatum. The sequence goes on from CM022298.1 coordinate 57,019,758, forward strand.
AACCTAAAAATTACCAAATTGAATTTAATGATAAAACACAGTAATATTAAATAGCAGGAAAAATAATCACTCAAAAATCTATTTTTATAGTAAAGTTATTCACAAACTAGTGATTCACACAAATTTCAAAAAATTCAAATTTAAACTATTCAAATTGGAAAACTATTGGCACTAACAGAAAGTTTATAATTTTTATTACCTAAAAGCAAAAAGAATCACTGAAAAACAGTAAGTATTTTGCTGTAAGTAGAAACAAAATAAAATAAATAAAGCAAAAAAGAATACAAAAAACTGGAAAAAAATAAAAAAAAATGCCACCTACTGGGCCACCACGGCCTGAATACGACTAGAAACCCAACCATGGGCCAGGATTCAGGCCCGTAGTAGGCCCTGTTGGCCCACAGGCAAGCAGTGACAGTTTAGGCCCGAAAGCCTAAAGTTGAGAGGAGCTCGAGAGGGTGGGCGCAGCAGCGCTTATAAACCACTCTCGAGCACTCTCAACTAGCGAGGTGGGACTAAACATCCCACCGCACCGCGCCAGTGCAGGGCCTTTGGTCCCGGTTGGTAGAATCAATCGGGACGAAAGGGGTGGCACCAACCGGGACCAATGCCCACCTTTAGTCCCGGTTGGTGCCAACAACCGGGACCAAAGGTCTCTATTTCCCGCCATTTGGGCTGCTGAAAACTCACCTTTGGTCCCGGTTGGTGGCACGAACCGGGACTAAAGGAGGCATTGGTCCCGGTTGATGCCACGAACCGGGACCAAAGGCTTTCCTATATAAGTGGCACTTAGGAATTTTTCAGCAAGTTCTCACATTCTCCCCGATGCCGCCGCCCAGCGCCCTGACGTCGATGCCCTGCTTCTCGTAGCTATCGCCGTCGCCGTGCCCTGCCCCGTCGCCGCCCGCTCCTCGTCGCCGTCGCCGGCCCTGCCTCCTTGTCGCCGTTGCCGTGCCCTGCACCGACACCGTCGCTGCGCCCTGCCCCGTCGTCGCGCCCTGCCCCGAGCCCGTCCTTGTCATCGCCGCACCCGAGCCCGCTCCTCGTCGCCGACCCGTCCTCGCTGTGAGCGCCGCCCCGATCCCCTCCTCCTCCTCCTATTGCTCCCTGTACTGGCCACCGTCGCCGTGCCCTGCCGCCGACCTCGACGCCCTGCCGCCGACCCCGATGCCATCGGCGGCGAGCCACTGACCAAGGGGGTCCAGTGTGGCGACGCCGTGCGGGATAGAGGAAGATGAGGAGTGCATGGCATCGATTCCCCCCTTTGTCCAAATTTTTCTGAATTTACTGAATTTTTTGACAGTGCTAAACAGTGCACATCAAGTGTATGATGAAATGCCAAAGGCTCTAGGAATTTAAGAATTTTTGAGAATTTTTGTGGTGAGGTGTTGATGCACAAAAGAGAGTCTGGCAAAGTTTGAGAATTTTTTATCCAATTTAAATTTTGCTTTGACCATGGAGTTTGAATCTGGTCCAAATTTGAACTGAATGATATCTGAAATTTTTGAACTATAGAACCAAATGTTTTTGGCGGAATGGGTTGTGGGTACTGTCAAATAGATGGAGTAATTTTTGTGGGTGCAATAGAATTGGGGAGAATATAGCTTCCTTGCAAATCAAAGGAAATATGAATCATTGAAATTCCAACTTTGGAATTTATTAAATATAAGAAAAATATTTACATAGTTAGAGATATTTGCACAGTTAGAGATATTCATGATCAAAGTCAGTTTTTTAGAGAAATTTGCATAGAGAATTTTTTTTTCATAGTAACTTAGAAAAAAATAGAAAGGAATATCGAAGAAGATCGAAGAATAAAAAGAAGAAGCAAAAAAGAGGGGGGGGGGGGTCGATATACCCCCTCCCCGATAACATTTTTTCCCATGTATGTATGTCGTCGTTGTCGATATACCCCCTCCCTGATAACTTCGACATGAGGGGGGGGGTCGATATACCCCCTCCCCGATAACATTTTTTTCTAAGTTACTAAGGTAAAATGTTCCTATCGTGCATAGACCGATTTTAGACCACGGGAGCACCCCCCTCTCTCTCGACCAACTCTCGAGGACACCCAAACCCTAGAAAAAAACGATGTCGGTCTCCTACCCCCTCCTACCCCTACCCGACAAACTCTCTCGAGATTTATAAGAGATTTATCAAGAATGCCCCCATTATGGATGTGCATAATTAAGTTGATCCATATTTTTCCTGATCTAATCTACCATTCTATATTTGCACGTTCTCTTGTGTCAAAGTATTGAAGAAATCCATGGTTTCATAATTGGCTGGAAGTAACAGGCGCATGATGGTATGAAGCTCTCCAAAATTGTTTTGGAACGGAGTCCTGATAGGATAATTTGCCTTTTGGTATGAAGTTCAGCAAAGGCCATCCAAATAGCGATATTTGAAAGGCTCTTGCTGAACTTCATACCAAAAAGCGAATTATCCTATCAGGACTCCGTTCCAAAATAATTTTGGAGAGCTTCATACCATCATGCGCCTGTTACTTCCGGCTAATGATGAAGCCATGGTTTTCTTGAATCCTTTGACACTAGACAACGTGACATATAGAAGGGTAGATGAGATCAGGAAAAATAGGGACCATTTTCTGGACATCCAGAATGGCGTCATTTTGTCAAATCCCTTGTCGGTCTGGACGTCAGACATTCATGAGAGAGGCGGTCCGGCCCAAACCCTAGAAGCGTTGTCGAGGGCCACCCCAAACCGTATAAGCGTCAAGCTAGCTAGGTCTACGTTTGCCACTAATATATCCATGCATCTCTCATGTTTGTATATTAATTGCCATGTTGTAATATTTGCAGAAACTATGGATCATCAAAGAGACTTCGAAGAAGAAGAGTTGTTGGGGGACATCATCCGCGGAGGAGGTGATGTCATGTCGTATCTCAATGACACCGATGGTCTGGAAGGAGAGGGTGAAGCAGGCTTCGATGATCGAACAATGGAGTTGGAAGGACATGATCATGATGGCTCCGGTGACCGAATTTCGATGGAAGAAGGAGACCGTGATGACGGCTCCGGTGACCGAACGGAGGAAGGAGCTGTTGCAATGTCCGGCGAGGTATATATATTAATTAAGCCTGTGCTGACTAGCTAATTGATGCATTAATTGTTTTGGTATGTACACATATTAACTCTCTTCTTTCTTCTTTTCTAGCCCTCCGGATCGAGCCAAACTTCGGTAACGAGACGAGGCCCGAAGAAAAGGTTGCGCCAGGATGAAAGGTTCACGATCACAGCAATCAAGGGCGATGGCCAACTGATTGAACCCAACCGGACCAAGGAAGCATTTTCTGCTCAGTGCGGGGTTCTTGTTAGGGACATGATCCTGATCAGCATCCACCAATGGAATCAGCCTAAGAAGGAAGACCCTCAAGTGTCTTATATCAACGATAGACTGAAAGATGATCTTTGGACCGCGCTGAAGGAAAATTTCACCCTACCGCCAGAGGAGGATCTGGATAAGCCAGTTATAGAGCCATTGGTCAAGGCTCATGCTCTTAAGAAGATGGCAGATCTATTCAGGAGGTGGAAGAATGTGTTGAAATCAAGTTTGTCGACAAAGGGAAGACTCCAGAATTCACCGGCCGATTTAAGAAGATAAGAGACCACTGACCCGCATTTGTGGCCTACAAGATATCGGAGAAGAGTAAGAAGATGTCAGCGTCAAACAAGTTAAATGCTGCAAAGAAGGAGCATCACCATCGCACGGGGTCAGGTGGCTACCTCAAAGCCCGGCCGTTGTGGGACAAGGCTGAGAATGACCTGCTTGATAAAGGGGTCGAACTAGATACATTCCACTGGTCAGACCGTTCAAGGACTTGGTTCTTCGGGGTTGGGGGAACCTTGGACCCTGAAACAGGGAAGTGCGTTTGGACGGACAAGCAACTTGAAATACTAGTCAAGAAGCTTCTGAAGTATATCGCCGCAGCGCAACAAGGGACGTTCGTTCCCCACAGAGAGAACAACGAGCTCACACATGCCCTCGGGAATCCTGAGCACCCAGGACGAACACAAGGCACGGCAGGCTCCGTTGCGTGGAAGGTTGGGTTTCCCGGCGCAGGCGGTTACAAAACCCGGGAGAGGAAGAGGAAATAGGAGGTGAGAGAAATGCAAAAGCAGAATGAAAGGGTACGAAAGCTAGAGGAACAAGCAGTTGACAGCCAGCGACCTGCCGGAGCTACCCCAGAAGCTACCCCGCCATCTCAGCGGAGAAGCAGCGTGGCTTACACCGAGCTCCTTCAGCAGCCTGACTTCACGGCTCCTAGCTACCCCATGGATGCTATCACGGAGGCTCAACATTGCCACCTTATGACGCAATGGCAGAACCTCAAAGTCAAGGCGGCTGTCGGCTCTATTGCACCTCCTGAACCCGATGCAACTTATCACTGCCGTCCAATTCCACAAGGCTATGCTGTTGTGATGGTGGATGAAATAACGGAGGGATTTGAGGAGCTCGAGATTGACCACCCTACCGGTGAAGGGGAGACTCAGCTATGTCTTGCTCTGAAGGCTCCATGTCTATGGCGGAAGGAGCTCATCAAGCTTCCGAACTGGACGCCTCCACCTCGTCCTCCTCCTCCGGCGAGTCAGGGCACTCCGCCTCCTCCTCCTCCTCCTCCTTCGGCGAGTGATCAGGGCACTCTGCCTCCTTCTCCGGCTGCTCCAGTGCGTGAGGCCACTCCGCCTCCTCCTTCGCCTCCTCCGGCGCGTCCGAGCTATCCGCCTCCTCCTCCGACTCATCAGCAACGGCGGAAGACAGACGCCACCGCTCCGGCTCCTCCGGTGCGTTGGAGCACTCCGCCTCCTTCTCCGGCTCGTAAGCAACGGCGGAAGAGAGACGCCGCCGCTCCGGCAGCTACCAGTACAAGCAGAGGTGGGAGGCAATTTAGATACGGTACATCTCTCAAGCCTCTGGAAAAGTTACCATATGAGAGGACCGACAAGGAAAACGAGGACATCTCTCGTGCCCAAGTGAGGGACTTTTTTGCAAAGAAACCTCCACCTTCGAAGGAGACGATAGATCCGGTGAAAGCGAAGCGCACTCTCGATGCCCTGAAGCGACCACCACCGTCTCCGCCGCAAACCAACTATGAGCGCATTATTGAAAGGACATATCAGGAAGCGGAGCGGTCGGGAAGTACTTGAAGTGATCGAAGGTTAGCAGAACAAAGAAGTGGGAAAAAAAATACCCCAGCTCAGCGAACAAGCGAACCAATCGTGCCCCCCACTCAAGGTGTCTAGCGATTTCGTCGCTAATCATCCGAGGATGGTGCCCGGTACCAATCCTGCAGATTACCTGCCCGACGATGCACATTTTGATACAATGGAGGTGGACGAACACAAATACCGGCACGGGAAGCCTCTCGTCAAACCTGGTCATCCTCCTCTAACAATGATGATGCGAAGATTCCATGAGTGGTACATGGACACCTGCAGTGAGTCTGGGAAGGATACTTTGACGCTGAGAGTTAAAGAGGACCACGACCTCGTTGGAATTGATCTGTTGTCTGTTGCATTTGAGGAGTTCTTCCAGTTTTTCAATCAAAAGGCCCTCGATAAAATAACCGTCACTTGCTCCTGTCTGTAAGTACTACTTCCGTAATTAAGTCTCTATATATAGCTCAGCTCTTTCATTGCATGTATATATAATTATCCTCACTATATTATGCAGATTGAAGATCGTCGAATGCAGAAAAGCACAAATCTATGATATTGGGTTCATTAACACAAATCTCATAGATGAATGGACGGTTAAATATAATGCCAAAGAAACCGAGGCCAACTTGCTACAATCGTTGCTTCAAAATCAAAACAAAGATAAAATACGCTTTCCTTACAACTTCAAGTGATTGTTACTGTCTTGTGCATATTCGGTTTCCCTTATTACTCGAGGTTATAGTAATGTAATTGATGAGTTATGCATGCGTGCACAGCTTCCACTTTATTCTCCTAGAGATTAAGCTTGAGCAGGGACTAGTAACTGTCTTAGACTCGAGACGAAAAGATCCCAAGGAGTATGCGGCCATGACTAAAATGCTCGAGAAGTAAGTTCGATCGATCGTTATCGCACCATATCGGCAACTTTGTTCATTTCCTGATATCAAGTAATTGTTTTCTTTGTCTGGCAGGGTTTGGAAAGAGTTCACCGCAGAAGCTCCGGGACTGCCGGGGGAGCTACGATTTACACACCCGAAAGTAAGTACTACTAGCTAGTTCCGCGCATCTCCCATTGATTCTAGCTAGTTTCATCAATACCATTTGGCATGCTTGCTTATTAGTTTGATTGACCTCTATTTCTCGTAAAGTGGTTGTGGTAGGAAGCTGGGAATGATTTATGTGGATACTACATTTGCGAGTTCATCTACAACGCGACGGCCTTTAATAAGTGGGGGTACTCTAAAAAACAATATGTAGTGCGTAAGCAATAATATTCACAATTTTATTTTATTACCATCATTTGTGTTGAGTTTCATTCATATATATGTATTGACCCCCTTCTTCACATTAGATGTGGCAGATGCGGGATGAACTCCTACCACAAGATCGCATATGAGCAATTCAAGAGGAATTGGCGGGATTCTTTCTTGACCACGTCATAAATAAAACCGGAGAATACCATGTGGAACTTGACATCAGATGTTAGAGATTGTAAGAGATCTTATATTGTATATATGTAGCAAGTAGCATCGGATAGATATACGAAAACTTGTTGTTCGACCAATCTCTCGGAGAAGGAGAGGTCGATCACTTATCTCTGTATATGTTCATGACGATCTTGTGTACTTTATGGTTTCCTTCATTTGCTTACTAGCTAGCGTGTCGAGTCCTCTCTATACGTATAGTACGTAGCGTCGACCAAGCACGGAGATAAGAGAGGACACTTCTCTCTATTAGCTAGCTAACACAATATATGAAACCCCTAAATTAACCCTACAAAACCCCCAAAACCCCCCAACCACCCCCCCCCCCCTTTCAAAAAAAAAACCCCAGCCCCTGAACTGCTGACGCGTGGATGCTTTTTGGTCCCGGTTGGTGCTACCTACCAGGACAAAAGGCCCTCCTGCCTGGGCAAGCCGCAGCGGCCACGTGGAGCCCCATGTGTCCCGGTTCGTAGGCGAACCGGGACTAAAGGTATTGGGCTTTAGTCCCGACCCTTTAGTCCCGGTTCCAGAACTGGGACAAATGGGCCTCTGGAACCGGGACAAATAGGCCTTTTTCTACTAGTGAATATAATGTAGGCATGTATTCCGTAAATAGTCATACGTGCTTATGGAAAGAACTTGCATGACATCTTTTGTCCTACCCTCCCGTGGCAGCGGGGTCCATATTGGAAACTAAGGGATATTAAGGCCTCCTTTTAATAGAGAACCGGAACAAAGCATTAACACACGGTGAATACATGAACTCTTCAAACTACGGTCATCATCGGGAAGTGTCCCGACTATTGTCACTCCGGGGTTGCCGGATCATAACACGTAGTAGGTGACTATAACTTGCAAGATCGGATCTAGAACATAGATATAACGGTGATAACATAAACGGTTCAGATTTGAAATCATGGCACCTGGGCCCAAAGTGACAAGCATTAAGCATGGCAAAGTCATAGCAACATCAATCTCAGAACATCATGGATACTAGAAATCAAGCCGTAACAAAACTAACTCGATTACATGATGAATCTCATCCAACTCCTCACCGACCAGCGAGCCTACGAAGGAATTACTCACTCCCGGTGGGGAGCATCATGGAATTGGCGATGGAGAAGGGTTGGTGATGACGAATACCAAAGATCCCCCTCTCCGGAGCCCCAAACAGACTCTAGATCTGGCCTCCCGATGAAGAACAGGAGGTGGCGGCGGCTCTGTCTCGCGGAACGCGATAATTCTTTCTCTCTGATTTTTTTCTGGAAAAATAGGATTTTATAGCGTCGGTTTCAGGGTCTGCGGGGCCACCAAGTGGGGACAACCCACCTGGGCGCGCCTAGAGGAGGGGGGGGCGCCCTGGTGGGTTGTGCCCACCCAGGTGCCCCCCTCCTGTGGTTCTTGGCTCCAGAATTTCTCTTTTATTGTATAAAAATTCCTCGCAAAGTTTCGTTCCATTTCGAGAACTTTTATTTCTGCACAAAAAACAACACCATGGTAGTTCTGCTGAAAACAGCATCAGTCCGGGTTAGTTTCATTGAAATCATGCAAATTAGAGTCCAAAACAAGAGGAAAAGCGTTAGGAAAAGTAGATATGATGGAGACGTATCACACATACCGAATTCCCTTTCGCTATCGTCGTCAAACATTTCCTATGTTCATAGTTGAAACAGACGTGCATTCAATAAGCAAAACTAAATCATAAAACAAATTAGTATTCAAATTAGCATGCATTCAATAAGCAAAACTAAATCATCTCTTGCGTCCGTACATCGTCGAATATTATCACTAATACATCTTGAATAGTATCATACATATAACATCACTAATACAGCTATAACCCTAGCGAACGATGGGTATCGGCGCGGGCAGTGGACACCCAAAGAGAAGGAACCATCACAGGATCATAGCTCCAGTGAGATCCCTGAAGAACATGCCAGGTATTGTCGAACCTGCCCTCTAACGCAACCATGTAGCGACGGACGTGCTCATCCTCCTCGCTGACACAGTGACATACCACCTCCGCGGGGGACGAAAGCCTCCGCACCGTCACTGGCCCATGCGACCACCACCAAAGAAGGTCCGGGTCGACGACGGGCTGCCTCCTCACCAAGCTGCGCGCCCCGGAAGGTAGCACCTCCCAGTACCAGCCTGACGAAGCCCAGTCCCGGACATGGCCCCTATAATCAAGGAGGCCTCCTCCGCCGAGTCGACGACGAGGATGCGGGCCAGGCATTGTCGACATCGAGAACAAATGCTTAATTATGAAAACAAAATTAATAAACACTTAGCAAAATTTGGCATGACCTTTTGCTAAAAGTAGGACATATCGAGCACCTGAAATTTGCCGAAATGTAAACGAATCAACATTCTGGCAAAACATAGGCCACTCGGAAAAATATGACATATCCAAAATGTGACATGTTCAAAATATGACATGTCCACTTCAAATTTGCATATAACAGGAAAAATTGCTTTAACTAAAAAAATAGCAACAATTGCTTTAACTAAAAAAATACCTAGAATTCTGTTAACTACACCTAATTCTTTTAACTACACCTAATTAAAAACCTAAATAAATTTCTGTCCTAATTTAAAAGCCTAGCTAAATTTCTGTCCTAATTTACAAACCTAGGGTTCATACGAATTAACTAGGGTTCATACTACCTAATCTGTCCTAGCTAGGGTTCGATCATAACCTACATTATTCTAAGAAATTACATTTTTTCAACTAGCTAGGGTTCAAAATAACTACTCTCTAATAACTAGGGAGGGAGGGAATAGGAGGAAGGAGGGAGGAGTACCTCTTGGTGGAGGAGGGCCGGCGCAGGGGGGCGGCCGGCGAGGGAGGAGGGCCGGCGCGGGGGGGCGGCCGGCGAGGGAGGAGGGCCGGCGTGGGGGGGTGGCGGGGGAGGAGGGCCGGCACGGGAGAGGGCGGCCGGCGGGGGAGGAGGGCCGGTGCAGGGGAGGGCGGCCGGCGGGGGAGGAGGGCCGGCGTGGGGGAGGGCGGCCGGAGTAGGACGCAGGGGCGGCGGCTGGAGCGGGGGATTGAGGGAGAGAGTGAGTGTGAGTGTGTGAGTATGAGTGAGTGAGAGAGAGGGGTGCGCGGGCCGGCGCGGGGAGTCAGAGGTGGGCTTAGCAGCAGCGCGGGGGAGGAGGGCCAGCGCTATAGCTAAAGCTGCAATAGGGGGCCGAGGGCGTGGCCCATTAACAGCAGCGCTGGCCGGGAAGGCCCGCGCTACTGCTAACATGCGCTTGCAGCGCTGGCTTTGCCCGACGGTACTGCTAAATAGCAGTAGCGTGGGGTCTTTAACCCATGCTACTGCTAAATGTCTACCTATAAGCATTTTTCTAGTAGTGGTTGGTGGCACCAACCGGGACCAATGCCCCCGTTAGTCCCGGTTTGTGTCACCAACCAGGACCAAAGGTCTCTGCTTCCCGCCCTTTGGGCTGACGAAAACTGACCTTTGGTCCCGGTTGGTGTCACGAACCGGGACGAAAGGTGGGCGTTGGTCCCTGTTGGAGCCACCAACCGGGAGTAAATGCTTTGCTATATAAGCCAGCACTTAGCAATTTTCTCCCCATTCTCTACCCCGACGCCTAAACACACGACGCCGCCAGGCTGCTGCCCTCGACGCCGACGCCCTCGCTCTCACCGGGCCTCCTCGCCGTCGCTGCCCGCGATCCGGCCGCCGTCGTCGCCGTCGCCGAGCTGCCCCGACGCCGTCCCCGCTCCCACTATGAGCCGCCGCGCCGTTCCCCTCCTCTCCTCCTCCCCTCCCCCACGCCTTGACGCCGTCCGTGCTCTCCGGCCGCCCGCACTCCAGCCGCCCGCACTCCGGCCGCCCACACTCCGGCCTCCCGCAGAGAGCTCCGGCCGCCCTGGCCCCTTCCCCTGCACTGCAGCCGCCGCCCCTGCCCTGCGCTGCCGCCACGCACCGCCCCTGCCCTGCGCTGCCGCCACGCACCGCCCCTGTCCTGCGCTGCCGCCGCGCCCCGCCCCTGCCCTGCATGTGCGAAAGTTAGAATTTGCAAAGAATATGCAAAAGTTAGAATTTTTTATGTGTATGTATGTTCATATGCATATATGTATGCGTATATATGTGTGTGTGTATGTATATATGTATGTGTATATATGTGTGTATGTATATAGCATATTTTGGTCCATGTATATATGTATGTGTATGTATGGATGGATGGATGTATATATATAGAAAATGTTCATATGATGTTTTTTTGTTCATATAATATTTTTTTGTTCATAGAAATTAGTTAAAATTTATCAAGTTAAAAAGTTCATATATTCAAAATGAGTTAAAAGACTCACTAAGTTAAAATTTACCCCCTCCCCGATAACTTCGACATGAGGGGGGACATCGGACATGCATGAGAGAGGCGGTCCGCTCCCCCGACCAACTATCGAGGCCACCCAAACCCTAGAAGAAAGAGCGTCGTTGTAGATCTACCCCTCCCCGATAACTTTGACATTAGGGGGGACGTCGGACATGCATGAGAGAGAGGCGGTCCACTCGCCCGACCAACTCTTAAGGCCACTCGAACCCTAGAAGAAAGAGCGTTGTCGGTCTACCCCCTCCCTGCATAGCGATTATTTTTTGCAAAGTGTCCTCTCCTGAAAGTATAACCCCGGCCCGATAACTTCGACATGAGGGGGGACGTCGGACATGCATGAGAGAGGCGGTCTGCAACTAATCCATTGCTCATATATGCATATGATTCCTTGTTTTGATATTAATTAAGTCCATGTTTGCCACTAATCCATCTCTCATATTTGTATATTGCCATGTTGTAATATTTGCAGAAACTATGGAAAGAGACTTAGAACAAGAACAATTGTTGGGGGATATAATCCTCGCCGGAGGTGATCCCTTGTCGTTTCTCAACAACACCGATGGTCAAGAAGGAGAGGATGACGGCTCCGGTAATCCAACAATGGAGGAGGAAGGAGATCATGACGGCTCCGGTGACCGAATGGCGGAGGAAGGAGATCATGATGACGGCTCCGGTGACCGAATGGAGGAGGGAGCTGTTGCAAAGTCCGGCGAGGTATATATATATTAATTAAACATGTGCTCACTTGATGCATTAATTGTTTTGGTATGTACATATATATATTAATGCTTCTTTCTTCTTTTAGCCCTCTCGATCGAGCCAAACTTCTGTAAGGAGACGAGGCCCGAAGAAAAGGTTGCGCCAGGATGAAAGGTTCATGATCACAGAAGTGGCAAAAGATGGCCAACCGATTGCTCCCAAGCAGACCAAGGACGCATTTGTACATCAGTGCGGAGTTGTTGTTAGGGACAGCGTCCCGATCAGCATCGTGCAATGGAATAAGAATAAGGACGACCCTGAAGTATCTTATGTCCAGGATAGACAGAAAGATGATCTTTGGACCTCGCTGATGACAAATTTCAGCCTACCGGCAGAGGAGGAGCCGAATAACCCAGTTATAGAGCAAAAGGTCAAGGCGTTTGCTCTTAAGAAGATGGCAGAACTATTCAGGAACTGGAAGAAAGAGTTGAACACAAAGTTTGTCGACAAATAGAAAACTTCGGAATTCATCGGTCGATATGAGAAGATAAGAGATCACTGGCCCGCATTTGTGGCCTACAAGAAATTGGAGAAGGGTAAGAAAAGGTCATTGACAAAAAAGCAAAATGCTGCAAAGAAGTATCACCATCACACGGGGTCAGGTGGCTACTACAAAGCCCGGCCATTGTGGGACAAAGCTGAGCAAGACCTGCTTGCTAAAGGGGTCCAACCAGCGACATTGTACTGGCCAGATTGTTCAAGGACTTGGTTCTTCGGGGTTGGGGGAACTTTGGACCCAGAAACAGGGGAGTGTATTTGGACGGACAAGCAACTTGCAATACCCATCAAGAAGCTTCAGGAAGCAATCATGGCAGCGCAGGAAGGGATGTTAATTCCCGACAGAGAGAAGGACAAGCTGACAGAGACCCTCGGGAATCCTGAACACCCTAGACGAACACGAGGCACACCAGGCTCCGTTCCGTGGGTGCATCGGTTTCCTGACAGCGGTGGTTATAGAAGACGAGAGAGAAAGAGGAAAGAGGAAGCAACCGAAATGCAGAGGCTCAGTGCAAGATTAGCAAAGCTAGAGGAACTTGAGAGCCAGCGAGCTACCGGCCAACCATCTCAGCGGCACAAAGATCCTTGCTTCGAGGCTGCCCCAGAAGCTACCCCACCATCTCAGCGGAGAAGCAGCGTGGCTTCCACGGAGCTCGTTCAGCCTGATTTCACGGCTCCTTGCTACCCTGTGGATAATATCATGGAGGTTGAACATTGCGAGCTAATGATGAAATGCCAGAACCTGACCTTGAAGGCGGCGGTCAGCTCTGTTGCACATCCTCAAGCTGAGGAAACTTTTCATTGTTGTCCGATTCCACATGGCTGTGCTGTTGTGACGGTGGATGAAATAATGGAGGGATTTGAGGAGCTGGAGCTTGAATACCCTACAGGTGAAGGGGAGATTCATCTAGAAAATGCTTTAAGGAGTACCTGACTATGGAGAAAGGAGTACATCAAGCTTCCAAACTGGACGCCTCAGCAGACTCAGCCTCTTCCGGCGTGTGAGGGCACTCCTCCTCCTCCTTCTCCTCCGGCGAGTTAGGGCACTGCACCTCCTCGTCCGCCTCCTCCGGCGTGTCAGGGCACTCCGCCTCCTCCTCTGCCACCTCTGGCGTGTCAGGGCACTGCGCCTCCTCCTCTGCCTCCTCCGGCGCGTCAGGGCACTCCGCAACGGCGGAAGAAAGACGGTGCCGCTGCAGCGGCTAACAGTACAAGAGGCGGGAAGAAATTCAAATACGGTCCAAGCCTCAAGCCTCTGGAAAAGTTACCATATGAGAGGACCGATGAGGAAAACGCGGAAATCAGTGCTGCCGAAGTGGAGGCCCATTTTGGATGGAAACCTCCACCTCCGAAGGAAACAATAGATCAGGTGAAAGTGAAGCACACTCTGCGTGCCCTTAAGCGACCACCACCGTCTCCGCCGCAATCCAACTATTACCGCTGTCTTGAAATGACATATAAGGAAGCGCAGCGGTCGGGAAGTACTGCCAGTGCTGAACGAGAAGCAAAACGAAGAAGTGGGAAAACAATTCCCCAGCTCGATGAACAGGAGAAGCAATCATGCCCCCCGCTCAAAGTGTCTAGCGATATCGCCAATCATCCGGGGCTACTGCCTGGTACCAATCTTGGTGGGCGATGATGTAAAGTTTGAAACATTAGAGGTAGTAGAGATCTATAGATACGAGCACGGGAAGCCTCTCGTCAAACTTGATCATCCTCCTCTAACAACGATGATGCGAAGATTGCATGGCTGGTACATGGAAACATGCAGGAAGTCTGGGACTGACAATTTGTTGCTTAGAATTAAAGAAGAGCACGACCTCATTGGAGTCGACCTGCTACCTGTTGAATTTGTGGAAATATTTCAATTATTCAATCAATAGGCCCTCGACAAACAACTCATGACTTGCTACTGTCTGTAAGTATTACTTCTGTAATTAAGTCTCTAGCTCAGCTCGTTCATTGCATTTATATATAATTATCCTCACTATATTATGCAGATTGAAGATCGTCGAATGCAAAAAAGGACAAGTCTGTGACATTGGGTTCATTAGCCCAAATACCATAAATGAATGGTCGGTAGAAGAGAGAGCCAAACTTACTGAGGAAAACTTGCTACAATCATTCCTTCGACATCAAAACAAAGGGACAATACTCTTTCCTAACAACTTCAAGTGAGTGTTACTGTCTTGTGCATATTCGGTTTGGCTTACTCGAGGTTAAGTAATGTAATTGATGAGTTATGCGTGCGCAGGTTCCACTTTATTCTTTTATCCATTAAGCTTGACGGGGGAGTAGTAACTGTCTTAGACTCGAGACGCAAAGATCCCCAGGATTATGCGAACATGACTGCAATGCTCAAGATGTAAGTTCAATCATTATCACACCATATCGGCAACTTTCGTTAATTAATTTCCTGATATCAAGTAATCATTTTTGTTTTCTGCTGTGTAACCCTACAGGGTGGTGCGCTGCCACGGGATGTCCCAGCGGTGAGGGCATTGTGCGTGGCCTGGGTACACGCCATCTTCATCCGGCGCTCCTCCAGCTTCAGGTACGCCACGACCTTGAGAAAGGTCGGATCGGGGATGAGGGTGAGGTTGGAGATAGTGATCCCAAACTCCTCGTTCAGGCCGGCGATGAGGGTGCTGAGGAGAGGCTCATCGGAGACCTTCTCACCAAGGTCATGGAGCTCGTCGGCAACATTCTTTAGGCGCATGCAAAAACCGTCAATGGAGAAATCATGCTGCTGACACCCAAAAAATTCGCCCTAAAGAAAGACCTTGCGCTAGAGTTTGTTGTCTGTGAAGAGACCGTTAAGTTTGGTCCAGACGGCGTGATCATCATCCTCGTCGCACACCACTGTGTGAAAGAGGTCCTTCGAGATGGTGGATTAGAACCAGCGGATGAGTGTGGCGTTGATAAGCCACAAGTATAGGTGATCGTTTGTAGCCCTTTTTAATAAACAAGAGTGTCGAACCCAACGAGGAGCTAAAGGTATAACAAATATTCCCTCAAGTTGTATCGACCACCGATACAACTCTACGCACACTTAACATTTGCTTTACCTAGAACAAGTATAAAACTATTTTGTATGCGTGAGGATAAGTTTGCAAGAACAAAAAGCTAAAGGTATAACAAATATTCCCTCAAGTTGTATCGACCACTGATACAACTCTACGCACACTTAACATTTGCTTTACCTAGAACAAGTATAAAACTATTTTGTATGTGTGAGGATAAGTTTGCAAGAACAAAACTAGAAGTACTTGACAAGAATAAAACTACGAGTAAATTACCAGATAATAAAAGTTAGTTGTTTAGTAAATAGCTTTTTTGTCACACAAGAAAGTTATTTGTCCCTAGGCAATCGACAACTAGACCGGTAATCATTATTGCAATTTTATATGGAGAGGCATGAGCTAACATACTTTCCGTACTTGGATCATATGCACTTATGATTGGAACTCTAGCAAGCATCCACAACTACCAAAGATCATTAAGGTAAAACCCAACCATAGCATTAAGTATCAAGTCCTCTTTACTCCCATACGTAACAACCCAGTTACTCGGGTCTGTGCTTCTGTCCCTCACTCACGTTTGCGCGACACGGAGGGCACCATAGGACAGCACCAAAATAAAACATACAACTCAAACCAATCACGATCATCAGTTAACCAATAGGACAAAACGGATCTACTCAAACATCATAGGATAGCCACATATCATTGGGAAATAATATATAGCGTTGAGCACCATGTTCAAGTAGAGATTACAGCAGGGAAAAGAGGTGTTACACCGCTGAATAGAGGGGGAGAGAGTTGGTGTTGACGGCGGCGAAGTTGTTGGTGTAGATCTTCGTCATGATGATTGCCCCGGCGGCCCTCCAGCGCCACCGGGAGAGAGGGGGAGACAACTCCCTCCTTCTTCTTCTTCCTTGGCCTCCCCCTAGATGTGAGGAGAGTTCCCCCTCTGGTCCATGGCCTCCATGGCGGCGGAGGGTCGAGAGCCCCTCCGAGATTGGATCTCTCTCTGTTATCTTCTATTCCACGTTTTGCAGATCTGGCCGAAAACCATTTCTTAAATAACCGGAGATCCGTAACTCCGATTGAGCTGAAATTTTAACACTATTTTTTCCGGATATAAGCTTCCTTGCTCCCGAAGAAGGGCAGCAACCACCTTACGAGGTAACCACAACTCACCACCACGCGCCCGGGGCCTAGGTCGCGCCCTGGTGTCTTGTGGGGGCTGTGGGCCTCCTTTTGCGTTGATTCCACCTCCCAAAAATCACATATATTGCAAAAACATTCTCCGTAAAATTTTATTGCATTTGGACTTCTTTTGATATGGATATTCTACGAAACAAAAAACATGCAACAAACTGGAACTGGCACCAGGCACTCGATCAATGTGTTAGTCCCAAAAAATCATATAAATTTTTGCCAAAAGTATGTGAAAGTTGTATAATATTGGCATGAAACAATCAAAAATTGTAGATACGACGGAGACGTATCAGCATTCCCAAGCTTAATTCCTACTCGTCCTTGAGTAGGTAAATGATAAAAAAGATAATTTTTTATGTGGAATGCTACCTAGCATAATCTTGATCATATATCTAATCATGGCATGAATATTAAGACACGAGTGATTCAAAGCAACAGTCTATAATTTGACATAAATACATTAATACTCAGGCATCCCAACAAACAATCATGTATTTCAAAATATCAATGCTAAAGAACGCTATCCCTACAAAATCATATAGTCTTGTCATACTCCGTCTTCTTAATACAAAGTACATATCATGCACAACCCCGATGACAAGCCGAGCAATTGGTTCGTACTTTTTAACACGCTTCAGCTTTTTCAACCCCCACGCAATACATGAGCACAAGCCATGGATATAACACTATGAGTGGAATAGAGTATGATGATAAGGGTAAACATAAAGAAGACAAAAAGGTAAGAAAGTCTCACATCGACGCGGCTAATCAACAGGCTATGGAGATGCCCATCAATTGATATCAATGCGAGGAGTAGTGATTGCCATGCAACGGATGCACTAAGAGCTATAAGTGTATGGAATCTCAATAGGAAAACTAAGTGGGTGTGCATCTAACTCTATAATGAAAAATTCCCACTAGTATGATAGTGACTACATAGGAGACTCTCTATATGAAAAACATGGTGCTACTTTGAAGCACAAGTGTGGAATTAGCATGTCCCTTCTCTCTTTTCTCTCATTTTTTTTCTTTTATTTCTTTTTTTCTTTTTTCTTGGGCTCTTTTTGGCCTCACTTTTTTCTTTTTTTTTATATTTGTCCGGAGCTTCATCCCAACTTGTGGGGGAATCAGAGTTTCCATCAGCCTTTCTTCACAGGGCCATGCTCTAATGATGATCATCACACTTCTATTTACTTACAACTCAATATTACAACTCGATACCTAGAATAAAGTATGACTCTATATGAATGCCTCTGGCAGTGTACCAAGATGTGCAATGATCTAGCGTAGGAAAGATATCAAAAAACAGACAAGCCATGGAAATATCATGCTAGCTCTTACGATCATGCAAAGCAATATGACAATGAATGCTCAAGTCATCAAAACGGAAGTGGTGGAAGTTTCATGGGAATATATCTCGGAATGGCTCTGGAAATGCCATAATAGGTAGGTATGGTGGCTGTTTTGAGGAAGATATAATAAGCTGAAGAAAGATGGGATACATTTCGGGGCATCCCCAAGCTAAGAAGCTTGAGTCTCCTTGGATATTTACTTGGGGTGCCTTAGGCATCCCCAAGCTTGAACTCTTGCCTCTCCTCCTTCCCCTCATATCGAGACATCCTCGATATTTGAGAACTTCATCCATACAAAACTTAACAGAAAACTGGTGAGATCCGTTAGTATAATAAAGCAAATCACTACTTTAAGTACTGCTGCAAACCCATTCA
The DNA here is from genome assembly GCA_011799875.1 of Thinopyrum elongatum. NCBI lineage: Eukaryota > Viridiplantae > Streptophyta > Magnoliopsida > Poales > Poaceae > Thinopyrum > Thinopyrum elongatum. The sequence continues at coordinate 57,037,980 of CM022298.1, forward strand.
TATTTTATTTTTGCATTATCCCTACTGTATCCTAACTTCTCCATGGCTTATACCACCGATAATGTCCATAGTTCCATCAAAACAAGCAAAACAGTGCATCAAAAACAGAATCTGTCAAAAACAGGAAAGTCTGTAGTAATCTGAACTTTGACTATACTTTTGTAACTCCAAAAATTCTTAAAAATTAGGACAATATAAAAAAATTTCATAGCATTACCGTGTAAAAATTTCAAAAACTTTTGACTTTTCAATAAAAAATGTAAATTCACACACTACAGCCAAAGTTTCTGTTTTTGCACTGCACATACCAACAAGCCATCTAATCATCCTAAAGGCAAATCTTGGCACATTATTTTTATAATACAATGGATTTTTATAAGGAGATAATTATTTTTTTTGAAAATTTTCTATAATTAAGATTCACAAAGTTTCCATGGGCATGAACAAAGTTCAAGGCTAGCTCCCACTTTAACAATGCTCATCTCTCTCACTTTCACTTTTCTTTTTGTAAAGTTTTAGGTTCCCCTCTATTTTTTTTGTTTTAAACTTTACAAAAGCACACAACAGAAAAAATGACTCTCTAAAACTTCTGGGTTGTCTCCCTGGCAGCACTTTCTTTAAAGCCATTAAGGTAGGCATATAGTGCTCAAGTAATTGATCCACCCGGATCCCAAGGTATATCAAAGCCAATTTTAATTAGCAATGATTTATAATTTATTAGTGAGCACAAAGCTGTAGGAGATATGCCCTAGAGGCAATAATAAATGTTATTGATTATCTCCCTGTTCATAATTAGGTTTATGTTCCATGCTATAACTGCTATGGTTCTCGAGTCTGCAATAATCACGAGGGTCAGAGGAAGACTCATATGCACATGTGGCATAATAAACGGTAAAATGTATTCCTAGTCTGGCCTCTAAGACTAGCTCAAGTGTTGCATGATGCTTCTGTTTTCCTGATCATGGGCATGTCTATGCCAGCAATTTTGAGGGCACAATGTTAGAAGAACATTTGTGTTGAATCCACCCGAACTGATGTTATGCTATGAGATACATTCATCACAAGTTAAATGGTTAATAACACAGAGATGGTTAACGTTTGCATGATTCCTCAGACCATGAGAGTATCGAGTTTCTGCATGCTTGATTCATGAACTTTGGAGTTTGTTAAACGTCATCCGCAACTGGATGGCTATTACGGCGGCTTACGGGTTCATGGAAAAGTATGTCAAGTAACTTGAGAGCTCAAGATTGGGATTTGCTCCTCTGACAATGGAGAGATATCTCTGGGCCCTCTCGGTGTTACGGTATCCATCATCGTCTGGCCAGACACAAGGAGATTTGATCACAGGGATGCCGGAACACGGTAACTAGAAAAGAGAACAATACCGGTAACGAGGTAACTGGCATAGTGGACAAGTTGTTGATCCACGGGAATGCCAACATGTCTCACCTCGGGTATTTGTAACATATCGCGAAGCAACAGGAATAGCACACGGCAACTGGAGGTTCACTCGAATATTCATTCGTGTGGGTATAGGGGTCAATATGGGTGTCCACGGCTCCGATGTTGATCATTGATAGGAAAGAGTTCCTGTCATGTCTATACTTCACCGAACCTATAGGGTCACACGCTTAAGGGTCATATATCTACTGAATACTAGACAGGGAGTCTGAGAGAATATCACCGGAAAAGTTTCGGACGCAACGGAAACGTTCCGGAGAGAACACCGAAATCGTTTCGGTAAAACTGGAAAGTTGTTTCAGGGTATACCTTTAAGTCAAATTGGTTTCAGCACATGTCTGGAAATTCTTGGAGGGTGCCAGAATCATTCTGGAAACTTCTGGGATTTTTCTGGAAGAAAAACAGGAAATGTTCCAGGGCTGCAGGAACAGCTTTGTCTGCTTTTCGCAGATGAAAATCACTAATCCAGAATTGTTTTGGAATGCGTTGAAAATTATTTTAGTGGGTACTGGAAATGTTCTAAGCCCACATAAATATTTTCAGTTCGAACGGACGTTGAAAAATGTCGTCATGAATAGGGAAAGTGCTTTTTGATTTACTTTTTTAGGAAGCCACCTTTTAGGGCTTTTGTGAAAGGCCTTCTAGAAGGACTTGGGAGCCAAGGAAGCCCCTCATGGGGGGCCCCTAGGGGTGGCCGGCCACACATGTGGAGCTCCATGGAGCTCCACTTCCCTTCCCTTTATGCCCTTGTGGGAAATCCATGTGATGGGTTTTTTTGGTATTTTTCCATATGGGATTTCCTATAAATAGAGGTGGAGGGGGTGCTCTCCACACTAATCCCTTGCTCTTATACACATGCCATGACTTGTCTGGCTTCTCTCTCCCTCCCAGCGAAAAAGTTTCGTAGAGCCGAAAGGCTGTCTGGGTTCCGGTGTGAACTAGTTCTGGACGGCGAAGCCCTGCCGGATAGATGGCACCGTATGTGTGCAACCCCGTAGAGAGGTCGTAGTTTCGATCTTTGTGCCCGAGAGGCTGTTTTGAGAGTGCCTCCCGAAGGGCTGTCCAAGTGATGGTCCGAGTTCTGTGAGTCCTCCCGAAGGGCTGTCCGAGTGACCGTCCGAGTTTTGAGGGTCCTCCCGAAGGGCTGTCTGCGACACCGTCCGAAGGACTGTCCGATCGCCTCCCGGAGGGCTGTCCGTGGGGCAGATGAGGGAGTACATCCTCGCAGTTGGGAGGTTGTAAATCCTAGCTACGGGGATCTGCACCGCCGATCGTCATCGACTCTACTTCCGCTGCGCTACGAGTCGGTAACGAAAAGATCAAACCTTGTATGCAGTCTCCATAGTGGTCCTGGGCTGGTGCGTAGGTCAGAAATTTTTTGTTTGCTGCTATGTTACCCTACAGTGGCATCATGAGCCGTGCTAAGCGTAGATGCAGGTTGCGATCTAGAATACATAGAGATGTATGGGTGTTGCACAATATAATTAGGTAGTAGATGAGTTCTATTACTGAATATTATCTGTGCGGGTAGGAGATGAAATCTGTTACCCGATGTTCCTGTTGCTTCCCTTGAATTTGCATAATCCTGATCTTGACGGCATGGTGGAATCTCACAAAGTTCTGGCAATCCGCGATCATTTCATGCTGCTCCTGAGTATGCTGATTGACAGATCAACGAAGTGCTAACAGTTCTTTGGGTTCCACCATAGTTAAAGAAAGATGGATGTTTCGCAGACGAAAGGGCAATGCAGATATGATCTGCACGGGGGTCATGCGTATGACGAAGATCAGTATGGGGCTTGAGATTGTTAATCTAGCGACTTGGATAATCATGCTTGATGATGAACGTTGGTAGCTTCGGTTTGTTTCGAAACCTTAGAAGCCACGAAAAGCAAGTTTTTGCATGAACCGATTAGAGACGTCTAACTTGGTTTTGCAGGATGGTTTGCATCTGATGTGGTATAGCAAGTCTCATATTAATTCGATTATGTATGAGATGACTATATAATGTAAATTGATTAACATGACCTGCGTGTCATGATTCGGCATGATGGCTGGAGCCATATGATTGTCACTTTAAAAGACCTGCGTGTCAACCTTTTGTAATGCACTTATTTTATTAGCTATAGAGATAGCAATATTATCTTGTGCATTGACAAGGTGGTGGCAATCTTCGCGAAGGTGAACACCGACGCGAATGCCGAAGACGAAGAAATACAAGACTTCTCCGTCAGAAAGGGCTATACCATATCATGCTATTATGAATTGCCTGAGATGTTTATCCCTTATGATGCACCCTTTTGATTGCGTGGTAGTAGCTTTTATTAGGGTGATCTCTCACAAAATATCAAGTAGTTAGTGTTCTCCCAAGTGTAGCACCGTCACGGCACCTATCTTTTCGGGGTACGACATGTACACATGAGTACGAACGATTAGGGATGTGTGAGGCGGGTGAGGTCAGACCTCGCAGCAAGATCACTTGGTTGTCTTGAAGTTCAGGCAAGACAGTCCTAAGCTCGGAACACACGCATCGAAAGATGGACAAGAGTCACATAAAGATGTGATTGGCAAGTTGGCCTACTGATTAAAATTCACGTCATCAGTGATGAACCCGTCAATGGCGTTGAATTGAAATGCGGATCTTGAATCACTCACAATCAATTATGAGAGATATTGATTTGAGTGGGAGCGCACTTTAGAATTAATTCTTTTAATTCTTAGTGCAAATTAGTTATGAACTCTGTCTAAGTGTAATTTGCATAATAGTTGTAGAATAATGGCTCGCGTTTCCACCTTCCCTATTAAAATTGAATAGCTGTTAAATACCTGGTTAAAACTTTACGGTTGGTAACGTAATGTGAGGATTGTCCTCAAGAGTGCTCAGAAAGACTTTGTCCTATCGCATACTTTCGGTATTCTCCCGCTAATGCTATGGATGATGTGACTCTCATCCTTCGATCCAAAAGCTAAAATTCCGTTATGGTCAAGTGAAATATGTTTGCTTCCATGAGACCCGAACTTCGAAAGTTTGGATAGTTATGTGATATTCATGGAAACTGAAAATCATTTTCAGAGACAGACAAAGGCTAAAAGATATGAGATATCCAAAGCAATGTTTGTTTGCAAAATATTAGTAAAAGTGTTTACTGGGCATTTGACTGATAAGAGAGGGATCTAGAAGAAAGTTGTCATATGATGATAATGAATAAAACAACAACTTAAAGAGAAAGGAAATGTCCAAAGGGTGTTAGTAAGACTTTCACACCTAGGATGTCCGGGGCTAACGCCACTCTTAAAGTTGGATGCTTCTTCTGTGAGTAGGAGAAATACTAAAAGTTAAACTGTTAGAAGTATAAAGGCAGAAAGAAAGAAGACTGGAATATCCAGCTCATGTGTGAATGTCATACAAGTTTTTGATGTATAGAAGGCTGGTCAAAGATATAGTTCTTGGGAATTATGGTTAAACATGTTAATCACTAATTCTTGGGTATTGTGATTTGATCACAAAGATACCCGCTCGATTGCATTCTGTTGCAACTCAATGTAAGAACTACTATGGCCTGAAAGACTAGACAGGAATGAGGTTAAGATACACACAGGGAACATAGTAAATGTTACTATACCTTCCATCGGTGTATTACTTATGTATTTACTTTCATAATTCATTTTAGAGTTTCACACTCTAGCCCTTTGCATAAGGTATCTTGCAAGAAGATTGTTCATAAGAGAACTTTTGATGTTCGGTGTTATGAATAACATGAGGGCCATACTTTCATTATGAATGAGACGTATGTTATGAATATTGATAAAAATACATTACCTCTGGGTTTACTTTCATAATTCATTTTAGAGTTTTATACACTCTACCCCATTACACAATGTTTGTTGCAAGAGGGTTGTTCAGAAAAGAACAATTGTTGTTCAGCATTATGAATAACATAAAGGGCCATGCTTCCATCCAAGATAGGACGTATGTTATGAATATTGATGGTAATATGATACATCCATAACACTGACGCTAAGTGTCACAAGACTAAAAGCATACCACACAAGTGTGGCACTGCATTTGGTCACATTGGAGAATCCCGCATGGAAAAATTCCATTATGATGGATTTTGAAATCGTTTGATTTTGAATCATCTGACACTTGCAACTTTCCTCCGAAAAGTGAAGTGACTAAAATACCGTTCACAGGCCATAAGGAACGAGCAAAGAACTTATTGGTGATCATACATTTTGATGTATGTAGTCCGATAAATGTTGTTGCAAACAGTGGATTTGTCTACCTTCAGAAATGACTCAAGTAGATATATGGATATTTACTTGATGAGACGTAAGTCTAGATCTTTTGAAATCATTCGAAAGGTTTTCAGAGATGAAGTACAAGTTATTGTAACAAGAAAATTATGTTTCTGCAATTTGATTGCACAAAGGAATATTTGAGTTACAAGTTTAGCGAATGTCTGATGAGTTGTGAAAGGAGTTTCATAACTTGCAACTCCCGGAACACCACTGCAAGTGGAAAGTCCGTGAAGATGTAATCGAACCATTTATGACATGGTAAGATCAAAGATGACATAAATAAATTTGCCATTATCCCTTTTAAAGAGTCATGCTTTAGAGACTGTGGCTTCTACGCTGAAAAGAGCTCCATCAGGTCTGTTGAAATGACGCCATGGTATGGTACGCCAAACCATGTTATATCTTTTCTTAAACATTTGGAATATGGGTGTTGTGTAAAAGGTTACAGACCTATTCCAAATCAGACAAGTGCTACTTTGTAAGTTATCCCAAGTTATTGGGTATTCCCCCACCACTATACCGAGGCAAAGGGTTTTGCCACAAAACGGTATGCTTTTAAAGAGAATAGTTCTTGCAAAAGGGTGAGTGGGAGGATAGTGCAACTCGACGAGATAACAAGTATCTTCATCATTAGATCAAAGGAAAGGAACCTTGGAAGTGATTCCAGAGTTTCCTACTGCGACTGATGCGGAAGCCTCTACATGAGATGTATGGACTTCGTTCGAACTTGCAGCTGAACAACATAGGCAAAGCTCGTGCAAACCTCTCAGGTGCACAAATGAGATATTGTTGTTAGACAACAGTATACCTACAATACACAAGGAAGCGTTGATTGGCCCTGACTTCGGAATTGGCTAAATGCCAATACAATCCGAGATAGTTTCCATATAAGTGATTCAAGATTAAAATCTTGATACACCTTTCGGAAGACTTAGAGTCTAACGAATATTTATGGAACTAAAAACTGATACGGATAAAAATGTTTTATCCATAAAGCTCGACTTGTTGAAATAAACAAGTTCAAGGAGTTGACTACGATGAGGTTGTTTCACCGTAGCGATGCTTAAAGTCGGTTCGGGTAGAACTAGCAATTAATACATATTTCAATCATGAGATATGAAACATGGATGACGAAAGGATTTCCATCCGATGGAAATGTAACCAAGGACTTGCATGTGTTACAGTCCAAGGTATTTTGTCATTCCAGAGGATGCTAGTAAGTGTGCAAACTTCAGAGTTCCAGCGATGGACAGAAGAGAGCAAAATGGATTTGGAGTCTTCGTGTTTTGATGAAATGGTCAAAAGGGTTTTGACTTCATCAATGAGTAACGAAGATGCTTGTGATTCAAGAAAGTAAGTGGGAGCATAATAATATTTCTAAAACGTTGTGTGCTTGACACATTGTTAATTGGAAATAAATTTCTTGACACGAATTAGGACTTCATTTGAAAATAGTTTTTCGATGAAGTGCTTGGGCTAAATAGCCTTAATATTAGGTATGATGATCTATGGAGATAGATTTACCTAATGGGGCTGAGCAAAGATACATATTGACAAGATGCTAAAACTTTTTAGCATTTAAAACGCCAAGGAGTGATTCTTGCCGAAGTCACATGGAAAGAGTTTTTGCAAGACTCGGTGTCCCAAAAACACTGATGAGCAAAATACATGATGGAGATTCCACACACCTTCGTGTTTGGATTAATCATGTATTCCATGGTATGTAAAAACAACCAGATATGTCCAATACTCCAAAGTTGTTGTGAGTATAGATACCAAAGTGATCAAAAGTACTGATCAAGGGACAACAGTGAAAAAGGGTCATTGAGTACTAAAGTAGCACTGATGACAAGTTTTCTCGCAAGCGAAGATCATGAAGAGTGTAGGGTAACGCAGCAGAAAACAAAAAATTTCCGACCTACGCACCAGCCCAGGACCACTATGGAGACTGCATACAAGGTTTGATCATTTTCGTTACCGACTCGTAGCGCAGCGAAAGTAGAGTCGATGACGATCGGCGGTGCAGATCCCCGCAGCTAGGATTTACAACCTCCCAACCGCGAGGATGTATACCCTCATCCGCGCCCTGGACAGCCCTCCGGGAGGCGGTCGAATAGTCCCCCGGACGGTGTCGCGGACAGCCCTTCGGGAGGACCTTCGAAACTCGGACGGTCACTCGGACAGCCCTTCGGGAGGACTCACAGAACTCGGACCGTCACTTGGACAGCCCTTCGGGAGGCACTCACGAACAGCCCCTCGGGCACTAAGATCGAAACTACGACCTCTCTACAGAGTTGCACACATACGGTGTCATCTATCTGGCAGGGCTTCGCCGTCCAGAACTAGTTCCCACCGGAACCTAGACAGCCTTTCGGCTCTACGAAACTATTTCGCGGGGAGGGAGAGAGAAGCCAGATCATTGCAATGGCACTTGTATGTGAGAAGGGATGGAGTTGTGGGCAGCCCACTCTCCTCTATTTATAGGAAAGCCAAGGGGTAAAGTTGGCATTCACAAATACCAAAAGTACCCCCACTTTATGTCATTTACATAAAGAATAAAGGAAAAAGGAGTGCCATGTGGAGCTCCATGGAGCTCCACCCTCCATGGCTGGCCACCCCTTGGGGGGGCCCCCCAAGGGGGCTTCCTTAGTGCCTAAGGCTTCTAGAAGCCTTTTGGGAAATTTCCCAAAAGGTGCTTTCCATAAAATTCCCAAAAAGCACTTTCACTATTCACGACGACATTTTTCAGCGTCCGTTCAAACTGAAAATATTTATGTGGGCTTAGAACATTTCTAGTACCCACTAAAATAATTTTCAACGCGTTCTGGAACAATTCCAGTTTAGTGATTTCATCTGCGAAAAGCATCTGAAGCGGTTCCGGCAGCCCCGGAACATTTCCGGTTTTTCTTCCAGAAAATTCCCAGAAGTTTCCAGAATGATTCTGGCATCCTCCAAGAATTATCAGGCATGTGCCGAAACCATTTTGACTTAATGGTATACCCTGAAACAACTTTTCAGTTTCACCGGAACTCATCCGGTGACCTCTCTCTGCGGAACTTTTCCGCTGTCCGAAACTTTTTCGGTGATTTTCTCTCAGACTCCCTGTCTAGTATTCAGCAGATAGATGACCCTTAAGTGTGTGACCCTATAGGTTCGGTGAAGTATAGACATGACACGGAAACCCCTTCCGATCAATGGTCAACATCGGAGCCGTGGACACCCATATTGACCCCTATACCCACACGATTGAATATTCGAGTGAACCTCCAGTTGCCGTGTGCTATTCCTGGTGCTTCGCGATATGTTACAAATACCCGAGGTGAGACATGTTGGCATTCCCGTGGATCAACAACTTGTCCACTATGCTAGTCACCTCGTTACCGGTATTGTTCTCTTTTCTCGTTACCGTGTTCCGGCATCCCCGTGATCAAATCACAAAGTGTCTGGCCAGACGATGATGGATACCGTCACACCGAGAGGGCCCAGAGATATCTCTCCATCGTCGGAGGAGCAAATCCCAATCTTGAGCTATCAAGTTACTTGACATACTTTCCCATGAACCCGTAAGCTGCCGTAATAGCCATCCAGTTACGGATGACGTTTAACAAACCCCAAAGTTCATGAATCAAGCATGAAGAAACTCGATACTCTCATGGTCTAAGGAATTATGCAAACGTTAACCATCTCTGTGTTATTAACCATAAACTTATGACGAATGTATCTCATAGCATAACATCAATTCGGGTCGATTCAACACAAATGTTCTGCTAACATTGTGCCCTCAAAGTTGCTGGCATAGACATGCCCATGATTGGGAAAACATAATCATCATGCAACACTTGAGCCAGTCTTAGAGGCACGACTAGGAATACATTTTACCGTTTATTATTCCACACGTGCACATGGGTTTTCCCCAGAGCCTTTATGGATATACGGGCTCGGGAACCACAGCAGTTATAGCATGGAACATAAACATAATAATGAACAGGGAGATAATAAATAACATTTATTATTGCCTCTAGGGCATATCTCCTACAGACTCCCACTTGCACTAGAGTCAATAATCTAGTTAATGCTAATGCACTTTACACCTGTGGCACACCGGTGTAAATATGCTTCGCTTGTGGTATAGCCTGATGTCCAACGGATCTGACGACTTCAGCTCCGTGTGTATCTTTGCATATCCTCGCGTTTTTACGCTTTCACAAAATTCATATTTTGTGTGGACTTGGCTTTGTATGTATGTGAATCACAGGTCGAACCTGGATTCCTCAGACTGAGTTATGGAGCAACTACTTGCAGTAGTGTCCCATTGACAAAAGCCATCTTGGAACCATACTAAGTTCATGAATGAACTATATGATTCAACATCTTCTTTGTCGCTTTAAAAGCGGCAACATACTTCGCCTCTGTTATAGAATTCGCCACAGTAACTTGTTTGGAACATTTTCCAACTAACTGTGCCACCACATTGTTGTTTACACAAAAACCCTCAATTTAAATCGAAAATCGCATGGAGAAAAGATGAAGACTGTATCGATGTAACCTTTTACAACGAACTCTTCATGATTTCCGGTTGCGAGAAAACATGTCATCAGTGCTACTATAGTACTCAATGACCCTTTTTCACTGTTGTCCCATGATCAGTACTTTTGATCACTTTGGTATCTATACTCGCAACAACTTTGGAGTATTGGACATATCTGGTTGTTTTACATACCATGGAATACATGATTAATCCAAACACGAAGGTGTGTGGAATCTCCATCATGTATTTTGCTCATCAGTGTTTTTGGGACACCGAGTCTTGCAAAAACTCTTTCCATGTGACTTCGGCAAGAATCACTCCTTGGCGTTTTAAATGCTAAAAAGTTTTAGCATCTTGTCAATATGTATTTATTGCTTAGCCCCATTAGGTAAATCTATCACCATAGATCATCATGCCTAATATTAAGGCTATTTAGCCCAAGCACTTCATCGAAAAACTATTTTCAAATGAAGTCCTAATTCGTGTCAAGAAATTTATTTCCAATTAACAATGTGTCAAGCACACAACGTTTTTAGAAAATATTATTATGCTCCCACTTACTTTCTTGAATTACAAGCATCTTCGTTACCCATTGATGAAGTCAAACTCCTTTGACCATTTCATCAAAACACGAAGATTCCAACTCCACTTTGCTCTCTTCTGTCCATCGCTGGAACTCTGAAGTTTGCATACTTACTAGCATCCTTTGGACTGACAAAATACCTTGGACTGTAACACATGCAAGTCCTTGGTTTCATTTCCATCAGATGGAAATCCTATTGTCATCCATGTTTCATATCTCATGATTGAAATATGTATTAATTGCTAGTTCAACCCGAACTGACTTTAAGCATCGCTACGATGAAACAACCTCATCGTAGTCAACTCCTTGAACTTGTTATTTCAACAAGTCGAGCTTTATGGATAAAACATTTTTATCCGTATCAGTTTTAAGTTCCATAAATATTCGTTAGACTCTAAGTCTTCCGAAAGGTGTATCAAGGTTTTAATCTTGAATCACTTATATGGAAACTATCTCTGATTGTATTGGCATTTAGCCAATTCCGGAGTCAGGGCCCATCAACGCTTCCTTGTGTATCGTAGGTATACTGTTGTCTAACAACAATATCTCGTTGCGCACCTAAGAGGTTTTGCACGAGCCTTGCCTACGTGGTTCAGCTGCAAGTTCGACCGAAGTCCATATATTTTATTGTAGAGACTTCCGTATCAGTCGCAGTAGGAAACTCTGGAATTACTTCCAAGGTCTCTTTCCTTTGATCTGATGATGAAGATACTGTTTATCTCGTCGAGTTGCACTATTCTCCCACTCATCTTTTTGAAAGAACCATTTTCTTCAAAAAGCATACCGTCCTTTGTGGCAAACCTATTTGCCTTGGTATAGTGAGGGAGGAATGCCCAATTGCTTGGGATAACCTACAAAGTAGCACTTGTCTGATTTGGAATAGGCTTGTAACCTTTTACACAAGCCCCATATTCCAAATGTTAAGAAAAGATATAACATGGTTGGGCGTACCATACCATGGCGTCATTTCAACAGACCCGATGGAGCTCTTTTCAGTGTAAAAGCCGCAGTCTCTAAAGCATCACTTTAAAAGGGATAATGGCAAATTTATTTATGTCATCTTTGATCTTACCATGTCTTGAATGGTTCGATTACATCTTCACGGACTTTCCACTTGCAGTGGTGTTCCGGGAGGTGCAAGTTATGAAACCCCTTTCACAACTCATCAGACATTCGCTAAACTTGTAACTCAAATATTCCTTTCTGCAATCGAATTGTAGAAACATAATTTTCTTGTTACAATAACTTCTACTTCATTTTTGAAAACCTTTCGAATGATTTCAAAAGATCCAGACTTACGTCTCATCAAGTAAATATCCATATATCTACTTGAGTCATTTCTGAAGATAGATAATTCCACTACTTGCAACATTTATCGGACTACACACATCAAATGTATGATCACCAATAAGTTTGTTATTCGTTCCTTATGGCATGTGAACGGTATTTCAGTCACTTCACTTTTTGGAGGAAATTTGCAAGTGTCAGATGATTCAAAATCAAACGACTTCAAAATCCATCATAATGGAATTTTCCATGCGGATTTCTCCAATTTGACCAAATGTAGTGTCACACTTGTGTGGTATTCTTTTAGTCTTGCGACATTTAGCGTCAGTGTTATGGATGTATCATATTACCATCAATATTCATAACATACATCCCATCTTGGATGGAAGCATGGCCCTTCATGTTATTCATAATACTGAACAACAATTGTTGTTTTTATGAACAACTCTTTTGCAACAAACATTGTGCAATGGGCTAGAGTGTATGAAACTCTAAAATGAATTATGAAAGTAAACCCAGAGGTAATGTATTAATATCAATATTCATAACATACGTCTCATTCATAATGAAAGTATGGCCCTTATGTTATTCATAACACCGAACATCAAAAGTTCTCTTATGAACAACCTTCTTGCAAGATACCTTATGCAAAGGGCTAGAGTGTGAAACTCTAAAATGAATTATGAAAGTAAATACATAGGTAATACACCGATGGAAGATATAGTAACTATTACTATGTTTCCAGCGTGTATCAAAACCTCATTGCTGGGTAGTCTTTCAGGCCATAGTAGTTCTTACATCGAGTTGCAACAGAATGCTATCGAGCGGGTATCTTTGTGATTTAACTCACAATACCCAAGAATCAGTGATTAACAAGTTAATCATAATTCCCAAGGACTATATCTTTGACCAGCCTTCTATACATCAAAAACTTGTATGACATTCATACATGAGCTGGATATTCCAGTCTTCTTTCTTTCTGCCTTTATACTTCTAATAGTTTAACTTTTAGTATTTCTCCTACTCTCAGAAGAAGCACCCAACTTAAGAGTGGCGTTAGCCCCGGACTTCCTAGGCATGAAAGTTTCACTAACACCCTTCGGACACTTCCTTTCTCTTTAAGTTGTTGTTTTATTCACCTTTCATCATATGACAGGCGTTCTCCTGGACCCCTTTCCTATCAGTCTAATGCATAGTAAACTCCTTTACTAATAGTTTGCAAACAAACATTGCTTTGGATATCTCATATCTTTTAGCCTTTGTCTGTCTCTGAAAATGATTTTCAGATTCCATGAATATCACATAACTATCCAAACTTTCGAAGTTTGGGTCTCATGGAAGCAAACATATTGCACTTGACTGAAACGGAATTCTAGCTTTTGGATCGAAGGACGAGAGTCACATGATCCATAGCATAAGCGAGAGAATACCAAAGTATGCGATAGGACAAAGTCCTTCTCGGCACTCTTGAGGACAATCCTCACATTACGTTACCAACCATAAAGATTTAACCAGATATTTAACAGCTATTCAAATTTAATAGGGAAGGTGGAAACGCGAGCCATTATTCTACAACTATTATGCAAATAACACTTAGACAGTGTTCAAAATTAATTGCACTGAGAATTAAAAGAATTAATTCTACAGTGCGCTCCCACTCAAATCAATATCTCTCATAATTGATTGTGAGTGATTCAAGATCCGCTTTTCAATTCCACGCCTTTGATGTGGACATCACTGATGACGAGAATTTCAATCGGTGGGGAAACATGCCGATCACATCTCTATGTGACTCCTGTTCATCTTTCGATGGGCGTGTTCCGAGCTCAGGACGATCAAGCCAGAACGTCAAGACAACCAAGTGATCTCGCTGCGAGGTCTGACCTCACCCGCCTCACACTTCCCAAATCGTTCGTACCCACGTGGACATGGCGCACCCCGAAAAGTTAGGTGCCGTGACGGTGCTACACTTGGGAGAACACTAACTACTTGATATTTTTGTGAGAGATCACCCTAATAAAAGCGACTACCGCGCAATCAAGAAGGGTGCATCATAAGGGATAAACATCTCAGGCAATTCATAATAGCATGATATGGTATAGCCCTTTCTGACGGAGAAGCCTTTCATTTCTTCGTCTTCGGCATTCGCGTCGGTGTTCACCTTCGCGAAGATTGCCACCACCTTGTCGATGCACCAAATAATATTGCTATCTCTATAGCTAATAAAATAATGCATTACACAAGGTTGACACGCAGGTCATTTAAAGTGCAATCTCCAGCCATCATGCCAAATCATGACACGCAGGTCATGTTAATCAATTTACATCATATAGACATCTCATACATAATCAAATTATTATGAGCACTGCTATACCACATCATATGCACATGCAAACCCTCCTGCAAAACCAAGTTAGACGTCTCTAATCGGTTCATGCAAAAACTTGTTTTACGTGGCTTCTAAGGTTTCGAAACAAACCGAAGCTACCAACGTCCATCATCAAGTATGATAATCCAAGTCGCTAGATTAACAATGCGGGGTGTATGAAGCACGAGATAATAAAATCTCGAACCCCATACTAAACTTCGTCATACGCATGACCCCCGTGCAGATCATATCTGCATTGCCCTTTCGTCTGCGAAATTTCATCTTTCTTTTTAACTACGGTGGAATTCAATGAACTGTTAGCACTTCGTTGATCAATCAGGATCGCGGATTGCCAGAACCTTGAAACTCCACCATACTGTTATCAAGATCAGAAATATGCAAATTCCAGGGAAGCAACAAGAACATCGGGTAACAGATTTCATCTGCTACCCGCACAAATAATTTTCAGTAATAGAACTCATCTACTACCTAATTATATTGTGCAACACCCATACATCACTATGTATTCTAGATCGCAACCTACATCTACGCATAGCACGGCTCATGATGCCACTGTAGGGTAACGTAGCAGAAAACAAAAAATTTCCGACCTACGCACCAGCCCAGGACCACTATGGAGACTGCATACAAGGTTTGATCATTTTCGTTACCGACTCGTAGCGCAGCGGAAGTAGAGTCGATGACGATCGGCGGTGCAGATCACCGCAGCTAGGATTTACAACCTCCCAACCGCGAGGATGTATACCCTCATCCGCGCCCCGGACAGCCCTCTGGGAGGCGGTCGAATAGTCCCCCGGACGGTGTCGCGGACAGCCCTTCGGGAGGACCTTCGAAACTCGGACGGTCACTCGGACAGCCCTTCGGGAGGACTCACAGAACTCGGACCGTCACTTGGACAGCCCTTCGGGAGGCACTCACGAACAGCCCCTCGGGCACTAAGATCGAAACTACGACCTCTCTACAGAGTTGCACACATACGGTGTCATCTATCCGGCAGGGCTTCGCCATCCAGAACTAGTTCCCACCGGAACCTAGACAGCCTTTCGGCTCTACGAAACTATTTCACGGGGAGGGAGAGAGAAGCCAGATCATTGCAATGGCACTTGTATGTGAGAAGGGATGGAGTTGTGGGCAGCCCACTCTCCTCTATTTATAGGAAAGCCAAGGGGTAAAGTTGGCATTCACAAATACCAAAAGTACCCCCACTTTATGTCATTTACATAAAGAATAAAGCAAAAAGGAGTGCCATGTGGAGCTCCATGGAGCTCCACCCTCCATGGCTGGCCACCCCTTGGGGGGGCCCCCCCAAGGGGGCTTCCTTAGTGCCTAAGGCTTCTAGAAGCCTTTTGGGAAATTTCCCAAAAGGTGCTTTCCATAAAATTCCCAAAAAGCACTTTCACTATTCACGACGACATTTTTCAGCTTCCGTTCGAACTGAAAATATTTATGTGGGCTTAGAACATTTCTAGTACCCACTAAAATAATTTTCAACGCGTTCTGGAACAATTCCAGTTTAGTGATTTCATCTGCGAAAAGCATCTGAAGCGGTTCCGGCAGCCGCGGAACATTTCCGGTTTTTCTTCCAAAAAATTCCCAGAAGTTTCCAGAATGATTCTGGCATCCTCCAAGAATTATCAGGCATGTGCCGAAACCATTTTGACTTAATGGTATACCCTGAAACAACTTTTCAGTTTCACCGGAACTCATCCGGTGACCTCTCTCTGCGGAACTTTTCCGTTGTCCGAAACTTTTCGGTGTCCGAAACTTTTTCGGCGATTTTCTCTCAGACTCCCTGTCTAGTATTCAGCAGATAGATGACCCTTAAGCGTGTGACCCTATAGGTTCGGTGAAGTATAGACATGACACGGAAACCCCTTCCGATCAATGATCAACATCGGAGCCGTGGACACCCATATTGACCCCTATACCCACACGAATGAATATTCGAGTGAACCTCCAGTTGCCGTGTGCTATTCCTGTTGCTTCGCGATATGTTACAAATACCCGAGGTGAGACATGTTGGCATTCCCGTGGATCAACAACTTGTCCACTATGCTAGTCACCTCGTTACCGGTATTGTTCTCTTTTCTCGTTACCGTGTTCCGGCATCCCCGTGATCAAATCACAAAGTGTCTGGCCAGACGATGATGGATACCGTCACACCGAGAGGGCCCAGAGATATCTCTCCATCGTCGGAGGAGCAAATCCCAATCTTGAGCTATCAAGTTACTTGACATACTTTCCCATGAACCCGTAAGCCGCCGTAATAGCCATCCAGTTACGGATGACGTTTAACAAACCCCAAAGTTCATGAATCAAGCATGAAGAAACTCGATACTCTCATGGTCTGAGGAATTATGCAAACGTTAACCATCTCTGTGTTATTAACCATAAACTTATGACGAATGTATCTCATAGCATAACATCAATTCGGGTCGATTCAACACAAATGTTCTGCTAACATTGTGCCCTCAAAGTTGCTGGCATAGACATGCCCATGATTGGGAAAACATAATCATCATGCAACACTTGAGCCAGTCTTAGAGGCACGACTAGGAATACATTTTACCGTTTATTATTCCACACGTGCACATGGGTTTTCCCCAGAGCCTTTATGGATATACGGGCTCGGGAACCACAGCAGTTATAGCATGGAACATAAACATAATAATGAACAGGGAGATAATAAATAACATTTATTATTGCCTCTAGGGCATATCTCCTACAAAGAGTTCGTTGTAAAAGGTTACTTCGAAGCAGTCTTCATCATTTCTCCATGCGATTTTCAATTTAAATTGAGGGTTTTGTATAACACATAATATGGTGGCACGGCAGTTGGAAATTGTTCCAAACAGGATACTTTGGCGAATTCTATAACAAATGGCTATGTATGTTGAGGCTTTAGAAGCGACAAACAAGATGTTGAATCATATAGTTCATTCATGAACTTAGTATGGTTCCAAGATGGCTTTGGTCAATGGGAAACTATTGCAGATAGTTGCTCCATAGCTCAGTCTGAGGAATCAGGTTTCGACCAACGATTCACATATATACAAAGCCAAGTCCGCACAAAATATGAATTTTGTGAAAGCGTGAAAATGCGAGGGTATGCAGAGATACACACGGAGCTGAAGTCGTTAGATCCATTGGACATCAGGCTATACCACATGTGGAGCATATTTTACACCAGTGTGCCATAGGTGTAATGTACATTAGCATTGACTAGATTATTGACTCTAGTGCAAGTGGGAGTCTGTAGGAGATATGCCCTAGAGGCAATAATAAATGTTATTGATTATTTCCCTATTCATAATTAGGTTTATGTTCCATGCTATAACTACTTTGGTTCTCGAGTCTGCAATAACCACGAGGCTCGGAGGAAGACTCATATGCACTTGTGGGATAATAAATGGTAAAATGTATTCCTAGTCTGGCCTCTAAGACTAGCTCAAGTGTTGCATGATGGTTCTGTTTTCCTAATCATGGGCATGTCTATGCCAGCAACTTTAAGGGCACAATGTTAGAAGAACATTTGTGTTGAATCAACCCGAACTGATGTTATGCTATGAGATACATTCGTCACAAGTTAAATGGTTAATAACACAGAGATGGTTAATGTTTGCATGATTCCTCAGACCATGAGAGTATCAAGTTTCTTCATGCTTGATTCATGAACTTTGGGGTTTGTTAAACGTCATCCGTAACTGGATGGCTATTACGGCAGCTTACGGGTTCATGGAAAAGTATGTCAAGTAACTTGATAGCTCAAGATTGGGATTTGCTCCTCCGTGAAGGAAATATGCCCTAGAGGCAATAATAAAGTTGTTATTTATATTTCCTTATATCATGGTAAATGGTTATTATTCATGCTAGAATTGTATTAACCGAAAACTTAGTACATGTATGAATACATAGACAAACAGAGTGTCACTAGTATGCCTCTACTTGACTAGCTCGTTAATCAAAGATGGTTAAGTTTCCTAGCCATAGACATGAGTTGTCATTTGATGAACGGGATCACATCATTAGAGAATGATGTGATTGACATGACCCATCCGTTAGCTTAGCACTATGATCGTTTAGTTTGCTGCTATTGCTTTCTTCATGACTTATACAAGTTCCTATGACTATGAGATTATGCAACTCCCGAATACCGGAGGAACACTTTGTGTGCTATCAAACATCACAACGTAATTGGGTGATTATAAAGATGCTCTACATGTGTCTCCGATGGTGTTTGTTGAGTTGGCATAGATCGAGATTAGGATTTGTCACTCCGATTGTTGGAGAGGTATCTCTGGGCCCTCTCGGTAATGCACATCACTATAAGCCTTGCAAGCAATGTGACTAATGAGTTAGTTGCGGGATGATGCATTACGAAACGAGTAAAGAGATTTGCCGGTAATGAGATTGAACTAGGTATGATGATACCGACGATCGAATCTCGGGCAAGTAACATACCGATGACAAAGGGAACAACGTATGTTGTTATGCGGTTTGACCGATAAAGATCTTCGTAGAATATGTGGGAACCAATGAGCATCCAGGTTCTGCTATTGTTTATTGACCGGAGATGAGTATCGGTCATGTCTACATAGTTCTCGAACCCGTAGGGTCCGCACGCTTAACGTTCGATGACGATCGATATTATGAGTTTATGTGTTTTGATGTACCGAAGGTAGTTCGGAGTCCCAGATGTGATCACGGACATGACGAGGAGTCTCAAAATGGTCGAGACATAAAGATTGATATATTGGAAGGCTATGTTTGGACACCGGAAAGGTTTTGGATAGGTTCGGGCATTTTTCGGAGTACCGGGGGGTTACCGGAACCCCCCGGGGAGTCAATGGGCCTTCATGGGCCTTAGTGGAAGAGAGGAGGAGGCGGCCAGTTGGAGGCACGCGCCCCCCCAAGCCCAATCCGAATTGGGGAGGGGGGCCGCCCCCCCCCCCCCCCTTCCTTCTCTCCCTCTTCCCCTTCTTTCCCCCTCCTAGTAGGACTAGGAAAGGGGGGAACCTACTCCTAGTAGGAGTAGGATTCCCCCCCTTGGGGCGCACCCCATGAGGCCGGCCGACCCCCTCCTTCACTCCTTTATATACAAGGGAGGGGGGCACCCCATAGACGCACAAGATTTGTCTTAGCCGTGTGCGGTGCCCCCTCCACAGTTACACACCTCGGTCATATCGTCGTAGTGCTTAGGCGAAGCCCTGCGCCAGTAACTTCATCATCACCGTCACCACGCAGTCGTGCTAACTGAAACTCTCCCTCGGCCTCAGCTGGATCTAGAGTTCGAGGGACGTCACCGAGCTGAACGTGTGCAGATCGCGGAGGTGCCGTGCGTTCGGTACTTGATCGGTTGGATCGAGAAGACGTTCGACTACATCAACCGCGTTACTAAACGCTTCCGCTTTCGGTCTACGAGGGTACGTGGACACACTCTCCCCGCTCATTGCTATGCTTCTCCTAGATAGATCTTGTGTGATCGTAGGATTTTTTTTTAAATACTACGTTCCCCAACAGTGGCATCCGAGCCAGGTCTATGCTTAGATGTTATTTGCACGAGTAGAACACAAAGGAGTTGTGGGCGTGGGTGTATACATATTGCTTGCCGTTACTAGCTGTTACTTGGTTCAGCGGTATTGTGAGATGAAGCGGCCCGGACCGACATTACGCGTATGCTTACGCGAGACTGGTTTCACTGCTACGAGCACTCGTTGCTTAAAGGTGACTGGCGGGTGTCTGTCTCTCTCACTTTAGTTGAACCGGTTTCAATGAAGAGGGTTCTTTTAGAAGATCAAAAAGCAATCACTACACCACGTTGTGATTTTGATGCGTAGGTAAGAACGGTTCTTGCTAGAAGCCCGTAGCAGCCACGTAAAACTTGCAACAACAAAGTAGAGGACGTCTAACTTGTTTTTGCAGGGCTTGCTATGAGGTGATATGGTCAAGACATGATGTGATATAATTTATTGTATGAGATGATCATGTTTTGTAACAGAGTTATCGGCAACTGGCAGGAGCCATATGGTTGTCGCTTTATTGTATGCAATGCAATCGCCATGTAATTGTTTTACTTTATCACTAAGCGGTAGCGATAGTCGTAGAAGCAATAAGTTGGCGAGACGACAAAGATGCTACGATGGAGATCATGATGGTGCTTTGGAGATGGAGATCAAAGGCACAAGATGATGATGGCCATATCATATCACTTATATTGATTGCATGTGATGTTTATCCTTTATGCATCTTATTTTGCTTAGTTCGGCGGTAGCATTATAAGATGATCTCTCACTAAATTTCAAGGTACAAGTGTTCTCCCTGAGTATGCACCATTGCGAAATTTCTTCGTGCTGAGACACCACGTGATGATCGGGTGTGATAGGCTCTACGTTCAAATACAACGGGTGCAAGACAGTTTTGCACATGCGGAATACTCAGGTTAAACTTGACGAGCCTAGCATATGCAGATATGGCCTCGGAACACTGAGACCGAAAGGTCGAACATGAATCATATAGTAGATATGATCAACATAGAGATGTTCATCATTGAAAACTACTCCATCTCACGTGATGATTGGACATGGTTTAGTTGATATGGATCACGTGATCATTTAGATGACTAGAGGGATGTCTATCTAAGTGGGAGTTCTTAAGTAATATGATTAATTCAACTTTAATTTATCATGAACTTAGTCCTGGTAGTATTTGCAAATTATGTTGTAGATCAATAGCTCGCGTATAGCTCCCCTGTTTTATTTTTGATATGTTCCTGGAGAAAACTAAGTTGAAAGATGATAGTAGCAATGATGCGGACTGGTTCCATGATCTGAGGATTATCCTCATTGCTGCACAGAAGAATTATGTCCTTGATGCACCACTAGGTAACAGACCTATTGCAGGAGCAGAGGCAAACGTTATGAACGTTTAGCAAGCTCGATATGATGACTACTTGATAGTTTAGTGTGCCATGATTTACGGCTTAGAACCCGGACTTCAAAAACATTTTGAACGCCACGGAGCATATGAGATGTTCCAAGAGCTGAAATCGGTATTTCAGACTCATGCCCGTGTCGAGAGGTATGAGACCTCTGACAAATACTTTGCCTACAAGATGGAGAAGAATAGCTCAACCAGTGAGCATATGCTCAGAATGTCTGGGTACTACAATCGCTTGAATCAAGTGGGAGTTAATCTTCCAGATAAAATAGTGATTGACAGAGTTCTCTAGTCACTATCACCAAGTTACTAGAACTTCGTGATGAACTATAATATGCAAGGGATGAATAAGACAATTCCCGAGCTCTTCGCGATGCTAAAGGCTGCGGAGGTAGAGATAAAAAAGGAGCATCAAGTGCTGATGGTTAACAAGACCACTAGTTTCAAGAAAAAGGGAAAAGGGAAGAAGGGGAATTTCAAGAAGAATAGCAAGCAAGTTGCTACTCCCGGGAAGAAGCCCAAGTCTGGACCTAAGCCTAAAACTGAGTGCTTCTACTGCAAAGGGACTGGTCACTGGAAGCGGAACTGCCCCAACTATTTGGCGGATAAGAAGGATGGCAAAGTGAACAAAGGTATATTTGATATACATGTTATTGATGTGTATTTTACTAGTGTTCATAGTAGCCCCTAGGTATTTGATACTGGTTCAGTTGCTAACATTAGTAACTCGAAACAGGAGTTGCAAAATGAACAGAGACTAGTTAATGATGAGGTGACGATGTGTGTTGGAAGTGATTCCAAGGTTGATAAGATCACCATCGCACACTCCCTCTACCTTCAGGATTAGTGTTGGACCTAAATAAATGTTATTTGGTATTTGCGTTGAGCATGAATATGATTGGATCATGTTTATTGCGATACGGTTATTCATTTAAGTCAGAGAATAATTGATGTTCTGTTTAAATGAATAAAACCTTCTATGGTCATACACTCAATATAAATTGTTTATTGAATCTCGATCGTAGTGATACACATATTGATAATATTGATGCCAAAAGATGCAAAGTTGATAATGATAATGCAACATATTTTGTGGCACTGCCGTTTAGGTCATATTGGTGTAAAGCGCATGAAGAAACTCCATTCGGATGGACTTTTGGAATCACCTGATTATGAATCATTTGATGCTTGCGAACCATGCCTCATGGGCAAGATGACTAAAACTCCGTTCTCCGGAACAATGGAGCGAGCTAATGACTTATTGAAAATAATACATACCGATGTATGCGGTCCGATGAATGTTAAAGCATGCGGCGGGTATCGTTATTTTCTGACCTTCACAGATGATTTGAGTAGGTATGAGTATATCTACTTGAAGAAACATAAGTCTGAAACATTTGAAAAGTTCAAAAGAAATTCAGAGTGAAGTGGAAAATCATCGTAACAAGAAAATAAAATTTCTACGATCTGATCGTGGAGGTGAGTATTTGAGTTATGAGTTTGGTCTTCATTTGAAACAATGTGGAATAGTTTCACAACTCACGCCACCTGGAACACCACATCGTAATGGTGTGTCCGAACGTCGTAACCATACTTTATTAGATATGGTGCGATCTATGATGTCTCTTACCGATTTACCACTATCGTTTTGGGGTTATGCATTAGAGACAACTGCATTCACGTTAAATAGGGCACCATCTAAATCCGTTGAGACGACACCATATGAACTGTGGTTTGGCAAGAAACCTAAGTTGTCGTTTCTTAAAGTTTGGGGCTGCGATGCTTATGTGAAAAAGCTTCAACTTGATAAACTCGAACCCAAATCGGAGAAATACATCTTCATAGGATACCCAAAGGAGACTATTGGGTACACCTTCTATCACAGATCCGAAGGCAAGATATTCATTGCTAAGAATGGATCCTTTCTAGAGAAGGAGTTTCTCTCGAAAGAAGTGAGTGGGAGGAAAGTAGAACTTGATGAGGTAATTGTACCTTCTCCCGAATTGGAAAGTAGTTCACCACAGAAATAAGTTCCAGTGATGCCTACACCAATTAGTGAGGAAGTTAATGATGATGATCATGAAACTTCGGATCAAGTTGCTACCGAACCTCATAGGTCAACCAGAGTACGTTCCGCACCAGAGTGGTACGGTAATCCTGATCTGGAAATCATGTTACTAGACCATGACGAACCTACGAACTATGAGGAAGCGATGATGAGCCTAGATTCCACGAAATGGCTTGAGGCCATGAAATCTGAGATGAGATCCATGTATGAGAACAAAGTGTGGACTTTGGTTGACTTGCCCGATGATCAGCAAGCCATTGAGAATAAATGGATCTTCAAGAGGAATACAGACACTGATAGTAGTGTTACTATCTACAAATCTCAACTTGTCGCAAAAAGGTTTTCGACAAAGTTCAAGGTGTTGACTACGATGAGATTTTCTCACTCGTAGCGATGCTTAAGTCTGTCCGAATCATGTTAGCAGTTGCCACATTTTATGAAATCTGGCAAATGGATGTCAAAAACTACATTCCTTAAAGGAATTTTTAAAGAAGAAGTTGTATATGATGCAACCAGAAGGTTTTGTCAATCCTAAAGGTGCTAACAAAATGTGAAAGCTCCAACGATCCATCTATGGACTGGTGCAAGCATCTCGGAGTTGGAATATACGCTTTGATGAAGTGATCAAAGCATATGGTTTAATACAGACTTACGGTGAAGCCTGTATTTACAAGAAAGTGAGTGGGAGCTCTGTAGCATTTCTGATATTATATGTGGATGACATATTGATGATTGGAAATGATATAGAATTTCTGGATAGCATAAAAGGATACTTGAATAAGAATTTTTCAATAAAAAGGACCTCGGTGAAGCTGTTTAAGTATTGAGCATCAAGATCTATAGGGATAGATCGAGACGCTTAATAGGACTTTCACAAAGCACATACCTTGACAAGATTTTGAAGAAGTTCAAAATGGATCAGTCAAAGAAGGAGTTCTTGCCTGTGTTACAAGGTGTAAAATTGAGTAAGACTCAAAACCCGACCACAGCAGAAGATAGAAAGAGAATGAAAGTCATTCCCTATGCCTCAGTCATAGGTTCTATAAAGTATGACATGCTATGTACCAGACCAGTTGTGTACCTTGCTATGAGTTTAGCAAGGAGGTACGATAGTGATCCAGGAATGGATCACTGGATAGCGGTCAAAGTTATCCTTAGTTACCTAAGAGGACTAAGGAAATATTTCTCGGTTATGGAGGTGATAAAAGAGTTCAACATAAAAGGTTACGTCGATCAAGCTTTTACACCGATCCAGATGACTCAGAGTCTCAATCTGGATACATATTGAAAGTGGGAGCAATTAGCTAGAGTAGCTCCATGCAGAGCATTGTAGACATAGAAATTTGCAAATATACATACGGATCTGAATGTGACAGACCCATTGACTAAACTTCTCTCACAAGCAAAAAATGATCACACCTTAGTACACTTTGGGTGTTAATCACATGGCGATGTGAACTAGATTACTGGCTCTAGAAAACCCTTTGGGTGTTAGTCACATGGCGATGTGAACTATGGGTGTTAATCACATCGTGATGTGAACTATTCGTGTTAAATCACATGGCAATGTGAAACTAGATTATTGACTCTAGTGCAAGTGGGAGACTGAAGGAAATATGCCCTAGAGGCAATAATAAAGTTGTTATTTATATTTCCTTATACCATGATAAATGTTTATTATTCATGCTAGAATTGTATTAACCGGAAACTTAGTACATGTGTGAATACATAGACAAACAGAGTGTCACTAGTATGCCTCTACTTGACTAGCTCGTTAATCAAAGATTGTTAAGTTTCCTAGCCATAGACATGAGTTGTCATTTGATGAACGGGATCACATAATTAGAGGATGATGTGATTGACATGACCCATCCGTTAGCTTAGCACTATGATCGTTTAGTTTGCTGCTATTGCTTTCTTCATGACTTATACAAGTTCCTATGACTATGAGATTATGCAACTCCCAAATACCGGACGAACACTTTGTGTGCTATCAAATGTCACAACGTAACTGGGTGATTATAAAGATGCTCTACAGGTGTCTCCGATGGTGTTTGTTGAGTTGGCATAGATCGAGATTAGGATTTGTCACTCCGATTGTCGGAGAGGTATCTCTGGGCCCTCTCGGTAATGCACATCACTATAAGCCTTGCAACCAATGTGACTAATGAGTTAGTTGCGGGATGATGCATTACGGAACAAGTAAAGAGACTTGCCGGTAACAAGATTGAACTTGGTATGATGATACCGACGATCGAATCTCGGGCAAGTAACATACCGATGACAAAGGGAACAACGTATGTTGTTATGCGGTTTGACCGATAAAGATCTTCGTAGAATATGTGGGAGCCAATATGAGCATCCAGGTTCCGCTATTGGTTATTGACTGGAGATGAGTCTCGGTCATGTCTACATAGTTCTCGAACCCGTAGGATCCGCACGCTTAACGTTCGATGACGATCGGTATTATGAGTTTATGTGTTTTGATGTACCGAAGGTAGTTCGGAGTCCCGGATGTGATCACGGACATGATGAGGAGTCTCGAAATGGTCGAGACATAAAGATTGATATATTGGAAGGCTATGTTTGGACACCGGAAAGGTTTCGGATAGGTTCGGGCATTTTCCGGAGTACCGGGGGGTTACCGGAACCCCCTGGGGAGTCAATGGGCCTTCATGGGCCTTAGTGGAAGAGAGGAGGAGGCGGCCAGGTGGAGGCGCCCCCCCCCCCCCAAGCCCAATCCGAATTGGGGAGGGGGGGCGGCCCCCCTTTCCTTCTCTCCCTCTTCCCCTTCCTTCCCCCTCCTAGTAGGACTAGGAAAGGGGGGAACCTACTCCTAGTAGGAGTAGGATTCGCCCCCTTGGGGCGCACCCCATGAGGCCGGCCGACCGCCTGCTTCACTCCTTTATATACAGGGGAGGGGAGCACCCCATAGACGCACAAGATTTGTCTTAGCCGTGTGCGGTGCCGCCCTCCACAGTTACACACCTCGGTCATATCGTCGTAGTGCTTAGGCGAAGCCCTGCGCTGGTAACTTCATCATCACCGTCACCACGCCGTCGTGCTGACTGAAACTCTCCCTCGGCCTCAGCTGGATCTAGAGTTCGAGGGACGTCACTGAGATGAACATGTGCAGATTGCGGAGGTGCCGTGCGTTCGGTACTTAATTTGTTGGATCGCGAAGACATTCGACTACATCAACCGCGTTACTAAACGCTTCCGCTTTTGGTCTACGAGGGTACGTGGACACACTCCCCCCGCTCGTTGCTATGCTTCTCCTAGATAGATCTTGCGTGATCGTAGGATTTTTTTTGAAATACTACGTTCCCCAACACTCCGACGATGGAGAGATATCTCTGGGCCCTCTCGGTGTTATGGTATCCATCATCGTTTGGCCAGACACAGGGTGATTTGATCACAGGGATGTCGGAACACGGTAACGAGAAATGAGAACAATACCGGTAATGAGGTAACTAGCATAGTGGACAAGTTGTTGATCCACGGGAATGCCAACATGTCTCACCTCGGGTATTTGTAACATATCGCGAAGCAACAGGAATAGCACAGGGCAACTGGAGGTTCACTCGAATATTCATTCGTGTGGGTATAGGGGTCAATATGGGTGTCCACGGCTCCGATGTTGATCATTGATCGGAAAGAGTTCCTGTCATGTCTATACTTCACCGAACCTATAGGCTCGCACGCTTAAGGGTCATCTATCTGCTGAATACTAGAGAGGGAGTCTGAAAGAATATCACCGAAAAAGTTTTGGACGCAACGGAAACGTTCCGGAGAGGACACCGGAATCGTTTCGGTAAAACTAGAAAGTTGTTTCAGGGTATACCATTAAGTCAAATTGGTTTCGGCACATGTCTGGAAATTCTTGGAGGGTGCCAGAATCATTCTAGAAACTTCTGGGATTTTTCCAGAAGAAAAACAGGAAATGTTCTGGGGCTGCCGGAACCGCTTTGTCTGCTTTTCGCAGATGAAAATCACTAATCCGGAATTGTTTCGGAACGTGTTGAAAATTATTTTAGTGGGTACTGGAAATGTTCTAAGCCCACATAAATATTTTCAGTTCGAACGGACGCTGAAAAATGTCGTCATGAATAGTGAAAGTGCTTTTCGGTTTACTTTTTTGGAAAGCCACCTTTTAGGGCTTTTGTGAAAAGCCTTCTAGAAGGACTTGGGAGCCAAGGAAGCCCCTCATGGGGGCCCCCCTAGGGGAGGCCGGCCACACATGTGGAGCTCCATGGAGCGCCACTTCCCTTCCCTTTATGCCCTTGTGGGAAATCCATGTGATGAGTTTTTTGGGTATTTTTCCATATGGGATTTCCTATAAATAGAGGTGAAGGGGGTGCTCTCCACACTCATCCCTTGCTCTTATACACATGCCATGACTTGTCTGGCTTCTCTCTCCCTCCCAGCGAAAAAGTTTCGTAGAGCTGAAAGGCTGTCTGGGTTCTGGTGGGAACTAGTTCTGGATGGCGAAGCCCTGCCGGATAGATGACACCGTATGTGTGCAACCCCATAGAGAGGTCATAGTTTCGATCTTTGTGCCTGAGGGGCTGTTTTGAGAGTGCCTCCCGAAGGGCTGTCCAAGTGACGGTCCGAGTTCTGTGAGTCCTCCCGAAGGGCTGTCCGAGTGACCGTCTGAGTTTTGAGGGTTGTCCCAAAGGGCTGTCTGTGACACCATCCGAAGGACTATCTGACCGCCTCCCGGAGGGCTGTCCGTGGGGCAGATGAGGGAGTATATCCTCGCTGTTCGGAGGTTGTAAATCCTAGCTGCGGGGATCGGCACCGCCGATCGTCATCGACTCTACTTCCGCTGCGCTACGAGTCGGTAAAGAAAAGATCAAACCTTGTACGCAGTCTCCATAGTGGTCCTGGGCTGGTGCGTAGGTCGGAATTTTTTTGTTTTCTACTGCGTTACCCTACAAAAGCAACATATATCATTCAATGACGAAGTCTAACTCTCTTCCTATGCATCGGCATGTCATAAAAGAACAATTCATGCACATCAAGTAAAGGCCAATACATAGCATGAACAGTTGCTTGCAATTTTATCGTATTGGAAACATAAAGAGGTGGAGATGTAGTTCCTCTCTCATAAAAATTGCAAGTAGGAGCAGCAAGCACATGCATATTATATTCATCAAAATCATCATGTGCAACGGTAAAACGCAACCCATCAATATAATCCTTAATAAGAGCAAACTTGTCCGATATAGTGTAGTTGGGAGAGTTCAAAAAAATAATAGGACTATCATGTTTGGGTGCAATAACAACAATTTCATTCTTAACATAAGGAACTATAGCAAGTTCATCTCCATAAGCATAATTCATATTGGCATCTTGGCCACAAGCATAGCAATCATCAAGTTCATCAAAAAGGGATATTTCAAATGAATCAACGGGATCATAGCAATTATCATAGCATTCATCCTTCGGTAAGAATGAAGGGATATTAAATGATGTATGAGTTGAAGAGTTACTCACATTAGAAGGTGAGCACAGGTAGCTAATCCGCTCTTCCTCCTTTCATTCTTCACTCTCCTCGTCATCTTTTTCATCCAATGAGCTCATAGTTTCATCAATTTCTTCTTCCATAGATTCCTGCAAGATATTAGTCTCTTCTTGGACAACGAAGAATTTCTCAATAAATACATCAATATCAAAATTGTATTTATAATTCTCATAGCAATATTTAAGTATAGCAAAAAAATTCAGGTATATAAACGGCATCATCATAATCTTCTTACTTTTCAAACAGAGATTCAATTTCATAAGCACCCTTAAAAGCAACAAATTCTTCTATTCGTTCCACATCATAGTAATCATATCTACCATTAGCATAAGAAGCCAAGGTTTCATTATTATTAAATTCACATGAGAAGGGAAGGTGTCGAACCTTCATCCAAGAGCAACAATTATAATCATATGTAGAGTATAGATTCCAAGCATACCATTGCAACATTTCATTTTGATCCCATAAGAGTTTTCCTTTTTGAGTCAAGCGATAATCCCTAAAGTATTCACGTTGATCCAACGTGTCTCCCATTATCAAGTTGAATGGGGTTTTCTCAGGATTATCAAAGTAGTGTTTAATATTTTTCACATAACGAGCATCGAGGGTTTTAGGAGGTTCCCCATCTCCATGAGTACAACTAAATTTTTTGGTGTTTCGTGTTCTATATCCATAACTAAAGATAGAGAACAACTTAGAACAGGAAATAAAAACTACTTAGTGATAAAGCAAAGAAGCACACATGAGAATATTCACCCCACGCTATTACTCCCCGGCAACGGCGCCAGAAAAAGTTTTTGATAACCCACAAGTATAGGGATCGTTTGTAGCCCTTTTCGATAAATAAGAGTGTCCAACCCAACGAGGAACTAAAGGTAGAACAAATATTCCCTCAAGTTCTATCGACCACTGATACAACTCTACGCACTCTTAACGTTTGCTTTACCTAGAACAAGTATAAAACTATTTTGTATGTGTGAGGATAAGTTTGCAAGAACAAAACTAGAAGTACTTAGCAAGAATAAAACTACGAGTAAATTGCAAGATAATAAAAGTTAGTTCTTTAGTAAATAGCTTTTTGTCACACAAGAAAGTTATTTCTCCCTAGGCAATCGATAACTAGACCGGTAATCATTATTGCAATTTTATATGAGGGAGAGGCATGAGCTAACATACTTTCCGTACTTGGATCATATGCAATTATGATTGGAACTCTAGCAAGCATCCGCAACTACCAAAGATCATTAAGGTAAAACCCAACCATAGCATTAAGTATCAAGTCCTCTTTAGTCCCATATGCAACAACCCACTTACTCGGGTCTGTGCTTCTGTCACTCATGCCACCCACCATAAGCGAATCATTAACGTATTGCAACACCCCACAGCGGGGATCCCTCACGTTTGCGCGACACGGAGGGCACCATAGGACAGCACCAAAATAAAACATACAACTCAAACCAATCACGATCATCAATTAACCCATAGGACAAAACGGATCTACTCAAACATCGTAGGATAGCCACATATCATTGGGAAATAATATATAGCGTTGAACACCATGTTCAAGTAGAGGTTACAGCGGGGAAAAGAGGTGTTACACCACTGTTAGAGGGGGGGAGACTTGGTGTTGACGGTGGCGAAGTTGTTGGTGTAGATCGCCGTCACAATGATTGCCCTGGCGGCCCTCCGGCGCCACCGGGAGAGAGGGGGAGAGAGCCCCCCTCATTCTTCGTCTTCCTTGGCCGCCCCCCTAGATGGGAGGAGAGTTCCCCCTCTGGTCCATGGCCTCCATGGCAACGGAGGGGCGAGAGCCCCTCCGAGATTGGATCTCTCTCTGTTATCTTCTGTTTCGCGTTCTGCAGATCTGGCCGAAAACCGTTTCTTAAATATCCGGAGATCCGTAACTCCGATTGCGCTGAAATTTTAACACTATTTTTTTGGATATAAGCTTCATTGTGCCGGAAGAAGGGCAGCAACCGTCTTACGAGGTGACCACAACCCACCACCACGCGCCTGGGGCCTGGGCCATGCCCTGGTGTCTTGTGGGGGCTGTGGGCCTCCTTTTGCGTTGATTCCACATCCCAAAATCACATATATTTCAAAATAATTCTCCATAAAATTTTATTGCATTTGGACTTCGTTTGATATGGATATTCTGCGAAACAAAAAACATGCAACAAATAGGAACTGGCACTGAGCACTGGATCAATATGTTAGTCCTAAAAAATCATATAAATTTTTGCCAAAAGTATGTGAAAGTTGTATAAAATTGGCATGAAACAATCAAAAATTATAGATATGACGGAGACATATCAGGCGTCAATGGTCATCCACTCATCATCATTGACCGTGAGACTGGAGTCCATAGAGCCATCAACATGATCAAGGAGATTGTACACACGGAACACTAGAGAGAAATACGTTTTCGAGGCATAGTAGGTGGAGGTGTTGTGGTCGAGGACTACAGGAACATGGCCATGGATGTTGAGGTGGCAGATGAGCACGGGATCGGGACCGGTGAATGGGTTGGAACCGGCAGACACAGAGGAACTGGGGGTGTTCATGGTGGAGGGGAGGAAGGTGGGAGGTGCGGCGGCAGCGGGAGAAGTGATGCGGCTGCGGTGGCAGGGTAGGGCAGCGGCGGCGGCAGTAGGGGGCGGCGGCAACGAGGGCGATCGGGAGTCACGGCGGTGGCGGCGGCCAGGGAGCGAAGGGTTAGGGTTTATGATCGGGAGGAAACTGATACCATGTTGAAGACTAGGTTTGGCAATGCAACACTCGATGTATTAATGGGGTGCAAAGTACACGTATATATGATGTACAAGGTGGGCCTCAACCTCATCTATACAAGGAATAAGAGGTGGCGGCAAAATACAAGATATACATGCAACACAATATATTTAACACGTACAACTCGGCGTGCAGCCGCGACGCCGGCGGCGGACGGGTGGCGGGGAGAGCTCACGGTCGCCGGGAAGGCAGGGCACGCCAGGAGGGATGAGCGCGGACCTGGGGAGCTCTCTGATAGCGGTTTCTCTTTGTCTGCCACACCGCCTCCGCCGGAGCAGGGCCGCGGGATGGTCAAGCCGTGTCGCCCTAGACCAGTGGGCCGAAGGCCGTGCCCACCACCCGCGGGACGATGATCGACCGGAGCTGCGGGGGCGGCGGCGACCGAACAAGGGAAGGGAGCTCCGACGAGGACGAGCCAGAAAGCAAGACCCTCTAGGCCATAGCGGTAAGGGTGGGTGCCATCTCCGGAGCGGAGGGCGGCGCAGCAGGAAGCCGCCGGAGCCTGAATGGCTACCGGCGCGGAGCGCTGGGGGGAGTAGAGCGCAAGGAAGGGAGCCAAAGTTCAACCTACGAGGCTTATAGCTACTTGCATTGCAATAATCTCTACTCCTAATGTGTGAGTTGGCAGAATAGCATCCACGGTTTCTTTTCGTCCCACCACTTCCGTCCGTTTTTTTTCGCTGGTTTTTTTCCGTCTCCGCTCCCACCCCACCAGGCGACGCACGATCCCCGTCTCGACGCTGACCCCGCGACGCCGCCCACCCTCCCGATCTGGTCGCCGCAACCCCCTCCTCTGCCAATCTCGTGAGCTGCAGGGGAAATCAGCCTCCAGAATCATCACCACTGATGCTGCTCGGTTCCCCTCCGCAACCTGCCACTTGCAACGGACAGAGGTCGCCGATGTGGGCTCGACGCAGCCGCCTGGAGCTACTTCGCCCTCGACGTCGAGGAGGGCGTGGGCCTGAGATCCCGCCCGCCCTGCTCCTCCATAGACACCTCTATCCTCCGCCGTCCTCTCGTCAAACGGATCGCGCGCCGCACCCTATCTCTATCACAAAAGGAAATGACAGCTGTGATTTTGGATTGGGCCATGTGATTGAGCAATATGGCGTGGTGATTTTGTTGACGGAGGGAGATCCCTTATGCCAACGCCGCCATGGCTGAGACGACAGAGAAGAAGGCCGACAACCTGGATGCCTTCAAGTAATCCATCGATCTGGTACTACCACGACCTCTGCTCTCTTCTCCTCCCTCTAGGTTTGGGTGCAAGGATAGCCTAGGGGTGGTGGTTCTTGGGGAAATTTAAAGCTTGGGACTTTACGGAGTAGGACTGATCTACGGCTTTAGGAGTAGCTGCTTTAGATTGGTGTATATGTACAGGTTGCTATTTGAGAATATACTACGTACTGGTCAAATCTCAAAACAAATGGCCCATTCTGACCATAACTATTCCAAAAGCATTGATAGGCTTTTTTCAACATCAAGATTTCTGAATATTGATCTCAGCAGTGTCCAAAATCCAAATGGTTATGTTTGTTTAGATTTTCCTCATTTTTATGTCCTTTGAATTAGAATAGTGCTTGTGGTGAATAATGAGTGATTGTTGGTGACACAGCTAGCTCTTGAGAATAATTTGTGAAATAGTTCGCTCATATATGTGTCATTGACAACGTTGCTTGTGGAGAGTAATAAGAATTTATCTAGCTCATGTATGTCTGGGCCTGAGACTGAGAGGACGATGGTCGTGGCTCAATTGATGATGGTGGTTGCGACGCACAGCCGTACGAATGGACAGAAGACAAGCCAAGCACTCCCTGGGAATCGCCGTGATTCCGGAACGGGTGGTGGGTCCCTGCCCCTACCGCCCATGAAGCTGACAACGATCATGTGGCTGTCGTGCGGCTGCTGTGGAGGGGAGGGGGGGAGGCAGGGAGACGTGTAGGCGAGAACCCGCACGGTGGAGGAAGGAGACGCCTCAGGTGGAGATGACGACGATGGCCGTGGCTCCATCGCTGGCGGCGGTCACGACGTGCAGCTGCAGGACTAGACATCAGACAGGCCGAGTCGTTTATGGGAGTTGTTTGCTTTGGTGGTGCTCCTGGGTTTACGATTTCAATAAAATCCTATGGCGGAGGGGAAGGTTATTGTTATTTCTCTGATATCACACTGTATCTTCTTGGCTCAAGTATTAAGAAAGTAACACTGTCCGGATGTATTTACTTAGTTTGCCAAGCTGCTGAAAATATCTGTAATTCAGACATGACAGAGTCAAATTTACAAGTAGCTTTTATAGTCATAGCTAGCTTACTTTGGTTTACTTGGTCCATGTAGGGCTGGAATCTCAGAGCTACACTTTCAACCGACTTGCTTTGAAAATCAAGTAAAACTAAAAGAATGGAGGTTTCAATTGCAGCAATAGTTTAATAGTGCTACAGATGTGTGGAGTGGGCAAGAATATATAGCTGACTATTGTTTCTTATTTTTCTTCATAATTTCTTACATGGATCTGACTGTTGTTTCTTCTTTTTCTTTAGGAGTTAAGGGTCTATTTCTGAGGGGAGTGTACGTATTATCGGACATGGTGCCACCGCCGAGAGCGATCATCGTGTCCGCCTAGCACATCGTGTTTGAGGGAATTATGCCGCCCTGAATAAGGTTGCAGCAATCTTACTGGTTGTGGCACCGAGACTCAGCTTTTTCCCTCTCCAAGCACAAGGGCTGCACCTGTTGTATGATGATTTATTCAACATCCAGTTTTGTGGTGTGAACACTAGATTTATTTAGTTTTCATTTCGTACATCTCAGTTGCATAAAGGAATAAAAATTTCTGTCATTATCGGGTATGTTGCTGACGACTTTCCTAGCTTTAAGTAGATGCTGAGGTGAGAAGTGCATATAGGAGTTTTGGAACCTCCTGCATGACAAGGTCACTCGGTGCTGTTGTGTTTACCCATGAGAATGAACCTGCTAATGCTCCCCTCACAAGCGGAAGTTTCTTGAAAGCAGGTAAAGTGGTGAGAGACTATTTCCTCTCTTCTATCTTGATGCAAATACTTTTGTGATGTTGGTGTCCCAACAATGTAAGTCATCATTTGATTCACTAGCTATATATAGAAAGGTTGTTTTATTAGTTGTTTTAAGGAACCCTTGTTTTAAAGCAATTTCCATTTCTTTGGTTGAATACGCATGACAATGATGCACATATCATCATCCTGAGATGTACTAACTACTATACTCATTCAAGGGTGTTCTTCTCTTTGGCTACTTGGAACGAGGACGACATCGCTTGATAGAGCCACTGCTATCATCCTTTATTTGGATATCATTAATATATTATTTTCAACTAATGTGTTCTGCTAATGTAGATTGTATCAACTGCTATGATTGAAAATATATATTTGTAAAAGCATCCGTCCTATAAGGTACTCCCTCCATAAAGAAATATAAGAGCGTTTAGATCACTACTTTGGTGATCTAAACACTCTTTTATTTCTTTACGGAAGGAGTAAGTGTCTAACTATGCCTGTGAGCATCAAGCACCTTATGGCCAAATATATTATGTCTGCTTCAGTCATTAAAACAACATGTATTTAGTAGTTGTAGAAAGTCCATTCTGTAGGGGAACAAAGTAAGAAACTAGCAGTCCGCAATACAAAGCACCTGAACTCTAGATCGACTTCGCGAAAAAAGCCATGCAGAAGGTCTTCACATTTTAAGTTGTTATGCACATTTTAAATTCCATTTTTGTTTCTCTTGAAGATAAAATTTGGTGTATTTTGTAATAATGTCATTCATTAATGTTATCTTTTTTTATCCTTTTGTGTGGCCATGTATTATTTTCATGGATGAAATTGATGCCATTGGTGGCTGAAGATTCAGTAAGGGCAATAGAACAGATTGTGAAATACAACATAGTTGATGGATCTCCTTAATCAGATAGATGGATTCATGAGCTTGGGAAGGTACACATTATTCTATTTTGTGGCTGCTATGGTAAAAAAAGTACCACAAATATGTATTGTACAATGATTATATGCTCATTTCTTATAGCTAATTAAATGATCTTATTGATCAATCAAATGCTAAATTCTTAATGGGCATCCAGTTACACGTTATAACCATATAAGTCTATCTTGGTTGTCTTATGAACATTGTATTTTGCGTTCTGTGGATTTGGCATCGATGATTTAGACTTTAGTTTCCACCAACATTGTATTATATTACTAAACGCTTAATCTTTTTTTAATTTATATTTTTCTTTTTGGTAGACACACCTATGAGAACATATTGTGCCCTACCTAAATTCAGTTGTAAATTCTGTGTGTGTGATGTTGCCTTCTCTCATGATGTGGTATAGGGCAAGCTGATGCACATCAATGGTAAGAGATTATAAGCAGCCTGGACTGGCATAGGTGTGCCTGCTGTCCTCCATGGCACGGGTCGTTGAGGTAGAGTGGAATTGGGTAGAGTGGATTTGGTGTTTTTCCTTCTGCGTATAGGTAAACCTCATGAATCTTGGTTTCCTTTTATTTCTCAAGATGTCTGCTATGTAATCTTGATTTGATGAATACATTTTAGAACATCTTTTTTGTTCCCCATTTTAGATTCAGGGAATGATCCTTGAATTTCAATGATTTTGATGATTTACAAATATTATGCAGGTGATTAATTCTTTGGAGCCTAACTGAATGTTGTGGTAGAGATATTAGATAAAGCCACTTTCAACTGATGTGTATTTGCAAATTATACATGTTTGCTGACCAAGCTGATTACATGTGTTAATTCTCTTTTATGTTCTTGTTCATGGCAAGATCTGCTCTTGCACCGTGTAATTTGGTGTTCTTATGGTTTGTAGAGGTTGTCCTCCCGTGTTTTATTTGAAAACTAGCTACAGTGGAATTTCTGTGTGTGCCCTTCCGGTGAATGATCAGTCATGTATGTTTTCCTGTTGTATTTTCTCTATATGTAAGCTCTATTATATAAACACTTAAGAGTAGATATCCACTACAAGTTGAATTTAGTGTGGATTACATCACAGACCATGCATTGTGATAAGAAAAAACAGACCGAACCGGTTCAGGCTCAGTTTTCTCAATTCTGATTGTTGAATTATGATGGATAGACCTGTTTAGATATTTTCTACAAGTGTTTATATTTTTAATCATTGTTGAGGAAATTGTTAACTGGTAGCTGCTCGGTTGGTTGGTGAGTAGGGGAGGGTCCGACATGAAAAGGGAAGAGTGCGTAGGGTGGTAGGTATTCTGTGTTGGGACTGTGCGTTGGAGATAACACGACAGATAGTCCCGACAACCATATCTCTCTCCCACATATGGGCTGGTTTTGGGGAGCTTGAAATGTCCGGATGGTTAAATTTTGGGGAGTCTGTTGGGTGCCCGTTTGATGTCCCAACATGTGTATGAGAGAAAAATGAATTTCACCTTGTAAACGATCTTAATCATTTATTTGATTCATTTATATGCATTGTAGCCCGTAGCAACGCATGGGCATTCTACTAGTATTAAGAAGATCTGACCGAGTTACAATTACGTAGATATAACGAGTACGATGTATTTATACGATGAAATATACACGGTCCACCAGCTCGATGCCATGGTGTTTCTATTTATTATTATTTTTTGAATTTGTAGCATGTTTCTTTTTTATAGGTAGTGTGCGTTTAGTATGTAATAGATACATAGATAGATAGATGTTGCTCTCGAAGTAGTGAAAATACAATGTTACATATGCTTCTTTATAGTGGATATATAGACTGCTCTTTTCTTGCAGTTATTCTAGAGTATGTTTGACTAAAATGGAGACAAAGATATACATAGGCATATGATATGAATACATATACATCTTGATTTTCTGAAGAGAAGATACATAAGTTTGGGAAGCTACTTGTTGTGCCTGAAATACAATCTTGGCATTTCAAACCATAATAGACAGCTATAATATAATATAATATGACTGCATTACATAATCTCCTTCATACCACAACTTATTTGCTGGACAAGCAGGGCACTACTGAAGTAAACCGATAGGCTGTTCCATCAAGCATCTGTGTCACTTCAGGCATCGTTGGCTGCATCGTCGGATCCTCCTGGTTTGCCTGTTCTATGAAAAAGGGTTTCCCCTTCGCCCGCTTTATAAATAAAGCAACATCGCAGTACAACCGAGAGAACGGTACAAACACACACCACCCAACACCGCACACAACACAAACCCAAGGCTAGATACAAGGGCGCCGGGCACCCACATACCACTCCAACGACTACAAGGTACACAAAGGATGAACAAAGGAGCACCACCTCGAGCCGACCAAGATCACCAAGAGCAAACTACCTAGGAGAGGTGAGAGGCCAACGGCGGAGCGACGACTCCAAAACGGTGCCTTCAAGAAGGGCATGACCATAGCCGCCACCATCCTCCTGGTTTGCCTGTTCTTCATTGGCGATATCGATCTAGCTCCACAACCCTCTTGCTTGCAATACACTAGCTCCAGCCGAATCCCCCCAAAGCTGTAAACAAGACATAGCTCCAAATCGATGGACTTGTTGGCCTCTTTTGCAGTTCTTGCCATGCGGACGTGACTCCTCCCGCCCGGTTCTTGAATCACCATCGCTTCCAACGTGCCTCGATTGTCTCAGAGCGATGGTCTAGATCACGCCGGTCGAAGTCGCTCGTACACAACGCCACGACGGTCACATTCCACCTCGGCCCAAACGGCAAGCGGCAGCGGGCGGTCCATCGTCCAGACGTCCGGGCACCGGTAAGCCTGGTGGCAGAGGGTGTCCGCCACTTGATTCCCTTCACGAAACACATGCTGCACGTGAGCAATCCGGCACTACCGGAATAAACCCCTATGCCGACGGCCCAGGCCGTCTGCATAGCCCTGATTCCCGTCGGGATAGGCCTATGCCGACGGCCCCCGTCAGCGTAGGGCCGTCGGCAACATATGCGTCGGAGTACCCCGGGATGCCGTCGGCATAGATGATATCCCGACGGCGTCCGTACATCTATGCCGACGGCCAGGGCCGTCCGCAACGTTCCACGCCTAACAGTGGCTGCCGGCGCCTCCGTCAAGTGCTACCCATACAGGAGACGCCATGTGGCAGGGCTATGCCGATGGCTAGGCCGTCGGCGTAGATTTGAAACTACGCCGACGGCCTAACCGTCGGCATAACCCTGCCACGTGGCGCCCTCTTATAGCTCCTAGGGCAGGGCTACGCCGACGGCTAAGCCGTAGGCATTGCTCTGCCACATGGCGCCCTCTTATAGCTCCTGTGGTAGGGCTATGCCTACGGCTTAGCCGTCGGCGTAGTTTCAAATCTACGCCGACGGCTAAGCCGTAGGCATAGCTCTGCCACATGGCGCCATCTGGTAGCTCCTGGGGCAGGGCTATGCCGACGGCTTAGCCGTCGGCGTAGTTTCAAATCTACACCAACGGCTAAGCCGTAGGCATAGCTCTGCCACGTGGCGCCCTGTGGTAGCTCGTGGCAGCCCTATGCCGACGGCTTAGCCGTCGGCATAGTTTCTGTCTGATTTTTTTTTCATTTTTCTGTTTGATTTCAATTCAATTCAATTCAAATTCACAGCAGATACATATGATGAAATAGACATACACAACATATATAAGTATCATCCTCACAACCAACACCATCACAACAATATAAGTATCATCACAAACATAAGCATCATCACAAACATAAGCATCATCACAAACAACATAAGCATCTAAAGAAGCACACAAGTCATCTAAAGGACCATAAAAGACCACAAGTCATCTAAAGAACACAAGTTTATCATCACCACCACCGTCACCCACAGGCTTAAGCGCCAGGACGTCCAGCACCACCGCCAAGGTCGTCACCACCAAGTCCACCAAAGCCCAGGTCGTCACTGCTAGCGGCAGCGCTGACGCCAAGACCGCCACCGCCTCGGTGGAACGGAGTGACTGGGCTCCGTGAGTCAGGAGTGATGCCAAGACCGGCACCACCCCCAACGGTAGATCCACCGGTTCCCTGGATGTTTGAAAATACATGTTAAGGGGATATATGATTGTGTTGAATAAACGGTAAGCAGCACTGGTTGAATTGTTTGGGGATATACTAACCGGCGTAGTCCCCGGTTGCTGTGCTAGAAACTCCTCATAGGTAAGCAGCACTGGAGCCGGTCCACGTGGTGGTGGTGGTTCCATTTGAGGAACCGTGCCGGCCGCCATGCACTCAACAACGCGCTGCATGTTAATTAACCAAGCAAACACGAATGTCAGAAGAAATGCAAGTGCAAATATAGAAGTGAAATGAAAGGGGTCAAACTAACCGTCATCATGCGACTGTTGTGCTCCTACGCTGCCGCAACTCTCGCGTGCCACGCCATGGTCTCCTGGCGTGTGTACTCCATGTAGGCCTACAGTATGACATGATGGAACTCATAAATACATCTCAATGCGGAAAATAAAGTGAGCAATGAAGATAAGAGGGAAAATACTTACAGAGTGCCGCTCGGCTAGGAGGGAGTGTGA
Source organism: Thinopyrum elongatum (assembly GCA_011799875.1). NCBI lineage: Eukaryota > Viridiplantae > Streptophyta > Magnoliopsida > Poales > Poaceae > Thinopyrum > Thinopyrum elongatum. The sequence continues at coordinate 57,078,381 of CM022298.1, forward strand.
CTGCGCACTGGTCATGGTCGTGCGCTGGCTCAGGCTCGGGTCGGTAGCTAGGAGCTGTGTGTAGGAGATAGAAGGAGTGATCACAGCATCCAAAACCGGCTGCCGACCGTGATCCTTGGGCCCCATGCCCACCACCACCCTCTCGTCCAGATCCGCCCTAATGGGGTCAGGTGTGCTAGGATGTAACCTCAGATACCCCTCACAGTAGGCCTTCTTCTTCTCCGCGGTCTTGCCGTAGTACTTGGCCTCGCCAGGCATGGACTTCCTACGCGTATGGGCGATCTCCCACGCCTCCATGTGTGAGAGCGGCCGCTTCAGTTTCTCCTCCTGCACCACCAAACAGAGGTTAGTCATACATAAGAAAGTGATGGTAAATAGAAGAAGAAGAATGTTTAATGAGGTTAGTCATACATGAAGTGTCTTGTGCAGAAAGTGGTTCTGGTTTCCTTGAGCATGTACTCCCTCCTTCCCTCGGTTAGCCTTGTTTTTGATGCTCGTAGCCACCCAGGCTCCATCCTGACCACACCACAGATCCACCAATGCCGCCCAGGACTCGTCTTTTCCATAACACCAATTTGGACACACCTACATAATGAAAGCATAATGGCATGTCAACATGAAACGATGAAATTTACCACAAACGTCGGAATGAAAAATCTTGTATACTTACCGCCAAGTACTCGTGCCTCTCCAAGGTAATGCCCTCCCTCCGCGCTTCTTCCTTGGTCATCTTCACACCAAGAGCGTCGTGATAGTATTGCGAGATGGCCACATAGCGCACCTCGTACTGCATCTGGCGGGCCTTCTTCTTTGCTTGGCGCAGCACGATCGCGGAGGCAGTGGCCTTGTGCTCCTGAAGAACTCGATAGTATTTCTACAATCATTCATGAAACCAGAATGGAAGAAGCCATGAGTTAAATCATTCATGAAAACAGAATGGACTTGTGCTTCTGAAGAGAACTCACCCAAAAACCGGTGATCACAGCCTTAGCATGGGTCTCATGGTCCGCATGGGGGGCCGCTAACCAGTGGTCCTAGCTCGTGGCCAAAACCCGATGGTCCGGGTGCCTGACTGGATCCGGACAATACAGCCCCGGCCAGTGTTCCTTCAGCAAGATGGTGATGAGGCCGTTGGGAAGACGGGCCCCTTTAGGATATATCCAGTTGCTGCAAAAGATATAAAGAATGAAAATATTAGCATGTGACAAGCAAAGTAAAGAAAAATATAAGCATGTGACAAGCAAAAGAATTAAATTATATTAAGTGGCACTTACTCTTTCCCCGTGGGCTCAATGAGCCACTTCTGCTCCTCCGTAGCAGGAATCTACTTTGGGAGCTTTGCGTTACCACGCAGCCACCCCTTGTTGTTGCCAACCCCCTCCCAGCCACCACCATCATCCCCGCCACCACCATCATCCCCGCCACCACCATCCCCCTCGTCCCCCTCCCCAACCTCCTCCTCCTCCTCCTCGTCCCCCTCCCCAACCTCCTCCTCCTCCTCGCCCCCATCCTGAACCTCCTCCTCCTCCTCGTCCTCCTCCTCCTCGTCCTCCTCCTCCTCCTCAGAGGGTACCTCACTAGAGGAGGGTACCTCACTAGAGGAGGGCCTCGAAGACAACACCCCTGTAGTGGCTCTCCCCCCACCCCCTCGCCCTCTAGGGGCTCTCCCCCCGCCCCCTCCTCCTCTAGGGGCACCTCTCCCTCGCCCTCCCTGTGAGGAGTCATCCTCAAGTAGTCGGGGGGTAGGATTACATGCTCGACCACTCCGACTAGGCATGCCGACAACCTTGCATAGGAAACCCGCGCCGTCGGCCTTCCCCTTGCCCATGTTCCATGAACCTGCATTGAAAAGAGAATAAACAATTAGTACATTAATAATGGAGGAAAAAGCATAATAATAAGGAAGGAAAAACACATTAATAAATAAGCATAAAAAGGCATATTCCTAAACCATAGAAAAAAAAGACATGAAACGTACATCTGCTAGAACCCATACGAATCATCACTGTTGTAACCGATTTCTCGGTCGGTCTCATCATCACTAACAATCATATCATCTTTGTTGTCTGACGGAGGTGGAGGCTCTTCCTCGTCGTCAGTGTCTTCGTTTAACTTTTCTAGCATAAGTATGTCATTTTCATTAACAATGGTCTCACCATCATTCCGTGCATCGTCATAGTTTGGATCCACATCATCATCACCCAATGGTCTAGCGTCATCGTTTCTGACCACATCATCATCAGGTTGCTCTTGATAGAACACTCCCTCGTATGTCATGGGGTTAATGTTGTAGTAATCGTCTTCGTTTGGGTCCGGTAGCTTACCATGTGGCGACACCTTGAACACAACTTCCCAACCCTTTAGGTACTCTTTCTGGCATGGGTAAGGCAGATAATAAACTTGTGTTGCTTGGGTAGCCGCAATGAAGAGATCGGCTCCGGCATAGACGGTTGATGGTTTAACTTCGACCAAACCAATGGAAGGCGTATGTCTCTACCCCTCCCGCGGATCGAACCATCGGCATTTGAACACAGGCAGACTTAGGGTTTCGTGCCCTTTGCGGAATGTAATCTCGTATATATTTTGTACCCTTCCGTAGTAGTCTACTGAATTTTGACCGGGGGTGTACACTCCGGTATTTATAGTTTTGGGATCAGGCCGGCTGTTCTGGTGCTCCTCTGTATGGAAGCGATACCCATTCACATCATAATTTTTACATGTCATGACGGCAGGGTCAAAACTCATGGAAACCCATCTCAATTCATCATCCATAGATATGTTCGGATCTTTTCCCTACAAGTATAATTGAAATTGCTGGGTGCATTAGTTCGGTTAACTAATAAATGTTGAACTAGGTATTTAATAGGGGAATGTGGAAAATTACTTTCTCCATGAACCAAGCAAGAAAAATTTTACGTCCAGGGTTTCCATGACGGAGAAGAGTAAGTGCCTCCGCCTCAGTAGGAGGATTCATTCCCGTCCATTCCTCTTGAACGAAATCACTAAAAGAAGAAAAGCGGTTTTAGACCGGGACTAAGTGAACATAGAACATGATGTTGTGCAAGACATAAAGGAATGGTGTAGTGGTATTACGTCATCCACACTTCCTCAACTTCTTTGATGTTGTGCAAGATATAGAACATGAGGTCCTCCCACTCTTGTCGTGGCATGTTATAAGATTTCCAGGCCCCGGCCCTGCCACCTTGCCCATTGAATAGATGGAGCTTGGGTTGATACTTGGGCTCTTCTATATTGTATCGAGGCACCTTATTATGCAGATGGGGAACGTGGTCTGGATAGTACGATGTCCTGAGGTCTGACACCTCCTCTAGGATAACTGCCTCGGCTATGGAAGCCTCAATCTTAGCTTTGTTTCCACATTTCTGTCGGAGATGCTTGTTCTGCCTCTCAGGGCCGTACTGCCAACAATTCTGCATAGGCCCCCCCAACAATACCTCGTTCGCGAGGTGCAGAATGAGATGTGTCATCAGAGTAAAGAAGCCTGGCAGAAAGATCTTCTCTAGCTTGACTATCAACTCTGGTGCCTTCTTATGCAATTGTTCAATCACGTCTTTACTTACTTCTTTAGCACAGAGCGTGCGGAAGAAATGGCTTAGCTCGGCAAGCACTCGCCAGACATGCTCAGGGACATAGCCTCGAACCATCACCGGCATTATCCGCTCAATCCATACATGGTAGTCATGACTCTTGAGCCCAGTCACTTTGCCCGTTGAAAGATTGACTCCCTTACTTATATTCGATGCATAACCATCGGTGAACTTCAAAATGTGTTTCAGCCAGATAAGTACTTCCTTCTTTTCTAGCTGTTTAAGGACAAAGTCAGCATCAGGCTTGAACCAGTTTCTTCGACAACCTGTGGGAGGCTTCATGTTTAGACATGGTCTATCACAAATTCTCTGTTGATCGGCTCTAGCTTTAACGTTATCCTTTGTCTTATCAGGAATGTTGAGGATCGTGCGGAAAAGGGACTCTACGACATTATTTTCGGTGTGCATGAAGAAATTTCCGCATAACCATCGATGCGTTGTCGCATCACCTCCTCTCTACCACGGTCCTTCTCGGCTAAGTTTATCGGCGGCATGTCAAAGTTTGGCATATATCCGTGTGTGCGAAGGTGGTCAGACATGTCCTTCTGATTTCTACGGTGACGTCTGGCACATCTCGCACAGGGGCATTGTGGGATAATTCTCATTGGACTACGGAATATCTCCTTCAAATACACATCGATTTTCGCGATCCACTCTGATGTTACTCGATTCCGACGGATAAAACCATTGTACATCCACTGATTATCTGCCATCCTCTGCTTTATTGGGAGCCACACAACGAAATTAAGGATTCATTTAAATTAATCACATCAAATTTTTATTTTCTACGGCGTTGACGGCACTGAATCCACCTACATCTCTAATAGGTAAAGATGGGTCCTAATCCCACCCGAGGATGTGTAGATTGAGTACGTTCTCCATGCTCTACCCCGTTCCGTGACAAAATTTTGGCAGCACCTCCCCGCTGTTCTCCAGATACACGTCTCGACTAATAGCCGAGAGAATGTGCTCCGGAGAACAACGGGGAGGCGCCGCCGAAATCCTGTCTCGGAACAGGGTAGAGCATGGACAACGTACCCAATCTACACATCCTCGGGCTATCCGTGGAAAACGCTGGACAATCCGAAAGAGCTGCGGTGATAAATATGCAATTGAATGCATATTTATCGATGCAAGCATTTCGGACGGGAGACGCCTAGGTTACGAGAAAAGAAAATCTAGTGACATGATTATTAAGATGGATTCATAGCTCACCCTCGACTGTAGAGGAAGTAGTCAAATAGCGACGAGATCACGGACCAATGCCTTAGACGACGATGACTCCAAAGATATGCAACACCACAAAGCCTGTAAATTTTACCGACTAAGAAAATTTGATCACCAATGTCTTCATAGATTTATTTACTAGATGAGCAATACAAAATAAATTGATCCACTTAAAGTTTCACATTCAAAGTATTAGAAATGTTAAATCCTAATGAACAAGTTGCCATTTTTGCTCAAATTACTATTTTTTAGCAAGACCATGAAGTGTCAAAAAATATTTCATCATTATTTTGCAAGACCATCATGAACAAAAAACCACTCATCACGGAGATGCGACACAACAAATAATGCTAATTCCACCGTGCGAAAATTATATATATCATCACATCACATACAACATTGACACTTCAAACTTGGGGAAAAAATCATAGTGCTAATGACATCCATTGATCAATATTTTGCAAACTATCCACCTGCAAACAGTACCAAAAAACTAAAAAAAAAGGCATAGAAACTTGCTAGTCTAGGCACTCGTTCTGGCCTTCTCTGTGAAGAACAGAAACTAGCATATTTTACCATGAAAATTAGCAGATGCCTAGTACACCGCTCAACTATGTCCTGAGTCCAAATATCACCATGAACTCCAAAACCGCCCACAGATGCCTAGTACACCCCTCAACTTTTCATATACCCAGGGAGCACATATATAATTGCTAGTTGTATAACGTCACTTGCAGACACCCAACATACACCCAAATTACTATTTGTGAGTATATTGCATAATTATGTCACAGCAGGTAAAAAACAGTAGGTACAAAACTAAAAAAAAGGAAAAAAGTCCTCACGTTGGAGAGGGCCGGCTGGTCGGGGTGGGGGCGGGTCTTGCCGGTGCTCACCAGCAGCAGAGGAGGGCCGGGAAGGGGGCGCCGGACCGCCGGAGCCGCGGCCGCTGCCAGCTCACCAGCAACAGGAGGGTCGGGAAGGGGGTGAGGACGACGGGGCCGGTGCGGGGATGGGGCCGCGCGGTGCGGGGCGGCCAGGGACGGCCGACGGCGGTGCGGGGCGGGGATGGCCAGCGGCGGGGCAGAGTGAGGACGCGCGGTGCGGGGCAGGGATGAGGGCCGAGCGGTGTGGGGCTGGGACGGCGCGATGCGGCCAGGGCGGGGGCGGCGGCGGCGCAGAAGGGGCGGCGGCGGTGCAGGGCGGGGATGGCAGGCGACGGGGGGATCGAGGGGCGGAGGGCGGGGATCGAGTGGCGGCAGAGCTGGATCGAGCTAGCGGATGAGGGGGTGAGGTCGAATGAGTGGTCGGGGTGGGGTGCCCGGTTGGATAAGGTGTGAGGTATGCCGACGGTGTAACCGTCGGCATAGGTTGTTTCCACCTATGCCGATGGTTATGCCGTCGGCATACCTTTTTAAAAAAAATTCCATTTAATTCAATTTATTTTAAAAATGTCCTAACAAAATTTAATTATTATTTTTACATAAGCTAGCTATCCACGTGACAAGTTCGGCACCAATGTAAAGTACGGTAAAAAAATAAAAATATATTCAGTCGTACCCGCACGATTCCCCCCTCGAAGTGACGGTGACACTGTCGTCCGTGGAGGGGGGCCTAACCCCGGAGCCCCAAGACGGGTGTCTACACATGCCACATCACTTTCACACATGCATGAGGACCCGGTGAGGTGTTTTGGTGGGATTGCTACCCCCCAAGCCTCCCGGCCGGCCTAACCCTGGACCAGTTGACCCGATGATCTAGCCCTTTGACTTTCATCGGACGGGCTTTGACCAATGGACTCTTCCACCTGGTTGCGATAGGTCAGCCTATAGGAACATCCTCGAACACGGTCTGGACCCAACCCGCCACTAGATTCCATCCGATTCTACCCGACGCGCAAGATTCCCCCCTCCAAGTGACGGCGGCACTGCCATCCGTGGAGGGGAGCCACACCCAGGAGCCAAGAAGGGCGTCTACGCATGCCACATCACTTTCAGACATGCATTAGGACCCGTGCGATGTTTCGGTGGCATAGCTACAGCCCGAAGGCCACCCCGAATCCCCGTTGATCAGGAGATCTAGCCCTTTGACTATCGCCGGACGAACTTTGACCAGTGGACTCTTCCACCTAGTTGCGATAGCTCAGCCCATAGGAACATCCCCGAACACACTCTGGACCCAACCCGCCACCAGATTCCCTCCGGTTCTACCCGACGCGCATGATTCCCGCCTCCAAGTGATGGCGGCACTGCCGTCCGTGGAGGGGAGCCACACACAGGAGCCAAAAAGGGCGTCTACGCATACCACATCACTTTCAGACATGCATGAGGACCCATGCGATGTTTCGGTGGCATAGCTACACCCCGAAGGCCACCAGACCAGACTAAACCCTAGCCCCGTTGACCAGATGATCTAGCCCTTTGACTTTCGTCGGACGGGCTTTGACCAGTGGACTCTTCCACCTGGTTGCGATAGGTCAGCCCATAGCAACATCCCCGAACAGGGTCTGGACCCAACCCGCCACTAGATTCGCTCCGGCTCGACCCGACGCGCATGATTCCCCCTCCAAGTGACGATGGCACTGCCGTCCGTGGAGGGGGGCCATACCCAGGAGCCCAAGAAGGGCATCTACGCATGCCACAACACTTTCACACATGCATGAGGACCCGTGTAATGTTTCGGTGGCATAGCTACACCCCGAAGGCCACCCCGAATCCCCATTGACCAGGAGATCTAGCCCTTTGACTATCACCGAATGGGCTTTGACCAGTGGACTCTTCCACCTGGTTGCGATGGGTCAGCCCATAGGAACATCCCCGAACAGGGTCTGGACCCAACCCGCCACTAGATTCCCTCCGGTTCTACCCGACGCGCATGATTCCCCCCTCCAAGTGACGGCGGCACTGCCGTCCGTGGAGGGGAGCCACACCCAGGAGCCAAGAAGGGCGTCTACGCATGCCACATCACTTTCAGACATGCATGAGGCCCCGTGCAATGTTTCGGTGGCATAGCTACACCGCGAAGGCCACCGGACCGGACTAAACCCTAGCCCCGTTGACCAGATGATCTAGCCCTTTGACTTTCGCCGGACGGGCTTTGACCAGTGGACTCTTCCACCTGGTTGCGATAGGTCAGCCCATAGCAACATCCCCGAACAGGGTCTGGACCCAACCCGCCACTAGATTCGCTCCGGCTTGACCCGACGCGCATGATTCCCCCCTCTAACTAGATTCCCTCCATGTCGACCATTTCCCCCCTCCGTGACACGGCGGCAGCGACGTCCGTGAGGGGGGCAATCGATATATAATTGAGGTATTTTTTTTGTTTAGATAAGGCACATTTATGTTGTGAAAAAAAGAAAATAAATAAAATAGGGAAAAATTGGCACAAATTCTATGCTGACGGCTATGCCTTCGGCATAGCTGCGCACACGGATTGATGATGCCCTGGATTGATGAGGTGGCGAAGCACGCGGATCGATGATGTGGCAGAGGCCATGGGCCAGGCCTACGCCGACGGCTAGGCCGTCGGCATACCTCTGCCACACCACGGACCCCCCTACGCCTCGGATCGATGACGTGGAGACGGCGCCGGTCAGTGATGTCAGCAAATCTATGTCGACGGCTTTGCCGTCGGCATACATATGCCGACGGCCGTCGTTAGCACCCGTCGGCGTAGGTCCGACGCCGTCAAACTGTTACCGCTGACCAGGTAGCCGGGCCCGGGGCTTTGCCGACGGCCCGTGATTTGCCGACGGCCCCCATAGGTGTAGCTCGAGCGGTCCCAACGGCTGTAATATGCTGACGGCCCCCGTCGGCATAGATGGACATATGCCGACGGCTTTCCTACGCCTACGGCCTGACCTAGGCCGTTGGGATATGTCCATCTATGCCGACGGGGGCCGTCGGCATAGATAAGACCGTCGGCAATTGGGTAAATTCTGGTAGTGCGGAAGCAGCCTAGGAGTCGCACGATCTTGTCGTGCATCGCCCACGGGATACGCGTCTGCCGGGACTCCCCGCGCAGCAGCCTGACCAAGGTCAGGTCGTCTCCCTGCACCCCATCGCGAGCGCAAGCTCAAGCCCGCGCATCAGCGCCCGAGCTTCCACCACGCCACCTGCTTGCCCAAGCCTGAATCAGATCGGGATAATGCCTCAACTGCTTGCCCAAGCCACATGCAAGGCACGCAAGGCACTGCATGTTCATTGTACAAATTTGTTAACTCTACTTTGGTAAACATGCAACACTACTTATACCCACCACATCTCCCCCCCCCAATGGGGTTACACAGTGGTTACACATTTGTATAGAATCGGCTAGGCGCACACGCCCCCTCTCTCTTCTTGTCACAGCCTACAGGAAAATGGATAGTCGCTTGTCAGCGATGCTCCTCAGGCCGCCGCTGGATTGAAAATGGGATCGTCAGATCAATCAGCGACCGTGACAGTTCCAAAAAGAGGAGGAGATGACGATTTGCTCATTCCCAACAAATTTCTCCTCAAGTTTCAATGATAGGTAAAATCCTCTTTCTATAATCCCCGGATTAATCTATTTTTCTTCAGTCAATTTGACTCCATAGTCTTCTTATAACCCTATTCTCCATAAACTTGAAGGGAAAAGGGAGATCTAGGGGTCCAAAAACAATGGGATTACCTAGCAGCAGAGTGGTCCAAGGGCAAAGTCACACTAGTAGAAAACAGGGCTTTGGTCCAGGCCTGCCCAGCCCATTAGTCCCGGTTCAGTCAGGAACCGGGACCCATGGGGGCATACGTCCCGGTTCGTGCGCCCAGGGGGCCGGCCGGGGCTCATGGGGCATTGGTCCCGGTTCGTCTGGACCCTTTGGTCCCGGTTCCAGCCACGAACCGGGACCAATCCCGGTTCGTGGCTGGAACCGGGACCAAAGGGTGGCCTTTAGTCCCGGGTCCAACCACGAACCGGGACCAATGTTGTGCCTATATATACCCCTCGCCCGCGAGCAGAGCACTCCACTGCTCTCTTTTTTTCTGGCCGGCGAGGGGAGGGCTTTGTGGTGCTCTAGCTCACCTCCTATGCACATGAGGTGTTCGATGAAATGCCTGAGCCACACTACTTAAGCTTTCTCCTCTCCAAACTCGACCTCCAAGCTCCATTTTCCTCAAGATTTGTCTAGGTTTAGCGGTCCGTCACGTCCCGTCCCCGTCTTCACCGCCGTCGATCGCCCGCGCCGATCTCGTCGCCAGCACCACCGTGTTGAGCCTCTTTTTCTTATCTTCTTTCTAAAAGAAAAAAATTCTTACTTGTATGATTTAGATAGATACTTGTATAATTTTCTTACTTTTATTATTGTTTGTTATTATATAGTGCGATGGTTTTGGCATCCGCCCCCGTCGGCCCTCGTCCTGTCTATGATTCGGATGTGGTATATATTATATTTTATAACTATTTGGTTCATTTATTGTTTATGACAATTATGCCGACCAACGTGACATAGATTTTTTTATCTAGGAGGTATGTGAACCGGAAATTCCAACCGACCCTATTGTCGAGAGGTTAAATTTAGTTGAAGAAGAAAACAATTACTTGAAGGAAAAATTGAAAAAAATTGAGGAGGAGAAGATGATATTGGAGTTGCATGTTGCGGATGTCGTCGATGATCACAAGATCAAGATGGATGCAATGTGCTTCAAGATTAGAAAGTATAGAAAATATGCCATTCATACCGAGGTTTGGTATCATTATGCCGTTGGATCAATTGTTACCTTGGTTGCGATTATGATCGCATTTGTTGTTGCATTGAAATGTTTTACATAGTTTCAATGTATGGTTTAATTAGATGCTCTGGAGAGCTATATGTTGTTCAATGAGAACTATGTATGTACTTTGGTTTTAATGTGATGATGAACTTCTATTAATTTGGTCACTTATCTATTCATGATGTTTTGTAATGGTTTTTGACACACTTAATTATATATAATGCACGCAGATGAACCGGCAATGGATGTACGGTGACAGACACACCTCCGAGTACATTAAGGGCGTGCATAATTTTCTCGAAGTGGCTGAGGCAAACAAGCAGAATGGTTTTATGTGTTGTCCATGCCCTATATGTGGGAATACGAAGTCTTACTCTGACCGGAAAATCCTTCACACCCACCTGCTTTATAAGGGTTTCATGCCACACTGTAATGTTTGGACCAGGCACAGAGAAATAGGGGTTATGATGGAAGACAGCGAAGAAGAACAGGGCGATGACAACTATGTGCCCCCTGAATACGATGATGCTGCAACGGGGGAAGCTGAAGATCAAGAGGAACCAAACGATGTGCCCGATGATGATCTCCGCCGGGTCATTGTTGATGCAAGGAGACAGTGCGAAAGTGAAAAGGAGAAGCTGAAGTTCGATCGCATGTTAGAGGATCACCAAAATGGGTTGTACCCCAATTGCGAAGATGGCAACACAAAGCTCGGTACCGTACTGGAATTGCTGCAGTGGAAGGCAGAGAATGGTGTGCCTGACAAAGGATTTGAGAAGCTACTGAAAATATTGAAGAAGAAGCTTCCAAAGGATAACGAATTGCCCGATAGTATGTACGCAGCAAAGAAGGTCGTATGCCCTCTAGGATTGGAGGTGCAGAAGATACATGCATGCCCTAATGACTGCATCCTGTACCGCAGTGCGTACGAGGATTTGAACGCATGCCCGGTATGCGGTGCATTGCGGTATAAGATCAGACGAGATGACCCTGGTGATGTTGACGGTGAGCCCCCCAGGAAGAGGGTTCCTGCCAAGGTGATGTGGTATGCTCCTATAATACCACGGTTGAAACATCTGTTCAGAAACAAAGAGCATGCCAAGTTGATGCGATGGCACAGAGAGGACCGTAAGAAAGACGGGAAGTTGAGAGCACCCGCTGACGGGTCGCAGTGGAGAAAAATTGAGAGAAAGTACCGGGCTGAGTTTGCAGGTGACCCAAGGAACGAATGGTTTGGTTTAAGTGCGGATGGCATTAATCCTTTCAGGGAGCAGAGGAGCAATCACAGCACCTGGCCCGTGACTCTATGTATCTATAACCTTCCTCCTTGGCTGTGCATGAAGCGGAAGTTCATTATGATGCCAGTACTCATCCAAGGCCCTAAGCAACCCTGCAACGACATTGATGTGTACCTAAGGCCATTAGTTGAAGAACTTTTACAGCTGTGGAATGGAAACGGTGTACGTGTGTGGGATGAGCACAGACAGGAGGAATTTGACCTGCATGCGTTACTGTTTGTAATCATCAATGATTGGCCTGCTCTCAGTAACCTTTCAGGATGGACAAACAAGGGATACCACGCATGCACGCACTATTTAGCTGACACCGAAAGTATATACCTGGACAAATGTAGGAAGAATGTGTACCTGGGGCATCGTCGATTTCTTCCGACCAACCATCAATATCGAAAGAAAGGCAAGCATTTCAAAGGCGAGGCAGATCACCGGAAGAAGCCCGCCATGCGTACCGGTGATCACGTACTTGCTATGGTCAATGATTTACACGTAATCTTTGGAAAGGGTCCCGGCGGACTATCTGTTCCGAATGACGCTGAGGGACGCGCTCCCATGTGGAAGAAGAAATCTATATTTTGGGACCTACCCTACTGGAAAGACCTAGAGGTCCGCTCTTCAATCGACATGATGCACGTGACAAAGAAACTTTGAGTGAACCTGCTAGGCTTCTTGGGCGTGTATGGAAAGACAAAAGATACACCGGAGGCACGGGAGGACCTGCAACGTTGGCACGAAAAAGACGGCATGCCTCCAAAGCAGTATGAAGGTCTTGCCAGCTACGCTCTTACCAAAGAAGAGAAGGAAATCTTCTTTGAATGCCTGCTCAGTATGAAGGTCCCGTCTAGCTTCTCGTCGAATATAAAGGGAATAATAAATATGGCAGATAAAAAGTTCCAGAACCTAAAGTCTCATGACTGCCACGTGATTATGACGCAACTGCTTCCGGTTGCATTGAGGGGGCTTCTACCGGAAAACGTTCGATTAGCCATTGTGAAGCTATGTGCATTCCTCAATGCAATCTCTCAGAAGGTGATCGATCCAGAAATCATACCAAGGCTAAGGAGTGATGTGGCGCAATGTCTTGTCAGTTTCGAGCTGGTGTTCCCACCATCCTTCTTCAATATCATGACGCACGTCCTAGTTCATCTAGTCGACAAGATTGTCGTTCTGGGCCCCGTATTTCTACACAATATGTTCTCCTTTGAGAGGTTCATGGGAGTCCTAAAGAAATATGTCTGTAACCGCGCTAGGCCAAAAGGAAGCATCTCCATGGGCCATCAAACAAAGGATTTCATTGGGTTTTGTGTTGACTTCATTCCTGACCTTAAGAATATTGGTCTCCCTCAATCGCGGTATGAGGGGAGACTTACTGGAAAAGGCACGCTAGGAGGGGACTCAATAATATGCAGGGACGGGCATTCTTGGTCTCAAGCACACTACACAGTTCTACAGAACTCTACCTTGGTGACCCCGTATGTCGATGAACACAAGAACATTCTGCGCTCCAAACACCCGGAGCAGTGTGACGACTGGATTACATGTGAACACATCAGGACTTTTGGCAGTTGGTTCGAAACATGTCTCAGAGGTGACAACACTGTTTCTGATGAGCTGTACTCGTTGTCCAGGGGACCATCTTCGACTGTATTGACTTACAAAGGATACGAGATAAATGGGAATACATTTTACACGATTGCCCAAGATCAAAAGAGCACCAACCAAAACAGCGGTGTCCGCTTTGATGCAGCAACCAAGAGGGGAAAGGACACATATTATGGGTACATAGTGGACATATGGGAACTTGACTACGAACATCATTTTAAGGTCCCTTTGTTTAAGTGCAAATGGGTCAATCTGTCAGGAGGCAGGGTACAGGTAGAGCCACATTACGGAATGAAAATAGTGGATCTGAACAATCTTGGGTACACAGACGAACCATTCGTCCTCGCCAATGATGTAGCGCAGGTTTTCTATGTGAAGGACATGTCTACCAAACCGAGAAAAAGAAAAGATAAGGAAGTGAATACATCATACGATGAGCCAAAGCGCCACATAGTTCTTTCAGGGAAAAGAGACATCGTGGGAGTGGAGGGTAAGACAGACATGTCTGAAGATTATGAAAAGTTTCATGAAATTCCTCCCTTCAAAGTCAAGGCTGACCCAAGCACCCTGTTAAGCGATGAAGAATATCCATGGTTACGGCGCAATAAGCAAAGGACACAAGCGAAGAAAAAGTGAAGACAGATGAAGTCAGAAAGGGTTGAAAATTGATGATGTGGCTTTGAATGGTTCATTTTGAGCACACAAAAAGTCTGGAGTTCAAATAAGTTCAAAAAAATGAAATCCCTTTGTAACAGATGAGTTTTTGTCCGAAACCCTGATACTTCGAAAGAGATTGTCCATTTTGTACACGAAGTGCATCCAGTTTTTGCCGTAACCCTCTCAACTTTTTAGCACATGCTGTGTGGGTGAAATGATGATATCATGCGAATTTTCAACCTCTTCAGAGTTCATTTGAAGTTCTTTTCAATTTCAAGGTCATTTAGCTCAAAAAAATCAGTAAATGCATGAAAAATAAACAGATGAAGTCAGAAAGGTTGAAAATTATGATGTGGCTTTGAATGGTTCATTTTGAGCACAAAAAGTCTGGAGTTCAAATAAGTTCAAAAAATGAAACCCTTTGTAACAGATGAGTTTTCGTCCGAAACCCTGATACTTACTTCGAAAGAGATTGTCCATTTTGTACATGAAGTGCATCTAGTTTTTGCCGTAACCCTCTCAACTTTTAGCACATGCTATGTGGGTGAAATGATGATATCATGCCAATTTTCAACCTCTTCAGAGTTCATTTGAAGTGCTTTTCAATTTCAGGGTCATTTAGCTCAAAAAAATCAGTAAATGCATGAAAAATAACAGATGAAGTCAGAAAGGGTTGAAAATTGATGATGTGGCTTTGAATGGTTCTTTTGAGCACACAAAAAGTCTGGAGTTCAAATAAGTTCAAAAAAATGAAATCCTTTGTAACAGATGAGTTTTTGTCCGAAACCGCTGTACTCGAAAGAGATTGTCCTTTTGTACATGAAGTGCATCTAGTTTTTGCCTAACCCTCTCAACTTTTTAGCACATGCTAGATGTGGTGAAATGATGATATCATGCCATTTTAAACCTCTTCAGAGTTTCATTTGAAGTCCTTTTCAATTTCAGGGTCATTATGCTCAAAAAATCAGTAATGCATGAAAAATAACTGATGAAGTCAGAAAGGGTTGAAAATTGATGATGTGGCTTTGAATGGTTCATTTGAGCACACAAAAATTCTGGAGTTCAAATAAGTTCAAAAAAATGAAATCCCTTTGTAACAGATGAGTTTTTGTCCGAAACTCTGATACTTCGAAAGAGATGTCCATTTTGTACACGAAGTGCATCCAGTTTTTTCCGTAACCATCTCAAACTTTTTCACATCTATGTGGGTGAAATGATGATTCATGCCAATTTTCAACCTCTTCAAGTTCATTTGAAGTGCTTTTCAATTTCAGGGTCATTTAGCTCAAAAAAATTCATAAATGCATGAAAAATAACAGATGAATCAGAAAGGGTTGAAAATTGATGATTGGCCTTGAATGGTTCAGTTTGAACACACAAAAAGTCTGGAGTTCAAATAAGTTCAAAAAAATGAAATCCCTTTGTAACAGATGAGTTGTTTGTCCGAAACCCTGATACTTCGAAAGAGAGTGTCCATTTTGTACACGAAGTGCATCAGTTTTTGCCGTAACCCTCTCAACTTTTATGAAACTCTAATAGCAAAAATAATAAACTAAAAGAATGAACTAGACAAACTTTAATGAAACTCTAATAGAAAAAAAGAATGGAACTAGAAACTTTAATGAAACTCTAATAGCAAAAGGAATCAACTAAAATTTATGCAACTAAAATAGCAAAGTATTTTCTGTTCAAAAACTTAAAAGCAAAAAAGAATTTCAAAAAGAAATTTTTTGTTAGAAACTTTAATAGCAAAAAGGAATTCATCCTAAAGATTTTTTTGTTAGAAACTAAAATAACAAAAATTGTTTTTGAATATAATGATAAAACACAGTAATATTTAATAGCAGGAAAAAGAATCACTCAAAAATCTATTTTTATAGTAAAGTTAATCACAAACTAGTGATTCACACAAATTTCAAAGAATTCAAATTTAACTATTCGAATTGGAAAACTAATGGCACTAACAGAAAGTTTATAATATTTATTACCTAAAAGCAAAAAGAATTAAAAAATAAAGAAAAAAACAAAAGAAAATAAATAAAGCAAAAAACAAAACAGAAAAACTAGAAAAAAATGCCACCTACTGGGCCACCACGGCCTGAATACGACTAGAAACCCAACCACGGGCCAGGATTCAGGCCCGCAGAAGGCCCAGTAGGCCCACAGGCAAGGGAATGTCAGGTTAGGCCCGTAAGCCTGCATTTGAGAGGAGCTCGAGAGGGCAGCCGCAGTGGGGCTTATAAACCACTCCGAGCCACTCTCAACTAGCGAGGTGGGAGTAAACTTTTGGCTGCGGGCAGCACAAGGCCTTTGGTCCCGGTTGGTGCCACCAAACCGAGACTAAAGCTGGGCTTTGGTCCCGGTTGGTGGCACCAACCGGTACCAATGCCCCCTTTAGTCCCGGTTGGTGCCACCAACCGGGACCAAAGGTCTCTGTTTCCCGCCCTTTGGGGGGCATTGGTCCCGGTTGGTGCCACGAACCGGGACCAATGCCTCGTCTATATAAGCCAGCACTTGTGAAAAATTCGTTTCAGTTCTTCTTCCACTGCCGCGACGACGCCACCAGGCTGCCCCTCTACCCCGACGCCATCGCCGCGCCGCCCCTGCCCCGACGCCGTCGCTGCGCCGCCCCGCGCCATCACCGCCCCGGTCCGCGCCGCCCTCGTCACCGCTCGCGCCCCTGCCCCGAAGCCGTCGTCGCGCGCCGCCCCGACGCTGCCCGGCCCGCCCCTGCCCGCCCCGACTCCTCTGTGAGCACCGCCGCCGCCGCCGCGTTGCTATTTTTTTTATATGTTTTTTTTTGTTATATATATATGCTTTCTTTTTATATGTATGTATGTATTTTTTAAACTTTTTATATGTATGGAAAAGAGGAAGAAGGAAGAAGGGAAGAAAAAGAAGGAGAGGAAAAA
Organism: Thinopyrum elongatum; assembly: GCA_011799875.1. Classification (NCBI taxonomy): domain Eukaryota; kingdom Viridiplantae; phylum Streptophyta; class Magnoliopsida; order Poales; family Poaceae; genus Thinopyrum; species Thinopyrum elongatum. The sequence goes on from CM022298.1 coordinate 57,095,414, forward strand.
AGGGAGAAAAAAGCGAAGAAGAGGAGAAAAAAATAAGAAGAGAAAGAAGGAGAAGAAGAGGAGAGGAAGAAGAGGAGAAATAAAAATAAGAAGAAGAAGAAGAAGAAGAAAAAAGGAGAAGAAGAAGGAATAGAGGAGAAGAAGAAGAAATAGATTATTTCTTCTTCTCCTCTATTCCTTCTTCTTCTCCTTTTTTTTTCTTCTTCTTCCTCTTTTGTTTTCTCTTCTTCTTCCTCTTCTTAATTTTTATCGGGAACGAGGGTGTCGAGGATCGCCGAGCGGTCGAGGGTCAGGAACTAGGGTAGAGGGTCGAGGAACGCCGAGGGGTCGAGGGTCGAGGAACGCCGAGGGGTCGAGGGTCGGGAATTAGGGTAGAGGGTCGAGGGGTAGAGGGTCGAGGAACTCCGAGGGTAGCAGGGTCGAGGAACGCGAGGGGTCGAGGGTCGGGAACTAGGGTAGAGGGTCGGGGATGAGAGCGGTCAAGGGTCGTGAACTAGGGTAGAGGGTCGAGGGGTCACCGAGGGGTCGAGGGAACGAAGGTCGAGGTGGAGGGGTCGTGAGGGGGTAGGGTCGAGGAACGCCGAGGGGTCGAGAGTCGTGAATAGGGTAGATGGTCGAGGAAAGCCGAGGGGCGAGGGTCGGGAACGCGAGGGGAGGGTCGGAGGTCGGGAACTAGGGTAGAGGGTCGAGGAGAAGGCTGAGGGGTAGAGGGTCGAGGAACGCCGAGGGGTCGAGGGTCGGGAACTAGGGTACAGGGTGTGTGGATCGCCGAGCGGTCGAGGGTCGTGAACTAGGTAGAGGTGAGGGAGGGGTCACGAGGGGTCGAAGGGTCACCCGAAGAGTTCGAGGGTCGGGGTCGTCGACGGGTCGAGGGTCGAGGAATGCCCGAGGGGTCGAGAGTCAGTGAAACTAGGGTAGAGGGGGTGAGGAAAGCGAGGTCGAGGGCACGAGGAACGCCGAGGGTCGAGGGTCGGGAACTAGGGGAGAGGGGGTCGAGGAAAGCCAGAGGGGTCGAGGGTCGGGAACTAGGGTAGAGGGTCGTGGATCGCCGAGCGGTCGAGGGTCGTGAACTAGGGTAGAGGGTCGAGGGTCGCCGAGGGGTCGAGGGTCAAGGGTCGTCCAGGGGTCGAGTGTCCAGATTTATCAAGAATGCCCCCATTATGGATGTGCACAAGTTGATCCAATTTTTTTCTGATCTCATATATATATTCTTCTATATGTCACGTTGTCTGTCAAAGTATTGAAGAAATCCATGGCTTCATCATTTGCCAGAAGTAACAGGCGTATGATGCTACGAAGCTCTTCAAAGTTGTTTTGGAACGGAGTTCCTGATAGAATAATTCGCCTTTTGGTACGAATTTCAGCAAAGGCCTTCCAAATAGCGATATTCGGAAGGCTCTTGCTGAACTTTGTACCAAAAAGCGAATTATTCTATCGGGAACTCCGTTCCAAAACAACTTTGAAGAGCTTCGTACCATTATACGCCTGTCATTTTCGGCTAATGATGAAATCAAGGTTTTCTTGAATTCTTTGACACTAGACAACGTGACATATAGAAAGGTAGATGAGATCAGGAAAAATATGGACCATTTTCTGCACATCCAGAATGGCGTCATTTTGTTAAATACCTTGTCGGTCTGGACGTCGGACATTCATGAGAGAGGCGGTCCGACCCAAACCCTAGAAGCGTTGTCGAGGCCACCCCAAACCCTAGAAGCGTTGCCTAGGCCACCCCAAACACTAGAAGCGTTGTCGAGGCCACCCCAAACCGTAGAAACGTCGAGCTAGCTAGGTCTACGTTTGCACTAATATATCCATCTGTCATGTTTGTATATTAATTGCCATGTTGTAATATTTGCAGAAACTATGGAGCACCGAGACATCGAAGCAGAACAGTTGTTGGGGGACATAATCCTCGGCGAAGGTGATGTCTTGCCGTTTCTCAACGACACCGATGGTCTGGAAGGAGAGGGTGAATCGGGCTCTGGTGATCGAACAATGGAGGTGGAAGGACATGATTATGATGGCTCCGGTGACGGAATGCCGGTGGAAGAAGGAGACCGTGATGACTGCTCCGGTGAGCAAATGGAGGAAGGAGATGTTGCAAAGTCCGGCGAGGTATATATATTAATTAAGCCTATGCTGACTAGCTAATTGATGCATTAATTGTTTTGGTATGTACACATATTAACTCTCTTCTTTCTTCTTTTCTAGCCCTCCGGATCGAGCCAAACTTCAGTAACGAGACGAGGCCGAAGAAAAGGTTGCGCCAGGATGAAAGGTTCACGATCACAGCAATCAAGGGCGATGGCCAACCGATTGAACCCAGCTGGACCAAGGAAGCATTTTCTACTCAGTGCGGGGTTCTTGTTAGGGACATGATCCCGATCAGCATCCACCAATGGAATAAGCCTAAGAGCGAAGACCCTCAAGTGTCTTTTGTCAACGATAGACAGAAAGAAGATCTTTGGACCGCGCTGAAGGCAAATTTCACCCTACCGCCAGAGGAGGATCCGGATAAGCTAGTTATAGAGCCATTGGTCAAGGCTCATGCTCTTAAGAAGATGGCAGATCTATTCAGGAGGTGGAAGAATGAGTTGAAATCAACGTTTGTCGACAAAGGGAAGACTCCAGAATTCACCGGCCGATTTGAGAAGATAAGAGATCACTGGCCCGCATTTGTTGCCCACAAGACATCGGAGAAGAGTAAGAAGATGTCAGCGACAAACAAGAAAAATGCTGCAAAGAAGGAGCAACACCATCGCACGGGGTCAGGTGGCTACCTCAAAGCCCGGCCATTGTGGGACAAGGCTGAGAAGGACATGCTTGATAAAGGGGTCAAACCAGAGACATTGAACTGGCCTGACCGTTCAAGGACTTGGTTCTTCGGGGTTGGGGGAACCTTGGACCCTAAAACAGGGAAGTGCCGTTGGACGAAGGAGCAACTTGAAATACCTATCAAGAAGCTTCAGAAGTATATCGACGCAGCACAGCAAGGGACGTTCGTTCCCGACAGAGAGAACGACGAGCTCACACAGGCCCTCAGGAATCCTGAGCAGCCAGGACGAACACGAGGCACGGCAGGCTCTGTTGCGTGGAAGGTTGGGTTTCCCAGCGCAGGCGGTTACAAAACCCGGGAGAGGAGGAGGAAAGTGGAGCAGACCGAACTGCAGAAGCTGAATGCAAGGGTACGAGCGCTAGAGGAACAAGCACTACTAGTTCAGAGCCAGCGACCTGCCGGAGCTACCCCAGAAGCTACCCCACCATCTCAGCGGAGAAGCAGCGTGGCTTCCACCGAGCTCCTTCAGCAGCCTGACTTCACGGCTCCCAGCTACCCCGTGGATGCTATCACGGAGGCTCAAGATTGCCACCTTATGACGCAATGGCAGCACCTCAAAGTCAAGACGGCTGTCGGCTCTGTTGCACCTCCTCAACCCGGCGCAACTTTTCACTGCCTTCCGATTCCACAAGGCTATGCTGTTGTGATGGTCGATGAAATAACGGAGGGATTTGAGGAGCTCGAGCTTGACCACCCTACCGGTGAAGGGGAGACTCAGCTAGGTCTTGCTCGGAAGACTCCATGTCTATGGCGGAAGGAGCTCATCAACCTTCCGAACTGGACGCCTCCTCCTCCTCCGGCGAGTCAGGGCACTCCGCCTCCTCCTCCGGCGAGTGATCAGGGCAGTCCGCCTCCTTCTCCGGCTGCTCCGACGCGTGGCGGCACTCCGCCTCCTTCTCCGCCTGCGCCGGCGCGTCCGAGCAGCCCGCCTCCTCCTCCGCCTCGTCAGCAACAGCGGAAGACAGCCGCCGCCGCTCCGGCTGCTCCGGCGCGTCGTAGCACTCCGCCTCCTTCTCCGCCTCGTAAGCAACGAAGGAAGACAGCCGCAGCCGCTCCGGCTGCTCCGGCGTCTAGCAGTACAGCCAGAGGCGGGAGGCAATACAGATTCGGTCCGACTCTAACGCCTCTAGAGAAGTTACCATACGAGATGACCGAGGAGGAAAACGCGCAGATCTGTCAAGCCCAAGTGAGGGACTTTTTTGCAAAGAAAAATCCACCTCCGGAGGAGAAGATAGATCCGGTGAAATTGAAGCGCACTTTGGAGAACCTAAAGCGACCACCACCGCCTCCGCCGGATGACAACCATGTCCGCGCTCTTAAAAAGGCAGTGGAAGGAGCGCGCCGGTCGGGAACTACTTCAATTGACAAAAGGTTACAAGAACGAAGAAGTGGGAACAAAATTCCCCAGCTCGGCGAACAGGCAAACCAATCGTGCCCCCCGCTCAACGTGTCTAGCGATATCGTCGCAAATCTGCCGGGGATGCTGCCCAGTACCAATCCTGGTGATTACCTGCCTGACGATGCACATTTTGATACAATGGAGGTGGACGAACACAAATACCGGTACGGGAAGCCTCTCGTCAGACCTGGTGATCCTCCTCTAACAACGATGATGCGAAGATTCCATAAGTGGTACATGGACACCTGCAAGTCTGGGAAGGATATTTTGACGCTGAGAGTTAAAGAGGAGCACGACCTCGTTGGAATTGATCTGTTGTCTGTTCCATTTGAGGAGTTCTTCCAGTTTTTCAATCAAAAGGACCTCGATAAAATAATCATCACTTGCTACTGTCTGTAAGTACTATACTTCTGTAATTAAGTCTCTATATATAGCTCAGCTCTTTCATTGCATGTATATATAATTATCCTCACTATATTATGCAGATTGAAGATCGTTGAATGCACAAATGCACAAATCTATGATATTGGGTTCATTAACACAAATCTCATAGATGAATGGACGGTTAAATATAATGCGAAAGAAACCGAGGCCAACTTGCTACAATCGTTGCTTAAAAATCAAAACAAAGATAAAATACTCTTTCCTTACAACTTCAAGTGAGTGTTACTGTCTTCTGCATATTCGGTTTCCCTTATTACTCGAGGTTATAGTAATGTAATTGATGAGTTATGCATGCGTGTGCAGCTTCCACTTTATTCTCCTAGAGATTAAGCTTGAGCAGGGACTAGTAACCGTCTTAGACTCAAGACGAAAAGATCCCAAGGAGTATGCGGCCATGACTGAAATGCTCCAGAAGTAAGTTCAATCGATCATTATCGCACCATATCGGCAACTTTGTTCATTTCCTGATATCAAATAATTATTTTCTTTGTCTCGCGGGGTTTGGAAAGTGTTCACCACAGAAGCTCCGGGACTGCCGGGGGAGCTGCGATTTACACACCCGAAAGTAAGTACTACTAGCTAGTTCCGCGCATCTCCCATTGATTCTAGCTAGTTTCATCAATACCATTTATAATGCTTGATTATCAGTTTGATTGACCTCTATTTCTCGTAAAGTGGTTGTGGCAGGAAGGCGGGAATAATTTTTGTGGATACTACGTTTGCGAGTACATCTACAACACGACGACCTCTAAGCGGGGCTACTCTGAAAAACAATATGAAGTGCGTAAGCAATAATATTCATAATTTTATTTTATTACCATCATTTGTGTTGAGTTTCATTCATATATATGTATTGACCCTCTTCTTTAAATTAGATTTGGCAGATGCGGGATGAACTCCTACCACAAGATCGCATAAAAGCAATTCAAGAGGAATTGGCGGGATTCTTTTTTGACCACGTCATCAATCCAGCCGGAGAATACCATGTGAAACTTGACATCAGATGTTAGGGATTGTAAGAGATCTTATATTGTATATATGTAGCTAGTAGCGTCGGATAGATATACGAAAACTTGTTGTTCGACCAATCTCTCGGAGAAGGAGGAGGTCGATCACTTCTCTCTGTATATGTTTGACGATCTTGTGTACTTAATGGTTTCCTTCATTTGCTTACTAGCTAGTGTGTCGAGTCCTCTCTATACGTATAGTACGTAGCGTCGACCAAGCACGGAGATAAGAGAGGACACTTCTCTCTATTAGCTAGCTAACACTATATATGAAACCCCTAAATTAACCCTACAAAACCCCCAAACCCGCCCCCCCCCCCTTTAAAAAAAAAACAAAAACCCCAGCTCCTGAGCTGCTGACGCGTGGATGATCTTTGGTTCCGGTTGGTGTTACCAACCGAGACTAAAGGCCCTCCTGCCTGGGCTCGCCGCAGCGGCCACGTGGAGCCCCATCTGTCCCGGTTCATAGGCGAACTAGGACTAAAGGTATTGGGCTTTAGTCCCGACCCTTTAGTCCCGGTTCCAGAAACAGGACAAATGGGCCTCTGGAACCGGGACAAATGGGCCTTTTTCTACTAGTGTCAGCAAGGGTATCGCACGCCTAACTCAATCCTCCAGGTTATTTTGTTTCAGTTTAATGCCATAATTCGTGTGTTGTTTGTGTTCTAAGATTTCATCTAGAAAAGTAGTTATGCTTTTTTTTTGCGAGAAAACTTCCAATCTATTCATCTTCAATCATGGCAGTACAACGAACACCAGAAATAAAAATTACATCCAGATCCGTAGATCACCTAGCAACGACTACAAGCACTGAAGCGAGCCGAAGGCGCGCCGCCATCATCGCCCCTCCATCACCGGAGTCGGGCACAACTTATTGTAGTAGACAGTCGGGAAGTCGTCGTGCTAAGGCCCCATAGGACCAGCACCCCAGAACAGCAACTGCTGCCGATTTGAAGATTGCTTACTGCCCCTGCTGCGCGGTAGAAAAGTAGTTTAAGTTGAAAACAAGTTTTTAATGAATAAGTGTGATTCTTGATTTGTGGGGCCCGTAGGATCCCCTAACATTGGGTCTCGAGCACTTGTCTTATAAGCCCTACGCCTTGCGAAAATTGCTTTTGGAGGCGGAGCTACATTTCAAAAAATTCTGAAAAAAATAAAGAGATAGATGAAGGCATAGTGCACAAGTGTGTAAATTTTCAGGATGAAATACGTTCAAATAAGGGCTATGCAAAAAAAGACAAATCCGAGGCTTTTTAACACATGATACTATTCATCCTCCCAGACCATGAATTTTCTTTTGTACAGGTCGCATTTCAACGTATTTCATCCTAAAATTTTACACACATACGTCTCTCATCTTTGTTTACTTGTACAAAAAAAATTAAATTTTTTTGAAACCAAAATTTTTGAATTTCGAATCTTTCATAAAATCGGCCACCATGGAGGCCGAGAGCCAAAACGCCATTCTCTACGCCTTGCCTCTCTATATTGAAAGATATAATGGATTATAATGAGCCTTGCTAATGAGCTAGGTTATGGGTCATTCCACTTAGACCTGGCGAAAAGAAGAGCTTTCTCCCTATTTATATAGGTGTTTGTTAGTTTGCTAGCTATCGTCTAATGATTCATCATGGTTAGAGGACCTTGTGATTTAAGGGGAATGTGTCTCCCCATAACCGCAAGATCCCTAACATAGTGTGTTCGTCCTTATCTCCTCTTGGGTTCCCATTTGGGTGTAGCGGGACATGGGACCCGAGATCCTCGGAACTCGTTCTTAAGGAGAAAAGGGTCGAATTGCCTACAAAATGGTCTCGTGCAATCAGGTACTCATACTCACCGACATAGTTTATAAAAATATGCCACTAAAATTTAGAAACTATACATGCATTTAGGATGTATCATCCCACCTCCTCTCTCCCTTTCGGCAATCTAGGCGGCAGCCAGAGGAGTGGGGACCCGCAGCTTCATATATTTTAGTTCTAGTAGGTTGTAGATTCCTCTTTGTTTTGGTTACCTCATTAGCTCGGTGGCATCGGCGAGGCAGCGGCGATGATGGCACCTTGGAATAATGTTGCTCAGAAAGTAGTCAAAATACAATGTTACATATGCCTCTTTATAGTGGACATACTGCTCTTTCCTTGCGATTATATGCTTGACTAAAATGGAGATAAAGATATATGTAGGCATATTAATGCATAAACATATTTATTGATTTTCTGAGGAGAAAGATACCGAAGTCAAGGGGGCTACTTGTTGTGCCTCAAATACAATGTTGACATTATTTTTCAAACTATAACAGACAACTATAACTAGGGGGGGGGGGGGGTGGTGCAGGGCAGCGGCGGCGGCGCACCTACGGCTTGCCGAAGTCGTGAGAGGAGAGTAGAGGTCAGGGAAGACCTTTTATTTTTTGGGAGGGTTAGCGATCAGGTGCTGTCCAAATGGGCCGGGATCTTCTTTTGGACAGGCAGAACATGCCCAGTTTAACAGAGGCCTCTGTTTCGGCCCCTGGAGCAGCAGCCGACAGGATAGCTGGGCCATTTTAAACAGATTGCGGAACAGATCGCCTTAGACAGACGGCGAGGAACTCCCAGATCGCGAAAACAGATGGCCAAGAAAGCAAATCGCTGCGAGGGCAGAAATTAGGTGCGGCTATAATGTCCTTAATGTAAGATGACCATGGCTCGGGGGTGTTAAACAACAGAGGTAGTATGGTACTCCTAGGTTCACGAATCCATGAAGACTAATCGAACGTGAGATGTCCTTAGTTTATGGTGCAACACCCTCCTTCGTCCATGCTTGAATGGGGCTTTGAGTCTTTGGGCCTCACGTGGACTTGGGTTTCTTTGCCCCTTCTTTTCGCGAAATCACTAATTAATGAGCACTCTTTGCAAAGGTCACTCCTACCTCCTCAGGCCACTTATCACAACCTGGGAGTTTTTCTTTTTTCGTAGACCCTTGTATTCAAAATATTTTATCTCTGAAACCGTGCGTTCAAATCTCGAACTATTTTCCGTTGTATTCCTCACGTCGACATCTTCAAAACTAGAGACCATGTTGATAGGTTTTGATGAACTTTTTTTTCGCAAAAAACCGGACAAAGAAACCGGATGGACAAACAGAACCTGGAGCATACTTTTTTTTTCTTTTTCGAAAGACGACCGTGCCTGTGTCGACAGTAAACCCTTGCCTCTAGCGGAAGGAAAAAACAGAAAACGTGTTTTTTTTTGTTTCCAAGAGGCACGGACATGCCTCTCGCAGAAGCAAATCCACGCCTCCCACGGAAGGAAAAAAAAGAAAACATGTTTTTTCCGTTTCGGAGAGGCACGGCCGTGCCTCTCGTGGAAGCAAACCCATGCCTTTCGTGGAAGCAAATCTTTGCCTCTGCGGAAGGGGAAAAAAAGAAAATGCAATTTTTTTCGTTTCTGAGAGGCACCGCCGTAGCTCTCACAGAAGCAAATCCGTGCCTCTTGTGGAAGAAAAAAAAAGGAAAACACATGTTTTCCCGTTTCCAAGAGGCATGGCCGTGCCTCTCGCGGAAGCAAACCCGTGTCTATCGCAGAAGCAAATCCGTGTCTCTCGCGAAAAAAGGAAAACACGTTTTTTCGCGCAATTCTTTTTTCGAAATTGTTTTTGTCCAAAAGATAAGAAAGACTGGTGAAAACCGAAAAGTCAAAAAACCCCAAAAAAACACCATCTAGAATGCCGAAAACGCGTGCAAAAAAATAAAATAAAAATCACAGGGAACACCCAGAGCGTGACACGTGGCGGTGGCTCAGCCCACCCCAAATGGGCTTCAATTAGTACTGTTTGATTAGTTGCTCCCTTTCTTTTCGTGTTGACTTTGGCCTTTCATTTTGCTTCACAGTTGACTTGTTAACCATTTCTTGGATTTTTATTGACTATGTTTACATTTGTTGATTCAGTTGGACGCTTGTTGACCACCTTGGACCCTGTTGATTGATTTTGACTTTTTTGACAAGCCACAGAAGACTAGTGAGACCTGAAATGGGATTATTTATCTCCCCACGACAGTTATGATCCTCTTCTCGAAATATTTGGAGTTTGAGATGGTTACAGAACGAAATGACATTAAACATGCATTTCTACCATTCTAGCGATAATTAGTAGGTTCGTTTAATAAATAATAAATATTGCAGAAAAATTATACTCCATCCGTTCCTAAATACAAGTTTTTTTTAGAGTTTTCAATATGGACTAAATACAGAGCAAAATGAGTGAATCTACACCTAAAATATATCTATATACATCCGTATATAGTCTATATTCAAATCTCTAAAAAAAACTATATTTAGGAACGAAGGGAGCACGAAATTGAGATGATTTTATATTTTCAAAAGTTATAGATATATTTAGGACGTACCATCCAATGAGGTCAGCCCGCTAGGGTACGCTATTGCTGCTAAAAAATATTGGGTTTACCATGTGACTCTCTCTCTCTCTCTCTCTCTCTCTCTCTCTCATGTTTCTCTCTCCTGTGAAAGAGGCCAATCTATGTCATCTATATTTGTCTTCTCTCTCATACGAACTTTGAAATTGGTAAGAGATTCAAATTTTTTTAAACTTTGGAAATTATGGAAGCTTTAACTTTCAGAAGTTGGGCTTGAAATTTCTGAAAATATGTATTCAATCAATGATGCATAAGTTACTCACGCAAGGGAAGCTTTGACGAGCTGGACTTTTCAACAAGTAAAAAACCACCTGGCCTGATAGTGACTCCCATGGAGGAATCCCGCCAGATAGCCGCATGTGCCGAATTGTTTTAGAGCATCTGTATACAAACGGACGGGCAAATCCGGGTCCATATTCATCTGTGGATCGAATCCACGGACAGCGCTGGTCCGCCCCTTCAATGTCCTCATTTGTCACTACAATCACTAGTTTTGAAAGCTCAAATCCATGTAAACACATGCACGTTGATCATTAGACATAAAAAATAAATAACGCACATGAATACAAATTATAAAAAATACATAGTTTAAACATAATTTTTTTTTACAATGTATACTAAACATAAAATACATAGATCATTGATTTCCAGCGTAGATCACATAAGATCCATGAGATTATTCAGAAGTTGCATGTGCAGTTGTTGGTCTTAAATTCGTCAATGCATCACAAGAAAGGAGACAACATGCTCCGCCTCATGTTCGGGGAGGCAGACCTGAATTCTGGTCTTCTCAAAATCATGTGTGCGGGCTGCCCCTTTGTCTTCATTCTCCATAATCATGTTATACCATCACAAGCATGCCCCATGTTATAGTTGTGCCTGTCGATGGTGTAGTTGCATGCAGAGCATCACCATCACAAAGTCTCTAGAACATAGAAGATCCTTGGAGCATATTGATGTCATTGTTAGAACCAGGCGAGACAAAGAAAGCATGCCAATTCCATAATTCCTTCGATGCCACTGCTTCAAGCATAATGTAGCCTCTTTGGTGTGACCTTGGTACTGCCAACGCAAATCTTGGGGCAGTTCTTCCAATGCCAATGAATGCAATCAACTGAACTAAGCATACCTAGAAAACCTCTAGTTGCTCCAATTACCATTCACCTTTCTGTGTCCTCGATAGTGGGTTCTCTCAAGTACTTCACTCCAAACACCTTCAACATGGTGCATGCACATTGCACCGTGGTATTCAGGCATGTGGTCTATTCTCTTCGAATTTCAGCATCAATGCCATCTGCAGCCTTAACATAAGCAAGCATCCTGAGAGCAGTCCTGCATTTCTGCAAAGGAGAGAAGGAAACTTGCCCGAAAAATTCTTGCTCTGCTTGAAGTAGTCATCAGCCTCCTCCACGGCATTCACTATGCGCAAGAACAAATCTATGCTCATCCGGAAGTGACGTCGAAAAAACCTTCATGGTACATTGGGTCCGGTTTGAAGTAGTACTTGTAGAGAAGCTTTGCGCCAGCCATGCTATCTCAGGGAATAACTCTCCTGCCCTTTATCGAACCCTTGAAGTTCAACACATGCTCTTGTTGCTTCTCCAATTCTTCCTGGATGCTCATCATCATCATTTCAGCATCTTCGTCGTTTGAATCCGACGAATCGATGAACTATCTGTATATGAAATCGTCAAGGTCCTTGTTTCCATACTTATCATCCGACGACGAATCCATCGTTTGCCTACGAATGAACAAAAGAATAAAATACTATTCAGACATTTCATCAAACACATAAAGCGCGAGGTGTATGTCAAAAGAAGTTGCACGTACTTGGGCAACATCTGATGACGGCGACGTTGTTGACCGGGCCCTTCGGTGATGGCGGTATGGGTTGGGGATGATGACGGTGCTACGGTGGCGGTTGTGTGGATGAGGCAAAAATGAGGAGAGAAAGGGGACAGGTCAGGCTAGGCCGGTGATGTTCTCAAAAGATTTGAAATGGGCCCTGGCCGATAGCCCGACGTGCCGTCCGGGCAACCCCAATACCGCCCACATATGGGCCGGGAATCCCCCTAAAAAAACATATGGACTGGGAATGGGTGCCAGGCAGCCCAAAAGTAATTGAATGAATCCAAAGAGATAATTTAAACTCATTAAAATTCTTCTAAAAAAATTAAACTCGTTAAAAGCCTTCCTTTCTAACACTGCCCCCTTTAACTTTCTACCATAGTTAGAGCCATGTCGATAAATATTTATCTTTGCCAATTAATATTTCACTTTTAACTGAATGAGGTAGTAATTAAATTGGAGAGGCCTTATCTTTGGGTCACATTTATTTTCTACTTCATTTGGGGAGAGACTTCCATGCTATATGACGAGGTGGATCAGCACAGAGGCACCGTGTCAGTGTAGGAAGAGCGCAGATCCATCGAAATGGCAAGCATAGCGCTCGTGCTCACAGTCTGCTTCTTGGGCTTTTACATGCCCGCCCCTTCCCTGGCGTCGCCCTCCAACAACAACGATTTCCTCCGGTGCCTCTCTACGAGTATCCCCAGCCAGCTCGTGCTGACGCCGAGCTCGCCGTCGTTCACGCCGCTCCTTGTGTCGTCCATCAGGAACGCGAGGTTGGTGGCGCCGGCGACGGCGAATCCTCCGCTGTGCATCGTGACGCCCACAAACGCGTCGCACGTCCAGGCCGCCGTGCGCTGCGGGCGCCGCCACAGCGTGCGCGTCCGCGTGCGCAGCGGCGGGCACGACAACGAGGGCCTCTCCTACATGCCGGGCCGCCCCAACGGCGAGGCGTTCGCGGTGATCGACCTGGCCAGGCTCCACGCCGTCCACGTCAACCCCCACGGGGCCACCGCATGGGTCGAGACCGGGGCGACCACCGGAGAGCTCTACTACCGCGTCGCCAAAGCCGCGCCAGGGCTGGGCTTCCCGGCCAGCGTGTGCCCGACCGTGGGCGTGGGGGGCATCATCAGCGGCGGCGGGATAGGCCTCATGATGCGCAAGTATGGACTCTCGGCCGACAACGTCCTCGACGCCACCATGGTCGACGCCGACGGGAACCTGCTCGCGAACAAGAAGGCCATGGGGGACGACCTCTTCTGGGCCATCCGTGGCGGCGGCGGTGGGAACTTCGGCATCGTGCTGGCGTGGAAGCTGAGGCTCGCGCCGGTCCCACCGAAGGTGACCTTCCTCAAAGTCGCCAAGACCATGGAACAGGGCGCGGTCGACGCGGTGACCAAATGGCAAACGCTCGCGCCGGCGCTCCCCGACGACCTCAGCGTACGTGTCGTCATCCAGAAGAGCCAGGCCAACTTCCAGTCCCTGTACCTCGGCAACTGCAGCACGGTGGTGGCGATGATGCGCAGCCGGTTCCCGGAGCTCGGGGTGACGAGCGCCGACTGCAAGGAGATGAGCTGGCTGCAGTACACGGCGTACATATACTTCGGCGACGCCATCAACAGCAAGCCGCTAGAGGCGCTCCTCCTCAACCGGTCGACGACCCTAGGCCCCTTCGTCAAGAACAAGTCCGACTACGTCAAGAAAGCCCTCACCAAGGAGACCTGGAAGAAGATCTTCCTCTGGCCCAACGGCGCGGGGTCGGGTCAGCTCATCCTCGAGCCGCACGGCGGAATAATGGGCCGCATCTCCGCCGACAAGATCCCGTTTCCGCACCGGAGCACCGTGCTCTACAACATCCAATACGTGGAGCTGTGGAACGGCAAAGAGGCCGGGGGCGACGTTACCCCGAACTGGATCGGGAGCCTTTACGAGTTAATGACGCCGTACGTGAGCAAGAACCCGAGGGACGCGTATGTGAACTACCGGGACCTCGACATGGGCGTTAACAAGGTGGTCGGTGGGGTCACGTGTTACGAAACTGCCAAGGTGTGGGGCGAGAGGTATTTCGGCCCGGCAAACTTCAGGAGGCTCGCCAAGATCAAGCGCAAGGTTGACGCCAGCGACTACTTCCGGAACGAGCAGAGCATACCGCCACTTCCCTTGAAGTAGTGGTCAAGCTGTGCAAATCAATAGCATTTGACTGTATTCTGACTGCTAATAATAATTCTGATGGGCTAAAAAGGTCATTTGCATTTATCAACATAATTATGATAAAGTGCTCGGGTTTTTTTTTCTAATATATGTTTTCCATTTTTCTTATTTGCAAGTGAATTTATGTGAAATTTATGAGATATTTTAACACTACGCCACTACCAAGATATTACTACTATGAGGTAAAATATTATATGCCAAGTGTCGGAATTCCAGGAAAGTCTGTGGCAAAAATCAGTTACAATATAAAAGAAGCGCAAATTGTGAAATTGAAAGATTAACTTCCTGAAAATGAAATGGAGAGAAAAACAAACAGCCCTGCCCGATGAACAAAAGGTAGGTGTTTGGTACCCTACACGCTTTTTGCGTTTTTTGGAAGCCTGACTAAGTTGGGTCTGCATAAGTGAATAGAGGTAAAAGCCATGTTGTGCAACTTGTTTGTTCTCCACGCATGCTTGTTTGGTAACAAGCATTTACTTCCCAGATGCAATTGTGCTAATGTTTGGTTATGTGCGCACGGATGATAAATCTCACCTCTTATTCAAGTGGTGAAATTAGCTCACGCGGGAGCGAATTGCTGAAGAAGAGAAGGGCCGTTCGAGGTAGAAGAAGGTGTGGCAGCCTTCGGATGCTCATCCAACAATCACAAAATCGGTTGGGCGCGAATTGTTTTTCAGGCGATTCACGCGCAAGTGTGACATATTTGTACACTCAGTAGGAAAATGTATATCTACTCGTCTACAACCGTTGCAACAGAAAATGTGCAACACGAAAGTCATACGAAACATCAAGATGAAGCTAGCAATCAAAGGAATATTTAACAATCGACCAGGTGCGATCATTACGCCAAAATTCATCGTTTCGTAACATGAAAACATGAACACATTTGCACCAGCTAACGAGACTGGCACTCCCGCACACGCTCTCATGGCCCGCCCAACACGAAGTTTCTCTCTCGCTCGTTTTTTGCGGTTGGACATGTCGACTAGGTTCACTTTTGGAAGAAAAAAAATTAAAAACACAAATTTGAAAATTTTCATTAATTTAAAATAACTTCATAAATTTCAAAAACTTTTTCGGACTTATAAAATCACATTTTTTTTAAAAAAATTACAGATTTGAAAAGAGTTCATAGATTTGAAATTTGTTCACCAATTATAGGAAAAAAGTTCATCAAATTTGGAAAAAGTACGCTAGCTCGCAAAAAGTTCATGAATTTGAAAAAAACTGCGCAAATTTGAGTAAGTTCACGAATTTGAAAATTGTTCAAAAATTTCAGCAAACATTTCATCAAATTATGGGAAATTTGTGAAATTGGAAAATCACACGAAATTGGAAAAGTTCATGAATTTTAAATTGTTCATAAATTTCAGGAAAAAGTTCATGAAAATTTTAAAAAAGAAAATGAATTTAGAAAAGGCTCATGAATTTGAAAAAAATCATGATTAAAAACACGAAAAATAAAAAATTTCATGAAATGTTAAATAAGAACAAATATAAATACAAAACAAAAAAGATAAAACAAATAAAACAAAAGCAAGAAAAAATTAAAAAACTTTGAAGAAGCCTGTGGTCGATCAAAAACTACATGCACTGATCGATTACACTAGCCTATATTGTGAAAAGGAAATGAAAAAGCTAAATGGTTTGAGCCCAAGGTCAAAAGGGGACGTGCGCCGGTTTACAAAATGAACTATTACCGACTCATAACGCATAAGAGACCAAATAAGGTCCGGGCACCATAGCAACCGAGTTTTTTTATGCAAATCAGAGCCACCAAGTGTCCTAAAGTTTTTTTTTTTTGAAGCAACCACATATTTCATTAGACAATCTGTTCACAAAGATTACACATATGGTCGCCGTAAGAGACAAACAGGCTTATCAAGCAACTTTGCACAAAACATTCCGCAAGAAGTAAAATTACTATTCCACCCTTGCAGAAACTTGTGCCTCGCTCCGTAAAGTGTCCTAAAGTTGTACTCCCTCGGTAGAGAAATATAAGAGCATTTAGATCACTAAAATAGTGATGTAAACGCTCTTATATTTCTTTACAGAGGGAGTATTCCTCATATCTGGGTCTGAAAAAACTGCGCGGCGACTATTTCTCGCTTTAAGCAAGACTCCCGTTTAGTCTCGCTGAACATATTTCTCTGCAATGAAGTTATCGGACCGGCCCAGTTTTGCTTTTTTTCGTTCACAATAGCTCACTACGCTTCGTTTGCTCGTTCAGGGTTGGTTTTCCATCGAGTTCCTTCCCTAGGTGAGCTTCCTTCGCTGGTTTCGCTAGTTCTTTTTTTTTTTGGTTTTCTTGTTTTCCCGCAAGTTTCTCCGGTTTTTCTTTTTTCTTTTAATTTTCTCTATGTTTATTCTCGGTTTTCACTGGTTTTTTTCGTTTCTTCTCTATTTTTTCTTTTTTCTTTGTTTTTATTCGGTTTTCTTGGTTTTCAATTTTTTCATTTTTCTTTGATTATTTATCAGTTTTCAATGTTTTCCATATTTTTCGCATATTTTTTGTGTTCTTTTGTGTTCAATACTTTATGCATCTTTTTTGTGTTCCATACTTTATCGGTTTTATTTTTCATTTTTTATTGCCTTTTTTTTCATCTTTTTTGTGTTCTTTTGTTTCTTTTGGTTTTGATTCTACATATTCGTATATCTCAAGAACATGTTTTAATACACATGTAGCATTTTCAAATACAAGATTAGCACTTTCTTAATACATAGTCAACCTTTTCTCTATACACATTTAACATTCTTTTTGAAATGCTTGATTAACATTTTTCCCACACAAGTTTAACAGTTTTTTTTAAATACTTGTTCAAAAAAAATTAAATTCTTGACTAAAATTTTGTATACATGATAAAAAAATCTTCATTTTTAATACATGGTCAACATTTTCTATACACATCTAAAAAAATTCAAATGATTGATCAATTTTTTTAAAATACTTCTTTATCATTTTTTCAAATGCTTAATTAACATTTTTATATACATGGTAAACAAATATTATCATTTTTTAATACATGGTCAATATGTTTTCTAGATATTTAACATTTTTCAAATACTTGTTCAACAATTTTGAAATGCTTGATTAACATATTTTATATACATGATCAAGAAAAATTCATTATTTTTTTAATACATGGTCAACATTTTTTCTATACAAATTTAACATTTTTTGAAACATTTTTCAAATACCTCTTCAAATGTTTTTCAAATGCTTGATTAACATTTGTCAAACAAATGGTCAGTTCTTTATACATTTTTCGTATACATGATAGACATTTGTTTATTTTTAAATGCTTGGTCAATATTTTTTAAATGTTTTTATAGATTTTTTTCTGAAATACATATTTAGAATATTTTAGAGTATGAACAGAAGTAAAAACAGAAAACGTAAAAAAGGAAAGTTACATATTTAGAATATTTTAGAGTATGAACAGAAGTAAAAACAGAAAACGTAAAAAAGGAAAGAAAAAGGAGGCTGTAGCCTCCCGCGCAGCTGGGCCGGCACATCTCGAGCTTCCCCGGCGCGAGGCTTGCCCTCTGTCTCGTTTACAGCGAGACATACATAGTCACGCAATAACGGCGTTTCCTATTTAGCGCTGCAGGCGCCCATTTGTATGCAATTCGCAAACTGGCGCCTGCAGCGCCCCGTGCTGTGCCGGCCCATTAGTCTGTATTTCATTCCGCAAAAAACAACAGCTTTCACTAGGACTCGAACCAGCGTCCTAACGCGTCGAGCTTCGTTTGTTCAACCACCCCACCACACAATAGGATCTGATAAGCCACAACCCTTTCTCGGTTTTATTCCTTTCTCCTCTCTTTTCTTTTTTTCGTTTTCCTTTTTTCCACTTTCGTTTTCTGTTTTTTCTTTTTTTCTTCTTCCTGGTTTCTTCCCTCATCGATTTTCATTTTTTTTTACTTTTCCTAAATGAATCAATGATGTTTTCTTCAAGTTTGATGAATTTTGTTTTAATTTATTGAACTACTTTTAAAAGTTGATTATTCTTTTGAATTTTTTCTTTAAATCCATGAATATGTGGACTTTTCTTTAAATCGATGAACTTTTTTGGAAATTTGATGAACTTTTTTTCAACTCGATGAACTTTTATTCAGATTTGTGAACTTTCTTTCACATACGGTGAACTTTTTTCAATTCGGTGAACATTTTTGAAGAAAATGCTTAACTTTTTTCAAATCCGATGAACTTTTTTAAAAATCAATGAACTTTTTTCAAAATCAATGAACCTTTCTTTCAAAATCAATGAACTTTTTTTCGAAAACAATGAACTTTTTTTCATATTCAATGAACCTTTTTTCAAATTTGATGAACTTTTCTGAAAAATTCATGAACTTTTTTTTCAAAATCCGTGAACATTTTTGAATTTGTAAAGTTTTTCATTTTTTGCGATATTTCCTTTTTATATTAATCAATGTGAAGAAAGTTGTCTATATGTCAATGTTTATACTAAAAGTGGGGTGAAATAGGTTTACTTTCTGGTCATAAGCAACAATCTGAGCTTGGTCTAGTGGCAAGGCTTGAAGCTGTCGACTTAGGCGAGCAGAAATCGATTCCCTCTTTTCTCGAAGTTTAACGTCAACGTTTTCCTTCGCATTTGTTTTTCTGCACAGGTTGATTGGGCCGGCCCGCTACGCACCGCGTGTGAGCGCCAGGAGCGCTAGCTGGCGCTTACAGCGCGGATTAGGAAGTCCCCGCAACAACACGGGCGAAGGTCGTCAAAAGTCACATCCCTGAAGTTCTGGTTGGGCTTATGCAGTCTGCCCAACACCTCCAAGGACCACTAAAAAAAAAAAAAAAACACCTGCAAGGTTCCTCCCATCGCCGCGGTTTGTCGGCCGCTTCCCTTCCGGTGCGCGCGCAGGGGCGGCGCATCGCCGGGCTGCCCTCCTGGGTACGGCTCTTCTCCCCATCCACACGCCCTCAATCCTGCGACATTCCTTCTAACATCTCGCGATCTGTTTTCTAAGTTTAATTTCGGTTATTTGAGCGATTTGTCAAACAATTTGTGGGTTCTTAACCTCACTCGTGGGGAACTGGAGATGCGGACTGGAGACCCCGTCGTTTTGGGCGGGGGCGGGATTTTATTACCCTGTTTTTAGTGTAATGTAGCGTTGCTATATATACAGTGAGTGAAAGTTCTGAATTACTAGCTGTTGAAAATTAGTCTGAAAGAGGATGTTTCTTTGCATTACTGCACCAATGTAGCCAATTATGTCTGAATTGGCCGTCAAGAAAATATTACTCTCTGAATTTTGACAGTGCAGAGTATTAATTTTCACATGTCTGTGTTTTCTGAGAATGCAATGTTGTTCTGGAAGTACTCAAATATGCTGGCAAAGAACCAATGTTGTTCTCAAAGTACTGAACCAATGTTGTTCTGTTAGTACAAATATTAATTCTTGGCCATGTGTATTCACGTCTGCTCCTTTTCTAGTGGATAGAATGCTCTTTTCTTTCTAGCTATTGTAGGGATTCTTTGGCGAGAATGGATTCAGAGATATAGATAGGCATATGAACACAGATACATATGCATTATCTGGGGGAAAAAAGATACAGTTGCTATTTGTTGCAGCTAGCTTAAGAGGGCCTGAAATACAATGTAGAATGACATATATAATCTTGCTTCATACTACAGCTTATTTGTTAAACAAACAGGCCGGGCACTACTGAAGGGAGCTGATGAAGGAAGAGGGATCCGGAGGTATGGGGATTTGGACTGCTCCATCAAGCATTTGTGTCACCTTAAGCATGGTTGGCCGCATCGTTGGCTCCTCCTGAAGGCACCAAAGTGCTACAGCCACGAAGCGCTCTGCCTTTTTTATGTTGAAGATTGCTTCATCGTCACCCTCTACCAGCAAGTTGATCCTCCCACACCTGTAACAGTCGTTTGCCCAGTAAGTTAGTATCGCCTGATCTTCGTCGGCGATCTCTACCTCCACATTCCTCCTGCAGCACACAAGCTCCAGCAGGATCACACCAAAGCTGTAAACATCGACTTTGGAAGTGATCGCTATGTTCTTGAACCACTCTGGGGCAACGTAACCTCGAGTGCCCCGGATGCCGGTGTTTGTTTGTGTCTGATTGGCTCGAAGAAGCTTTGCCAGGCCAAAGTCTGCTATCTTTGCCATAAAGTTGTCATCAAGAAGGATGTTCTGTGGTTTTATGTCACAGTGGATAATCTGTGTGCTGCACTCCTCGTGCAAGTAGAGCAGCCCTCGTGCCACTCCAAGTGTGACTTGCACACAGAGGTTCCAATCCGGCCGAGCATCACCGAAGAGGAATTCGTTGAGAGAGCCATTTGTCATGAACTCATAAACTAGCAGTCTGTGAGTTCCCTCATTGCACAAGCCAAGCAGCCTGACCAAGTTCTTGTGAAACGTCTGACCGATGGTTTGCACTTCCACCATGAACTCCTTCTCAGTCTCTTGCTGGAGTTTTTCAATTTTCTTGACTGCGATATTGGTCGCATGCTCATCTTGCAGCTGTCCTTTGTACACAGTACCAGAGGCACCGCTGCCTAGCACCTCATGGAAACCACTGGTTGCCATCTCCAGCTCATTGTAAGTGAAAAGCTTTGGGGGCAATATAGAACTACCTGACGATTGCAGTGACTGGAGTTTCTTTTTGGAGGTGATGTAGATACCCCAGTAAGTCCCAAAGAGCAGAATAGAGATGAGGAGAAAGTTTACCAATACCGAACTCCCGAAAAACAAGGAACTGCCAAGAACCCAGTACTTCTTGTCCTTCTTCCATTTGCTAGAGCTACTGCTGAGCTGGGACTCTGAATTGTTGCTCCTAGGCACCTTGATCAGAACCGTCCTCTGGACAGTTTGTGCCATATTTCCATTTGATAAAGGGAGCTTTTTCTTCCAGCAAGTTTTTGTGTTTGGTTCAAAGACGGCTGCGGCGCAGAAGCAATCAATCACACACAGCCTCCGGCACTCTGTCTCGTCTATTGGGCGGTATTGCTCATAGTCACAATTAGGCCAATCAACACGATCGATTGTAGTCATCTCAAACTGTGCCATTGCTGCTATCTCATCAAGGTCACAACTTTGTGGCACAAAGTCAGGCCTGCACCCTTTGTACTCCCTCTCCTCATCAAAGAACTTGTAATGGTCAGGGCATAGGCAGCTTGTCAGATTCTTGGTGCCATCAAAGGTGCAGTAGCTGTTGAAGCCGCATGCACCACTGCCTGCATTTACCATTACTGTTTCACAGATGTCCTCGGGAATTGAGCTCACCGCCTTCCATTGCTAGTTCCATAGGCTTCTGGCCTTTCTGCTCTTTGGGTACACATATTGCCGAAATACACCATCCGGATCAAGCGTGGCACGATTGAAGAAATCACCCATTGAGTTGCCCCCTGCTGAAGTGACATTGATCTGTGTCACATTTTTCAAGGTGAAGTATATCCTGCCTGTTTCATTGAACACCAATCGTGAGCCGTTCCCAACTGTCATAGTTGCCCAGTATGGACCGTACTCAAGTGTGGAATGCTCGGCCATTGAATACAGCACAAGATTACCATCAGTTTGCACAGCTAGGAGAAACCGGCCATTGGAGTAGTCCGTGTTGATGAGACGTCTTCTGAGTAGCTTGTCCTCTGGACCCACACGGAGCACTTGTGTGGGCAGGATGGTATCAGCCGGGACACCAAAGGTCTCCCACTTTGCCGAGCCATCTGCGCCGACAAGCATGAAGTCGCCCGTGTCGAGCATTTTGGCGTAGGCCACACCAGGGGCCCGAGGACTCCAGACTTCATCGCCGGATGGGTTGCGAAGCGAGAGCAACCCATCAGTGGTGAGGTGCAGCACGGAGCTGGATGGCACTTGCACCGGTGACTCTTGACCGTCGGAGCTGCTCTTGGCGAACCAAGCGACTGTCTTCTCAGGGATCTTGTCAAACCAGACAGCGAGGAGGTATGAGGAGGGGTTACCTTCCAGTGGCCGGAAACCGAACGCGAAGTCGCCGGAGGGCGAGAGCCATGAGCTGTTTGGCCCCTGGGGCTTCAAGGAGGAGCCCAGGGTGATGTTTACTCGTGCTTGAGCTTGAGCAGTTGATATGCCCAGCAGTAGCAAAAACTGGAGGAAGCGCCATGGGAGGTGTGGTACCATTGCTTTTGCTTGTATGCTGCCTCTACTGATGAGAGCAAGCTTATGCCCCTTGCAGAATGGCGAAACAGTGGTCAGTCATTACGCGGCTTCTTCGTGGAACAGTTAGCATCAGTACGGTACGTGGAAAATCATCTCCATGAATTGGATTTTGCGTGGAACAGTCCATGAGGTTGTGATTGAATTGGTCAAGCAATTTACAGAAGGCATTGGTTGCCGCTACTGCTAGGCTAGTGTTCTGTTTCTCTGAATAATTGTTTCTAGAAATTTTAGTGAACTGATAAAATACTGAAATTTATTTGCCCCTTAATACAGAAGTCTGAACTATAAAGTTTCACCAATTCTGGCTATTCGTTTCCTACTTGTGAATTAGATTTTTCTCACCTGGGCATCTCATGGCATTCAAGAGTTTCAGTTGACTTGACTTGACTTGACTTGGCATGTCACAGCTGGTCACCGGCCAAACACTGTAAGGAGGATGCATCTGACTGTGACGTGTTTACACTCCATTGGTGTTTCCGTGAAGGCAGGGGCACAAGGACTCGACCCATTGGTTGACTGGAATATTGGAAATAGTTGAGTTCAGACTACGGTACTTCCCACAAAAAAAAAAAGAGAAACATGGCTACGGTAAGAGGGACACTGACCACTCAATTTAGAAATTATATGCGCCTCTCTGGCCAGTATTTTTAAACATGGCTACGGAAAGAGAAACTGGGTATCCCAAGGTTCGCGTTTCACTGGCCAGTATTTTTTTGAATTTTTTGGAGAAGGGATTTAATTTTAAGTAATTAAATTACTCGTATATTTTGAGAAATTATTCACATTTCTGGTTACCCCGATTTCACTTGATTTTGTGGCTAGCCTCTCTAGCTGTAGGCCCACCGCATCTTCTGGATGGCTATGGGTGAGAGCATCCAAGCTGTGGATTTGTCTCAAGGAAGTTTGCGAAAGATCGGACATCGACATGGAGCACAAGTGACTAGATGAGTTCTTGATGAACTTTAATTACCTTGAGGAGATCAAGGTGCCTTTAAGTGACTTCGAAGCTTCTTATTTAAGCATCTCGAATAAATACCTAAGATCAGACAAATGTTTTGAACCTTGGGATACATCTGTGTTTCCTCTTCACAAAACTTTATTTTATTTCTTTTGCATCAAGTTCTTTGCTTTGTGCTTCACCTTGCTAGTTTGTAGAGTTGGTTCACCCTTCAAATTGACATTCTAGTTTACACATAGGCTTATTTTTTTATAATCTCCTACTCATCCCCCATAGTTAACAGATCTTTCGCCCACCTCTAACTGTGCCGGCAATGAAGCCAACTACAAGGAAGAAGAAGTACGACACTAGGATTGCTATTGGTATGCTGCTCCTCTGAACAACGGTAGCATTGACAGCTTCTGGTGGTGGTCGTTGCTTGCTGGCAGCTCCACCCTGATTTAGTGAGATGAGCGGGTCACCGAGGAAGGACTCCTCGTCGAATGTCCCAAATTGGCCGGTGGTGGAGATATTGCCACAGAGGAGCGGGTTGTATGAAACATTGAATGTAACCAGCTTAGTGAGCTTGAACAGGCTCGTCGGGAGCTCGTCGGAGTGGTTGTTGAAGGACAAATCTATCCTCTCCAGACACAGAATCTCACCTATCTCGGACGGGATCGGCCCGGAGATGTTGTTCCTCGAGACGTTTAGGTGTACGAGCGGGAGCCGGCCAATATCCGGTGGCAGTTGCCCCATGAAACGGTTACCATCAAGGAAGAGCAAGCTGAGGTTCTGCATTGCACCGATCCATGACGGTATCTCACCCAAAGATTAAAATAGCGGGCGAAACTGCCGCTATCGCGGCGCAATCGCCGCTCGGGAGGCTCCCCGCGACGCGATGGCAAAAATTCCGCGATCTGCCGCGAAGGCCGCGAACGTGCGCTAAATGGCGCGAAACAACATTGCTGTCGCTGGAAAATCGCTGGAGATCTCAGTTTTCGCTTAAGGAAGGCCGAAACAGAGAGGCCCAAACATCTTGGCCCAAGTTTGCCCGATAGAGCAGGACCCCCAGGAAACCTAGTCGCCGTCTCTCATTTCCTCTCTCCCTCCAATCTAGAAAGCTTGCGGCGGCGGGTTCTTCACAGCAGCGCTCCGCTGGCCGACGGCTGCTTCGCCGCAAGGCGGAGGCAGTGATGGGCGAGGCAGCAAGGCCGTGACTGGGGCTCCAGGCAGCAGCCGACAACCTGTGACTGGCAACGAGGGGCTCACCGCCTCTGCACAGCGAGTCCACGGCAAGTACATCAACATGCCAATCTTCAGGTCTTCACCATGCCAAGCTTGTTGATGCATCATACCGAGTCAATCTTCAGTAGTAATCAGTAGCATTGCATTTTTGTTGATGCACCATACGATGTCATCAAATTCTTGCTGACAATCCTCTGTTTTCCTATTGAAATCCCCTGTTTTTCCGGCTGAAAATGCCTTGTATTTGTGCTGAAACAGACCAAGCAGTAGTTGCCGCTAACTGGCTTAGCGGCCGCAATAGCCCGCTATAGCGGCTGTAGCGGCTGAGAAAAGTTGCCGCGAAATCAGATTGCCCGCGATTTTAAACTTTGATCTCACCAGAAAGCATGTTCCTTGACAGCTGCACAAACCCGAGGCGTGACCCCACCGGTGACCACGTGTTCTTTCAACTTGGGCCGATCACGTAGCCCTTGAGGATGCGGTCCCATATACTGCGGCAGTTCTCCCGAGTCATGATGGAGTAGATGAAGCTGAAGGGAGGATAGCTTGCTGGAATCCACTGTTTCATGGCCTGGCACTCGCCAGAGCCGGCGAGCACGCTCGAATCATTCCGGTTCTTGGAGAAGGTTGGACCGGGATTCCTCCCTATCTCTGCCATCTCTGGAGGGATATTTCCAGTCAACCGGTTGTCGGCCAGGTTCAGCCAGAGCAAGCTGGTGGACTTGCTGATTTCAGGCGGTATCTCACCGGAGAGCTGGTTCCCGGCGAGCATTAACCAGAGGAGTGACGTGAGATTCCCGACGCTCACCGGGATTCCTCCTGAGAGCGTGTTATTCGACGGGTCCAACGCCTGGAGCTTGGTGAGACGGCCGTACTCCAGAGGTATCCGGCCAGAGAAGCTGTTCTCGGCAAGCATCAGGTACTTGAGGCTCTCCATGTCGGCCACCTCTGGAGGGAGTTCGCCGATGAACTCATTCAAGATGAGGTCGAGCCTAGCAAGCAGAGGTAGCCGGAGTACGCCGGAGACCACGATGCTGCCAGTGTAGTTGTTGTGGTGAAGCATAAGATACTTCAAGATCGTAAAGTTGCTAAAAATCTCTTGCACGTCGCCTCCAAACATGTTGGCACTCATGTCCAAGAACTGAATGCTCGTGCAGTTCCTTAGCTCCTCCGGTATCCGCCGATCGAACTTGTTGTTCCCAAGAATCAATGTCTCGAGGGCGGCGAGCTTCGCGATTCCGGCTGGTATCGTACCAGAGAAATTATTTCCCCACGGCGACAGGTACGTCAAATTCACACACTTCGCAATGGAATCCGGGAAGTTGCCAACCAGCTGGTTCGCGGAGAGGTCTAAGGACCGGAGCTTGCAGCCATTAGGAAAGGTGTTCGATGGGACGCTCCCGGTGAGGTTGTTCTCGGCGACGTCGAATTTCCTGAATCTTGCGACGCCAGGCAAGAGCTCTCCGGCGAAGTTATTCGAGCTGAGGTCAACGTACTCCAGCCTGTCACAATCATCTAACATGTTGGTGATGTTATCTGTGAGGTTGTTGGTGGACAAGTCGAGCAAGGTGAGGTCGGCGCATATCGCCGGGAAGTTGACGGCGACGCCGCCCTCGAGTCTGTTATCGGACACATCGAGCACCCCGAGCCTTGTCAGCTCGGAGAGGTTGAGGGACCCGGTGATGAGGTTATGGGAGATGTTGAGGTGCACGAGGCAGTGGCATTGGTTGAGGTCGCCATCGGGGATCGGGCCGGCGATGGAGTTGTCGTAGAAGTCGGGCGACGTGAGTGCCGAAAGCCGCGAGAAGTTGTTGAACGCCGGTCCGGAGATGGCTGAGCCTGTTAGTTCAGCGACTCGACGCGGCCATCCCCGTCACAACCGACGCCCCTCCACGCACATGGCGACGGGTCCGAATCCTGCCACCCATCGTAGCTGCCGTGGCTGACCTTGTTGTTCGCAACTAGGAACCGCTTGAGCTCCACCAGCACCTCCTTGTCGCCGCCGCCGCCGCCACCGCTCTGCGTGGCAATCAGCACCGCCTCACCTATAAAATGGCAGAATAGATCGCGTCAAAACTCCCGCCGTAATTCAGCTCACACACCAAGGACAGAACAGGGCAACCCAATAAGAGAACAGAGCTACGTAGCAAGAAAATCGTACCTGAGACGAGGAATTGGCTGCAGAGGAACTTGAATCATGTGGTGGAAAGACCACGAGAATCCTAGACGAAAGGGAAAATAAGACCACGAGAGGTGAACTAATTTAAGTAAGGAAAGATCAGAGGCTTTACATGTGGTGCAAAGATGAAGAGACTAGTGAAAGTGCAACTATTCAAAGAAGGAAGTAAGCGAATGAAGATAGCTGTAGACTGGTGACCATTCATGGATGTTTCCGAAATGATATGTATGCCAAGGTGTGATGAGCGGCCATGGTCATCACAAGACTACAGTCTAACCACCAGAACTCGTCACATGAAAATGATGACTTAACAAGGCAACCCACTGGTATCAATCACAAGCTTTGTAATGCTCACACGAATAAAGAGTAAGAGTTGATTTAAAGAGGACCGGTCGCATGACAAAAAGAAAGGCGTGCATCTCTACATATATCTCTTCCTTCGAGATATCCTCTTCACAACTACATTATCATGAAATCACTCACCTTCACTAGCTTAGCTATGATAAGTGAGATTTTAGAGGAAACTGCATTTCAGTTCACCATGGTTTGGTTTACTTAACTTTCTGTTCATAGTACAGGGAAAACATGCGAAATGACGGCTACTTCTGCTGCGGACAACACACTTTAGTCGGCTTTGGATATAACAACTTTCGGGATTTTGCGATGGACCCCAAGGTCATGGTGACAAATATTTTGAGCCGAGTGTTCAGCCAGAGACTGTATGAAACCTGCCTTCTTTGGAAATCAACAGGCTTATCGAGATTATAACAGTATCAGGAAAGCCTCAAAAGTGTCCTAGCTAGGATCAATATTCTTGCCTTGTAATATTGTTTTATACTCCTGTTCGTTATACTTATGTTATTCTGTGCAGAGGTCCGATGTAATTTTTTAAAACTGTTAAGATTTGCTATAGGTTAGAGTTAATCTAGCTCTATAGGTTTGCTTAGCAAGTTAATCTGAGTCCGGCTCGCCAAAAAGAATGGAGAGAAAAACCATTATCCCCGTGAATAAAATGTCTCTCCGGTCGCCATGGTTTCTTGGTTGCTCCGCTTCCCGTGGATGCACGGAAGCGCGTGCAGGGGGGCCGGCGCGTCGCCGGGATGCACTCCGTCTCTTCCCCCGATCTGTACGCCCCCAATCCTGCCGCTTTCCTTCTGAGTTCCGTGATCTAATTAATTTTGATTAGGTTTTATTGCCACGTAATTATCTTGAGCCATTTGTCGAATTCTTCTGTCAATGTACCCACATAGTATATGCAATAATTAGAGGTGAAACAGCTGCTGCTTCTTGGTTCTGAACCCTACTTGAAGGGAACTGGCGATGTGTAGTGTACAGCCGTCGATTTGGGCGGTGGAGGGATTCTCCCCTGTTTTTAGTGTAATTCAGTGTGCGCTTAAAATTACTGGAAGTTTTACAGTGATGTTTTTTTACTGAGAGTACTTAATTGCCTGCTAATAGTCTGAAAGAATGTTATTGTTTTGTTTTACTGTATTGATGCTTGACTGTAATGTAATACTGCGGTAATGTTGGATTTCACCCCTTGATGTAGGAGGGCATTCTATCCAATGTAGCCCAAGTTACTCTGGATTTTGACAGTGCCCTATATCTTTCTGGAGAATACAACGTTGTTCAGAATGTTAGTCAAAATATGCTGGCAAGACCATTTTTTATTGATTTATCCCTTGTATATTAGGAATGTTTTATGGTATCCAGTATGTATCCGAATCTGCCTCATTTCTAGTGTACAATGCTCTTTTCTTGTGAGCTATCGCAGGGAATGCTCGACTAAAATGGATTAGTATCATAGATATAAATAGGCATATGAATACAGATACAGAAGTATTCCTGATCCTATTTCTTGCAGCTAGACATAAGTGCCTGAAATACAATGTGTCCATTGTTCTTCAGATTATAATAGACAGCTATATTATATCATCAAGTGTGTGACATAATATTACTGCATACTGCAACTTATTTGTTAAACAAGCAGGTCACTACTGAAGTGAACTGATGAAAGGAAGAGGGATCCGGGGGCGTGGGGGTCGATCTGCACTGCTCCATCAAGCATTTGTGTGACTTTATGCATGGTTGGCCGCATCGTTGACTCCTCTTGGAAGTTGGAAGCGCCACAGTGCCACAGCCACGAAGTGTTCCGCCTTTTTAAAGTTGAAGATTGCCTCGTCATCACCCTCCACAAGCAAGTCGATCCTCCCAGACCTGTAACAGTCGTTTGCCCAATAAGTTATCACCCCAAAGCTGTAAACATCGACTTTGAAGTGATCCCTATGTTCAACGTATCCTCAAGTACCCCCAATGCCGGTGTTTGTTTGTGTCTTATTTAGAGTGTCTGCATTCAAGAGTATCCATTGACTTGGCATGGCACAGCTGGGCACCAGTCAAGCACTTTAATGAGAAACCGGAACAGCAGGCTACCGCTCAAAATTTTGACCAGTAGCAGATTGGCGACAATGGACGCGTCGAGTCCTTTTCTATGATGAGGAGGGTGCATCTGACTGTGACGTGTTTACACTCCATTGGTGTTTCCGTGAAGGCAGGGGCACAAGGATTGGACCCATGGGTCTACCGGAATAATAGAAATTATTGTTGGAGTAACTGTCAACATGGCTACGGTACTTCCCGCAAAGAAAAAAGACATGGCTACGGTAAGGGGGACACTGACCACTCAATTCCTGGTTCGCGCCTCTCTCGCCAGTTTTTTTTTGTAGAAGGGGATTAATTTTAATTAATTAAAATTGCTTGTATTTTTTGCGAAATTATTCATACTTTTCATTTATTCGTATTTATGGTTACCCAGATTTCATTTGAGTTTGGGGCCAGGCTCTGGCTGTAGGCCCACCACATCTTCTGGATGACTATGGGTGAGAGCATCGAAGCTGTGGATTCTTTTTTCCAAAGAAGTTTGCGAAAGATTGGAGATCACATTGACATCTAGCACAAGTGACTAGATGAGTTCTTGGTGAACTTTACCTTGAAGAGATCAAGGTGAGGTCTAAGTGACTTTGAGTCTTCTTATTTAAGCATCTCGAATAAAGGCATTGGATCACTCAAATGTTCTAAAGCTTGGGATATATCGGTGTTCTCCTTCTCACAACTATATTTTATTTCTTTTGCATCAAGAAATTATGATTGTTCTGGGCATGTTGTTGTGTGTCCTAACCGCTGGTAATAGTTTTTATTGATTCACCCCTTTCACATTAGCAAAGGTTTTATGGGATGTTCGACGTCCATTAGCCAAATCATCTTACTTGAGAAAACTGAATCAAAACAAGAACTTGTCATGTGAAAATAATGAATCAAAACAACAAGGCAACTCACTGGTATCACAAGGTTTTGATCGCCACACACGTAGTTAATTCGTGGGGAATTGCACAAAGAAGGAAGCTCTATATAGACATCCGTTTCTTGCTGATATCACCTCCACAACTCCAGTATCAAGATGTCCTGCATATTCAATAGATTATCCATGGCACATCAGATTTTGGGGAAAATCAAATGAGGAAGCAGCCTAGGAGCTGGAGGCTCTCATCGTGTATTGTCCGCGGGATACACGTGTTGGCTGAGTAGCGACACAATAGCCTCACCAACATCAGGTTGTCTCCCTCCGTTCCATAATATAAGAACATTTTTGACACTAGTGTAGTCTAAAAAATGCTCTAATATTATGGGAAGGTGGGAGTAAATCTGATTGCAAGCACAATATGAAGACCACGGATCAGCGCCCTAGCCTCCACCACACACACACACACACCCGCATGATGTGTCCTTTGTGCGTACGCCAGCTTGGCGTGGCCACTGCGGTTCCGGACCGCTCCCGAAATTCAACGCCTGATCCAGCCCTTACAAAATTTACGGGAAATCCTTAGAATATAAAATTGTGATGTAAAAGGCCTACATTTTTTCCAAACCCCCCTAGAATTTGGAAAGTTGTAAAAAATTGATGGAACCAAGCTTCATCACCGGTAAGCCCTCTAGAATTTGCGGTAAATCATTTATATTTTTAATTTCAGTTCTCATACTAAAAATCTAATATTCATTTTCAATAAAGTCAAATCTCATTGAAATTTGCCTAAAAAAAGGAATCTCATAGAATTGACGTAACTAAACTCCATAGCAATGCGCAGGGTATATATCATCTAGTACCTCCATTGCAAAAAACCTTGCACAAAAGATATGATTAGCTCATCACTCACCACTGCATTTCAGAAAATTGCATAATCCATCATGCAGGTCCGCAATCATCGGATCGTTGATCCACAAGCTACACTTAATTAGTTACCACTTGTCAAGTGTGATTCGGTGCGTCCACACTCTTTTGGCTGGATAACCTTTGAACTGCTTGCTGAAGTTTTTCCGTCGACGCTCTAGTCACGCCACATTCACTCACAATGCCTCCCTAATATTGAGAGAGGTGAGCTTCTCTGATTCACATTCTAGTTTACATATAGGCTTAATTTCTTATAATCTCCTACTCAGCCCCCATAATTACAGATCTTTCGCCCACCTCTAACGGTGCCAACAATGAGGCCAACTATAAGGAAGAAAAAGTACGATATTATGATTGCTATTGCTATGCTGCTCCTCTCTACAACGGTAGCATCGGAAGCTTCCGGGGATGGTCGTTGCTTGCTGGCAGGTCCACCCTGAGGAAATGAGATGAGTGGGTCACCGAGGAAGGACTGCTCGTCAAATGAGTCAAATTGCCCGTTGATGGAGATATTGCCGGAGAGGAACGGGTTGTATGAAACATTGAACATAACCAACTGTGTGAGCTTGAACAGGCTCGTCGGGAGCTCGTCGGAAAGGTTGTTGGAGGACAAATCCAACCTCTCCAGACACATAATCTCGCCAATCTCGGACGGGATCGGCCCCGAGATGTTGTTCCTCGAGACGTGCAGCACGACGAGCGGGAGGCGGCCGATTTCCGGTGGCAGCCGCCCCGTGAGACGGTTGTTGTCGAGGAGGAGCAAGCTGAGGTTCCGCATTGCACCGATCCATGGTGGTATCTCACCAGAAAGCATGTTCCTTGACAGCAGCACAGACCCAGGGAGCGACCATGAGTTCATGCAAATTGGGACGATCCCGTAGCCCTTGAGGATGCGGTCCCATATACTGCGGCAGTTCTCCCGTGTCATGACAGAGTAGATGAAGCTGAAGGGAGGTAAGCTCACCGGGACCCACCTTCTCATGGCCTGGCACTCGCTGGAGCATGTGAGCACGCTTGGATCATTCCGGTTCCTGGCGAAGGTTGGACCAGGATTCCTCCCTATCTCTGCCATCTCCGGCGGGATATTGCCGGTCAACCGGTTGTCGGCCAGGTTCAGCCAGAGCAAGCTGGTGCAGTTGCCGATTTCAGGCGGTATCTCACCGGAGAGCTGGTTCCCGGCAAGCATTAGCCATAGGAGTGACGTGAGATTCCCGATGCTCGTGGGGATTCCTCCTGAGAGCATGTTATTAGACAGGTCCAGCGCTTGGAGCTTCGTGAGCCGGCCGTACTCCGGAGGTATCCTGCCGGAGAAGTTGTTCTCGGCGAGCATTAGGTACTTGAGGCTCTTCATATCGGACACCTCTGGAGGGAGTTCTCCGGTGAACTCGTTGAAGCTGAGGTCGAGCCTAGCAAGTAGAGGTAGCCGGAGCACACCGGAGGCCACAATGCCGCCGGTGTAGTTGTTGTGGTGAAGCCCAAGATACTTCAAGATTGTAAAGTTGCCAAAAATCTCTTGCATGTCGCCTCCAAACATGTTGGTACTGATGTCCAAGAACTGAAGTCTCCTACAGTTTGTCAGCTCCGTCGGTATCTGTCGATCGAACCCATTATTCCCAAGAATCAATGTCTCGAGGGCGGCGAGCTTCCCGGTTCCGGCAGGTATCATCCCAGTGAAATTATTCCCCCAAAGCGACATGTATGTCAATTTCACGCACCTAGTGATAGAATCCGGAAAGTTGCCGACCAGCTGGTTCGCGGAGAGGTCTAAGGACTGGAGCATGCAGCCATCAGGAAAGTTGCTCGACGGGACGCTCCCGGTGAGGTTGTTCTCAGCAGCGCTGAATTTCCTGAATCTTGCGACGCTGGGCCATAGTTCGCCGTTGAAGTTGTTCGAGCTGAGGTCGACGTACTCCAGCCTGGCACAGCCGTCTAAGAGGTTGGTGATGTTATCTGTGAGGTTGTTGGTGGACAAGTCGAGAAAGGTGAGGTCGGCGCATATTGCCGGGAAGTTGACGGCGACGCCGCCTTGGAGCCGGTTTCCTGACACATCGAGGATTTGAAGCCTGGTCAGTCCGGAGACGTTCAACGACTCGGTGATGAGGTTATGGGAGAGGTTGAGGCGCAGGAGGCCGTGGCATTGGTTGAGGTCGCCGTCGGGGAGCGGGCCGGTGATGGAGTTGTCGGAGAGGTCGAGCGACCTGAGTTCCGAGAGCCGTGAGAAGTTGCCGAACACCGGGCCGGAGATGGCCAAGCCTGTCAGGTTCAGCGACTCGACGCGGCCGTTCCCGTCGCAACTGACGCCCCACCACTTGCACGGCAATGGGTCCGACTCCTGCCACCGGTCGTATCCGCCGCGGTTGAACCTGTTGTTCGCAACTAGGAACCGCTTGAGCTCCACCAGCACCTCCTTGTCGCCGCCGGCACGGCTCTGCACGGCTATCAGCACCACCTCACCTTGAAGACGGCATAATGGATCACGTCAAAACTCCCGCCGTAATTCAGCTCACACACCAAAGACAGAACAGAGCAACACAAGAACAGAACTGAGCAAAGTAGCAACAAAATCGTACCTGAGACAAGGAGTAGGCCGCAGAGGAACTTGAGGAGCAGGGAGGGAGACATGGCCTGCCTTGCCTGAATCATGGAAGAATCCTAGACGAAAGGCAAAATATATAAGACCACGAGAGGTGAACTAATTTATTTAAGGAGAGATCAAAGGCTTTACATGTGGTGGAAAGATGACGAGACTAGTATGCATGGCCATCGCTGTGTCCCTCGACTCTCGTCTAGACATTTAAAGTTCTGACTTACACACAGGGGGACAGTAGTATCCTTAACTGGACGGAGAGGGCCGGAAGCGCAGACGAGGCTGACACGCCAAGAGTTGTTGAAATACTACTTGTGTATTGTTAGGGGTTGCTGTATTTTGTTGTTTGGTTATCGTGAACGTATCAGACTCTATCCGCATAGCAAACGCACGAGTCAAGATACATATCACAACTAATCATATCCCATGTAATTTAAAAAAATCTGATGTCTGATTTTTAAGCATTGCAAATTTGCAATGCATATTATGAAGTGAAGCTATTCAAAGAAGGAAGCAGGAGAGAATGAAGATTAGTATCACATCGGATCATACCATGCACTTTGATGTTCTGCACAAGACTATGCAGTCTAACCACCAAAACTTGTCACGTGAAAATGGTGAATCAACAAGGCAACTCACCGTTCCCGCAAAAAGAAAAAAAAGAAAAACAAGGCAATTCACCGGTATCACATGCTTTTCATGGGCTCACACATATAGAGTGAGAGTTGATTCAAAGAGAACTAGTTGCATGAAAAGGAGAAAGCTCTCTCTCTCTATATATATCTTCTTCCAAGATATCACCTTCACAGCTCCACTGATTTCGTGATATCAAACGCCATCACTAGTTTAGCTATCACACGTAAGATTTTGGAGGGAACTGAATTCCAGTTCACCATGCCTCGTTTGTGTAACTTTTGGTTCACGGTATGAGTAAAACATGCAAAACAATTTCCCCATCCGCTGACCACAACCCACCCTACTTGTCTTTGGATATACACTGACACAGGAAGCAACTTTTAGGATTTTGCGTGCTTCACCGATCCATCGAAATCGAGTTTGCATCAATTTACAAGTGCCACGAGATGATGTCGGCGGCTAGATGTGGTAGAGGATGGGCATATACAGCGACCTGATGGCAGCGGGATGCTAGTCGAGCTGAAGTGCAGCCGGCGTTGGCACGGCAAGAGTAGCTATGACCGGCGATTAGGAGGGAGAAGTTTAAAGAAGCATCGATCAAGCTTTCATGAACATATAACATATGACGTGTCTTGTAGTAGATAGGAAGGGCTTAGCATAGCAATCCCTGTATGGTTAGAAATGATAGCTTGCAAATCACGCACGTTTGAATCCAATTGATTTAGATTGCTCCGGCAGCACGCTCGCTCCCAAACCTCGTCAAGCATTCCAGCCGTTGTCCTCGCCAACATGGTCGCCTCACAGCTATCTGATCTTGACTCACAGTAGATTCACGACTTGATGAATGATCTGGATTACCATCTCATAGTGTGACGTCTAGCATGCTACATACAAGACATACGACTAGTCTATCAGTCTCGTGTAGGTAATCAGCAAAACTGGTCATTGTCCCATAACACACTGAGCTTGACCTTCTCGTCGGATCTCGCACAAGCCACCATTACCATCTTATATTCGTGAACATCAATAACTTGCTCTAGTGACACGCTATACCTGTTAGGTTGATCTCCTCCGGATCGAGCCCAACGGCTCGACGGGCCCTTGACTCGCGCCCTGATCGGGGGCGCCCAACCGAACACTGGTTGGTGGGCCCCTGTCGCCGCGCTACATAAAGAGGTGGGGGCCGGACCGCACACGGTACGAGGTTCACCGTGCGCCGCAGCTCCCCACCGACATCCCTACCGATCTAGGGTTAGCGTAGGCCGACGGGAAGCATCACCGCCGCCACTGCCCATGCACACACACGCCCACTCCGTCGCCCCTCCACCATGGCCAACGGCTCGGGATCCTTGAGGCAAGGAGAAGGTAAAACTACCATTGATTTCTAAGCCTACCCGATCCAAGGATCTATCCATGGTTTCAGATCCTGCTAGGCTTAGATTTTTTGGGTAGAAAAGAAGTCAAAGAAAAAAAAATCCCCTCCCAAGGACCCTAATCAAAGGGCAAAGAAAGTCACCAACAGAGGGCCTAGAGCTCACCGGCAAAGTGCACCGCCGTCGAGGCCGCGCCGTTCCTCTCGATCTCGTCGCGCATCGGCAAGTTGAGGCGTCGGACGAAGAACAAACCCTTTCGGGGCAAAGGGCACCGCCGCTGTGCCGCTTGACAACGGCGCCCTCTCCTTCGGGAGCTCGCGCACGCCGGCAAGGGGGACAGGGGGGCGCCGCCGCATCGGAAGCCGCCGTCGGGCGCACAGGGAAGCAGAGGAGGGTCCAACTCGCGTCTCTCTCTCGCCGGGGCGGTGGTGGATGGGAGAAAGGAGGGGAAAGGGAACGGGTTCGCGCGGCGCGGTGGCCTTCGACGCCGTCGCCGGCGGCCGGGCCGTCGCCAGCGGCCGGCCGCGCCCTAACTCGCTGCTGCGAACGGAGACGCGGGGGCAGAGAAAGGGGGGAAATGAACTAGGGTTTCCCCTAGCGGCACGGTGGGGTGTTTTGTTCGGGCGAGATGCGCGGGTGGCCGTCGGATCTCCGCGGACGGCTGTGATCAAAACCCTAAGCCGCCGAGGGCCGCTGGGCCGAAACAAGTAGAGGCCGTAGCCGCGCGCTGGGCCGAGGCCGGCCATGGCCCACTCGGGAAGGCTGGGCCGAAGCACAGTGCTGAGGAGGCGCGCGGCTGAGCTGCCGTTTTTTTGTCCAGTTTTGGCCAAATTTCATATAGTTTTTTTTATTCAAATTAATCCAACGAAAATTTGTCTACAAAATAGAAAAGTGAAAGAGATATTTCTGAAAAGTATAAAGTTCATGAATTTTTTATTCATGTTTTTTTCCGCTGCAAATAAATAAAAAGTGCTCTTTTTTAAAAGTAAATAGAACTAAAGTGAAATTAAATTTTAAAAGCATGGTTAAAGTGATTATGATTCTGTTATTTTATGACTAACGTTGTTAATAACATGATCATGATTTGTTATTGTTATAAAAGGTGCATTTATTTTTACTTTTGCCCAAAGGTGATATAGATTTAATTGCATAAACAGTTGTATGTTTAATTTTGACCAACGTTGGATTAAAGCATGCAATTGTTGTCATGATCTCACTTCATTGTGGTTTCAGGAGGGTACCACTTGATGAGTTGCCTCAAGGATGTTCCAACCCTCAGAGGTGATAACTACACTGAATGGAGAAAGAAAATTGACTTGGCTTTTGTCTGTGCTGAGGTGGACTGGATTGTGGACACTCCACAGCCGGTCAAACCAACAGAGCCAGTCAGAGGTGCAAAAGATGATGATGCTACTTGGGAGAAAAAGAAGAGGGAACATGCTCCAGTGAAGATGTCATATTCCCTTGAAAACCAAAAGTGGGTCAACACCAATAAAAAGTGCATGGCTTTCATAAAGAAGACAATTGAGAACGCTATTGTGGGCTCAATTGCAGAGTGTACTTTCGTAGGGGAGTTTCTTGAAAAGATAAAGAGCCAGTTCACTGGTTCTTCAAAGATATATGCTACCTAGTTGCTAAAGCAGCTGGTGACAGAAAAGTACACAGGCGGTGGACATGGCATAAGAGAGCACATCCTCAGGATGAGCAACATGGCAGCTAAGCTTAAACCCATGGACGAGGATTTGGAGCTCAACCCTGCACTTCTTGTTCACCTGGGCATGGCTTTACTGCCAAAAGAGTTTGACACTTTTGTTGTCAACTACAACATGTCGCCTGGAAAATGGGACATTGAAAAGACTATAGCCATGTGTGTGCAAAAAGAGGAAAGACTTAAAACCTCATATGGTGGTTCTCTGAACTATGTGAAGGATAATAAGAAAAAGAACTACAATCAAAGTGGCAAAGGTTCCCCATCAAAGCCACATGAAAAAACTCCCACGCACTATCAGCATCAGCAAAAGTCTTTTCCAGTGGACAAAGACACATCTCCCCATTGTAAGCAGACTGGGCACTACAAGAAAGATTGCCCTGTTTGGCTAAAGTCAATAATGGCAGAGAGAGGTAACAACATTGTTTCCTTTGTAAATGAATCCTTGTATACACAGTTTTCGAAATCTACTTGGTGGATAGACTCAGGTGCAACCGTTCATGTTGCAAATTCATTACAGGGATTCCATTCGACGCGGACTATGCAAAGAAGCGAAAGATGCATTGAGGTTGCAAATGGAGTTCAAGCAGAAATTGAAGCTGTCGGCGACATCTCCCTGGAGTTAGCTGATGGATTCACGCTTCTGCTTAGAGATGTTTTATATGTTCCTTCATGTCAAAGAAACTTGATTAGTGTTTCATGTTTGGACAAAGATCATTATGAATGTTATTTTGGACATGGCAAGTGTGCCTAATGGTTTAATAATGCTTGTGTGGGTGATGCTTTACTTCACAATGAGCTCTATTTATTATCACTGCATGAAAAAGTGTATTCTGTGTGTAATGTGAATGAGAATGTTTCCGCGTCGAATAAAGAACAAAAGAAAAGAAAGAGAACTCATGACTCATCGAAATTATGGCACTGTCGCTTGGGTCATATTTCGAAGGGGAGAATAGAAAGACTAGTTAAAAATGAAATTCTTCCTCCATTAGAGTTCTCAGACTTAGAACAATGCATAGATTGCATTAAAGGAAAGTATGTAAAACAAATCAAAAAGGGTACAAACCGAAGCACAGGAACACTAGAAATCATTCACACTGATATTTGTGGACCATTTCCTGTGAAAAGTGTGGATGGCTATGACTCGTTCATAACATTCACAGACGATTACTCCCGATATGGTTATATTTATCCAATCAAAGAAAGATCTGAAGCGTTGGATAAATTTAAGATATTCAAAGCTGAAGTTGAAAATCAGCTTGATAAAAGAATAAAGATAGTAAGATCTGACTGTGGGGGGGGGGGAGTACTACGGTCGGCACACTCCATATGGCCAAGTCCCTGGACCTTTTGCAAAGTTCTTACAGGAGACTAGCATAGTGGCCCAGTATTCAATGCGGGGCGAGCCTCAGCAAAATGGAGTAGCTGAAAGGCGTAACCGTACACTTAAGGATATGGTGCGCAGCATGATGAGTTACTCTACCTTGCCATTGGGATTATGGATGGAGGCGCTTAAAACCGCCATTCACATTCTCAATAGAGTACCAAGCAAGTCAGTGTCCAAAACACTGTACGAGTTGTGGACAGGAAGAGTGCCCTCCCTACAACACTTAAGTGTGTGGGGGAGCCCAACTGAGGCCAAAGTGTTTAATCCAAATATTACAAAGTTAGATCCCAAAACAGTCAGTTGCCACTTTATTGGCTATCCTGATAGATCAAAAGGTTTTCGTTTCTACTGTCCAGAGAGATACACAAAGTTTGTAGTGAAGGAAATATGCCCTAGAGGCAATAATAAAGTTGTTATTTTATATTTCCTTATTCATGATAAAGGTTTATTATTCATGCTACAATTGTATATGATCGGAAACCATAATACATGTGTGAATACATAGACAAAACACCGTGTCCCTAGTAAGCCTCTACTAGACTAGCTCTTGATCAAAGATGGTTAAGGTTTCCTGACCATGGACATGAGTTGTCATTTGATAATGGGATCACATCATTAGGAGTATGATGTGATGGACAAGACCCATCCGTTAGCTTAGCATAATGATCGTTCAGTTTTATTGCTATTGCTTTCTTCATGTCAAATACATATTCCTTCAACTATGAGATTATGCAACTCCCGGATACCGGAGGAGTGCCTTGTGTGCTATCAAATGTCACAACGTAACTGGGTGATTATAAAGATGCTCTACAGGTATATTCGAAGGTATTTGTTGAGTTGGCATAGATCGAGATTAGGATTTGTCACTCCGAGTTTCGGAGAGGTATCTCTGGGCCCTCTCGGTAATACACATCATAAGCTTGCAAGCAAACGACTAAGGAGTTGGTCACGAGGTGACGTATTATGGAACGAGTAAAGAGACTTGCTGGTAACGAGATTGAACTAGGTATGAAGATACCAACGATCGAATCCCAGGCAAGTAACATACCGATGGACAAAGGGAATTACGTATGTTGTCATAACGGTTCGACCGATAAAGATCTTCGTAGAATATGTAGGAGCCAATATGAGCATCCAGGTTCCGCTATTGGTTATTGACCGGAGAGGTGTCTCGGTCATGTCTACATAGTTCTCGAACCCGTAGGGTCCGCATGCTTAACGTTCGTTGACGATATAGTATTATATGAGTTATGTGATTTGGTGACCGAATGTTGTTCGTTGTCCTGGATGAGATCACGAACATGACGAGGAGTCTCGAAATGGTCGAGAGGTAAAGATTGATATATAGGACGATGGAATTCGGACACCGGAAGTGTTTCGGGGGTCACCGGGTACTTATCGGGTCACCAGAAGGGGTTCCGCGCACCCCCGGCAAAAGATATGGGCCTTATGGGCCAAGAGGGGAAACACACCGGCCACAAGGGGCTGGTGTGCCCCCCATATGGGCCGGCCAAGGTGGAGAAGGAAAGGGGAAGGAGGAAAGGAAAGAAAGGGAATAGGATTCCCCCTTCCTTCCACCTCCCCCCCCCCTCCTTTCCTTCCCCCTCTGACAAATAAGGCAGGGGGGCGCGCCACTTGGGAGGACCCCAAGTAGGATTCGGCCTACTTGGGGTGCCCTCCTGGCTGCTCCCTCCTCCCCTCCACCTATATATATGTGGGAGGGGGGCGCCTAGCACACCCAGACAATTGTTTAGCCGTGTGCGGCGCCCCCCTCCACCGTTTACACCCCCGGTCATATTTTCGTAGTGCTTAGGCGAAGCCCTGCAGAGATCACTTCACCATCACCGTCACCACGCCGTCGTGCTTACGGAACTCATCTACTACCTCGACATCTTGCTGGATCAAGAAGGCGAGGGACGTCACCGAGCTGAACGTGTGAAGAACGCGGAGGTGCCGTACATTCGGTACTTGATCGATTGGAGCGCGAAGAAGTTCGACTACATCAACCGTGTTGTTAAACGCTTCCGCTTACGGTCTACGAGGGTACGTAGACACACTCTCCCCTTCGTTGCTATGCATCTCCATGGATAGATCATTGCGTGTGCGTAGAATTTTTTTGTTTTCCATGCAATGATTCCCAACAGTGGCATCATGAGCCAGGTCTATAAGTAGATGATATGCACGAGTAGAACACAAAGAGTTGTGGGCGGTGATAGTCATACTGCTTACCACCAATGTCTTATTTTGATTCGGCTGTATTGTGGGATGAAGCGGCCCGGACCAACCTTACATGTCCACGTACATGAGACCGGTTCCACCGACAGACATGCAACTAGTTTTGCAAAAAGGTGGCTGGCGGGTGTCTGTTTCTCCTACTTTAGTTGAATCGAATTTGACTGCGGCCGGTCCATGAAGAAGGTTAAAACAGCAAACTTGACGAATCACCATTGTGGTTTTGCCGTAGGTAAGAACGGTTCTTGCTAGAAGCCCGTAGCAGCCACGTAAAACTTGCAACAACAAAGTAGAGGACGTCTAACTTGTTTTTGCAGGGCATGTTGTGATGTGATATGGTCAAGACATGATGTGATATACGTTGTTGTATGAGATGATCATGTTTTGTAAGTTATCGGCAACTGGCAGGAGCCTTATGGTTGTCGCTTTATTGTATGAAATGCAAATGCCATGTAATTGCATTACTTTATCACTATGCGTTAGCGATAGTTGTAGAAGCAATAGTTGGCGAGACGACCACGACGCAACGATGGAGATCAAGGTGTCGAGCCGGTGACAATGGAGATCATGACGATGCTTTGGAGATGGAGATCAAAAGCACAAGATGATGGCCATATCATGTCACATATTTTGATTGCATGTGATGTTTATCCTTTATGCATCTTATTTTGCTTAGAACGATGGTAGCATTATAAGATGATCCCTTCACTTAATTTCAAGATAAAAGTGTTATCCCTGAGTATGCACCGTTGCTACAGTTCATCGTGTTGAGACACCACGTGATGATCGGGTGTGATAGACTCTACGTTCACATACAACGGGTGCAAGACAGTTTTGCACATGCGGAATACTTGGGTTAAACTTGACGAGCCTAGCATGTACAGACATGGCCTCGGAACACTGGAGACCGAAAGGTCAAACGTGAATCATATAGTAGATATGATCAACATAGAGATGTTCACCATTGATGACTACCCCATCTCACGTGATGATCGGACATGGGTTAGTTGATTTGGATCACGTATCACTTAGATGACTTGAGGGATGTCTATTTAAGTGGGAGTTCTTAAGTAATTTGATTAATTGAACTTAATTTATCATGAACTTAGTCATGATAGTATTTGCATATCTATGTTGTAGATCAATGGCCCATGCTACCGTTCCCCTGAATTTTAATGCGTTCCTAGAGAAAGCTAAGTTGAAAGATGATGGTAGCAACTACATGGACTGGGTCCGTAACTTGAGGATTATCCTCATTGTTGTACAGAAGAATTATGTCCTTGATGCACCGCTAGGTGACAAGCCCCCTCCCGCTAATGTAGACGCTTTGAACGTCTGGCAGACGCGGTCTGATGACTACTCTATAGTTCAGTGTGCCATGCTTTACGGCTTAGAACCGGGACTTCAAAGACGTTTTGAACGTCATGGAGCATATGAGATGTTCCAAGAGTTGAAGTTAATATTTCAAGCAAATGCCCGGGTTGAGAGATATGAAGTCTCCAACAAGTTCTATAGCTGCAAGATGGAGGAGAACAGTTCTGTCAGTGAACACATACTCAAAATGTCTGGGTATTATAATCACTTCACTCAGCTGGGAGTTGATCTTCCAGTTGATTGTGTCATTGATAGAGTTCTTCAATCACTACCACCAAGCTACAAAGGCTTCATGATGAACTATAATATGCAAGGGATGAACAAAACAATTCCTGAGCTCTTTGCAATGCTTAAGGCTGCGGAGGTAGAAATCAAGAAGGAGCATCAAGTGTTGATGGTTAACAAGACCACTAGTTTCAAGAAAAAGGGCAAGGGAAAGAAAGGGAACTTCAAGAAGAATGGCAAGCAAGTTGCCACTCCCGGGAAGAAACCCAATGCTGGACCCAAGCCTGAAACTGAGTGCTTCTACTGCAAAGGGACTGGTCACTGGAAGCAGAATTGCCCCAAGTATTTGGCGGATAAGAAGGATGGCAAAGTGAACAAAGGTATATTTGATATACATGTTATTGATGTGTACCTTACTAATGCTCGTAGTAGCACCTGGGTATTTGATACTGGTTCGGTTGCTCATATTTGTAATTCGAAACATGAGATACGGATTAAACGAAGATTGGCTAAGGACGAGATGACGATGCGCATCGGGATGGTTCCAAGGTCGATGTGATCGCCGTCGGCACGCTACCTCTACATCTACCTTCGGGATTAGTTTTAGACCTGAATAATTGTTATTTGGTGCCAGCGTTGAGCATGAACATTATATCTGGATCTTGTTTAGTGCGAGATGGTTATTCATTTAAATCAGAGAATAATGGTTGTTCTATTTATATGAGTAATATCTTTTATGGTCATGCACCGTTGAAGAGTGGTCTATTTTTGTTGAATCTTGATTGTAGTGATACACATATTCATAATATTGATGCCAAAAGATGCAAAGTTGATAATGATAGTGCAATATATTTGTGGCACTGCCGTTTAGGTCATATTGGTGTAAAGCGCATGAAGAAACTCCATGCAGATGGGCTTTTGGAATCACTTGATTATGAATCATTTGATACTTGCGAACCATGCCTCATGGGCAAGATGACTAAAACTCCGTTCTCCAGAACAATGGAGCGAGCTAATGACTTATTGGAACTAATACATACTGATGTATGTGGTCCGATGAGTGTTGAGGCACGCGGCGGGTATTGTTATTTTCTGACCTTCACAGATGATTTGAGCAGATATGGGTATATCTACTTAATGAAACACAAGTCTGAAACATTTGAAAAGTTCAAAGAATTTCAGAGTGAAGTGGAGAATCACCGTAACAAGAAAATAAAGTTTCTGCGATCTGATCGCGGAGGCGAATATTTGAGTTACGAGTTTGGCCTTCATTTAAAACAATGTGGAATAGTTTCACAA
Source organism: Thinopyrum elongatum (assembly GCA_011799875.1). NCBI lineage: Eukaryota > Viridiplantae > Streptophyta > Magnoliopsida > Poales > Poaceae > Thinopyrum > Thinopyrum elongatum. The sequence goes on from CM022298.1 coordinate 57,139,161, forward strand.
CTCACGCCACCTGGAACACCACAGCGTTATGGTGTTTCCGAACGTTGTAACCGTACTTTATTAGATATGGTGCGATCTATGATGTCTCTTACCGATTTACCACTATCGTTTTGGGGTTATGCATTAGAGACAGCTGCATTCACGTTAAATATGGCACCGTCTAAATCTGTTGAGACGACACCGTATGAACTATGGTTTGGCAAGAAACCTAAGCTGTCGTTTCTTAAAGTTTGGGGTTGCGACACTTATGTCAAAAGGCTTCAGCCTGATAAGCTCGAACCCAAATCGGAGAAGTGGGTCTTCATAGGATACCCTAATGAAACAATTGGGTACACCTTCTACCACAGATCCGAAGGCAAGATCTTTGTTGCCAAGAATGGAACCTTTCTGGAGAAGGAGTTTCTCTCGAAAGAAGTGAGTGGGAGGAAAGTAGAAATTGATGAGGTAATTGTACCTTCTCTCGAATTGGAAAGTAGTTCATCAGAGAAAACCGTTCCTGTGATGCCTACACCAACTAGAGAGGAAGCTAATGATGATGATCATGAAACTTCGGATCAAGTTACTACAGAACCTCGTAGGTCGAACAGAACATGATCCGCACCAGAGTGGTACGGGAATCCTGTACTGGAAGTCATGTTACTAGACCAAGGCGAACCTACGAACTATGAAGAAGCTATAATGAGCCCAGATTCCGACAAATGGCTTGAGGCCATGAAATCTAAGATAGGATCCATGTATGAAAACAAAGTGTGGACTTTGCTGGATTTGCCCGATGATCGGCAAGCCATAGAAAATAAATGGATCTTCAATAAGAAGACTGATGCTGATGGTAATGTTACTGTCTATAAAGCTCGACTTGTCGCGAAAGGTTTTCGACAAGTTCAAGGGGTTGACTACGATAAGACTTTCTCACCCGTAGCAATGCTTAAGTCCGTCCGAATCATGTTAGCAATTGCCGCATTTTATGATTATCAAATCTGGCAAATGGACGTCAAAACTGCATTCCTTGATGGATTTCTTAAGGATGAATTGTATATGATGCAACCAGAAGGTTTTGTCGATCCTAAAGGTGCTATAAAAGTGTGCAAGCTCCAGCGATCCATCTATGGACTGGTGCAAGCATCTCGGAGTTGGAATATATGCTTTGATGAAGTGATCAAAGCATATAGATTTATACAGACTTTCGGTGAAGCCTGTATTTACAAGAAAGTGAGTGGGAGCTCTGTAGCATTTCTGATATTATATGTGGATGACATATTGTTGATTGGAAATGATATAGAATTTCTGGATAGCATAAAAGGATACTTGAATAAGAATTTTTCAATGAAAGTCCTCGGTGAAGCTGCTTATATATTGGGAATCAAGATCTATAGGGATAGATCGAGACGCTTAATAGGACTTTCACAAAGCACAACCTTGATAAAGTTTTGAAGAAGTTCAAAATGGATCTGTGAAAGAAAGGGTTCTTGCCTGTGTTGCAAGGTGTGAAGTTGAGTAAGACTCAATGCCCGACCACCGCAGAAGATAGAGAGAAAATGAAAGTCATTCCCTATGCTTCAGCCATAGGTTCTATCATGTATGATATGCTGTGTGTGCCTTGCCATAAGTCTGGCAGGGAGGTACCAAAGTAATCCAGGAGTGGATCACTGGACAGCGGTCAAGAACATCCTGAAGTACATGAAAAGGAACAAGGATATGTTTCTCATTTATGGAGGTGATAAAGAGCTCGTCATAAATGGTTACGTCGATGCTAGCATTGACACTGATCCGGATGACTCCAAGTCACAAACCGGATACGTATTTATATTGAATGGTGGAGCTGTCAGTTGGTGCAGTTCCAAGTAGAGCGTCGTGGCGGGATCTACGTGTGAAGCGGAGTACATAGCTGCTTCGGAAGCAGCAAATGAAGGAGTCTGGATGAAGGAGTTCATATCCGATCTAGGTGTAATACCTAGTGTATCGGATCCAATGAAAATCTTTTGTGACAACACTGGAGCAATTTCCTTGGCGAAGGAATCCAGGTTTCACAAGAGAACCAAACACATCAAGAGATGCTTCAACTCCATTTGTGAACAAGTCAAGGATGGAGACATAGAAATTTGCAAGATACATACGGATCTGAATGTAGCAGACCCGTTGACGAAGCCTTTTCCACGAGCAAAACATGATCAGCACTAAGACTCCATGGGTGTTAGAATCATTACAATGTAATCTAGATTATTGACTCTAGTGCAAGTGGGAGACTGAAGGAAATATGCCCTAGAGGCAATAATAAAGTTATTATTTTATATTTCCTTATTCATGATAAATGTTTATTATTCAAGCTAGAATTGTATTTGATCGGAAACCATAATACATGTGTGAATACATAGACAAAACACCATGTCCCAAGTAAGCCTCTACTAGACTAGCTCTTGATCAAAGATGGTTAAGGTTTCCTAACCATGGACATGAGTTCTCATTTGATAACGGGATCACATCATTAGGAGAATGATGTGATGGACAAGACCCATCCGTTAGCTTAGCATAATGATCGTTCAGTTTTATTGCTATTGCTTTCTTCATGTCAAATACATATTCCTTCGACTATGAGATTATGCAACTCTCGGATACCGGAGGAGTGCCTTGTGTTCTATCAAACGTCACAACATAACTGGGTGATTATAAAGATGCTCTACAGGTATCTCCGAAGGTATTTGTTGAGTTGGCATAGATCGAGATTAGGATTTGTCACTCCGAGTTTCGGAGAGGTATCTCTGGGCCCTCTCGGTAATACACATCATAAGCTTGCAAGCAAACGACTAAGGAGTTGGTCACGAGGTGATGTATTACGGAACGAGTAAAGAGACTTGCCGGTAACAAGATTGAACTAGGTATGAAGATACCGACGATCGAATCCCGGGCAAGTAACATACCGATGGACAAAGGGAATTACGTATGTTGTCATAACGGTTCGACCGATAAAGATCTTCGTAGAATATGTAGGAGCCAATATGAGCATCCAGGTTCCACTATTGGTTATTGACCGGAGAGGTGTCTCGGTCATGTCTACATAGTTCTCGAACCCGTAGGGTCCGCACGCTTAACGTTCGTTGACGATATAGTATTATATGAGTTATGTGATTTGGTGACCAAATGTTGTTCGGAGTCCTGGATGAGATCACGGACATGACGAGGAGTCTCGAAATGGTCGAGAGGTAAAGATTGATATATAGGACGATGGTATTCGGACACCGGAAGTGTTTCGGGGGTCACCGGGTACTTATCGGGTCACCGGAAGGGGTTCCGGGCATCCCCGGCAAAAGATATGGGCCTTATGGGCCAAGAGGGGAAACACACCAGCCACAATGGGCTGGTGTGCCCCCCATATGGGCCGGCCAAGGTGGAGAAGGAAAGGGGAAGGAGGAAAGGAAAGAAAGGGATTAGGATTCCCCCTTCCTTCCACCTCCCCCCCCCCCTTTCCTTCCCCCTCTGACAAATAAGGCAGGGGGGCGCGCCACTTGGGAGGACCCCAAGTAGGATTCGGCCTACTTGGGGCGCCCTCCTGGCTGCTCCCTCCTCCCCTCCACCTATATATATGTGGGAGGGGGGCGCCTAGCACACCCAGACAATTGTTTAGCCGTGTGCGGCGCTCCCCTCCACCGTTTACACCCCCGGTCATATTTTCGTAGTGCTTAGGCGAAGCCCTGCAGAGATCACTTCACCATCACCGTGACCACGCCGTCGTGCTGACGGAACTCATCTACTACCTCGACATCTTGCTGGATCAAGAAGGCGAGGGACGTCACCGAGCTGAACGTGTGCAGAACGCGGAGGTGCCGTACGTTCTTTACTTGATCGGTTGGAGCGCGAAGAAGTTCGACTACATCAACCGCGTTGTTAAACGCTTCCGCTTACGGTCTACGAGGGTACGTAGACACACTCTCCCCTTTGTTGCTATGCATCTCCATGGATAGATCATTGCGTGTGGGTAGAATTTTTTTGTTTTCCATGCAATGATTCCCAACAGTGGCATCATGAGCCAGGTCTATAAGTAGATGATATGCACGAGTAGAACACAAAGAGTTGTGGGCAGTGATAGTCATACTGCTTACCACCAACGTCTTATTTTGATTCGGCGGTATTGTGGGATGAAGCGGCCCGGACCAACCTTACATGTCCACGTACATGAGACCAGTTCCACCGACAGACATGCAACTAGTTTTGCAAACTTGATGAATCACCGTTGTGGTTTTGCCGTAGGTAAGAACGGTTCTTGCTAGAAATCCGTAGCAGCCACGTAAAACTTGCAACAACAAAGTAGAGGACGTCTAACTTGTTTTTGCAGGGCATGTTGTGATGTGATATGGTCAAGACATGATGTGATATACGTTGTTGTATGAGATGATCATGTTTTGTAAGTTATCGGCAACTGGCAGGAGCCTTATGGTTGTTGCTTTATTGTATGAAATGCAAACGCCATGTAATTGCTTTACTTTATCACTATGCGTTAGCGATAGTTGTAGAAGCAATAGTTGGTGAGACGACCATGACGCAACGATGAAGATCAAGGTGTCAAGCCGGTGACAATGGAGATCATGACGATGCTTTGGAGAATGAGATCAAAAGCACAAGATGATGGCCATATCATGTCACATATTTTGATTGCATGTGATGTTTATCCTTTATGCATCTTATTTTGCTTAGAACGACGGTAGCATTATAAGATGATCCCTTCACTTAATTTCAAGATAAAAGTGTTCTCCCTGAGTATGCACCGTTGCTACAGTTCGTCGTGTTGAGACACCACGTGATGATCGGGTGTGATAGAATCTACGTTCACATACAACGGGTGCAAGACAATTTTGCACATGCGGAATACTTGGGTTAAACTTGACGAGCCTAGCATGTACAGACATGGCCTCGGAACACTGGAGACCGAAAGGTCGAACGTGAATCATATAGTAGATACGATCAACATAGAGATGTTCACCATTAATGACTACCCCATCTCACGTGATGATCGGACAAGGGTTAGTTGATTTGGATCACGTATCACTTAGATGACTTGAGGGATGTCTATTTAAGTGGGAGTTCTTAAGTAATTTGATTAATTGAACTTAATTTATCATGAACTTAGTCCTCATAGTATTTGCATATCGATGTTGTAGATCAATGGCCCATGCTACCGTTCCCCTGAATTTTAATGTGTTCCTAGAGAAAGCTAAGTTGAAAGATGATGGTAGCAACTACACGGACTGGGTCCGTAACTTGAGGATTATCCTCATTGCTGTACAGAAGAATTATGTCCTTGATGCACCGCTAGGTGACAAGCCCCCTCCTGCTAATGTAGACGCTTTGAACGTCTGGCAGACGCGGTCTGATGACTACTCTATAGTTCAGTGTGCCATGCTTTACGGCTTAGAACCGGGACTTCAAAGACGTTTGGAACGTCATGGAGCATATGAGATGTTCCAAGAGTTGAAGTTAATATTTCAAGCAAATGCCCGGGTTGAGAGATATGAAGTCTCCAACAAGTTCTATAGCTGCAAGATGGAGGAGAACAGTTCTGTCAGTGAACACATACTCAAAATGTCTGGGTATTATAATCACTTGACTCAGCTGGGAGTTGATCTTCAAGTTGATTGTATCATTGATAGAGTTCTTCAATCACTGCCACCAAGCTACAAAGGCTTCGTGATGAACTATAATATGTAAGGGATGAACAAAACAATTCCCGAGCTCTTCGCAATGCTTAAGGCTGCGGAGGTAGAAATCAAGAAGGAGCATCAAGTGTTGATGGTTAACAAGACCACTAGTTTCAAGAAAAAGGGCAAGGGAAAGAAAGGGAACTTCAAGAAGAATGGCAAGCAAGTTGCCACTCCCGGGAAGAAACCCAAAGCTAGACCCAAGCCTGAAATGGAATGCTTCTAGTGCAAAGGGATTGGTCACTGGAAGCGGAATTGCCCCAAGTATTTGGCGGATAAGAAGGATGGCAAAGTGAACAAAGGTATATTTGATATACATGTTATTATTGTGTACCTTACTAATGCTCGTAGTAGCGCCTGGGTATTTGATACTGGTCCGGTTGCTCATATTTGTAACTCGAAATAGGAGCTACGGATTAAACGAAGATTGGCTAATTACGAGGTGACGATGCGCGTCGGGAATGGTTCCAAGGTCGATGTGATCGCCGTCGGCACGCTACCTCTACATCTACCTTCGGGATTAGTTTTAGACCTGAATAATTCTTATTTGGTGCCAGCGTTGAGCATGAACATTATATCTGGATCTTGTTTAGTGCGAGACGGTTATTCATTTAAATCAGAGAATAATGGTTGTTCTATTTATATGAGTAATATCTTTTATGGTCATGCACGCTTGAAGAGTGGTCCATTTTTGTTGAATCTCGATTGTAGTGATACACATATTCATAATATTGATGCCAAAAGATGTAAAGTTGATAATGATAGTGCAACATATTTGTGGCACTGCCGTTTAGGTCATATTGGAGTAAAGCACATGAAGAAACTCCATGCAGATGGGCTTTTGGAATCACTTGATTATGAATCATTGATACTTGCGAACCATGCCTCATGGGCAAGATGACTAAAACTCCGTTCTCCGGAACAATGGAGTGAGCTAATGACTTATTGGAAATAATACATACCGATGTATGCGGTCCGATGAGTGTTGAGGCATGCGGCGGGTATTGTTATTTTTTGACCTTCACAGATGATTTGAGCAGATATGGGTATATCTACTTAATGAAACACAAGTCTGAAACATTTGAAAAGTTCAAAGAATTTCAGAGTGAAGTGGAGAATCATCGTAACAAGAAAATAAAGTTTCTGCGATCTGATCGCGGAAGCGAATATTTGAGTTACGAGTTTGGCCTTCATATAAAACAATGTAGGATAGTTTCACAACTCACGCAACCTGGAACACCACAGCGTAATGGTGTGTCCGAAGGTCGTAATCATGCTTTATTAGATATGGTGCGATCTATGATGTCTCTTACCAATTTACCACTATTGTTTTGGGGTTATGCATTAGAGACAGCTACATTCACGTTAAATATGGCACCGTCTAAATCCATTGAGATGACACCGTATGAACTATGGTATGCAAGAAACCTAAGCTGTCATTTCTTAAAGTTTGGGGTTGCGACACTTATGTCAAAAGGCTTCAGCCTGATAAGCTCGAACCCAAATCGGAGAAGTTCGTCTTCATAGGATACCCTAAGGAAATAATTGGGTACACCTTCTACCACAGATCCGAAGGCAAGATCTTTGTTGCCAAGAATAGAACCTTTCTAGAGAAGGAGTTTCTCTCGAAAGAAGTGAGTGGGAGGAAAGTAGAACTTGATGAGGTAATTGTACCTTCTCTCGAATTGGAAAGTAGTTCATCAGAGAAAACCGTTCCCGTGATGCCTACACCAACTAGAGAGGAAGCTAATGATGATGATCATGAAACTTCAGATCAAGTTACTACAGAATCTTGTAGGTCAACCAGAACATGATCCGCACCAGAGTGGTATGGTAATCCTGTACTGGAAGTCATGTTACTAGACCAAGGCGAACCTACGAACTATGAAGAAGCTATGATGAGCCCAGATTCCGACAAATGGCTTGAGCCCTTGAAATCTGAGATAGGATCCATGTATGAGAACAAAGTGTGGACTTTGGTGGATTTGCCCGATGATCGGCAAGCCATAGAAAATAAATGGATCTTCAAGAAGAAGACTAACGCTGATGGTAATGTTACTGTCTATAAAGCTCGACTTGTCGCAAAAGGTTTTTGACATGTTCAAGGGGTTGAGTACAATGAGACTTTCTCACCCGTAGCGATGCTTAAGTCCGTCCGAATCATGTTAGCAATTGCCGCATTTTATGATTATGAAATTTGGCAAATGGACGTCAAAACTGCATTCCTTAATGGTTTTCTTAAGGAAGAATTGTATATGATGCAACCAGAAGGTTTTGTCGATCCTAAAGGTGCAAACAAAGTGTGCAAGCTCCAGCGATCCATCTATGGACTGGTGCAAGCATCTCTGAGTTGGAATATACGCTTTGATGAAGAGATCAAAGCATATGTATTTATACAGACTTTCGGTGAAGCCTGTATTTACAAGAAAGTGAGTGGGAGCTCTGTAGCATTTCTGATATTATATGTGGATGACATATTGTTGATTGGAAATGATATAGAATTTCTGGATAGCATAAAGGTATACTTGAATAAGAATTTTTCAATGAAAGTCCTCGGTGAAGCTGCTTATATATTGGGCATCAAGATCTATAGGGATAGATCGAGACGCTTAATAGGACTTTCACAAAGAACAACCTTGATAAAGTTTTGAAGTTCAAAATGGATCAGTGAAAGAAAGGGTTCTTGCCTGTGTTGCAAGGTGTGAAGTTGAGTAAGACTCAATGCCCGACCACTGCAGAAGATAGAGAGAAAATGAAAGTCATTCCCTATGCTTCAGCCATAGGTTCTATCATGTATGATATGCTGTGTGTGCCTTGCCATAAGTCTGGCAGGGAGGTACCAAAGTAATCCAGGAGTGGATCACTGGACAGTGGTCAAGAACATCCTGAAGTACCTGAAAAGGACCAAGGATATGTTTCTCATTTATGGAGGTGATAAAGAGCTTGTCGTAAATGGTTATGTCGATGCTAGCGTTGACACTGATCCGGATGACTCCAAGTCACAAACCGGATACATATTTATATTGAATGGTGGAGCTGTCAGTTGGTGCAGTTCCAAGCAGAGCGTCGTGGCGGGATCTACGTGTGAAGCGGAGTACATAGCTGCTTCGGAAGCAGCAAATGAAGGAGTCTGGATGAAGGAGTTCATATCCGATCTAGGTGTAATACCTAGTGTATCGGATCCAATGAAAATCTTTTGTGACAACACTGGAGCAATTGCCTTGGCGAAGGAATCCAGGTTTCACAAGAGAACCAAACACATCAAGAGACGCTTCAACTCCATTCGTGAACAAGTCAAGGATGGAGACATAGAAATTTGCAAGATACATACAGATATGAATGTAGCAGACCCGTTGACCAAGCCTCTTCCAAGAGCAAAACATGATCAGCACCAAGACTCCATGGGTGTTAGAATCATTACAATGTAATCTAGATTATTGACTCTAGTGCAAGTGGGAGACTGAAGGAAATATGCCCTAGAGGCAATAATAAAGTTGTTATTTTATATTTCCTTATTCATGATAAAGGTTTATTATTCATGCTACAATTGTATTTGATCGGAAACCATAATACATGTGTGAATACATAGACAAAACACCATGTCCCTAGTAAGCCTCTACTAGGCTAGCTCTTGATCAAAGATGGTTAAGGTTTCCTGACCATGGACATGAGTTCTCATTTGATAACGGGATCACATCATTAGGAGAATGATGTGATGGACAAGACCCATCCGTTAGCTTAGCATAATGATCGTTCAGTTTTATTGCTATTGCTTTCTTCATGTCAAATACATATTCCTTCGACTATGAGATTATGCAACTCCCAGATACTGGAGGAGTGCCTTGTGTGCTATCAAATGTCACAACATAACTGGGTGATTATAAAGATGCTCTACAGGTATCTCCGAAGGTATTTGTTGAGTTGGCATAGATCGAGATTAGGATTTGTCACTCCGAGTTTCGAAGAGGTATCTCTGGGCCCTCTCGGTAATACACATCATAAGCTTGCAAGCAAACGACTAAGGAGTGGGTCACAAGGTGATGTATTATGGAACAAGTAAAGAGACTTGCCGGTAACGAGATTGAACTAGGTATGAAGATACCGACGATCGAATCCCGGGCAAGTATCATACCGATGGACAAAGGGAATTACGTATGTTGTCATAACGGTTCGACCGATAAAGATCTTCGTAGAATATGTAGGAGCCAATATGAGCATCCAGGTTCCGCTATTGGTTATTGACCAGAGAGGTGTCTCGGTCATGTCTACATAGTTCTCGAACCCGTAGGGTCCGCGCGCTTAACGTTCGTTGACGATATAGTATTATATGAGTTATGTGATTTTGTGACCGAATCTTGTTCGGAGTCCCGGATGAGATCACGGACATGACGAGGAGTCTCTAAATGGTTGAGAGGTAAAGATTGATATATAGGACGATGGTATTCGGACACCGGAAGTGTTTCGGGGGTCACCGGGTACTTATCGGGTCACCGGAAGGGGTTCCGGGCACCCCCGGCAAAAGATATGGGCCTTATGGGCCAAGAGGGGAAACACACCAGCCACAAGGGGCTGGTGCCCCCCCCCATATGGGCCGGCCAAGGTGGAGAATGAAAGGGGAAGGAGGAAAGGAAAGAAAGGGAATAGGATTCCCCCTTCCTTCCACCTCCCCCCCCCCCCCCCCCCTTTCCTTCCCCCTCCGACAAAATAAGGCAGGGGGCGCGCCACTTGGGAGGACCCCAAGTAGGATTCGGCCTACTTGGGGCGCCCTCCTGGCTGCTCCCTCCTCCCCTCCACCTATATATATGTGGGAGGGGGGCGCCTAGCACACCCAGACAATTGTTTAGCCGTGTGTGGCGCCCCCCTCCATCGTTTACACCCCCTGTCATATTTTCGTAGTGCTTAGGCGAAGCCCTGCAGAGATCACTTCACCATCACCGTGACCACGCCGTCGTGCTGACAGAACTCATCTACTACCTCGACATCTTGCTGGATCAAGAAGGCGAGGGACGTCACCGAGCTGAACGTGTGCAGAACGCGGAGGTGCCGTACGTTTGGTACTTCATCGGTTGGAGCGCGAAGAAGTTCGACTACATCAACCGCGTTGTTATATGCTTCCGCTTACAGTCTACGAGGGTACGTAGACACACTTTCCCCTTCGTTGCTATGCATCTCCATGGATAGATTATTGCGTGTGCGTAGAATTTTTTTTGTTTTCCATGCAACGATTCCCAACATGTAGATACAAGACATGCAGTCTTCTTAGAGGACGAAATGATGAGGGGGGCATGGTAGCTCGGAAAATTGATCTTGAGGAGAAGAGGGTGCATGCACCTAATTCGATGATTCAGGAGCCATTTTTCTCACTACCTGTTGTACCTGCACCGACAATCCCTGAGGTTGCGGTGCAAGCACCTGTTGTAACTCCACCCATGACAACTATGGGAGAAGATCCGAAACCTGTCTATCAGGAGCCGACTGAACCCGTTGTTGAGCATGAAAGGGGGGAGCAGAAGCCACTTTTAGAAGATGTGCCGGAAGTTGAGGCACAGAATGAGCCTAGGAGTGAGGCCCTTAGAAGGTCTACAAGACCCAAAAAGTCAGCTATTTCTACTGATTATAAAGTTTATAACACAGAAATAGTTCATATGGAAGGTGATCCCACTTCATATGAAGAAGCGATGAGAAGCCCTCACTCATCAAAGTGGCTGGAGGCAATGGAAGATGAGATGAAATTGATGAGTTCCAAAGATGTTTGGGACTTAGAGAATATTCCTAAAGGAGCCAAAATAGCAGGTTGTAAATGGGCCTACAAAACTAAGTATGACTCTAAACGGAATGTAGAAAAGTATAAAGCACGACTTGTGGCAAAAGGATTTACACAAAGAGAAGGGATAGATTACAATGAGACATTTTTCCCAGTCTCATGTAAGGATTCCTTCAGAATCATAATGGCATTAGTTGCACATTTTGATTTAGAGTTACATCAAATGGATGTAAAGACGGCATTTCTGAACAGGGATTTAAAAGAAAAAGTTTACATGAAACAACCCATGGGTTTTATCATGGAAGGCAAGGAAGATATGGGATGCCGCCTGAAGAAATCCATTTATGGATTAAGGCAAGCCTCTAGACAGTGGTATCTAAAGTTTAATGAAACAATTAAAAGTTTTGGATTTAAAGAGAATGTTGAGGACAACTGCATTTATGCAAAGTTTTAAAATGGGAAATATATTTTCCTAATCTTGTATGTGGATGATATCTTGCTAGCTAGTAGTGATGTTAGTCTGCTACAAGAAACTAAGAAGTTCTTGTCCTCAAATTTTGATATAACAGATCTTGGTGAAGCATCATATGTTTTGGGCATAGAAATTCACCAAGATAGGAAAAATGGAGTTTTAGGACTATCACAGAAGGCATATTTAGAAAAGGTTCTTAAAAAGTATAATATGCATGCGAGTAAAGCCACACCTGCTCCTATAGTCAAGGGCGATAGTTTTGGGAAATTCCAATGTCCCAAGAACCAGTACGAGATCGATCAAATGAAAGCAGTACCATATGCTTCGGCTGTTGGAAGTTTACAGTATGCACAAGTGTGCACTCGCCCTGACTTAGCTTTTATCACCGGGGTACTCGGTAGATATCAAGACAATCCAGGCATAGAGCACTGGAAGATGGTAAAGAAAGCATTGTGTTATGCGCAAGGCACGAACGACCACATGCTAACATACAACAGACCTGATTCCCTAGAGATAAGAGGATATTCAGACGCAGATTTTGCGGGAGACAGAGATGATAGAAAATCCATGTCAGGATATGTGTTCACTCTCGCTGGAGGGGCTATTTTATGGAGAAGCTCCAAACAGTCAATAGTTGCATCGTCCACGATGTATGCAGAATTTATAGCATGTTATGAGGCCACGAGACAGGCGATATGGTTAAAGAAATTTATACCCGACTTGAAAGTGGTAGATTGTATTGACAAACCACTAAAGATGTACTGTGACAACTAGCCCGCAGTATTCTATGCTTACAACAACAAGTCGAGTAATGCTGCCAAAACAATAGAGATAAAGTATTATGTTGTGAAAGATAAAATCCAGGATCACACTATAAGTCTCGAGTATATAAGGACAAAGGATATGCTTGCGGATCCGCTTACGAAAGGCTTACCACCCAATGTGTTCAAGGAACACTTAGCCGGCATGGGTTTAAGGGAAAGTCTATGATTCCTGGATCATGAGAGGCCCGAAAAGGAACAGTTTTTGTTTCAAAATAGAGAGGTATGTTGTAGCTGTCTGATTCTATCGGCAATTGAGCTGTGACGATGAAACATGCTCTATGTATTGATCTGTGATGAAATGAGGAAAGTAAAAGGTATATGATTAAAACTAAAAGGTGAGATCAAGGGGGAGAATGTTAGGTTGATCTCCTCCCGGTCGAGCCCAACGGCTCGACGGGCCCTTGACTTGCGCCCTGATCGGGGGCGCCCAACCAAACACTGGTTGGTGGGCCCCTGTCGCCACGCTACATAAAGAGGTGGGGGCCGGACTGCACACGGTACGAGGTTCACCATGCGCCGCAGCTCCCCACCGACATCCCTACCGATCTAGGGTTAGCATAGGCCGACGGGAAGCATCACCGCCGCCACTGTCCTTTTTGAAAAATTTAGTGCGATTTGACCCCGATTCGAAAAAAAATCATGATCTGACCCTTTTTCTACCGCCATCATCCTTGGCGGTAGGGTAACACAGCCTACCGCCGAGGGCTATGACGGTAGGATTTGACTACGCCGTTACAGTCGTTCGACGTTGAAAATACCCTACCGCCAAAGTCCTTGGCGGTAGGGTCTGGAATGTATAAATTTGGTGCGGCGTCAATTACTACTCAGTCTCTCTCATGGAAAGTTGGCTAGCACATACAGATTTGCTTCTATACGTCTTATGTTCGAGCGTTCATGAGGCCAATTTTTGTTCTTTTTTTTGCTCAGTAAAAATAAACACTTTTTCCAATTAATATAGGGTATGAATTATTGATAAAAATATATATATTACTTATCTTTAAATGTTTTATAAAATCCCCGCAAAGATATAAAGGAATATTATGGGATAAACAATTTGTCCATGGAGTTCAGTGAGAAACTTGGTGTGGTAAAGGAAGATCTCAAAGTAAGGTATAAAGTTGATAAAAAGACTGCACTTCTTTCATTTTTAGTCATATACATATAGCACTTCGTTGAGACCTTTGTATATAACAAGTTCCATATATTTTTTAGGCTTCTTTGAACATATTATAAATGCCCTATGCAGAACTAAGAAAATAGCTGAGACAATTTCCAAGAGTGTTGAAGATGTTATGGCTGAAGCTGAGGCAACATCCAAAAAGATAAGTCAGAGTGTCAGACACAATTGTCTTCAAAGACGATCGTTAGATCTTGCAAAACATGTTCCCATTTCTTTCTCTTTTCCATGTTCAGAATTTTGGTCTGTTCTGTTGCAGGTTACTGCAAATGTTAAGGAAAAAATGTTTGCTGCTACAGAAGACCTAGTGTTACCGAAAAAGGCTTTCGTCCCGCTTTATAAATAAAGCAAACCGCCATAGATCACCGAGTAACACAAACGAGTCCACACCACACACACAAGTCTCACAACAAGAAGTACAAGAGGTTCTGCTGAGGGCACAGCTCAACAAGCCCAAAGAAAACAAAAAAAGGCCGGTAACAAATCCCAGCTCCTAATCTGGCTCGGGGGGGGGGGGTGTGGAGGAAGCGGCGGCGACAAGCGGACTGCCATTGAGCGAAGGTTGGCGATGAAGGCAGAGATGGCATCACGGTCCTGGGGGCGGCTAAGCGGCCGCCAAAGCTGCAAGTAACCAGACAGTTTGAAGAGAGCGTCAGTAGCACGTTGAAGCGGAATGCACTGAATCACAAGTCTATTGCGATCGTCCAGAGGGTCCAGGCGAGGACCCCAATCTCCAACCACCTAATGTGGCGAGTACGCAGGGGGGAGGCCTGGAGTTCGGCGAACAGGTCGGGGAAATTGGTGTGGCACCAATTGCCGCCAACCACCTCTCTAAAGCAGCTCCAAATAAATTGGGCGGACACACAGGAGAAGAAGATGTGATTCGAGTCTTCTGGGACGGCACAGAGCGGACAAAGGCCGTTACCAGGACCATTGCGCTTTTGGACCTCCACACCGGACGGGGTCCGACCGCGAATCCATTGCCACATGAAGATCCTAATCTTCAGAGGTAGGTGAATGGACCACACCGCCGTAAGGGGGGGGGCGGAGGAGGGGGCAATGGCCCGGTAGAAGGACTTGGTGGAGAAATGGCCCGACGGCTCCAGACGCCACCGAACATGATCAGGGCCAGCTTCAACATTTGGCTCATGGAGGGCAATGCAGTCAAGCAACTCGTGCCAGGCGGCAGAATCCGGAGGCCCAAATGGCCTCCGGAAGGCGAGGCGCCCTAAGTCAATAAGGGCCCTCTCGACGGAGATCCGGGGATCTACAGCGATGGAGAAGAGGTCGGGGAAGTGCGCGGCGAAGGGAATGTCTCCAGCCCAACGGTCAAACCAGAACAAGGTCGCAGCCCCAGAACCAACCGAGATGGAGGTCCCAATGCGAAGAACCGGGAGCAGCTAGATGATCGACTGCCAGAACTGGGAGCCGCCAGACCTCTGACAGAAGGCAAGTGGCTGCCCACACAGGTATTTGTTCCGGATAATGTCCAGCCAGAGACCACCTTACCCTTGCGCAATATGCCAGAGCCATCGGGATAGTAGGGCGATGTTCATGCGCTTAGAGCACATGATCCCGAGGCCCCCTTGCTCCCGAGGCTTGCATATGTCCGGCCAACTGACCATATGGTATTTCTGTTTATTGTTGTCACCAGCCCAGAAGAATCACGCCTGGACTTTAGCGATCTCATGATGCAAAGTCTCGTGCAGGCTGTAGAAGCTCATGAGGAACAAGAGGAGGCTGGATAGGGAGGAGTTGATGAGAATTGTCCGGGCCACCTTAGACAGCCACCGACCCTGCCAAGGCTCAATGCGCAACTGTAGCTAGGCCACGGTCGGACGCAAGTCGGCAACGGAGAGCCGGGAGTCGCTAATAGGAGTCCCCAAGTAGGTCGTGGGGAAGGAGCCCAAGCGGCAGTTAAGCCGGTTGGCGATGCTCAGGCATTCGTCAGGAGAGTAGCCCATCACCATCACATCACTCTTGTCGAAGATGATCTTAAGGCCTGACATCTGTTAGAAGCAGAGGAGGAGGAACTTCATATTGGAGATGTCCACATCCGAGCCTTCCACCATAATAATGGTGTCATCGACGTACTGGCGGAGGGAGATCCCAACATCGCCGGCCAAATGGGGAGTGATCCCACGAATATGGCCCGCCGCCTTCGCCTTGTCCAGGATGGCGTCAAGTGCGTCCACCACCATGTTGAACAAAAACGGGGAGAAGGGGTCGCCTTGTCTAACCCCACATAGGGTGGGGAAGTAGGGCCCAATCTCCCCATTGATGTTCACGGTAGTGCGACCGCAGGAGACCATCTACATCACGCGGGTGACCCAATGGTCGTCGAAGCCTTTTTGGAGCAAAACTTCCCGAAGAAAAGTCCAGCTGACTGTATCGTAGGCCTTATGGAAATCGATCTTCAGGAAGACCGCGTTGAGGTGCTTAGCGCGGACCTCGTGGAGGACTTCGGGAAGGACTAGAACCCCGTCGAGGATATAGCAGCCTTGGATGAAGGCCGATTGATTGAGGTGGGTAATGCGATCCGCAAGCAGGGTCACCCTATTGGCGTACCCTTTCGCCAGGATACGGAAGATCATGTTGATCACCGTGATCGGACGGAACTGGCGGATGTCGGACGCCCCAGGCACTTTTGGGATGAGCGAGATGATCCCGAAATTGAGGCGGCCGAGGTCAATGGATCCCTGATGTTTGCTTGAACTACGTCTGTATTTCCCCCAAGATGAAGGGATGATGTAGCACAGCAACGGTAGGTATTTCCCTTAGTGGTGAGACCAAGGTTATCGAACCAGTAGGAGAACCACACAACACCACGTAAACAGCTCCTGCACACAAAGAACAAATACTTGCAACCCGACGTAAGAGAGGGGTTGTCAATCCCTCACGGGTAAACGGATAGGTAAAATTGTAGTAGATTGGATAAATAGATCTCGTGGGAACGCAAGATAAAATAAATAAGTAAAAAATTGCAGCAAGGTATTTTTATATTTTTGGATTAATAAATCTGAAAATAAAAGCAAATAAAAATAGATCGCGAAGGCAAATATATTAAAGAAGAGACCCGGGGCCGTAGGTTTCACTAGTGGCTTCTCTCAAGAAAAATAGCAAACGGTGGGTAAACAAATTACTGTTGGGCAATTGATAGAACTTTAAATAATCATGACGATATCCAGGCAATGATCATTATATAGGCATCACGTCCAAGATTAGTAGACCGACTCCTGCCTGCATCTACTACTATTACTCCACACATCGACCGCTATCCAGCATGCATCTAGTGTATTAAGTTCATGGAAAAATGGAGTAATGCAATAAGAACGATGACATGATGTAGAAAAGATCAATTTATGTAGAAATAGACCCCTTCTTGTTATCCTTAATAGCAACGATACATACGTGTCGTTTCCCCTTCTGTCACTGGGATCAAGCACCGTAAGATCGAACCCATCACAAAGCACCTCTTCTCATTGCAAGATAAATAGATCAAGTTGGCCAAACAAAACCCAAATATCGGAGAAGAAATACGAAGCTATAAGCAATCATGCATATAAGAGATCAAAGAAGACTCAAATAAATTTCATGGATAAAAACATAGATCTGATCATAAACTCAAAGTTCATCAGATCCCAACAAACACACCGCAAAAAGAGTTACATCAAATAGATCTCCAAGAGACCATTGTATTGAGAATCAAACGAGAGAGAGAAATCCATCTAGCTACTAACTACGGACCCGAAGGTCTACAATGAACTACTCACGCATCATCGGAGAGGCACCAATGAGGATGATGAACCCCTCCGTGATGGTGTCTAGATTGGATCTGTGGTTTCTGGAACTTGCGGCGGCTGGAATTGATTTTCATCGACTCCCCTAGGGTTTCTAGAATATTGGGGTATTTATAGAGCAAACAGGCGGTGCGAGAGGTCTCCGAGATGGGCACAACCCACCAGGGCGCGCCAGAGGGCCCAGGCGTGCCCCGGTGTCTTGTGCTCACCTCAGGCCCCCTCTTCAGTACTTCTTTGGCCCACTGGATGTCTTCTGGTCCAAAAAAAATCTCCAAAAAGTTTCGCTGCGTTTGGACTCCGTTTGGTATTGATTTCCTGTGATGTAAAAAACAAGCAGAAAACAGCAACTGGCACTGGGCACAATGTCAATAGGTTAGTCCCAAAAAATGAAATAAAGTTAATATAAAATGATTGTAAAACATCCAGAAATGATAATATAACAGCATGGAACAATCAAAAATTATAGATACGTTGGAGACGTATCAGCATCCCCAAGCTTAATTCCTGCTCGTCCTCAAGTAGGTAAATGATAGAAACAGAATTTTTGATGTGGAATGCTGCCTAACATGTTCATCACATATTCTTTTCTTTGTAGCATGGACATTTGGACTTTTATATGGTTCAAAGCAATAGTCTAGTTTTGACATGAGGATTTTAATACTCAAGCATATCAACAAGCAACCATGTCTTTCAAAATATCAACACTAAAGCAAGTTATCCCTAGCCCATTATGCTCAATCATTAAACCATTCACGAAACACATTCAAATATTAGCTAGACCCAATGCTCAAGTACGATCATAGTTTCCCTTAGTTGGTGCTTTATAAGAGAAGATGGAGACTCAAGTAAAAATAAAAATTGTATAAAGTAAAAGAAAGGCCCTTCACGGAGGGAAGTAGGGATTTGTAGAGGTGCCAGAGCTCAAAGCTTAAATTGAGAGATAAAAACATTTTGAGAGGTATACTTTTCCCATCAACGAAAATGACTTAGAGTTCCCAATATTTTTCATGCTAGATATATCATAGGCGGTTCCCAAACAAAAATTAAAGTTTATTCCTTTTCCACCATTTCTTTCACTTTCCATGGCTAGCCGTATCCACGGGTGCCCTCCATACCAACACTTTCCAAGGAATTTATTATTTGACAACATAAAGTAAATTCATTTTTCATTTCGGGACTGGGCATCTCTAATACCTTTGTCGTACTCTCGTGCAATGACAAATGAATAAACACTCATCGTGAGAATAACACATCTAGCATGGAAAAATATCGGCCACCCCTCACCGCCTCGCGAACGGTACGAGCACACAAAAGAGAAATTTATTTTGAAAATTAGAGATAGCACATACAAATTTGCTTAGAACAGCACGGAAATACCGCATATAGGTAGGTATAGTGGACTCATATGGCAAACTGGTTTAAAGGGTTTTGGATGCACAAGTAGTGATCATACTTAGTGCAAATGAAGGCTAGCAAAAAGATTGAGAAGCGTCCAACCAAGAAACGAAAAATCTCGTAAGCAAGCGTTAAGCATAATTAACGCCGAATAATGCACCACAAGTAGGATATAATTTCATTGCATAACTATTAACTTTTGTGCTTGCATAGGGAATCACAAACCTTAACACCAATATTCTTACTAAAGCATAATTACTCATCAACATGGCTCACATATCACTATCATCATATCTCAAAACTATTACTAATAATCAAGTTTATTTTGTCCAATGATCTTCATGAAACATTTTATTATATCCTTCTTGGATATCTATCACTTTGGGACTAGTTCCATATGTTGCTTTTAATAAGCTCAAACAAATATAAGTGAAGAACATGAGCATAATATTTCTTTCTCTCAAATTAATCTAAGTGAAGCAAGAGAGAATTTCTTTAAAATTTTACTAACTCCCAAATAAATCTAAGTGAAGCATGAGAGCATTTCTTCAAAAATAACAAAGCACACCATGCTCAAAAAGATATAAGTGAAGCACTAGAGCAATTCCATAGCTCATAAAAATTTAAGTGAAGCATAGGAGCAAGCATAGCATAATTTTTGGCTCTCCCAAAAAGGTGTGTCCAGCAAGGATTCAAGACTTAAAATAAAAAGCAAAAAAAGCAAAGACTCATATCATACAAGATGCTCCAAGCAAAACTCATAATATGTGACGAATAAAAATATAGCTCCAAGTAAAATACCGATGGTCGTTAGAAGAAAGAGGGGATGCCACTCGGGGGCATCCCCAAGCTTAGTTGCTTGATACTTCTTGAATATTATCTTGGGGTGCCTCGGGCATCCCCAAGCTTAGCCTTTTGCTAATCCTTATTCCTTCATCCATCGTAATCTCACCGAAAACTTGAAAACTTCAATCACACAAAACTCAATAAAACCTTCGTGAGATCCGTTAGTATAAGAAAGCAAATCACTACTATAAGTACTGTTGCAAACATATTCATATTTTATTTTTGCATTATATCTACTGTATTCCAACTTTTCTATGGCAAAAACTCTTCAAAAAAAACCATAGAATCATCAAAACAAGCACACAATGCAAAGAAAACAGAATCTGTCAAAAACAGAACAGTCTGTAGCAATCTGAAAACTTCGAATACCTCTGTAACTGCAAAAATTCTGAATAATTAGGAAAACGTGAGCAATTTTTTTTATTAATATTCTGCAAAAAGAATCAAATGAAAAGCACTCTTCTGTTAAAAATAAGAATTGTTTTCCTGAGCGCAAAAGTTTCTGTTTTTCAGCAAGATCAAATCAACTATCACCCAAATCATCCCACAGGCTTTGCTTGGCACAAACACTAATTTAAACCACAAAAACACATCTAACCAGAGGCATAATTGGGTATTTTTATTGAAAACAGCAAGAAAACAAAAAAGCAAAAAGATACAAGTTGGGTTGCCTCCCAACGAGCGCTATCGTTTTACGCCCCTAGCTAGGCATAAAGCAAAGGATCTAAGTATTGTCATCTTTGTTCTTGTTTTCCTTGGAGGTGTTTTTCTTAGGAGGCTTTGCAAAAACAACATAAAACACATTATCCATGCAAACTTTAGCACAATCAAGTTGCTTATCATCATATCCCTTTTGATTCCTGGCAGCGATCCAAGAATAATGTTGATTAACATCATTAAAAACTTGTTGGATAATATCTAAAATAGGGACTTGCTTTTTAAGATTCTCATCAAAGATTTGATTATCCCCAAGTAAATGTCTTAAAGCATAATCACTATTATAGAGAATTTCATCTATCACGGGTTTTTCATGATTCATACCATAAAAATCAAAGATTTCCCTAGCTTCCCGTATTATGTAGTCAAATTCATTCATAAGAACAAGAGTGGCCAACTTTTTAGCTTTAGGATTCTTTATAACTGGTAACTCATAAAACAATCTTTGCAAGGTAGGATGAGTACGGATAAATCTATTTTCAAGTTTCAGAACTAGTGCTGAAATAGCTTCCGCATAAGATTTAGTCCTTTTAAGTATAGGAGCATCATCAAGACTCAAATTTCCAACACAATTGAAAAATTCTTGGATATGTTCTTTTCCCATAACATTCCCCTGCCCCAAAACAAAAGTTTTGGCATCCGGATTACCCGTATGCTCCACTTTAGGAGTTAGGCCATCATCTGTTTCTGCCATACCGAAATCACTCATGATTGCAAGCAAAAAGATAGATCTGACGAGAAAACGGCGAACGAAAAAGAGGGCGAATAAAACAGCAAATTTTTGTGAAGTGGGGGAGAGGAAAATGAGAGGCAAATGGCAAATAATGTAAATTGCAAGGAGATGAGATTTGTGATTAGGAACCTGGTTGATGTTGATGATGTCTCCCCGGCAACGGCGCCAGAAATTCCTTTTGATGTTTGCTTGAACTACGTCGGTATTTCCCCAAAGAGGAAGGGATGATGCAGCACAACAACGGTAGGTATTTCCCTCAGTGATGAGACCAAGGTTATACCAGTAGGAGAACCACGCAACACCACGTAAACAGCTCCTGCACACAAAGAACAAATACTTGCAACCCGACGTAAGAGAGGGGTTGTCAATCCCTCACGGGTAAAAGGATAGGTAAAATTGTAGTAGATTGGATAAATAGATCTCGCGGGAACGCGAAATAAATAAGTAAAAATTGCAGCAAGGTATTTTTGTATTTTTGGATTAATAGATCTGAAAATAAAAGCAAATAAAAATAGATCGCGAAGGCAAATATATTAAAGAAGAGACCCGGGGCCCGTAGGTTTCACTAGTGGCTTCTCTCAAGAAAAATAGCAAACGGTGGGTAAACAAATTACTGTTGGGCAATTGATAGAACTTCAAATAATCATGATGATATCCAGGCAATGATCATTATGTAGGCATCACGTCCAAGATTAGTAGACCGACTCCTGCCTGCATCTACTACTATTACTCCACACATCGACCGCTATCCAGCATGCATCTAGTGTATTAAGTTCATGGAAAAACAGAGTAATGCAATAAAAACGATGACATGATGTAGACAAGATCTATTTATGTAGAAATAGACCCCATCTTGTTATCCTTAATAGCAACGATACATACGTTTCGTTTCCCCTTCTGTCACTGGGATCAAGCACCGTAAGATCGAACCCATCACAAAGCACCTCTTCCCATTGCAAGATAAATAGATCAAGTTGGCCAATCAAAACCAAAATATCGGAGAAGAAATACGAAGCTATAAGCAATCATGCATATAAGAGATCAAAGAAGACTCAAATAACTTTCATGGATAAAAACATAGATCTGATCATAAACTCAAAGTTCATCGGATCCCAACAAACACACCGCAAAAAGAGTTACATCAAATAGATCTCCAAGAGACCATTGTATTGAGAATCAAACAAGAGAGAGAAAGCCATCTAGCTACTAACTACGGACCCGAAGGTCTACAATGAACTACTCATGCATCATCGAAGAGGCACCAATGAGGATGATGAACCCCTCCGTGATGGTGTCTAGATTGGATCTGTGGTTTCTGGAACTTGCGGCGGCTGGAATTGATTTTCGTCGACTCCCCTAGGGTTTCTGGAATATTGGGGTATTTATAGAGCAAAGAGGCGGTGCGGAAGGTCTCCGAGATGGGCACAACCCACCAGGGCGCGCCTGGGGGCCCAGGCGCACCCCGGTGTCTTGTGCTCACCTCGGGCCCCCTCTTCGGTACTTCTTTGTCCCACTGGATGTCTTCTGGTCCAAAAAAAATCTCCAAAAAGTTTCGCTGCATTTGGACTCCGTTTGGTATTGATTTCCTGCGATGTAAAAAATATGCAGAAAACAACAACTGGCACTGGGCACTACGTCAATAGGTTAGTCCCAAAAAATGAAATAAAGTTAATATAAAATGATTGTAAAACATCCAAAAATGATAATATAACAGCATGGAACAATAAAAAATTATAGATACGTTGGAGACGTATCAATCCCACATAGAACTCGTCGAAGATGGCCATGATCTCGGGTTTGATCACATTCCAGAAAGTCTGGAAGAATTTCACCGGAAGGCCGTCGGGGCCCGGGGTCGACGTATGGTTCATGCCTCTAATGGCCTCCCAGACCTCGCCCTCGGAGAAGGGAGCAGTCAGGGCAGCGTTCTCCTCAGGGGAGACCTGCTGAGGACCGGCCCAGCAGTCAGGCGCAAGCGAAAGACCGCCCCGAGGGGAGGATGAGAAGAGGTTTTTGTAGAAACTGTCTACGTGGGCGCGGATGTCGCTAGGTGACTGCAAGACCGTCGCGCCATCCCAAAGAAGGGGGATGGTGTTACGCCGACGCCGACCATTGGCAATGGCCTGGAAGTAGGCCGTGTTTGCGTCGCCCTTCAGGACCCATTTCTAGGAGCCACGCAAACGCCAATATGCCTCCTCATCGGTGTATATGACAGAGAGTTGATCTTCCAGGTCGTAACGGGATAGCCACTCATCGGGAGAGAGGCTAGAAGAGTCAGCCCGGAGGTCGAGAGCCTGGATGGCGGTCAACATGGCCTTTTTTCGCTCACGGAGATCGTGACCCAGGTTGGTGCCCCAACCCTTCATGAACTGCTGGCCCCGCTTGGCACAGAACTGCCTGGAGTCAATATCCGAGGGAGGACGGGGGTGGGGGTGGGCACGGGCCTCCAACCAGCGAGCGTCGACGACCTCAACGAATCTGGTTTGGGACAGCCAGAATGTCTCGAACCGGAAGCAAGGGGGAATCGGAGGGCGTTCGTCGGCAGAGGACAGGAGGAGGGGAACGTGGTCGAAGCCAATCTGGGTGATGGCCCGAAGGGAAGCCAGGGGGCAGCGGAGGTCCCACTCCGGGGACACTAGGATCCGGTCCAGTACTGACTAGGTCGGGGCCACCTGGCGATTGGTCCAGGTATACCTGGCACCAATCCTATCTATCTCGCGGAGGCCAAGATTAGCAATGCAGTCATTAAACATCTGCATCCACGCGAAGTTGACATGCTCATTGCTCTTGTCCTCTGCGAAGCGGAGGAGGTTGAAATCGCCCCCGACCACCACGGGGAGGGTGGAGGCCGACACCTTCCGATTGAGCTCCTCAAGGAAGGTGGCAGACCTACTATGGTCTGCAGGGCCGTAGACAATGATTACCTCCCACTTGAAGTTTAATGCCCGCTCATAGAGCTCCATGCTAACAAAGAACTGTCCCCTGTCCATACTGCCCACCTCGAAGGTGGCATCCTTCACACCTAAAAGGATGCCACCTGAATGGCCGGCAATCCCACTAGAAGGGAGCCAATGCCACGCAAATAGGTGGGAGCTCAACCGATCGAGCTCAGGCAGGGAGAATTCTGTGCGCATGGTTTCCTGGATGGCTATTATGTCAATGTGTTCATCTCGCATGTACTCTAGGAGTTGGCGGCGTCGGCCACCATGGCCGAAGCCTCGGATGTTCCAGAATAGGGCACGCATTAAGGAGCCATTGGGGGGCTGCTTGACCCCAAGACATGAGAAGCGCTCTGGGCGCGGAGAGCAGCCGTCCGAGATCGCGTGCGGCCACGGAGCTCCGCCACATCCATCGGAAGGCGGCCACCGGCCCTGCTAGGCTGTGCCGGAGTGGCTACCTCCGCGGAGGCCGGGGGAGCAGGAGGGATGAGCAAAGCCGCACGGGCTTCAACCAATCTACCGCCAAGAATCTCGCGGGCCCAGATGGCCGCGATTTGGACTAAGGGGGGAGCAGCCTCCCCCCTGAAGACGATCGCGGAATCAGCCACAACCTTTGCAAGGTGACCAAGCGGAACCGACTCGAGCACAGAAAATGAACAAGTAGCAGCAGAGGGGGGGACGGCAGGGTTACCTGTCTGTAGATTCCGGGCAGCTGCCCGGAGCTCAGCCCGCTCAGGGATGGGCAGAGCTGGGCTACCGTCCGGCCGGGCAGCGTCAAGCCGAGCGCTGCGGTGGGAGGACGTCACCGGGGAGGAGGTCAACCGGCCCCGCCGGGAGTAGGTAGCGGACCGCGTGGGGGGGGGAGGATGGGAGGCCACCGGAGTGGTCACCCTAGTCTCCACGCCCGTGTCTGGAGCCGACGGGGAGACGGGCCGGCGCCCCAGCCCAGCGCAGCCGAGGAGCAGGGGAGCAGGAGGCGGGGATGGCGGCTCAGAGCCGGGGGCGGGGGGGGGTCCGAGGCCACCACCGGCGGAGGGGACGGAGGAGGATCCACGGCGGGGGGCTGCAGGACGTCCGCGGGGAGAACCACAGCAGGCACCGGGCCCGGAGGAGGTACCACCAATGCCTCGGGCCCCGCGTCGGGGGGGAGGCCAGTGGAACCATGGCCACCGGAGCGGCAGCAGAGGGGGCCGCAGGCGGGCTGGACGGGGAGCGTGGGGAGGAGGCCGGGAGGACCACCATCCCAACGCTAGAGGTATCGCTCTCCGCAGATAGCCCGGCCGGGGAGCCCGCAGAGCTCGCGATGGGGCTTGCAGTGGAGCCGAAGGAGCCAGCCCAACTTGCCGACCACCATGGCCCGAAGATGGCGCCTGAGGGTCGGGCGCCGGGGACCGGGAGCGGCTGTCATCGGAGACCTCATCATCCGAGCAGGTGGAGCGGGGGTGGTGGCGGCCGTGGTAGTCCCCACCGGCACCGGGGTTGCCACCGGGGTGACCATCATCCGAGTAGCGGTGGCGTCCCACGTGGTTGGGAGGCTCAGGGGCAATCCGGAGATCAAATCCCTGCTTGTTGAAGAACGCACGGACAGTAGCACGGAGCTTGGAGGAGTCCAGGCACTTGACCTTGACCCGGACCTCCTCCTCTTTGCGGAGGGAGAGCTCGTCCACGACCACGACCTTGCCAATGATCCGAGACATCTGGCGAATGACGCGCTCGGACCTCGCAATGTCTGGAAGGCCGGCAATGAGGATCCAGGCCGTGTCAAGGACAGCCACCGCCTTCGGGTCGAGAATCGGCTCGGAGATGTCGACGACGATCTTGTTGAGGGCGAGGGTGATCTGATCACTGTGAGTAGCGTAGCCGTGGCTGAGGGCGTCGGGGAAGATCACGGTGAACTCGGTCCCGGAGGTCGGGGTGACCTGCCAGTCCCACTGGCGGCGGTACAGGTGGTTGAGCTCGGCCTCGATCATCTCGGGCGAGGCCACACCATCCACCACCGACACGATCGCCTGGAGGGAGGGGGTGGGCGGGGCGATGTCGGGGAGCTCAATATGGAAGAAGCCCATGTTGGAAATATGCCCTAGAGGCAATTAATAAAAGTGTTTATTATCATATTTCCCCGTTCATGATAATAGTTTATTATTCATGCTAGAATTGTATTAACCAGAAACTTAATACATGTGTGAATTGATAAACGAATACCATGTCCCTAGTATGCCTCTACTAGACTAGCTCGTTGATCAAAGATGGTTAAGTTTCCTAACCATAGACATGAGTTGTCATTTGATAACGGGATCACATCATTAGGAGAATGATGTGATGGACTTGACCCAACCGTTAGCATAGCATATGATCGTTCAGTTTATTGCTACTGCTTTCACTATGTCAAATACATGTTCCTCTGACCATGAGATCATGTAACTCCCGGATACCGGAGGAATACTTTGAATGTATCAAACGTCACAACGTAACTGGGTGATCATAAAGGTACATTTCAGGTATCTCCGAAAGTATCTGTTGAGTTGGCATGGATCGAGATTGGGATTTGTCATTCCGACTATTGGAAAGGTATCTCTGGGCCCTCTCGGTAATACGGCATCACAGAAGCCTTGCAAGCACCGTGACTAAAGAGTTAGTTGCAAGATGACGTATTACGGAACGAGTAAAGAGACTTGCCGGTAACGAGATTGAACTAGGTATCGGGATACCGACGATCGAATCTCGGGCAAGTAACATACCGCCGGACAAAGGGAACAACGTATGTTGTCATATGAGGTTCACCGATAAAGATCTTCGTGGAATATGTAGGAACCAATATGAGCATCCAGGTTTCGCTATTGGTTATTGACCGGAGAGCCGTCTCGGTCATGTCTACATCATTCCCGAACCCGTAGGGTCCACACACTTAAGGTTCGATGACGATATAGTATTGTATGAGTTATGTGATTGGTGACCGAATGTTGTTCGGAGTCCCGGATGAGATCACGGACATGACGAGGAGTCTCGGAATGTCCGAGAGATAAAGATTGATATATTGGAAGGTGGTATTTGGATACCGGAAGGTTCAGGAAGGTTCCGGAATTTTATCGGAGTACCGGGGGGTTACCGGAACCCCCCGGGGGGCCACATGGGCCCCATGGGCCACGTGGAGGTGGAACACCAGCCCACAAGGGGCTGGCGCGCCCCCCCTCCCCCCCATGTGCCAATCCGAATTGGGCTGGGGGTGGGGGGCGCAGGCCCCCTTTCCTTCTCCTTCTCCCCCTTTCCTAGTAGGAGTCCAACTCCTACTAGGAGTTGGATTGGGGGAGGGGGGCGGCGGCCAATGGGAGGAATCCCTAGGGGGATTCAGCCCCCCCTAGGGCGCAGCCCTTGAGGCTGCCTCCTCCCCCCTCCCTCCTTTATATACGGAGGAGGGGCACCCCTTTGAGACACACAATTGCCCGAAAGCCGTGTGCGGTGCCCCGAACTCCGTTTTCCAGCTCGTTCATATTTTCGGAGAGCTTAGGCGAAGCCCTGCCGGAATCATGTGACGCCCCCGGTTCAATCGTACACTAATCATACACGCAAACGTGTACGATCAAGCCCAGGGACTCACGGGAAGATATCACAACACAACTCTAAACACAAATAAACGGAGGTCCACAATATTACAGACCAAGGATACGAAGATCCGAATACATAAGTCAGTCATACAAATATTATCTGGGTACAGACATAGTTAGACAAGTTTTGCCTTAAGGAGGCTAGCACAAACAGCGACACTAGATCGAAAGGCGTTGGCCTCCTGCCTGGGAGCCTCCGATCCTACTCCTGGTCAGCTGGCTTGATCCAGTAGTACGTGCCCTCAGGACCCGCCTGGTAGTAGGCTCCGGTGGTGGCGTCTGGCTCCTGGACTCCATCGTCTGGTGTATCATCAAGGTGGGGTATATGGGGAAAAAGAGAAAATAAAGCAACCGTGAGTACTCATCTGAAGTACTCAGCAAGCAAGGATCTATACTACATATGCAACATTGTCAGTGGAGAAAAAGGCTGTATATGTGGACTGGGCTGCAGAAACGCCAGAATAGAGAGAAGGCCTAGTCCTATCGAAGACTAGCATCTTCAAACATCTTCATAAGCCATCATCTTGCAGCAGTAGAAGAGAGTATAATAGCATTTTATTTAGCAAACATGTTGAAGTACAGCTCAAAGATCCTTCCTCGACTCCCAAGCGAGAAAGTAATCCCGAAGCTTCAATTAAGTAGCAAGTATCCAGTTTAAGTAGTAGATCGGGATACACAAACTGAGCGTCCTTTACCGTAGGACCGGCTATCGATAGATCATTCATCCCTGCAGGGGTGCACTACTGTTACCCAACACGCTCGATCAACTCTGGCCGGACATACTTGCTGGGTAATGCCCGTCCTCGGAAGATCAACACGAAGCAACGCTCTACCTAGGCTCAGCAGAGAGGTCAGCACGCCGGACTAACCTATGCACCCAGGGGTCTCGGGCCATCGCCCTGGGCACCCTGCGCGTTGCGTGGCTGGCCGGGGTGCAGGCGCGACACTGAACTCACCAGTGAAGTATCCAGCCCAATCCC
This sequence comes from Thinopyrum elongatum, assembly GCA_011799875.1. Classification (NCBI taxonomy): domain Eukaryota; kingdom Viridiplantae; phylum Streptophyta; class Magnoliopsida; order Poales; family Poaceae; genus Thinopyrum; species Thinopyrum elongatum. The sequence goes on from CM022298.1 coordinate 57,168,097, forward strand.
GACGATCAGCCGGCACGGTGAATCGCGACGTCTGATAAGCTTTCGGAGAAACGTACATCGCAGAGGGCCCCATAACCATAATCCCGCGTGGTGGTAGTGCGTATAGGGCACGTCGACCCACTCAGATCACACACCCAAATCCGGTCAGCTCATTTAGTAACAAGCGGAAACATTCAGAGTTTCTGAAGCTCCGCCACAGTACCACACTCGAGTGCCCTTCCGGCACACTCGACAACATAGATCCCCAGCGGGTACCCACCAGGGTGGACCCGCCTGTGACAAAGGTCAAGTAACCGTGTGGTCATAATCATCAGGGTGAACGTATGAGGTATCACCCTCGAGGTTCACACTGAGGGGTTGCACGACAGAGTCGTATCGGACGTGGAGAAGGAGGAATCACCCTCGATGACCACGACCAAACAGCCACACTGCAGAGTATTCATCAGGAGTGCGTTACGAGGTATCACCCCCGGCACTCGATGGTAATTATGCAGAGTCGTACAACTAAGGGGGTGTGAAGTGAGGCGTCTGTCTCTGATCGACGATCACGTTGATCGAGTCGTCGATGAACAAGCAGGGGCGACAAAGTAAGGTGGTGGGGTCACTGATGGATCATACCAACCTATACTAAACAGTTTATCATAGGCAGGTAAGGTAACAATGAACAGGTTACAACAACAGGCTATGCATCAGAATAGGAGCATACATTAACAGTAGCAAAATCTAATGCAAGCAGGAGAATGGAGTGGGCGATATCTGGATGCTCAAAGGGGGGGGCTTGCCTGGTTGCTCTGGCAAGAGAGGGAGGTCGTCAACGGGCTGCTCGTCAGCAGAGTAGTCGTACCCTGGTGCAGCGTCGTCGGTCTCAGCGTCTATCGAGAGAGAGAAGGAGGGGGAGAGAAACAAAAAATTCATGGCAATAATGCAAACAACATGTATGACATGCCTAAATGATATGCCGGGGTGCTCTACTGCCTAACTAAATGATTTAGTTAATTTAGGAATTTATTCGGATTTATTTAATTAAGGTTGGACACTATTCATTTATCGAAATCGGTCTAATTGTTCAACGTTCATATAGCTGCGGGCGTCTGACGGGAAAACAGAGGGCGTATCCGGGTTCGTATCGGAATTCTGAGCAAGTTTCACGTATAAAGTTTTTTCATCGGAGTTACGGTTTATTTAATATGATTTTCTAAAGTTTTTATTAATTTCTGAAATTATTTAATTATTTAAAATTAACATTATCCAGAATACTGATCGCTGATGTCAGCATGACATCATGCTGATGTCAGCAGTCATTAGGGTTAGGTTAACTAAACAATTAGTCTAATTAATTAATTACCTAATTATTTAATTACTTTAATTAAACAGAATTAATTAACTAATTATTAATTTAATTATTTTTTAATTTTAATTTTTATTATTTATATATTATTTTTTTGTTCCACTGGGCGTGGGCCCGTGTAGTCAGTGGCACAGGGGGGGTTCGGCCCCACGGGCCAGTGGCACAGGTGGGTGGCGGGGCCCATCGGGCAGTGGCCCAGGCCACGGGCGCGGGCGACGGGCGCGGCGCGCAGCGCGCGTGTGCGCGGCCGCGGTCGGGCACGCGCGGGGGCCGGACGCGGGCCCGGGCGGCGGGCGTGGCGAGGCCGGAGGGGGCGTGGGACGCGCGCGGTGGCCGGAGCGGCAGCGGGCGGTGGCGCGCGAGTGGCAGCGCGAGAGGGGGGGCGCGGTGCGCGCGGGCAAGCGCGGGTGAACGGCCGAGGCGAGCGAGCACTGGCGAGGCCGCGCGCGGGCGCGGTGCGGGGTCAGGCGAGCGCTCGTCGGGCGAGTCGGAGCGCGGCCAGAGGGAAGAGGAGGCCGGGGGGGTTAGCCGCGGCGACGGGCGACGAGAGGGGAGGGGAGAGGAGGCGGCGGTGCTCACAGGCGCTGCAGGGGAACGGGGGGCGGCGAGGCTCGAGGGAGCGAGGCGAGGGGGAGACGGTGACGCGGCGTGGTCCGGCGACGAGGTGGCGTGGCGACGGGGCAGCGCCGGCGTCGGCGTCGAGCGCGGGGCTCGGGCGCGCGCCAGATCCAGAGGGGGGGGGACGGGGGGGGTGAGTGAGGGAGGGGATTTAGTTTGGGTCTCCAGGGGGATAAGGGGAGAGTGGGGGTGGGCCGGTGGCCCATTTGGGCCGTGGGGGGGGGGGAAGGGGGAGCTCTTCTCTTTTTCTTCTTTGCTTTTCTTTTTTCTTTTACCTTTTTCTCTTATCTATTTTCCTTTTCTCTGTTTAGTAAATAGTCAGGCCTCCTAATGGTTTTTGTAATACAACACAATTGCTCCAACAAATACTAGGTATTATCCACCACTACCAAAAATTGGTTTGGAGAAAATAGGAGCTCCCACAATTTTTATAACAATTAAAATGCATTTATCCTTACTGTTTTAATTATGTTAGAGCCACCTAATCATTTTATTATTTATTGATTTCAATTTTAGTCTAGCCTCTGCAATATTTTCTTTTTAATGGACATTTTAGTTTTTATGTTGGACAACTTTTATATTTCACTTTCATTTAAATTTTGAATTTGACTTAGTAGTTGAAATGCAAATTGATGCTAATGATGATTATGCACTGTTGATCACGCTAACATGTCATTATCAAAAGTGATTACTGTTGCTAATCACCGGGGGTGTTACAACTCTCCTCATCTATTAAGAATTCTCGTCCCGAGAATTAAGAGGAAGACTGAAAGAAAGAGGGGTATTCTTCGCGAAGACGATCCTCGCGTTCCCAAGTGGCTTCATCTTCAGAATGATTCGACCACTGGACCTTGAGGAACTTGATTGACTTTTGACGTGTTCGACGCTCAGCTTGATCAAGAATACGGATGGGATATTCTGGATAAGACAGATCTTCCCGTAATTCAAGCACTTCATGATCCACAGCTCGAATAGGATCCTTGAAGCAGCGACGGAGTTGGGATACATGAAAGACATCATGTACTTGTGAAAGATTTGGCGGCAATTCCAATTGATATGCCACTTCTCCTCGGCGGGCAAGAATTCGGAACGGGCCAATGTAGCGTGGAGCTAACTTGCCTTTGATTCCGAACCGATGAGTGCCTTTCAATGGAGTGACACGAAGGTAAGCTTGTTCGCTAGGTTGATAGACCATTTCCTGGTGCTTACGGTCATAGTTGCTCTTCTGACGAGACTGAGCAGATTTCAAATGTTCACGGACAATGCGGACTTGTTCTTCAGCTTGCCGAATAATATCCGGTCCGACGAGTGAGCGTTCCCCAGTTTCTGACCAATTCAGAGGGGTTCGACACTTACGTCCGTATAGAACTTCAAACGGTGCCATCTTCAGACTAGCTTGATAGCTATTGTTGTAAGAGAATTCGGCATACGGGAGAGATTCCTCCCATTTCTTACCAAAGGAGATGACGCAAGCTCGAAGCATATCTTCGAGCACTTGATTAACTCGTTCAACTTGACCTTGAGACTGAGGGTGAAAAGCGGTGCTGAAAGACAGATGAGTTCCCATAGCTTCTTGGAAACTATTCCAGAATCTTGAGGTGAAGAGGCTGCCACGATCAGAACTGATCTCCAACGGAACACCGTGGAGTGACACAATTCGGGAAACATACAAGTCTGCTAACTGACTAGCAGTGATTGTCTCCTTAACAGGCAGAAAGTGAGCAACCTTGGAGAATCGGTCAATAACGACAAAAATAGCATCATGACCCTTCTGAGATCTGGGAAAACCAGTAATGAAATCCATTTGGACCTTGTCCCATTTCCATTCAGGAATTGAAAGGGGTTGCAGAGTTCCAGCAGGCCTTTGATGTTGAGCTTTAACGCGGCGGCAAACGTCACACTCAGAAACATAACGAGCAATATCTCGCTTCATACTAGGCCACCAGAATCTCTGACAAATGTCACGGTACATCTTTGTGCTACCAGGATGAATTGACAGAGGAGTGTCATGTGCTTCCATCATAACGTGTTCTCTCTCATCTTTAAACTTGGGTACGAAGAGACGGTGTTTGAAGAATAGGATCCCATCATTATCAAGATGGAATTCTGACGGTTTTCCTCTTTCGAGGTAACGCTTAATCTTTTCAACTTCAATGTCGTACCGTTGCATAGTCTTGATGCTGTGTTCTAAGTCTGGTTCCACAACCAGGGTATTGAGATAACCTTGTGGAACAATATGGAGGTTCAACTTGCGAAGGTCTTCGTAAAGAAGAGGTTGCGTTTCCTGAACCATGTTGTTGCTGCAATAAGCCTTACGGCTCAAAGCATCGGCCATTACATTTGCCTTGCCAGGGGTATACGAAATATTCATATCATAATCGGCTATTGTCTCGAGCCATCTTTGTTGACGAAGGTTCAGATCTGGTTGAGTATATAAATACTTCAAGCTTTGGTGATCCGTATATATCTCGCAACGATTACCGAGAAGGTAATGTCGCCATAGCTTCAGGGCATAAATAACCGCAGAAAGTTCAAGATCATGCACGGGATAATTTTCTTCATGAGGACGCAATTGTCGGGAGGCATATGCAATCACTTTGCGCTCCTGCATTAGGACACAGCCTAATCCTTGACGAGATGCATCACAATATATCACGAAATCCTTTTGGGAATCCGGGGGTGCTAGTACTGGGGCAGATGTCAATTTATCTTTTAGTGTCTGAAAGCTTTCTTGACATTTTTCTGTCCACTCAAATTTAACACCTTTGTGAAGCAGATTTGTCAATGGCTTTGCAATCTTGGAAAAGTTCTCAACAAATCGACGACAATAACTAGCAAGTCCGAGAAAACTTCTAACTTGCTTAACATTCTTCGGGGGAGTCCAGTCAAGAATAGCCTGAACTCGTTCGGGGTTAACAGCAATTCCATCCTTGGAAATCACATGACCAAGATAGGTCACTTCAGATAACCAGAATTCGCATTTGGAATACTTAGCATACAACTGGTGTTCTCGGAGCCTTTCTAGAACAAGGCGGAGATGTTCAGCATGTTCTTCTTTATTCTTAGAATAGACCAGAATATCATCTAGATATACCACGACGAATTTGTCGAGGTAATCCATGAATATATAATTCATCAGACGGGAGAATGTAGCTGGGGCATTCGTTAGGCCAAATGACATGACGGTGTATTCATAGGAGCCATAACGAGTGACGAATGCAGTCTTGGGAATGTCCTCTTCACGGACACGGATCTGGTGATAACCCAACCTCAAGTCGAGTTTAGAGAACACCGATGATCCAGCGAGTTGATCATAAAGATCATTGATCCGGGGCAGTGGGTATTTATTCTGGATTGTGGCTTGGTTAATGGGCCGGTAATCCTGAACCAAACGGTTAGTTCCATCCTTCTTCTTAACGAAGAGTGAAGGTGCTCCCCAAGCAGAGGAACTGGGGCGGATGAAACCACTCTTAAGTGACTTGTCGATTTCTTCCTTAAGCTCAAGAAGGTGATGCAGAGGCATCTTATAAGGTCGCTTGGCAATAGGGACGGTGCCAGGCTTCAAGTCAATGACAAACTCGACAGCCCTAGCCGGGGGTATGCCTGGAAGTTCTTCGGGAAAGACGTCTGGAAAATCTCGAACGACAGGAACGTTCTCGATTCCTTCCAGAGGTGAAGCGTTCAATACATTCAGAGCATATATCTGGGCTTCAGCGTCTCGAGTAATTCTGGCAGTGTAGTTCACTATCTCATCGGAGGGGTGAAGAAGTTGGATAACTTTAGTGGCACAATTGATCGAAGCAATATGAGCTTTCAACCAATCCATCCCGAGTATGAGGTCTATGGTGGAAGACATCAGGATAATAGGTGAAGCCAGGAATTCAAATTCCTCGATTTCAACAGGGACATTGTGTGCCATCATGGTGGTTTGACATTGACCTCCAGGGGTGCGGACAACTATTGGCAGGTTCATCTTTTCGAATGCAATGTCATGAGATAATGCAAATGCTTTAGACATGAATGAATGCGATGCTCCTGAATCAAATAATACAGAAGCAGGTACTGAGTTAACAAGAAGGGTACCCATCACAGTAGCAGGTTGATCCTGAACTTCTTCAATGTCAATGTTGTAAGCGTGACCACGACCACGTGAAGCAGACCCAGTATTATAGTTGCGGGTCTGATTGTTGCCACGGCCATATCCACGGCCAGCACGGGGAAAATCTAACTGATTCTGAGTCTGGCGGCAGTCTTTAGCCTGGTGACCTGGTTTGCGGCACTTGAAACACAAACCATCTTCAGGACGAAGAGGGGCATTGCTCTGAATAGCTTGAGCCTTTGACGGTCTCGGTGGTGGAGGAGGCAGACGTGGTGCAGCATTGTTCTTTGGCGTAGAGGTATTGGGACGGAACGCGTTGTTGGGAATCCAAACTCTACGCTTCGATGCTGAGCCCGAAGATGAGCCAGCATCACGATAGCGTTTCTGTGAGTCCTTGTGTTCCATCTGAGCGGTCTCAACAAGAATAGCCTTGTTCACTAGAGTTGATAAGTCATTGTAGTCTTGAGCAGCAAGTGCAAGCTTGAGGTCAGGGTGGAGTCCATTACGGAACTTCTCCTGTCTGCGAGCATCTGTGGCGATGTCTTCTTCAGCATAGCGGGAGAGGTCAAGGAATTCCCACTGATAAGCTTCGACAGTTTTATTGCCCTGAGTGAGGTTGCGGAACTGGGTCTTCATGCGTTCCATAATTGCTTGAGGGATGTAGCGTGTACGGAAAGCAGCCTGGAACTCATACCAGGTAATGACTGTTCCAACAGGCAGTGAACGCTTGTGTGTGTCCCACCATTGAGCAGCGGGCCCTTTTAAGAAAAAGGACGCGAAGGTGACAAAGTTGGCGGGGGCGACATTAGCAGACTCCATCTCGTGAGTGATGTCGCGGAGCCAGTCATCAGCATCCAATGGCTTGTCTGAGTTGCGGAAGTGAGTAGGGTTGAGTCGCATAAACTCCGGCAGTGTTATTGAAGGTGGGTTCTGGTTGTTCTGATGCGGAAACTGAGCCATGATTCCAACCATGAACTGGCGGTTGAGCTCGAACTGTTGCATCATAGCTGCCATATAGTCTGGCGGTGGTGGACGTTCAGGGGCACGACCACGACCACGACCACCTGGTCTAACCATCCTGCTAAGTATCAACAGGGGGTAGTTTAGTAAAAGCAATTGCGAGTGTTTAGCGACAAGTATGATGTAACACGACAATACTTTAAGCAGTGTAATAGATACATAACAGTAGTCGATTAAGACATACAGATCCATACACAAAGTCGGGTACATGCGGACAGCATAACAGCGCAAATTAAAAGCTAGACATACTAGGCGGCGCGCAGGCACGCGATAAGGAAGTACACAACGAGACATAACAAAGGCTACATCAACGTCGGAGAAAACCACTGTAACGGGGTAACTGCGAGTGCGGACGACGAATGTTCGTCGCGGAAGGGTCCTGTGCTCCATGTGCACTCTGATGCAGAACCCGGTCTCGAGCTGTAAGAAGAGGTCCACGTGTAAGTGTGCGTCCTCCAACAGCAGGCCAATCAATACCAGCATACATCTGAGTCCTGCGCGGGTAAAGGATGTGCTCCGGATGTATCCCTGCACGAACAGCGGGCATCAACTGCGTCATAGCATCGTAGAGACGTGCTCGAGTGGCAACCAACTCGACGGCAAGAGCCCGAACAGTGCGATCCAGAGCCTGAGTGCACTGAATTAGTATGCGCGGGTCGTAGCGACAAGGATCGTACGGGGCACAGATAGCTGAGTAGTATCCGGTAGCATCTCCAGCAGGGGCATACGGAATGTATCGGAACTCAGAGTCATCCAAGATATCACTGAACTGTCCTCGAAGACGTGCGACAGCAGAGTAGGCGGCATCATGTACTGCCATCTCAATCGTCACGCCGATACCATGAAAAAGGTGCAGCTCGGTGTCTGAGTCATTCTGCCGATCATAGATACGAACATCAGCATGGTACTGCTCCTGATTAAACTCGCGGTAATCCTCGTAAACCATGTACTCAGGGTACCAGCGGTAGCCAAGTCTGGTCATGAGAGCGATCAGGACAGCTGGAAAACCAGGGGCATCACGAGCCCAAGTGCGTAGCACAAGCTGTGTCGTAGGACGCGGTGGAAACAAACGGTCCATCTGAAACAGAGGAAATTCAGGTTTGTCAAACGACAATAAGAAGTTTAACACAACTCGGAGAGAAAGGTTAAACAAAACAATGGAAAGGAAAATGATTATCAGACTAATCAGATCAACGACAGGGAAATCGCACAGATATCCAGCTCTCCGGGTAGACAGAATTTACGAGATCCTAAGTGTCGGCGTTAGTAAACTTTATTTAACCCGAATAGAAGAGATATTAGAGTCCCAGAGTATAGACGAGGAATAAAAGATCCTAATACCACCCAGTTGGCGACGTGGGCCCGTAAGCCACACAGCCAGGTTAGTAAATTAGTTTCTCGGTTTCTAGACTCGACTTCGGCCAAGGAATTTGGAAGGGGCTTTCTACAGGCAGTCGGCTCTGATACCAACTTGTGACGCCCCCGGTTCAATCGTACACTAATCATACACGCAAACGTGTACGATCAAGCCCAGGGACTCACGGGAAGATATCACAACACAACTCTAAACACAAATAAACGGAGGTCCACAATATTACAGACCAGGGATCCGAAGATCCGAATACATAAGTCAGTCATACAAATATTATCTGGGTACAGACATAGTTAGACAAGTTTTGCCTTAAGGAGGCTAGCACAAACAGCGACACTAGATCGAAAGGCGTTGGCCTCCTGCCTGGGAGCCTCCGATCCTACTCCTGGTCAGCTGGCTCGATCCAGTAGTACGTGCCCTCAGGACCCGCCTGGTAGTAGGCTCCGGTGGTGGCGTCTGGCTCCTGGACTCCATCGTCTGGTGTATCATCAAGGTGGGGTATATGGGGAAAAAGAGAAAATAAAGCAACCGTGAGTACTCATCCGAAGTACTCAGCAAGCAAGGATCTATACTACATATGCAACATTGTCAATGGAGAAAAAGGCTGTATATGTGGACTGGGCTGCAGAAACGCCAGAATAGAGAGAAGGCCTAGTCCTATCGAAGACTAGCATCTTCAAACATCTTCATAAGCCATCATCTTGCAGCAGTAGAAGAGAGTAGAATAGCATTTTATTTAGCAAACATGTTGAAGTACAGCTCAAAGATCCTTCCTCGACTCCCAAGCGAGAAAGTAATCCCAAAGCTTCAATTAAGTAGCAAGTATCCAGTTTAAGTAGTAGATCGGGATACACAAACTGAGCGTCCTTTACCGTAGGACCGGCTATCGATAGATCATTCATCCCTACAGGGGTGCACTACTGTTACCCAACACGCTCGATCAACTCTGGCCGGACATACTTGCTGGGTAATGCCCGTCCTTGGAAGATCAACACGAAGCAACGCTCTACCTAGGCTCAGCAGAGAGGTCAGCACGCCGGACTAACCTATGCACCCAGGGGTCTCGGGCCATCGCCCTGGGCACGCTGCGCATTGCGTGGCTGGCTGGGGTGCAGGCGCGACACTGAACTCGCCAGTGAAGTATCCAGCCCAATCCCGACGATCAGCCCGCACGGTGAATCGCGACGTCTGATAAGCTTTCGGAGAAACGTACATCGCAGAGGGCCCCAAAACCATAATCCCGCGTGGTGGTAGTGCGTATAGGGCACGTCGACCCACTCAGATCACACACCCAAATCCGGTCAGCTCATTTAGTAACAAGCGGAAACATTCAGAGTTTCTGAAGCTCCGCCACAGTACCACACTCGAGTGCCCTTCCGGCACACTCGACAACATAGATCCCCAGCGGGTACCCACCAGGGTGGACCCGCCTGTGACAAAGGTCAAGTAACCGTGTGGTCATAATCATCAGGGTGAACGTATGAGGTATCACCCTCGAGGTTCACACTGAGGGGTTGCACGACAGAGTCGTATCGGACGTGGAGAAGGAGGAATCACCCTCGATGACCACGACCGAACAGCCACACTGCAGAGTATTCATCAGGAGTGCGTTATGAAGTATCACCCCCGGCACTCGATGGTAACTATGCAGAGTCGTACAACTAAGGGGGTGTGAAGTGAGGCGTCTGTCTCTGATCGACGATCACGTTGATCGAGTCGTCGATGAACAAGCAGGGGCGATAAAGTAAGGTGGTGGGGTCACTGATGGATCATACCAACCTATACTAAACAGTTTATCATAGGCAGGTAAGGTAACAATGAACAGGTTACAACAGCAGGCTATGCATCAGAATAGGAGCATACATTAACAGTAGCAAAATCTAATGCAAGCAGGAGAATGGAGTGGGCGATATCTGGATGCTCAAAGGGGGGGGGGGGCTTGCCTGGTTGCTCTGGCAAGAGAGGGAGGTCGTCAACGGGCTGCTCGTCAGCAGAGTAGTCGTACCCTGGTGCAGCGTCGTCGGTCTCAGCGTCTATCGAGAGAGAGAAGGAGGGGGAGAGAAACAATAAATTCACGGCAATAATGCAAACAACATGTATGACATGCCTAAATGATATGCCGGGGTGCTCTACTGCCTAACTAAATGATTTAGTTAATTTAGGAATTTATTCGGATTTATTTAATTAAGGTTGGACACTATTCATTTATCGAAATCGGTCTAATTGTTCAACGTTCATATAGCTGCGGGCGTCTGACGGGAAAACAAAGGGCGTATCCGGGTTCGTATCGGAATTCTGAGCAAGTTTCATGTATAAAGTTTTTTCATCGGAGTTACGGTTTATTTAATATGATTTTCTAAAGTTTTTATTAATTTCTGAAATTATTTAATTATTTAAAATTAACATTATCCAGAATATTGATCGCTGATGTCAGCAGTCATTAGGGTTAGGTTAACTAAACAATTAGTCTAATTAATTAATTGCCTAATTATTTAATTACTTTAATTAAACAGAATTAATTAACTAATTAATTAATTAATTATTAATTTAATTATTTTCTAATTTTAATTTTTATTATTTTTATTTTATTTATTTTTATTTTTTTGTTCCACTGGGCGTGGGCCCGTGTAGTCAGTGGCACAGGGGGGGGGTTCGGCCCCACGGGCCAGTGGCACAGGGGAGTGGCGGGGCCCATCGGGCAGTGGCCCAGGCCACGGGCGCGGGCGACGGGCGCGGCGCGCAGCGCGCGTCTGCGCGGCCGCGGTCGGGCACGCGCGGGTGGCCGCCGCGGGCGGCGGGCGTCGGGCGGGGCGAGGCCGGAGGGGCGTGGGACGTCGCGCGTTGGCCGGAGCGGCAGCGGCGTGGCGCGCGAGTGGCAGCGCGAGAGGGGGGGCGCTGGTGCGCGGCGAGCGCGGGGCGAACGGCCGAGGCGAGCGAGCACTGGCGAGGCCGCGCGCGGGCGCGGTGCGGGTCGGGCGAACGCGCGTCGGGCGAGTCGGAGCGCGGCCAGAGGGAAGAGGAGGCCGGGTGGGTTAGCCGCGGCGACGGGCGACGAGAGGGGAGGGGAGAGGAGGCGGCGGTGCTCACAGGCGCTGCAGGGGAACGGGGGGGCGGCGAGGCTCGAGGGAGCGAGGCGAGGGGGAGACGGTGACGCGGCGTGGTCCGGCGACGAGGTGCGTGGCGACGGGGCAGCGCCGGCGTCGGCGTCGAGCGCGGGCTCGGGGGCGCTCGCGCCAGATCCAGAGGGGGGGGGGAACGGGGGGGTGAGTGGGAGGGGAGGGGATTTAGGGTTTGGGTCTCCAGGGGATAGGGGAGAGTGGGGGTGGGCTGGTGGCCCAGTTGGGCCGTGGGGGGGGGGGGGAAGGGGGAGCTCTTCTCTTTTTCTTCTTTGCTTTCTTTTTCTTTTACCTTTTTCTCTTATCTATTTTCTTTTCTCTGTTTAGTAAATAGTCAGGCCTCCTAATGGTTTTTGTAATACAACACAATTGCTCCAACAAATACTAGGTATTATCCACCACTACCAAAAATTGGTTTGGAGAAAATAGGAGCTCCCACAATTTTTATAACAATTAAAATGCATTTATCCTTACTGTTTTAATTATGTTAGAGCCACCTAATCATTTTATTATTTATTGATTTCAATTTTAGTCTAGCCTCTGCAATATTTTCTTTTTAATGGACATTTTAGTTTTTATGTTGGACAACTTTTATATTTCACTTTCATTTAAATTTTGAATTTGACTTAGTAGTTGAAATGCAAATTGATGCTAATGATGATTATGCACTGTTGATCACGCTAACATGTCATTATCAAAAGTGATTACTGTTGCTAATCACCGGGGGTGTTACAAATCACTTCACCGTCACCGTCGCCACGCCATCGTGCTGACGGAACTCATCTTCTTCCCCGACGTCTTGCTGGATCAAGAAGGCGGGGATCGTCACCGAGCTGTACGTGTGTAGAACTCGGAGGTGCCGTACGTTCGGTACTTGATCGGTGGAGCTCGAAGGACTGTTCGACTACATCAACCGCGTTGTGAGACGCTTCCGCTTACGGTCTACGAGGGTACGTAGACACACTCCCCCTCTCGTAGCGATACATCTCCATGTTGTGTGAGCGTAGGAAAATTTTTGAATTACACGCTCCGTTCCCCAACAGCCCAACCCCTTGATCCCATGGCTGTACATCCGCAGCTCGTCGGTCATCGGTCTGTCCGAGCAAAGAAGGGTGGGGTGGCCCGGGTCCTTGCAGATGGAGCAACATGGCGGATTGGTGCAGTTGGCTTGGACATGGCCGACCACCCCACAGTTAAAGCATGGAGGTTGGGGGAGGCCGGAAACGGGGCCCAGCGCCGCAGCGGACCCAGGGACAGCCACGGCCTGGGAGACGGGAGCCCGTCCTTGGCGGCGTTTCTTCTTACGGGCCGGCCCCTGGCGGCCCCGGTTCTGGCCGCCCCCGGCAACGGCACTGGACTGCGGTGCAGTAGCCGCGGAGTGGGGGGGACGTATTTCCGGGGCAGCGCAGCTGCCGGAGGGGCATGGGTGCGAGGGGGAGATGAGCGGGAGGAGCGGGGCAGCGAGGGGCTGCGGCCCCGGCGGTGAGCAGGGGAAGGGGAGCGGCGCCGCGCAGTCCGCCAGTCCCCAGACGCGGGCGGAGGGGAGCGAGATACCCCACGGCGGTCGGAGCGGCCCGGGCAGCGGCGGCCGTCCCAGCGGCCATCCCGATCCCGGAGCTCCGGCGGAGGTCATCCTCCCGGCGAAGGGCGTCGGGGGAGGGGCGGGGAGGGTCCCTCCGGTCATCGAAACGGCGCTTGCGGCGGGCCTCCCCGTCCTCCCATTCCCGGGTCATGGCCGGGGAGGGCAGTAGGGGCGGGAGACTGGAAGGGGGTCGGGAGGCGTCGGCGGGAGAGCGAGAAGACGAGGGCGGCCGATGCGGAGAGGGGAGGGAGGCGGCTGCGGGGGGAATGGGGGGCACGGGGAATCCTCCTGGAGGCCAAATCCAGCGAGTCGGTGAACTGGGCCTAGGGCACACGGGAGGCCCATGGACTCTGGGCCGGCCAACCAAGCCCGACTCCGCAGCGAGAGGAGCGGGGAAGGCCGGAGACGGGCCACGGCCCAGCAGGCCTCGGCCCGCCAGCGCAAGGCCCAGGGGCGGGGAGGCGAGCCAGCTCGGAGGGTTTCCCCTCGACAAGCGGCGGCCGCCGCCGCCACCGGGGCGAGAGCACCAAGCAGGGCCGGCCAGGATCGTCGGAGGGGAAGGGCCGCCCGGAATTGAAGCTTCGAAGAGTCAAACGAGGCGATGAATGGCCGGAACGGAGAGCGGCGGGAGGGGAGGACCGGGGCCAACACTTCGACGGTGGGCGGCGGCCGGGAGGACGAGGAAGGGGGCACCAGCGGGGCCAACGGGGAGCGCCAGGACGAGCAGGCCGAACCCAGCTTAGACCGTCCGGCAACGCCCCAGGACCGGCGGCGGCGACCACCGCCCCTCCGCAAGGCGGAGCCTTGGGCCCCGGACGGGCGATCGGAGCTCGCCGGTCGGGTCTGCGGCGTCCGTCGTGGGCCAGAGGACAAGGAGCTCCCGAGGGAGGCCAGACCAGTAGCCGTGCATGGCGGAGCGGCGAGACCAGGGGCGCGGGAGGGGGGTGGGTCACCGGCGCGGTCGGCATCGGGGGAGGACGCCTCCTCGTCTGCAAGGTCATACCAGCGGAAGCGGGAGGCCACGGGACCGGTCGGGGAAGGGGCGGCGGCAGGCGTCGATGGCGTAGAGGGAGCGGCCGGGAGCCCCGGCGAGGGGGTGTCGCCGGCGAGGCGGACCGGGGGCGGCGGAGGTGGGAGGCCGGAGTCGCCCGAGTCGCCAGAGCTCGCCATCCACTCGATCAGGGGACGACAACATACATTGCCAAACCTAGTGTTAAGTGAATATCGGTATCAGTAATCCAATATGATGGTGCTTTCCATCAGAGAAGGTTTTTTTATTTAGTGGAAATAATTAGGTGAAGGAAAGCTTTGGACTAGGAAAGGAAGGTCAAGTTTCAGAGATGGTTCACATCTTCAAATCACGGGAAAACTGAGGGTCCTCACATTCAGATGACAAGTGCCTATATTCGTTTATATCTATGCGGAAATTTTATAAAACAGTTACAGATAAGTAAAAAATGTTCTTACTAATAATACATATCCTAACATTAATTGGATAAATTGTTTATTTTTTATTTGTCAAATTAAAGATAAAATAAACAAAAAAACGTCTGCAGGAAGGCTCGAACCAAAGACTAGCCCAAAGCAGACAAACACGCGCTAGCCAACTTTTCAGTAGAGAGCTTCAATTGTGCTAGACGATACACAGAATTTATACCTTCTAAACCCTACCGCCAAAGACTATGGCGGTAGGGTATTTTCAACGTCAAATGAGCGTAACGGTGCAGTCAAAACCTACCGCCATAGCCCTCGACGGTAGGCTGTGTTACCCTACCGCCAAGGACTATGGCGGTAGGAAAAAGGATCAGATCAAGAAATATTTTCGAACCGAGGTCAGATCATGTTAAAGTCTTCAAAAGGGTCAAAACAGCAAATTTGGCCCCCTCCTGTGCTCTCCCTTTTCCGATATGGCGTGATGCTAGAACGGTGGGTGACCACAAATGCTGGGACCGTATTCAACGTTTGCTGGAACCGGCCCGGTAATTTGCTACCACCCGCGGTCACCATTTTTTCGCTGCAACCTGCATCGACGTTTGGCTACGACTTGGCCAGCACTTTGCTGGAACCAGCGTCGGCATTTGCTTTTTTTTTTTTTTTGAGACAATCACGCAAAGCTTTATTTAACCTGACCCAATGTTTACATGTACAAAAGAGAGATTGCTAGGGTGCCCTACCCAAACATGGCGGCATACTCCTAACTTTAAAACATGCTTCGCTAGATTGTGAGCCTCGAAATTCGAGCTCCTAAACTCATTAACAAAACTACACTTGACAAAAGAACTACCTTGGTCCAATATTTCATGTAAAATTGCCCCATAGCTCGCGTCGGCATTTGCTGCAACCGGCCAGGCGGCATGCTGGACCTAGTATCCACCGTTGCCGAAACTGGAGGCATTCCTGGCCGCCAACGTTTTTTTTTTGCTGGAACCAACATTATGTTTGCTGGAACCTGCTAGTTCATTTGCTACAATTCTTTTTTTTGGAGTTTTCTGACTTGACTTTCTTGTAGCAACCGTTGTTAATTTTAGCTGGAACTAGCTAACTCTTTGCTACAACTGATCATTAGAGGTTTTTGCTACTGAGATTTTTTTGCTGGATCAGTGGTTTTTTTGCTACAACCGGTGTTTTTTTTAGCTGGAACCAACTAAATATTTGGCTTCAATTGACCATATTTGGTTTTTGCTAGCGAGTTCTTTTTTGCTGTATCAGTGGCTTTTTTTTTGCTACAACTTGTGTTTTTTTTAGCTGGAACTGACTAAATGTTTTGCTTCAGTTGACCATTTTTTGTTTTTGCTACCGAGTTTTTTTTGCTGGATCATGGCAGTGCTAGTCGATGATTGCTACAAATATCCCCCTCACCGTCAAAAAATTTCCAGCCTTCTTAGAAAAATATTCCCTCTCCTCTCTCCTACCCGTGATGCCTCCTCTTCCAGTCTCCGTCACAACCACTGAAGGCGCTGATTCTGACGGGAATGGAACCGTCGGCCACCTCTGCAAGCCCGTCGTTCCGCTGGCGCTACGCGGCTAGAGTTAACGAACGTGTTATCACACGTGCCAAGGAAGCGGCTCGGGATGAACACTGACGTGCGGTCCACCGCACCATCCACGAAAGCCGGTGGCAATGTCGTGTTGTCCGTGAAGAGGACCATTCGCCTTCTGGTTGCTTCGACCAACGACAAGTGGATGAGGAAGCCAACGCTGACTGTCAAGGCTCTCGACGAGGCATCAACGAAGAGAATGAAGAAGCCACCCATGTCGAGGCCTTCTCCACATACGGTGACTCGCACGTCTTCTCCTCCATCTCCGGTTAGTCCCCTCACCTCCTTCAGCGCCTCCTACGTCCACCACAATCGCCGACAAGGATAATGTCTGCCACGTGTCGGACATAATGCCCAGAAGGTAGAAAAATGCATTTTTCCTTTTTAGTGATGCAATGCGGTGATGATCGTGTGACGTATTTGTTTTGCATGCTTGTAGTGCATCCGAATATGAGGTTGCAAGCCTAGTGTTCATGTCTCAATTTTGTAGCTCAGTCTATTTTCCAATTGAATGTTTCCTCCGAAACATTTGCTGCCTTTTGGATTACTAGATCGTTTTTCACTCACTGATTAGTTGCCTTGGAAATATGATTAGTTTCATAACCAAATTTTGGTGTCAATTGATGAGTATTTGGATTCTGGTCTCTATCAAAACTGACCATTTCTGTGCAGAATGTCATAAATTTTAGCGCAAGCCTTTGAAAATGGCACTGGCCTAACAAGGAAGAGTGTAGGCCTATAAATTTATGAAGGAGTGGTAGAGTTTCCGTTGAATGATGTGTACATTTTGTAGCTCGGTCTGTGTCAGAGGTACTCCAAATATTTTTTGGGGGGTTTCAATTGATGATTAATTTGATCACCAAATTAGAATCATCTATATCACACAAAATAACATTACTTGCATATTACGAAGTGAAACCATTTAAAGAGGTAAGAAACCTGAAGAAATGAAGATTGGTATTACATCGGAACCATGCTACCACACTCAATGGCGGAGCTTGCAGCAAACAATTGGGCGGGCCACAGTGCAAAAGAATGCTATTAGCTGACTTTTTTGGGCCCATGGGCTAACTGTATTAGAAGCAAATGTTACAAAGCTGGGCGGGCCATGGCCCATGTAGCCTTGCAGTAGCTCCGCCACTTACCACACCGTTGATGGTTTAGAGATGGTATGTGTTCTATGCTATGAGGGGTGGCCATATGTTGATGCTAAGACCAATACTACACAGTCTAGCCACCAGACCTGACATGTGAAAATGGTGAATTAATAAGGCAAACCCGCTGGTATCACAAGCTTTTCATGGGCTCACACACATAGAGTGAAAGTTAATTCGAGGAGAATTAGTTGCATGAAAAAGGAAAAAAAAAACTCTAACATAACATGTAACTCTCTCTATATATATATCTCTTCCTCCGAGATACTACCTTCACGACTTCATCGGTTTCATGATATTAATTACCACCACTAGTTTAGTTATCATACATGAGATTTTGGAGGAAACTGAATTCCACTTGACCGTGCTTCAGTTTACGTAACCGTCAGTTCACAGTACGAGGAAAACTAGTAAAACGGTTCCTTGTTCGCCTCTGATGATCCACTGCTACAACGAACCTCTGGAGTCTTAGTGTTCACCACTAGATCGTGCCACATTCCCTGTTTGTATTGTAGCCCAACGGAATTCCAAAATAAAGTAATACTGAATCAGGCACTTTAGATATTTTTATTTCATAGATTATTTTCATTTTGGATTGGACGGCTGAGATTTGCTTTGTACTTTAGCTAATTTATTATTGATGAGATAAAACAAATAAATCTCCAATCAAACGGCTCAGATTTGCTTTGTGCTCTTCTCAACTTTGAAATCCCACCTCCCGTTTCCTCCAGCCAATCTCTCGGCCGCTCCGCTTCCGGTGGATGCGACCAGGCGGCGGCGGCGGCGCGTCGCCGGGCTGCCCTGCCCTGCCTTGGGTACGTCTCTTCTCCCCATCCGTAGGATCCCAACCCTGCCGCTTCGCTCCTGAGTTCCGAGATCTTGCCATCTGTTTTTTCTTATTTCGATTTCTTGCGCCGTGTGTCGAGTGCGTGCCGGAGAATCAGAGGCGAAGCAGCTGCCGCTTCTGGCTTCTGAATCCCGCTCGTGGGGAACTGGCGACGGGGAGAGGAGAGCCCCTCGATTTGGGTGTTGGGGGATTTTTACCCCCTAATTTTAGTGAAATTCAGTGAGGAATTTGGGGCGATTTTTACCCCCTAATTTTAGTGAAATTCAGTGAGGAATTTGGGGGGATTTTTACCCCCCTAATTACTGCTGGTTGCTGGCAATCAGTCGGAAAGAAGGCGTTTGTTTGTTTGTTTGTTTGTTTTACTATAGGTAATGCACCAATGTAGCCGATTACTGTCTGAATTACCCTTCAGAAATATTACCCTCTGAATTTTGACAGTGCAGAGTATTTATTTTGCATATGTTTTTTTTATAGAATAAATAGAGTGGCGTTCTGAAATTAGTCAAACTATGCTCGTAACAACATTTTTCTTGATCCATCGCTTGCATATTAGCAAGGTTTTATGGGATTTTTCACACCAGCCCATACCTATTCAGATCTGACTATTCAGTTTCTGGGAATGTTTGACTAAAATGGATTCATCAAAGATATAATCAGGCATATGAATACAGATACATATGCATTTTCTGAAAAATAAAAAAGATAAAGAACTATTATGGTGCTATTCGTTGCAGCTAGACGTAAGTGCCTGAAATACAAGGTAGCCATTGCTCTTCAAACTATATATGAAAAAAAATTCTTGATTCACTGCTTACATATCAACACACATTGAAGGATTGTTTGATGCCAGTGGCCCAGACCATGTAGATATAGAAAACATCTATTAGTTACTAACCTTATGTATTATGTATTCACCTCTACCCCTCTCCTAGGGTAGAGAATGATTTCTTTTTGTGTACGAGGTGTTGTAGAGAATGTACGGCAAAAACAGGTTCAAAGATATAAATATGAGCATATAAATAGATATAAATATGCATTGCGAAAAGAAGATACATATGTTTCACAAAAAAAGAAAAGATACAGATGCATCAGCGATGCTATTTGTTCAGCTAAACATAAGTGCCTGAAATACTACATTTACCATTAATTCTGAAGCTTCAATAGAAAACAGTAGCAGATTATCCGTGTATTGCATAATCTTGCTTCATGCTACAACTTATTTGTTAATAAGCAGGCACTACGGAAGTGAACTGATGAAGGAAGAGGGATCCGGAGGCGTGGGGATCTGCACTGCTCCATCAAGCATCTGTGTCACTTTAAGCATGGTTGGCCGCATAGTCGGCTCCTCCTGGAGGCACCAAAGGGCTACAGCCACGAATCGCTCTGCCTTTTTTATGTTGAAGTTTGCCTCATCGTCGCCTTCCACCAGCAAGTCAATCCTCCCACACCTGTAACAATCGTTTGCCCAGTAAGTCAGTATCGCCTGCTCTTCATCGGCGATCTCTACCTCCACATTCCTCCTGCAGCACACAAGCTCCAGCAGGATCACCCCAAAGCTGTAAACATCGACTTTGGAAGTGATCCCTATGTTCTTGAACCACTCTGGGGCAACGTAACCTCGAGTACCCCGGATGCCGGTGTATGTTTGTGTCTGATTGGCTCGAAGAAGCTTCGCCAGGCCAAAGTCTGCAATCTTCGCCATAAAGTTGTCATCGAGCAGGATGTTCTGTGGTTTTATGTCGCAGTGGATAATCTGTGTGCTGCACTCCTCGTGCAAGTAGAGCAGCCCTCGTGCCACTCCAAGTGCAACTTGCACACGTAGACTCCAATGTGGCCGAGCATCACCAAAGAGGAACTCGTTCAGCGAGCCATTGGTCATGAACTCATATACTAGCAGTCTGTCAGTTCCCTCATTGCAGAAACCAAGCAGCCTGACCAAGTTTTTGTGAAACGTCTGCCCGATGGTTTGCACTTCCACCATGAACTCCTTCTCAGTCTCTTGCTGGAGCTTTTCAATTTTCTTGACAGCGATGCTGGTCGAATGCTCATCTTGCAGCTGTCCTTTGTACACGGTACCAGAGGAACCGCTGCCTAGCACCTCATGGAAACCACTGGTTGCCTTCTCCAGTTCATTGTAAGTAAAAATCTTTGGGGGCAATATAGAACTACCTGATGATTGCGGTGACTTGAGTTTCTTCTTGGAGGTGATGGAGATACCGCAATAAGTGCCAAAGAGCAGAATAGAGATAAGTAGAAGGTTTAGCAATACAGAACTCCCAAAAAACAATGAACTCCCAAGAATCCAATACTTCTTGTCCTTTTTCCATTTGCTAGAGCCACTGCAGAGCTGGGACTGTGTATTGTTGCTCCTAGGCACCTTGATAAGAACCGTCCTGTCTACGCTTTCCGCCATATTCCCATTTGATAAAGGGAGCTTTTTCTTCCAGCAGGTACTTGTGCTTGCCTGAAAGACGGCTGTGGCACAGAAGCAATCAATCACACACAAGCGCCGGCACTCAGTCTCGTCGACGGGGCTGTACTGCTCATAGTCAGATTGAGGCCAATCAACACTATTGATCAGAGTCATCTCAAACTGTGCCATTGCTGCTTCCTCATCAAGGTCACAGCTCTGTGGCACAAAGTCAGGCCTGCAACCTTTGTACTGCCTCTCGTTGTCGAAGAATTTGTAACGTTGTGGGCATAGGCAGCTTGTCTGATTCTTGGTGCCATCAAAGGTGCAGTAGCTGTTGAAGCCACATGCACCACTGCCTGCCTTTACCGATATTGCCTGGCAGATGTCCTGGGGAATTGAGCTCACCGCCGTCCATCGCGAACCCCATACATTTCTGACCTTACTGCTCTTTGGGTACAGATATTGCCGAAATACACCGTCTGAATCAAGCGTGGCACGATTGAAGAAGTCACCCATTGAGGTCACACCTGCAGAAGTGATATTGATCCGTGTCCCATTTTTCACGGTGAAGTATACCCTGCCGGTTTCATTGAACACCAGCTGTGAGCCGTTCCCAACTGTGTTAGATGCCCAGTATGGATCGTACCGAAATGTAGAATGCTCAGCGATTGGATAAAACACAAGATCACCATCAGATTGCACAGCTAAGAGAAACCGGCCATTGGCGTAGTCCGTGGGGATGAGACGGCTTCTAAGTACCTTGTCCTGCTGACCCACAGGAAGCACTTGCGTGGGCAGGATGGTATCAGCCGGGACATCAAAGGTCTCCCACTTAGCTTTGCCATCTGCACCGACAAGCCTGAAGTTGCCTGTGTTGAGCATTTTGGCATAGGCCGCACTGGGAGCCTGGGGACTCCAGACCTCATCACCAGATGGGTTGCGAAGCGAGAGCAATCCATCATCTCTGAGCTGCAGCACAGAACTGGATGGTACTTGAACCGGAGACTCTTGACCGTCGGAGCTGCTTTTGGCGTACCAAGCGACTGTCTTCTCAGAGATCTTGTCGAACCAGACGGCAAGGAGGTACGAGGAGGTGTTACCTTCCACTGGCTGGAAACCGAACGCGAAGTCGCCGGAGGGCGAGAGCCATGAGCTGTTTGGCCCCTGGGGCGTCAAGGAGGAGCCCAGGGTGATGTTCACCTGTGCTTGAGCAGCAGATGAAACCCCCAGCAGCAGCAGTAGTAAGAACTGGAGGAAGCGCCATGGGAGGCGAGGTACCATTGCTTCTGCTTTGGTTGGTGCCTCTACTGATGAGAGCAAGCTTATGCCCCTTGGAGTATGGCACTTAACAGTGGCTGGTCATCACGCGCCTTCTTCGTGGAACAGTTTGCGTCAGTACGGCACGGTGGAAAATCATGTCCATGAATTGGATTTTGTGTGGAACAGTCTATGAGGCTGGAGTTGAATTGGTCAATTCCTCTCCCTATTAGTGACATTTGGTTGTCATGCACAGAAAGATATTCCTGCTGACTGTTAAACTTGAAGGTATTCCTGAATGCTTTTTCCTCTACTGCTACTGTTCTGAGCTTTCTAGAATGATTGTTTTGTCTTTACGAAATTACCGTTAAGATATATTTTAAATGGAAAGTGCCAGAAATATTTGTGAACTGAGGAAACACTGAAATTTATTTGTCCCTTAATAGTTAATACAGAAGGCGTCTTCCATCAGTCTGAACTCTAAATCCTGATAAAAGTTCCATCAATTCTGGCTATCGTTTCCTACTTGTGAATTATGATTTTTCTCACTTACGCATCTCATGGCATTCAAGAGTTTCCATTGACTTGACTTGGCATGCCACAGCTGGTCACCGGCCAAACACTGTAATGAGGACAGGAACAGTAGGCTAATGTCTACCACCAACAGGTCAGTGGCATTGAACTGCTCAGCTGTGACCACTGGCATCGATTCCTTTTCTATGATGGGGAGGATGCATCTGAGTATCTGACTGTGACGTGCTGCATCTTTTGGCACCGAGTCCTTTTCTAAGCTGTCAGTGGTGTTTCCGTGTAGGCAGGGGCACAAGGATTGGACCCATTGGCCTACAGGAATAATGGAAATTATTGGAGTAACTGTCAACACGGTACACGGTACACGGCTACGGTAAGCGGAACAAGGTAGACCACTCAATTCCCCTTGTCCACGCCTGAATTTCTGAAGAAAGGATTTAATTTTTAGTAATAATTTGTGGTTAGTCAGATTTCACTTTTTTAGGGATTCATTTTTTTTAGGTAAGCTTGGATTTTGTGTGGAACAGTCTGTGAGGCTGGGATTGAATCGGTCATTTGCTGTTGCAAGCTTCTGGAGATGTATAGTTCATCCTCTGCTCCTCTCTCCTGCTGACTGTTACACTTTAAGCAAGACAAAGCAGAACAAAAAAAAGGTATTCCTGATTGCCATTTCCATCCTCTACCCCTGTTGGCCTGTTAAATCTTGGTCCATAAAAATAGCTATGGCCTAGTATTAAACTGCAGCC